>JAYESA010000012.1:105719274-106919274 GCA_036927795.1 Iris macrosiphon | reverse complement strand
CAGCGCTCCCGAACGGGGATGCTTTCTCGCGCTCATCTCCAATTGCATAAACTCCCATCTCCCTGGGTGTCATTGAAAGATTAGTATAGGTCTCTGTAGAAGTTGACTCTATACTTTGGCATCTGATTCGGGAGACTGACGACCCCCAGCATCGAAATCAGAAGAGTACGAAGCCGGTTGTCGCGACCTCGAACGAGTATTTTAGAACACCCCAGCTTCGGTGTTCCTAAGGAGCATGTTGAATCTCCTTCGGCTCTGAGTTCTAGAGGGATGACGTCTTGAGCCCGACCCTCCTCTAGGTATGTGTGAAGCCATGTTCACAGATGCATATATGGGCTCTTCTTCCTGGAAAGATGGAGAGTAGCTCAACCGGTCAAAAACCAACCATTTTGCTTCAGAACAGCAACAATTAATTACAATCCTATGACTATTACAACAGTGCTCGTTAGGAGGCGTAATAGACATGCTGGAAGATCCCCTTTCCTTGCATTTCTGGATCAGATAATTGCGCAGGTAAGAAAGAGTTACAGAAGAAGAAGATGATGGCTTATTCCTTCTATTCATATCAGTGGGCATGAGGATGTTGGGAACCATAGTTTTCCCTGTGCCACCTATATACATCAGGTTGGCCATCTGGGTAGCGGATAATCCCCGAGGAGGGTGTCTTCCCGTAAATTGAGCCTTCTTTACGCTGAGGGACTTTTCTGGCGTAATTTGGAGCTCTGCTCTGATAGGCATAAAGTCGAGGATGTCCTCAGTCGGCCATCAGCTTCTCACGTAATCCGGAGGGCAGGCATATTGTTCCCTTGCTGGCGTAAAGGTCGAGAAGTTGAGTAGTCCGCCGCTTGCTTTCCCTTACGTAGATTGCAGGGATCATCTGCTTTTTCGCGGAAGACAGATGCATTTTTACGCGTGGAGCGCATTTGTGATTCCTGATTTGGCGCTGAGGCATCATGAGAAATTTTGTCTATTCCGCCAGGGACGGGAGACTGAATTTTACGTGCAAGCGACTGAATTTTATGCACAAGGCGCAGAGTATACTTCTGGGTTGGCGCTAAGGCATTGCCAGAAGTTTTGTCGGCGCTGTCAGAGACAGACGACTGAATTTTATGCGCAAGGCGCGGAGTATACTTCTGGGTTAGCGCTGAGGCATTGCCAGAAGTTTTGTCGGCGCTGTCAGAGATAGACGACTGAATTTTATGCGCAAGGCACGGAGTATACTTCTGGGTTAGCGCTGAGGCATTGCCAGAAGTTTTGTCGGCCCTGTCAGAGACAGGCGACTGAATTTTATGCACAAGGCGCAGAGTATACTTCTGGGTTGGCGCTGAGGCATTGCCAGAAGTTTTGTTGGCGCTGTCAGAGACAGACGACTGAATTTTATGCACAAGGTGCGGAGTATACTTCTGGGTTAGCGCTGAGGCATTGCAAAAAGTTTTGTCGGCCCTGTCAGAGACAGGCGACTGAATTTTACGCGTAAGGCGCGGAGTATACTTTTGGGTTAGCGCTGAGGCATTGCCAGAAGTTTTGTCGGCCCTGTCAGAAACAGGCGACTGAATTTTACGCACAAGGAGCGGAGGGAGCAATGCTACAACCTCATTGGTCGGAGAGATCAGAGAGATTGGAAAGTCCACAGGAGTGGTAGAGGATGTTTTGGGCATCCAGACCTTACGCAGCTTCCTGTTGTTTTGGACAGAGAGGGAGTGAGAGCTACCCCCTGTTCAAAGCATGTCTTCGTAGGCAGACTGGTCGAACTGGACGACCAGTGTCTTCTTCACGGATCCCACGGATACCGCATCGTGTTAAGTAATTGCTTCCTCATCAGAAGAGAAAGACTTCCCCAGCAGAGTCGCCATCTTGTTTCGGATAATAAATGAGAGAGAATATGGAAAACGAGATCTTATACGAAAACCCGCCCTTTCTTCGGTGTTTACAAAAAAGATTGTACAATTTAGTCCTATAAGAGGATGTCTAAGTACAATTTATTTAATCTGGGTAAATATTTCTATAGGTGTCTGATCTGCAGTCGATCACTTTAGCCCTTGGACCACACGATGATGAAGAAGTGTCATGGAAGACAGAAAGCAGCTTCGCAGGTTGCTAAAGAGGGTGGATGCCCGATGCCAAAGTCGTCGATCCCTCTCTTTGCCTGTGCTCTGGATTCTTCTCTCTCTCTCTTGACCATTTGACCTTCGATCTTTGCGACCGTTGGATCTGATACTGGATTTCTTGATCAATTTTTTGACCATTTTCTTCGACCTTTTCCTCTGTTGATAGAGGTCTCTATTTAAAGAGTTTTTAGTGACAGTGACTACACAGTCGGTATAGAAACCGAGTAGTGGAAAGTACAGCACCCTTTTACACGACGGTTTAAAATAACCAATGCCTGCGTATAGATGACCTTTTGAGTGAGCATGTGACGCGTGTCCAACTAAGGGACAAAATGCGTATATCTGCTGCAAAGATCACGGCGTAGAAGCTACGTAGGTAGTTATCCCTTGTGTAGAAGAGGTTGGAGTAGAAGCCAATAACTGTCACCATGGCGTAGAAGCCAAATAGGCATAGAAGCCAAGTAGGCATAGAAGCCGAGTAGGCGTAGGAGCTAAGTAGGCATAGAAGCCGAGTAGGCGTAAAAGCCGAGTGGTCATAGAGGCCGAGTGGGCATAGAGGCCGAGTGGGCATAGAAGTCGAGCAGGCGTAGAAGCCGAGATGATGTGGACATTTTAGCTAAAATTATGGCTCTTGGAGATATAATCAAATCTTTTGCATTAAATACAGAGATCTGCCCCCATCCTGCGTATTAAATACAGAGACTTGTCTTTAAGATTTGCCATCATTCTGTGCATTAAATGCAGATACGCGCCTCAAATCCTGTACGTAGAGTAACTACTGACGTGGCGGTCTGTTTGCCTTCTGCGGAGCGTAAGAAGCTCACGTCTACCTGTGTAAAACTAGGCAGCGTATTCCCTTATACGCGTAAGAGTAGTTTACGCAAAGGGGATGTCACTAAACGACGGTTCGGTGACATTTAATCAAATCTCCTGCATTAAATGCGGAGATCCGCCATTATCCTGCTCATTAAATGAGGAGACGTGTTTTGAAGGTCTGCCATCCTTCTGTGCATCAAGTGTAGAGACGTGCCTCGGGCATCTGTCAGTATTCGGCACTTTAAATGCAGAGACGTGCCTCGAAAAACTGTCACCGCTCTGCGCATTAAATACAGAGACGTGCCTCGAGCCCTGTACGAAGTACAGCTTTTGACGTGGCAGGCTGTTTGTCTCCTACGGAGCATAAACAGCTCACATCTGCATGTGCAAAACTAGACAGCGTATTTCTTCGTATGTGCAAAAGTGGTTTACGCAAAGGAAATGGCAGTAAATGACAGCCTGGGTTGCTGTGCCACGCCATCATTATACCCGTCGCCTGGGTTGTCGTGCAGTACTCTTTGTCAGGAGTCCAGACGTCAGGTTCATTGCATGATCTGATAGGTTCATTTCAAAGAATATGAAGCATTCCTCGTACACTTCAATGCTGCATTAAAAGCGGATGAGTTTTACGCCATAAAGGCGATAAAGTACTATGTTTACGCTGAAGCAGCCTGGACATACTGTATTACGCGGATGGTCCTTGAGCCTATATTTTTACGCTGTGCTCAGCGGAAAAGCTCTGTTGCACGTTTGATGGCTCTGAGGTCCTCTGTTTACGCTGTCCTGCATCAACATACTGCGTATAGCTATCCAGCGTATTTTTCATGCTTCTACAGCTGCTCCTGACTTGAATAGCTTACTTGCCCTTATTCAAAACTTTGGCCTTCTCCAAGCGCATTTTAGGCTTACACGACATCACACCCGTGGGAGGACGATCGATTCCGTAGGGACCAAGCGAGGACGATCGGCCCCTGCGGAACCGGGGTATGACATAATGGTATCTTAGCTACTTGATTCTTTGCCCATTTTGTTGTCTCTAACTCTGAGATGTGCTCGTTATTGTGCTACAATAAACGTTCCATACAATAAGTCCATAGATATTCTCAAAGATGCGTGCAATTTTTTTCTAGATTTGATTTGTTGCTTAGGGTTGTGCTTTCGTGCTGGTTAGAGATTTGCTTCTGTTTTGATTGAGGATGGTGAGGGATGAGGACTATCGCTGCTTTGGATTTTTGTAAGTTTCTCCTTGAGTTTTGAGGACAAAACTCTTTGTTGGTGGGTAAGTATGTTGTTCCCCGCTCCGTGTAGGAACTATGTACAAGTGATATCGCTTTGCTTGCTCGAGTGAAAGTCTTCTCGAAGAGTTCCCGGCTGAACCCCAAGACGATTGATCAATGTGAGTGGGCAGAACTGCATTCTCTGATTCTTGCAGACTTAATAATAAATCTGAGTTTTTGAATGCTAGTTTGCTTAAGAAGATTGTTTCATATAAAGAATGATAGAACCTGATTTAGCATGCTTAATAAGTGAACTCGTATAGCTAGTCATCGAAATGAACCTGCTTGCTTAACTAGAGAATTTGTATGCTTGTCTGAAAAGAGATAAAACTTTGCCAAGCTAAGTCTTGAGTATAACAGATGTTGCATGCTTAGTTACACCGACACAGCTATCGAACGAACCATTGCTATGCTAAAAAGATAAGTAAAGGAATTGCTTGAATAAGTCCCTTTGAAATATGCTAAGAAAGAGATAGATATTGCATGCTAGATATGAAATCGAAGTCATGCTAGCCATATATGCTTCGCTTATCTGTTTTGCTATATCGAACTGCTATAAGTCTTTGATTCATATAAGCATAGACTAATAGTGAGCCCTGAGGATACGGTCCACTGGGGGTCTAGTGGGGTATGCTATTAGATATATGAGAGATATGCTTTGTTTGACAAGATATATTTTTCTAGACCATATATGTTTTGTTTGATCATTTGTTTTGCTTGCATATAGATGCTTCATATCATTGCATTAGTTTTGAACAACTTGTGCTCATGGTCTTCTCTCTCGAGGTTCCTTGGGTACTGGGAATCGCTCGATCCGGAAGAGATTTTTGTTTTACCCTGAGGATACGTCCCGTAGAGGGTCTAGTGGGGTGATGTGTCTATTAGTGTTGTATGAACCTTGAGTCACAGCTGCCGATACAGGTGAGTACTAGTGAAGAACTGAACCTTGGGAAACCATTGCTAATCATGGGGCTACCCATGGACCATCATATAGTTCGGGCTCATGCTAGGCTAGCCTTCTTGTATACCTAACTTTTTGATGCAGAAATGGACAGGAAAATAGAGAACCTTAAACATATATGTTTATGCAAATTATTGCTAACTTATATTTTCTCCTACAGGGATAACCGTTCGGCAAGGTGGTAAGAAATACAAGAGTATTTATAGCTTGCTTTTTTATTTTGTTTGCATCAAAAAGTTTATTTGATAGTGCTTCATGCATTTGCATCAGTTGGACAATGGCTATTAGTGCATAGCTGAACCTTGGTCCCGATTGCTATTACATTAGTGAAGAGCAACCATGTGTCACAGCTGCTAATAGCATCAAATAAATAATCATTGGTTATTTGGATTACCGTTACCGATCCTGAGTTTCTCGAGGACCGAAATCATATAGCGAGTTCTTCTTGTGTGCTTGAAAGTACGATAGTCCACTTAATGCTTGTCTTATTTTGAGATGATCAGTCCACTATAGTACTTTGTCCCTAAGAGTTAGAATATGGTGCACAATACATGTTGCGTACTGCATGACAGAATACTGTCCTGATTGTATGCTTATTGTTTGATTATGCAAAACTGTTTCCAAGCTATGTTTTAAAAAGAAGTAAACTGGTTATAATCCTGAGCTGCATGAAATGAACTTAGGTAAAGTAGCAAGATCACTAGTAATGTAATATTTTGCCACATGCTTACTTAGTGTGGTTTTCAGGAGGTATAGCTTCTGTTCAGTTATTTTATACTCACTAGTACTTATAAAAGTGCTGACCCACCAACAGTTTGCTCTTTCTCAGGTGTTGGATTGTCCGAGGAAGCGATAGCCGTGCCTCATCCCAAGGAACCAGAAATTTGGAGTCGATGCCTTGAGCCGTATCGAGTTTGCTTTAAGCTTCTTTTGTATAGAGGGATATAGTATATGGGACGGTGTTATTGTAATCGAGAGAAAGAGTGCTTGAGCGATCTGTAACATCGGCCATACGCTGCTTGTAACACTTTCGATTATCAATAAAGAGCTTATTTCCATATGCCATTGTGTTCTTTACTTTTCTGCAATATATGTGTCACTACTCTTGACTTGAATAGCTTACTTGCCCTTGTTCGAATCTTTGGCCTTGTGCAAGCATATTTTAGGCTTGCACGACATCACACTGGTGCGAGAACGATCGGTTTCATAGGGACCAAGCAAGGACGATCGACCGCTGCGGGACCGGGACGTGACAGTTAATCAAATCTATAAATACTGTTGGAGCATTAGTCGGACCGAATGACATTACTAAGAATTTGTAATGCCCATATCGTGACCTAAATACTTTCGGTATATCCTTCTCCCAAACTCGTACCTGATGATATCCTGATCGGATATCTATCTTGGAGAAGACTCTTATTCCGCTTAAATGGTCAAATAAATTATCAATTCTTGGTAATGGGTACTTGTTCTTCACTGTTACCACATTCAATCGCCTGTAATCCATGCCCCATCGCATTGACCCATCTTTCTTCTTTACCAATACAGCTGGTGCTTCCTACGGTGATCCACTAGATCGAATTAACTTCTTGGCCTTTAGTTCTTCCATGTGTCGATATAACTGATCAAGCTAATATGGTAACATTGGATATACCTTCTGGGATACTGGTTCTACTCCTGGCATCAACTCTATATAGAATTATACTTTTCTAACTGGTGGTAATCTGGGAAACTCGTCGAAAAAGATGCCAATGAATTCTTTAACTATTTTGGGTATTTGGTCCTTTTTTATTGCTACTGTTGCGATTACTTCCTTGTTGTACTGCCCTTGGAGCCGACAATAAAGAAAATTATTGTACTGGCCCTCTTATCCTCTGTATCATTGGACAAATGGAAACCCTATGATTGGGGCTTCCATATCTCAAGTATAATCTATTCGCTGCCCAGCAAACATCTTGGGTATGACCTCCCTTGCACATATTACGTACAGCACATCGGCACTCCCCGTCGTTATTGTTGTTATTGTGGCCTCGACTGCTGCTGTCGAGTATGTGCTATCACTGTCGAGGTTACTGGCCTCCTCTATGTCATATCATAGATGTGAATGCCAGGGGATGGTGCTGACGTTCGTGGTACTGGTCTTTCCTCGCTGCTATATCCATGAATCTCTTTCGGTCTACTTTTTTTGATGCAATCCTTTGAGAGGTAAGTTTAACCCTCTTGGCCGCTATCAATACTGCCTCGAAGGTCTGGTAGTCATGCACCTCTACCATGTATAAGATCTATAAGTAAAGTCTCTAATGGAACCTCATCGCTCTCTCCAACTCTGTTGCCATCATAGTTGGATGAAATCTGCTTAATCGGCAAAACTTCGTCGCATAACCATCCACTGTCCTTCTAGCCTACTTAAGTTTAGTGAACCTCTGTTGTAACTCCTGCTGAGCCACAATCCCAAAGTACTTTCACCATGAACCGAGTCCTAAAATTGTCTCACAAAAAAGAATGTCTCAATCCTACCTCCATCGTGGCCTACCAATCTCATACAAGATCCTGGAGCTGTAAGCGAACCAGGTCAACATGTTCCTCAGTAGAAATTTTAGCTATTGCTAAAATGGTCACAATATCCTGGAGCCAATCATCTGTCATAATGACGTCCTTCGTGCCATCAAAATATTTGGGATTCAGTCTGCAAACCCTAACAGATGCCCCATAATCTACTCTCCCGCCTCGTTCCAGGACCGTCTGCAATCCTTGGTTCAACAGGACGTTATGTTCTTGTTGTTGAAACTGTTGACGTTGTTGTTCTTGATATTGTTGCTACTGGACCACCATATGATACTCTTACGTAGAAAATATTCCTCGGATAATCTCTAGCAAGGCTGGCGTATCTCGTATTGTTGGTACTATGGAGGTACGGGAACACCCAAAGACTGCTGGTCTGTTATATTTATCATGGGCTCAACTTGGATCCCTGGCTGGGGTTATACAGGATCACGTTCTACTGGCAACTCTGCCTCTCTTGTTGCTGCAACATCTGGGGGAGCGAAAACCCTAAATAAGAGCACAAGAAACATCAAGTATAGGATAAGAAGGAACAAGAAAGCATCAAATCTGGAAAATTTTAAGCTGAGCATCAAAGATGACGAATTCAGAATTTTAATAAGGATCATGTTTGATTGAGACTCCTATGACCATGATACCCCATAAGTCTGAAGAACAAACCTGCATGGGATACCACTTAAACCTTGTCACGCTTTAGTACCAGAATACTGAGACGGATATGGCCAGCTACCCCGTACAAGATATTATTTATCGTACAGCAATCACGACTGTCACTAGACAAGGGAGTGCATGCTACAATCAGGTAACTTAGGGTCACACGAACATCTACGTCACAACCAGTCAAACAAGAAACAGTAATCATAAAGCATGTATAATAAAGCAATAAGGCATCCAAAACTCTCTAACAAAATATTCTGGAGACCAACTGTACAAAATAAGAAGCTGGTAGAGTAACAAAAGTACATGACAGTATTAAAGCTACAATCTGATTTATATAGCATATTCGGTTATAGTGTACGGGTGTTCACTACAAGCACGGTTGAACGAGTTTTCTATGGGTAACTTTGACGTTATCTTGGGCATAGACTAGCTGAGAGACAGTCATGCTACGATAAAATTCCATAAGGGTATGGTATTATTTAGTACCCCGGGCACGAAAGGTTTTGCCTTTGATAGATCTGTGGAAGACCAGCATAAAGAGAGGATTGCAGCAATATTGACTGCAGAAGAATAATTTCTCGAGATAGTTAAGGAGTTATTAGATGTCTTCTCAGAAGAACTACCAGGGTTACCCCCAGTAAGAGATGTTGAGTTTTGCATAGAGTTTATCCCTGGAGCAGGGCCAATATCTTATAATGTTTCCAAATGGCACCATTAGAATTAGACCAGCTGTACCAACATGTAGAAGAGCTGAAGGAAAAGAAGTTTATCTGAACCAGTGGATCGCCTTGGGGAGCGCCAATGGTTGTAGTGAAGAAGAAGAAGAAGGATGGGTTATCACGGTTTTGTATCGATTACAGATAATTAAATGCAGTAACGATGAAGAACAAGTACCCATTACCTAGAATCGATGATTTATTTGATCAAATGAGCAAGGCCAAGGTTTTCTCCAAGATTAATCTTCGATCAGAGTATCATCAAGTAAGAGTTCGGGAGCGAGATATACCCAAGACAACATTTAGGTCATAATATGGGCATTATAAATTTTTAGTTATGCCATTCGGACTGACTAATGCTCCAGCAATATTTATGAATTTGATGAACAGTATTTTTATGCCGCATCTAGATCAGTTCATGGTGGTTTTCATAGACGACATTCTTGTTTATTCCAGAAGCAAGGAGGAGCATGAGGAACATCTTCGGAAGGTCTAATAGATTTTGAGGGAACATCAATTGTATGGAAAGCTCAGCAAGTATGAGTTTTGGTTGGATCACGTATTATTCTTGGGTCACATCATCTCTGGAGCAGAAGTAGTAGTAGATCCGAAGAAGGTTGAGGCTGTAGAGAGCTGGCCAGTTCCTAAGACAGTAGCTGAAGTGCATCATTTTTTGGGATTGGCAGGATACTACAGAAGGTTCATAGCAGACTTTGCAAGAATTTCAGCACCGCTGACTCAATTGACGCACAAGGAAGCTAAGTTTGATTGGTCAGCAGAGTGTTTAACATCATTTGAAGAATTAAAGAAAAGATTAATTTTAACTCCAATTATCACGCTTCAAGTGGGTTCTGGAGGGTTTATAGTGTATTGCAATGCATCAGGCAAAGGACTTAGGTGTGTGTTGATATAACATGGAAGAGTGATGGCTTATGCATCGCGGCAGCTTCATGATCACAAGAAGAATTATATGACTTACGATTTGGAGTTAGCAGTGGTAGTATTTGCACTTAAGCTGTGGAGGCATTACTTGTATGGTGATCGGGTAGAAATATTTACGAATCACAAGAGCTTAAAGTATTTATTCACCTAGAAGGACTTAAATATGAGGCAGAGGAGTGGCTAAAATTAATAATGGACTATGATAGAAAACTTCAGTACCATACAGACTTTGGAAGATATGTTGCATGCTTGTACTTTAGATTTTGGAGGGTATTGGGAAGATCACCTTTATCTCGTTGAGTTCTTATACAACAATAATTATTAAGCAAGTATTCAGATGGCACCCTTCGAAGCATTATATGGAAGGAAGTGCAGGTCACCATTGGCATGGGATGATATAGTTGAGCAAAAGATGTTAGGCCCAGAGATGATCACGCAAACAGTAAAAACTGTCAAGTAGATCAGAGAGCGACTTTGGGTTGCGAAAGATAGGCATCGACATTGGGCATATCAACATAGTAGGACTTTAGAGTTTTGTGTCAGCGATCACGTATTCTTGCAGATTTCTTTAACCCATGGAGTCATTAGATTCGGGGTACGCGGGAAGCTTACTCTATAATACGTCGGTCCGTTCGATATTCTCGAGCGGGTGGGCGATGTTGCTTATCGTCTTGCTCTTCATTGTTTGCTTTATAAGGTGCACGATGTATTTCATCTATCTTAATTGCATAGTTATGTCCTGGATCTGAGTCACATCCTCGACCATTCTAAGCTAGTCGTTGGTACCGACTTGTCTTACGAGGAACAACCCATATCCATGGACCGAAGGGAGAAGGTGCTCAAGAATCGAACTATTCATCTTGTCCGAGTTTCTTGGGATCACCACCCTTTGGGAGAGTCGACGTGGGTGCACGAGGATGATATCTTGTCTCGGTATAACCACAAATTCGACTCGGAAGGTATATTCGTTCTTATGCCTTTGTATCTCGAATATCGTGATTCATTTACCTATGCTATGTGATACTGCTTTTCTTTATTATATGCTTGAATATGATTTTATGAGCTTGTAGTTAGCGTAGTGCTTGTTCTGATTTCTCTAATTAGCCTTGGATTTAAATTTTGACGACAAAATTTTTCTAAGGTGGATAGAGATGTCACTCCCCATTTTTGATATACGTATTTGGAACATAGTAGTTTTCCTGCTTATATTATTTATTGCTTGAATAGTAATTAGGTTGCATGTCATTGAGACTAGACCCATTCTTTGGTTCAATTAGACTCATGGTTTAATTATTGGGTTGGTTTGGCTATAAGTTGAACCCATTGTCTAAACCTCAAACCCTATCTATATAAGTTATCTTATTTCTCTCTCTTCCCTCATTCTCTCATTTTTTTTCCTTCCTTCATTTAGGCAAGTACACCTTGCACTACATGGAGAAATTCTCTTAATTTTGTATTCTTATTTTCTCTTGCATTTTATTAGTCTAATATGTGTATATTATGATTTTTAATACTTTTAGTACTTGGAGTTTTTGATTTTATTGGGTGAATTTGAGTATATCTACATTTGAAGTTTAAGATTTATATGAGTTCCTTGAGTTTTTGGTGGTTTTGATCTACTAAAATATGGTATTTTCAAAAATAATATAGATCTACATTTCGAGCATTTTGGCTTTTGGTTCACTTGATTTGGAGTTAAAATGAAGTTTTCATGAAAAAAACATTATTTCGGTCTGGGAGCTTTCTACTATGGCTGAACTTGTTGTTAGGGAAGACAAACTTCACATGCGGCCAGCGAGCCATGTGGCTGAGAGTGCTATGTGGCCTGAGAGGGCTATGCGACATAAACTTTTGTCACGACCCGCACCCTGTGTAAGAGTACAAGTCGAAAACAACGCCCAGCCTACGCCGCAGAATCGGCGGTAGAACGTTATCTGGATAATCTATCTAACAATATAATGAACCACCAATAAAGATAATATACTCAATGACAGAATTAAGATGGAAATGATCACGAATTAGATAAAGAATATAATAGTCACAATACAACTCATGAGTCTAAAATAATACATCAATGAGTCTGAAGAAGTAAGAAAATAAGCTGAAGACAAATCCAGTACAAAGAATACTACGAAGCTACAACTCCAGGGTCAAGTGTCTCAGTTGGGATAAGTCCCTCCTGAGCCAGGGTCTCAGAATCTAAACCCACAACATCCTGGGGTCCATAATAGGTAGGGTACCACTCCTCAGTGTCATCTGAAAAAATATATCCAGTCAGGAAAGGAGCAGAGTACATCTCTAACAGCAATTCTAATCAATGATAAAAACTATGTAGCAGTAAATAGATATGAATATACAAGATAAACAACAGATATAAGAGATATATATATATAGTAAGGAAATACTGGAATAATACAATAATGAACTATATGCCAATAAACAAGAATACTATTGACTAAGTGTGTGAGTACTAGCTTAACATGTGATCGGCTTGGGCAAGATGCAATACGGCCTAGCTAATCATACGTGCGGTGTATGATCAACACTATTCAGTAATCAGTACTTGATACAATGGGGATATTGATCACATATCTATACTAATACTCCCCACCCTCGACTGGTATAATAGATCCAACCACGGTATGTTATGGCATGAGATTCCCCAAGAAGATAGCTAGTCTTCCCGAGAATCAGTGTCTGTACATGTAAAAGATAACCAATGAAATAATACTTGCACCATATACACCATATACCAAGAAATAATATCTCATGACGAGATTCGGATATACCAATCTATGTAACCATATTGTCAAGAGAACACGGATATCTACACTAGATACAATGAACATATATGATATCATAAATGAGAAACTATCAAAGAATATACTCGCCTGAAGTCCAATGAATAGTCTCACAAATGTCTGACACGGTGCCTCGAAGACCTAGATATGGAATACAATATCAATAGAAGGTTCCGAAAAGAAAATAAATTAAACTAGTCAACTTCTAGGCCAAAAAGTCAATTCTAAGTCAAAAGTCAACTATGGTCAACTCTAAGTCAACTATGGTCAACTATGGTCAAACCAAGGTCAACTATCTATTTCTAGGTTGCACAAATCTAACACAAAAATCTTGGGTCAAGATACTAAAGTCTAAGCCAAGAAACCCACATCTTAAATATTTGGATACCGTATCTCCGGTTACGTAAATTCCAAGATAACACCTCAAAATATATATCAAATAATATATAGAATCACAATTTCAACATTAAAATAGTTACCATAGTTTTGAACCAAATTGGTATAATCACAATCTTGATACCCAAACCCCGTATCTTGAGTATCCCCACTTACCTTGGTTTCCTCAAGGTAATACCCAATACCTTGGTATAATAATTACCCCTATATATAATATATATATACAATAATATTATACATATAAGGAATATAGCAATAATAATATATTATCTCAATATTAATACATATATATACATACATATATATAAGTATATAAACATATATATATATAATCTACCAACCGTCGCTGAAAACTGTATTAAAAAATACTGATTTTCTGATACGCTGCCTTCAGTGACAGTTCTGCCTATAACTGAAGCTGCCGTCGTTGCTGCTGCTGGATTCCCACTACTGCTGCTGCTATTTTGGTAACGGTTTGCAACCGTCACCGATCCTACTGTCGCTGCTGCTGCTATTAAATTTCCCGTTGCTACTGTATTAATGACAGCAGCTGCTGTCATTAATAGCCCGCCACTGCTACAACGGCTGTTGTTGTTTAAATGACATTAACTGCTGTCATTAATACCTCCGTCACTAAAAACCTATGAAAATATATATATATATATATATATATATATATATATATATATATATATATATCCACTGCTACAATGGCTGTTGTTGTTTAAATGACATTGACTGCTGTCATTAATACCTCCGTCACTAAAAACCTATGAAAATATATATATATATATATATATATATATATATATATATATATATATATATATATATATATACCCCATAATAAATATATATATATATATATATATATATATATATATATATAACTATATATATAAATACCAATAAACTATACATACACCCTCCCTATTAATATGTACATATTAGGACATAGCCTCAACACACACACACACATGCATAAATACGTAATATTTTACATCTATATATATATATATAAATAATCCTATAACAACTATAAGTAATATAATTACCCAATTAAGCATACATATATATTATAAAAACATATACATATATATCCATACAATATATTATAACCTATATATTAATGCATGTAGAAGAAGGCTACATATATATATATATATATATATATATATATATATATATATATATATATATATATATATATCCTCTTTGTACATATATAGTACATAGATCTATGATACAATAAACACTATAATAAATACACTATAATACATATATAATATCTATATATATATACACAATTATAACTCAAGAATTAAAAGCACAATAATTAGATCTACACATAAATACACAATATATGGAGAGTATCACACCATATCCCACTAGATCTAGGATACGCATGTGACACGAGTCCACCACACATCCAATTGTACCCCAAAGGACACAAATAAATCACATATATTATTTATGAACAATACGAAGTATCAAACATAGATCTATGTGTCCGGGTCAAAATACGACATGTACAAAGTCCCGTGTCGGAGGAAAAAATCCCCAAAATAACACGTATCACCAAATTGTTGGGATACGACCTACACGTACCCAATTGTGGACATGACACTAGCCCCAAACACATAAATACATGCCAAATTGATCTATAGGATCAATTGACACACACAACAAAAGTCATTCTCGGAATTCTCCCAAAATTTACACAAAAAGCACCATAACTTTCTCAATTGGCCTCCTATGAACACAAAACCAAATCCTATGGGTAGCCTATGTATATGGGTTGATTTTCTATGGTTAAATCTCAGATTTAGAACTTAATTTAAGGGGAATAACTGAATTGTATCTATTGAGAGATGGATTCCCAATGAAAGCACCAATTGAGATAAAATTGCCTCCAACTTGTAGATCCTTGCTCCTCTTTATAGATCCTTGCTTCCTCCTTATAGATACTTGCTACTCAAGTCTCTAATTGTAATTTGAGAAAGAATTGAAATGAAATTTGGTAGGGAAATGAAGTGGGAATGAAGGAAATATGGTAGTGGGAAATTCTAGATCTAGATTTGGAATAAAAAAAGGAGAGAGAAATTTCCCCCTCTAATTAAATAGGCCGGCCCCTTTTCCTCTCCCTCAAGTTCTCATGTAGTGCCTATTATATCCCTTGGGGCCTCTCATGAAGAAATAATTAAGGAAGGAAGCTTCTGGTCTAATAATTTAATTAATTTAATCCATCTCCTTAACAATGGACTTTCTAAATGGGCTATGTTCTAACCAATTAATTCATATTGGTTCATGGCTCCAAATTAAACTAGTTAGGTCCACTAACACAAGTCCAAATTAAATAACTAATATCTAACAATAATTAAATAATATAACAAATAATTATTTATCAAGCACAATAATTAATTAAATAAGAAACTACTAAAATACCCTTTCCTAGAAATTATGGTAGTGACAAGTCTGCCCTCCTTAAAATAATTTTGTCCTCAAAATTCAAAGACAAAAACTACCCCCAGAAAATAACAGAATAGAACTAAAGAATCATAACTAACTATGGAAGAACATAACAATGTACAAAATATAACTTAGGAAATAACATACCTCAAGATACAAACAAATATGGATAACGCTCCCGTATTTTATCCTCTATCTCCCAGGTAGACTCCCCTGGAGAGTGATGCCTCCATACGACGCACTCGAAAGGAATAGTCTGGTTCCTCAGCACCTTCTCTCTCCGATCCAGAATCTCAACTAGCTGCTCTGGATAGCTAAGAGTAGGGCCCACTTCTATCTCTGGGTGATCCAATACATGACTAGGATCTGCCACGTATTATCTCAACTACGACACATGAAATACGTTGTGCACTCCCTCCAATGCAGGTGGCAAGTCTAGTTTATAAGCAACTGCACCGACCCTCTCTAGAATAGTGAAAGGTTCGATGAATCGCGGACTAAGCTTTCCGCCTCCACCGAAGCGAATCATGCCTCGTGTCGAAGAAATCCTCAGAAACACCAAACCACCCACCTAGAATAAAATACAACTTTAAGAACTTAATCTATAACAAACAAAAATCTAAACTATACCTCTAACTCCAAAGGTCTCCGATGGCTATCGGTCCAATGCCGATGTCTGTCCTGTGCTACTCGAAGTCTGTCTTTGATCAACTGAACCTTCTTTGCTGCATCTACAACCATCTCTGGCCCAAGCAAAATTCTCTCTCCAACATCGTCCCAAGACAAAGGAGTACGATACCTCCGACTATACAGAGCTTCAAAAGGTGATATCTCTATACTGGCCTGGTAACTGTTGTTGCAAGCAAACTCTACCAAATGGAGATGGTCCTTCCAAGAACCCCTAAAATCTAGTACACAAGTGTATACCACATATCCTCGAGAGTCTGAATAGCCCTCTCTAACTGCCCATCTGTGTTAGCCCCTAATTTTTCAAAAATATTAAAATTAGGAATTTTCACAATTTTCTGGAATTTTCTGGGAATTTTCTGAAACTAAAATCAGGGTTTTCAAATATTAAATAATATTTTATTGTTAACAAATAATATTAAAATATCATGGAAATAATATTTTTGGGTGTAAAATGAAAAACTGGACTTAGGGTAATTTTTCTGGAATTTATCGGGCCCCGGACCTATTTTTAAATCATCTAAAACTATTTAATTAATTAATTATTATTATTGTTATTATTATTATTATTTTTATTATTTAATAAAACTGGCCCGTTTAATTGGACCCAGCCCGGCCCGTTGGGCCCAGCCCGACCCATCCACCATCCGGGTCGGAGCGGGTCAGCCCTCGACCCGCTAGCCGCCCGAACCCGCTAACCCTAACCCAGCCCCTAACCCGTTCCCCCCCTCCCCCGCGTCCGGCATCGCCGCCCGCGGACGCCGTCGCTCCGCCCGGCCAGCGCCCTCGCCTCCGCGTTGGCCGCCGCCTCCCTCGGCCCACGCAACCGCTCCCCCCTTTTAAAAACCCCCCCTCGAGCCTCTCCGGTCACCCCCTCCGGCTCCCTCACCTCCTCCGCCACCGCGCCGGAGCTCCGCCGCCGCCTGCCTTAGCCTCCCCCGCCACCACCGGCTCCACCTCCGGCCACCTCCATCCTCGCCGGCAGCAGCAGCAGCAGCGCCCCGCCGCCCGCCGCCCTCCGGCCGCTGTGCCCGCCCTCGCCGGCGCCGCCCAGCCCCCGGCCGGCCTCCCCCGTAGCGGCGCCGCCCTCCTCCGGCCGGCCTCCCCTCGCCGGAGCTCGAAACCCTAACCCTAACCCTAGATTCGAATCCCCGAATCTGACACGTATCGAACACGTGTCGGGCACGGTTCGACCCCAGTTTTTGGGTCCCCTTCAGGTACTTGTAACTTTTTGTTCGTAGCTCCGTTTTTAATTCCGTAAATTACGTTGGGAATCTTGTATGACCCTCTCGGTGCCCGGATAAACCGCTCGGGGCATCGCATCCTGTGGTGATCGCACACCGCGATCCAAAAGCAGGAAAAACTAGACCCTGTTTCACCTCAAAACTGAGTACGCCCTGCCAAACGGGATGACTTGGTCGCGTGCGGTCTTCACAGATACGTGCGCACCATCGATACGGACGTGTGAGATTTCGCAGAAGCTGATTCGGGTGTGCATGCACACCGGAATCAACGCGTATCCGCGAACATTGCCCCGTATCTGCCTTTTCTGCAATTTACCCTAACTTTTTGTACACGCGTCGGATCGAGACGAAACTTGCGCCATCGGACTCGTAGCAATACGCTGGTCCTGTGGGTCAAGTTTGGTTCGATTCTAGGCCCCCGCTCGACGGACGATTTTGTGATCGGCTCATCGGAATCCAATTATGGAAGTTCCGTTGGGTTTGTATCATCGTTCCTGACCTGTTGACACTAAGTTTGGTAAAATTGGAGACCTTTGACCCTGACACATTTTTGACGGACCCCGTTTTGGCCCAAAACTGCCTTTTTGCCCTTGTCTCCAAATTGGACCCAAGGACAGGCGTTTCTAACTATTTGATATCTTCTGAGCATGATGATAATGTCTATTTCAGCATCTGGACTCATCTCTAAATTATTTCCTTGAAGTACAATTAATTGGATCCAAACAACAGGCAAGTACCTGCACTTCAAGTTTAATCTTTATATTATGATAGTTAATTTTCTGCTCTACTAGTACCCTTGATGATTACACGTAGTGTTAGAATACTGAATTTTATGTCTTAGATACTGTATTTCATGTCTTGCTTTTCATGTCGGGTGGGAGAATACTAGAAGGCATGTAGTTTACCCTTCCCCCCTATCGTGTTTAATAGCTGTTGGTACGCGACTGTATCCTCAGCCGGATCTCGATTTTCCCTATTTAATAGCCGTTTATGACGGCCGGATTAGCCTTATAAACCCCTACATGCCAACTATGTATTCTAAAATAAACACAAGTTCACACAGATAGTTTCTGAATCTTGTTATAGTTCTTGCTGACTGTTGTAGTCTCATTTCCTGTCTCATTTATTCCTACTTTCTCATATTCCTGTTTATAGCATTAACTCTGAGATATTAATGCTCTTTTATGCAATTTTTCTCAATATGATACTCAATTTAATTGTCATAAATATTTAGTTTAATCTTGTTGTGCATTGTGTACTTTGCTCCTTTCCTGACTGGATCCGTTGATTTAGACGATGATGAGAACCTTGTCCCCACCTATTATGGCCCCTATGAGGCAACAGGTGATACAGTTGCAGAGCCGGTTCCCACACAGGAAGCTACTCCTGCGGAGTAGTTAGTAGTAGTTATTTCTTTTCCTTTCATCTTAGTAATCGGGTTTGTCCCCGATTTAACTTCTGGTTTTGTAATAACTCTGGATCTGATTGTCATTTTCTGGTTATAAAATCTCAGCATTTCCTTTCAATTCCTTGTCTGTTTAATTACTGTGAATGAGCTAGTGTTAATTTAACTGTGGAGATGCCCTAGACAGTATACTACCGCCGACACTGCGGCGTAGGCTGGACGTACCCATGCACTCGTGCCCGAATTTCCGGATGCGGGTCGTGACAATCTGTCTGGGGATGATATATAGTACTGAACTTGAGCTGAGTGCCCAAACTCTCCTGCAAACTCCTCCATAAATAAGAAGTAAAATGACTATCCCGATCTGAGACTATGCTGACAGAAACTCCATGTATCCTAACGATCTGCCTCACATACAACTCTGCCAGCTTCTCCGTAGACAAATCCACCTTGAAAGGCAAAAAGTGGGCCAACTTGGTCAACCTATCAACGATGACCTAAATCGCATCTTTCCCTCCTGGAGATCGTGGAAGTTCGGACACAGAATCCGTAGTAATGTGCTCCTACTTCCACTCTAGAATGGGTAATGGCTGAAGTAAACCTCCTGGCCTCCCAGAGTAACTCTTCGATCCTTGCAAATATCATTAACAAGGATAATGCCTCCCCCGATCATGATCTTGCAAGTCCTAAGCAAAGACTCAGCTACCAAACCATGCTTCAGAGCAAAAAAAACAGATACAAAACTATGGGAATCACCACTATCAACCAAAGCAAAAGCTGGAATGAAATCAAGAAGAATAGAACCTGCAATGACATCTCCGGTGGGTTCATCCTCCTCGACGGTCATAGCAAACGCTCGCCCCTGACGTGGACCTCCCTGCTGTTGATGTTGGACAAAACGTTGTTGCTGTGTCAAAAGCGGTCCCTTTGGCTGTGCTGCAGGTGGTCTTATCTGTGCCCTCGGAGCTGAAGCTGCTCCCTGAACTGCACAACGATGACACTCCCTCGATTGATGCCCTTCAGTACCACAATACAAACATACTCCCAGCCTCCTACTGCAAACTTCCCAGATATGGCTGGACTTCTTGCAGATGTTGCATGGAGCTTGCTGTAACTGTCTCTACTGCTGAGGTGCATGGTGAAAAGGCGCCCTAGCTGGAGTTTGGTTCTACCGTGGCTGCTGGAAAGGTCTGGACTGGAAATGAGGACGTTTGACATATACTGCACTACCGTTGGCCCCCAGAAAAGAATTACGGTCTCTCTTGGGCTTCAAACCCAACTCCCGCTCAACCTTGCGTGCCTCCGCAAGTATCTCCGAGTATGTCTCATGAAAAGACGAAATAAGAATCTTCACTTCCCAGTTTAGACCTTCACATAAATGAATAGCTCGAACCTCCGGCTCCCTCACCAAATATACTGTAAATCGGCTCAACCTGCCGAACTCCGCAACCTACTCCTCCACAGACATGCTCTCCTGAATGAGACTCTCAAACTATCTCCCCATGTCTAGCCTGTCTACCTGGGCAAAAAACTTCTTCTTGAAAAGGTCCTTGAATACCTCCCAAGATTGTCTTGTAACAACCAGAATCGGCTCATTCCTGAACCAAGTTTGAGCGACGTCAAACAGTTGAAGTCCTACCGCCTCAACCTTCAGATCCTCAGAAAAATGGGACACCCTTATAAGACGCTCAATGTCCTCGAACCAATCATCAGCATAGATGATGCCCTCCGTCCCCTTGAAAACCTTAGGCTCCAGTTTCTTGAAGTTGTGAATATTGCCTGGCCGAAGCTGAGCAACCTGAGGAACATCCTGCTGCTAGATCAGAACTCCTCTCTCGACTACAGCATGAGCAAGCTGATCTGCACTCTCGATGCCCTGCCCTAGAACGTTGGTCTGCCTTTGATGTGCCTCTAACTGAGCCCTTTGTGCCTTGAGCATCTCACAAAATAGTGTAAACATCTGTGACGCCTCTGCTGGCACAGGAGGTGGAGGTGGAAGCCCCTCAGATACAGCTGGCACAGTCCTCTGAGTAGGTGGTGGACCTATAAAAGCAGCTGATACTCCAATCACCGAAGAAGTGACTGGTGCAGGCCCTCGGGATGTCGCAGACCTCTCAGAAGCTGCTCTCCCCTGCTATGATCTAGTCTTAGGCGGCATCCTGAGACAAAGCGAAGAAAGAATCAATATGGCACAAGATGTAAGACATTCAAGGAAAGGAAAGTTTAAGAGATTAAGTAGCAATATCAAAGGAGAATAGTTGAATCAAAATAATTTTCTTAGATGTGATTGAGTATCTCAGCCTATTTCCTATATCCTATCGCAGGCTCGCAGTAGTACAACTAAATTGTCGCACTACCACGATATCACATACTTTGTGAAGCTAGACCTGCAAGGGCCACCACTAAAAATTGTGTCACGACCCGCACCCGGTGTAAGGGTATAAGTCAAAAACAACGCCCAGCCTACACCGCAGAATCGGCGGTAAAACGCTATCTGGATAATCTATCTAACAATATAATGAACCAACAATAAAGATAATATACTCAATCACAGAACTAAGATGGAAATGATCACAAATCAGATAAAGAATATAATAGTCACAATACAACTCATGAGTCTAAAATAATACATCAATGAGTCTGAAGAAGTAACAAAATAAGTTGGAGACAAATCAAGTACAAAGAATACTACGAAGCTACAACTCCAGGGTCAACTGTCTCAGTTCGGATAAGTCCCTCCTGAGCCAGGGTCTCAGAATCTAAACCCACAATATCCTGGGGTCCATAATGGGTAGGGTACCACTCCTTAGTGACATCTTAAAAAATATATTCAGTCAGGAAAGGAGCAGAGTACATCTCTAACAGCAGTTCTAATCAATGATAAAAACTATGTAGCAGTAAATAGATGTGAATATACAAGATGCACAATAGATATAAGATATATATATATATATACAATAAGGAAATACTGGAATAATACAATAATGAACAATATGCCAATGAACAAGAATACTAATGACTAAGTGTGTGAGTACTCGTTTAAAATATGATCGGCTTGGGCAAGATGCAATGTGGCCTGGCTAATCATACGTGCGGTGTATGATCAACACTATTCAGTAAATAGTACTTGATACAATAGGGATATTGATCACATATCTATACTAATACTCCCCACCCTCGACTGGTATAATAGATCCAACCACGGTATGCTATGGCACGAGATTCCCCAAGAAGATAGCTAGTCTTTCCGAGAATCAGTGTCTGTACATGTACAAGATAACCAATGAAACAATACTTGCACCAAATATAACATATACCAAGGAATAACATCTCATGACGAGATTCGGATATACCAATCCGTGTAACCATAGTGTCAAGAGAACACGGATATCAATACTAGATATATTGAACATATAGGATATCATAAATGAGAAACTATCAGCGAATGTACTCGCCTGAAGTCCAATGAATAGTCTCACAGATGTTAGACACGGTACCTCGAAGACCTATATATGGAATACAATTTCAATACAAGGTTCCGGAAAGAAAATAAGTTAAACTAGTCAACTTCTAGGCCAAAAAGTCAATTCTAAGTCAAAAGTCAACTATGGTCAACTCTAAGTCAACTATGGTCAAACCGAGGTCAACTATCTATTTCTAGGTTGTACAAATCTAACACAAAAATCTTGGATCAAGATACTAAAGTCTAAGCTAAGAAACCCACATCTTAAATATTTGGATACCGTATCTCCGGATACGTAAATTCTAAGGTAACACCTCAAAATATATATCAAACTATATATAGAATCACAATTTCAACATTAAAATAGGTATCGTGGTTTTGAACCAACTTGGTATAATCACAATAATAATCACAATCTTGATACCCAAACCCCGTATCTTGAGTATCCCCACTTACCTTGGTTTCCTCAAGGTAATACCCAATACCTTGGTATAATAATTACCCCTATATAATATATATATATATATATATATATATATATATATATATATATACTAATATTATACATATAAGGAATAAAGCAATAATAATATATTATCTCAATATTAATACATATATATACATATATATATATATATATATATATATATATAAGTATATAAATATATATATATAAAATCTGCCAACCGTCGCTGAAAACTGTGTTGAAAAATACTGATTTTCTGATACGCTACCTTTAGTGACAGTTCTGCCTTTCACTGAAGCTGTCGTCGCTGCTTTTGCTGGTTTTCCACTGCTGCTGTTGCTGTTTTGGTGACGGTTTGCAACCGTCACCGATCCTGCTGTCGCTGCTGCTATTAAATTTCCCGATGTTGATGTATTAATGACAGCGGCTGCTGTCGTTAATAGCTCGCCACTGCTACAGTGGTTGCTGCTGTATTAAATGACAGTGGCTGCTGTCATTAATACCTTCGTCGCTAAAAACCTGTGAAAATATATATATAATATAAATATATATAACATATATATATAAAAAACCCGTAATAAATATATATATATATAACTATATATATAAATAACTATACATATACCCTCCCTATTAATATGTACATATTAGGACATAGCCTCAACACACACACACACACATGCATAAATACGTAATATTATACAACTATATATATATATAAATAATCCTATAACAACTATAAATAATATAATTACCCAATTAAGCATACATATATATTATAAAAATATATACATATATATCCTTACAATATATTATAACCTATATATTAATGCATGAAGGCTACATATATATATATATATATATATATATATCCTCTTAGTACATATATAGTACATAGATCTATGATACAATAAACACTATAATAAAATCACTATAATACATATATAATATCTATATATATATACACAATTATAACTTAAGAATTAAAAGCACAATAATTAGATATACACATAAATATACAACATATGGAGAGTATCACACAGTATCCCACTAGATCTAGGATATGCATGTGACACGAGTCCACCACACATCCAATTGTACCCCGAATGACACAAACAAATCACATATATTATTTATGAACAATACGAAGTGTCAAACATAGATCTATGAGTCCGGGTCAAAATACGACATGTACAAAGTCCCGTGTCGGAGGAAAAACCCCCAAAACAACACGTATCATCAAATTATTGGGATACGACCTACACGTACCCAATTATGGACATGACACTAGCCCCAAACACATAAACATATGCCAAATTTTTCTATAGGATCAATTGACACACACAACAAATGTCATTCTCGAAATTCCCCCAAAATTTACACAAAAAGTACCATAACTTTCTCAATAGGCCTCCTATGAAAACAAAACCAAATCATATGGGTAGTCTATGCATATGGGTTGATTTTCCATGCTTAAATCTCAGATTTAGAACTTAATTTAAGGGAAAAAAACTGAATTGTACTTATTGGGAGATGGATTTCCAATGAAAGCTCCAATTGAGATAAAATTGCCTCCAACTTGTAGATCCTTGCTCCTCTTTATAGATCCTTGCTTCCTCCTTCTACATTCTTGCTTCTCAAGTCTCTAATGGTAATTTGGGAAGGAATTGGAATGAAATTTGGTAGGGAAATGAAGTGAGAATGAAGGAAATTTGGTAGTGGAAAATTCTAGATCTAGATTTGGAATGAAAAAAGGAGAGAGAAATTTTCCCCTCTAATTAAATAGGCCGGCCCCTTTTCCTCTCCCTCAAGTTCTCATGTAATGCCCATTATACCCCTTGGGGCCTCTCATGAAGAAATAAATAAGGAAGGAAGCTTCTAGTCTAATAATTTAATTAATTTAATCCATCTCCTTAACAATGGGCTTTCTAAATGGGCTATGTTCTAACCAATTAATTCATGTTGGTTCATGGGTCCAAACTAAACTAGTTAGGTCCACTAACACAAGTTCAAATTAAATAACTAACATCTAACAACAATTAAATAATATAACAAATAATTATTTATCAAGCACAATATTTAATTAAATAAGAAATTACTAAAATACCCTTTCCTAGAAATTGTGGTAGTGACAAGTCTGCCCTCCTTAAAATAATTTTGTCCTCAAAATTCAAAAACAAAAACTACCCCCAGAAAATAACAGAACAGAACTAAAGAATCATAACTAACTATGGAAGAACATAACAATGTACAAAACATAATTAGAAAATAACATACCTCAAGGTACAAACAAATATGGATAACGCTCCCGCATTTCATCCTCTATCTCCCAGGTAGACTCCCCTGGAGAGTGATGCCTCCATGCGACACGCACCAAAGGAATAGTCTGGTTCCTAAGCACCTTCTCTCTCCGATCCAGAATCTCAACTGGCTGCTCTGGATAGCTAAGAGTAGGGCCCACCTCTATCTCTGGGTGAACCAATACAAGACTAGGATCTACCACGTATTATCTCAACTATGACACGTGAAATACGTTGTGCACTCCCTCCAATGCAAGTGGCAAGTCTAGTCTATAAGCAACTGCACCGACCCTCTCTAGAATATTAAAAGGTCCGATGAATCGCGGACTAAGCTTCCCACCTCTACCGAAGCGAATCGTGTCTCGTGTCGGAGAAATCCTCAGAAACACCAAACCACCCACCTATAACAAAATACCACTTTAAGAACTTAATCTATAACAAACAACCAAGAACAAGCACAAAACAAAAATCTAAACTATACCTCTAACTCCAAAGGTCTGCGATGGCTATCGTGTAAATCCCCTGATTTTTTCAAAATTTTAAAACTGGATTTTTCACAATTTTCTGGAATTTTCTGGGATTTTTCTGTAATTTAAAAACAGGGTTTTAATTATTCAATGATTTTTAATTGATATTAAACAGTATTAAAATATTATGAAAATAATATTTTTGGATATAAAATGAAAAACTGGACTTAGGATAATTTTCTGGGAATTTATCGGGCCCCGGACCTATTTTTAAATGCCTAAAAAGTATTTTATTATTTATTTAATTAATTAACTGATAATTAATTATTATTTATTATTATTATTAATTTTATTATTATTTTTCCGGCCCGCGGCCCGTTGGGCCGGCCCGGCCCAGCCCAACCCGAGCCTAGCCCTAGCGGGTCGGGTCGGACCCGCTCACCCGCTCGCCCGTAACCCGCTCACCCACGATCCACCAGCCCCCCCCCCCCCCCGCGCGTCCCGGCCGCTCCGTCGCACTTCCCGCCGCCCGCTCCGGCCGGCCAACCGCCCCCGCACGCCCCCACGACCCCATGACCTCCGCCTCCCCCGCTCGGCCCCGCTCCCCTCCGCCCCCTTTACAAACCCTCCCCGATCCCGAGTCCCTCCACCGTAGCCCCGGCCTCGCCACCACCGCACCCCTCCGCTCCGCGCCGCCGTCCACCACCGTCGCCTCCGCCGCCTCCGCCTCTCCCCCGTCCTCCTCGTCCCTCCACCGGCGTCCACCGCACCCAGCAACAGCGGCCGCAGCATCAGCCGGCCACCGCACAGCGAGCCTCCGCCACCGACCCTGCGCCACCGCGCCGCCTCCGCCGCGTGCCCCCACGACCGCCGCAGCCAGCCCCCCCCGCCGCCGTCTCCGCCGCCCTCGCCGGGGTCCCCAAGTCCCAGCATAGTGAACCCCAAGCCCTAACCCTATTTCTCGAGTCCGTGTCCGACACGAATCGGACACGTGTCGGACACGAATCGACGCTGGTTTTCGGGTCCCCTTCAGGTGCGTGTATCTTTTTGCTCGTAGCTCCGATTTTGATTCCGTAAATTGCGTTGCGAAGCCTGTATGACCCTCTCGGTGTCTGGACAAACTGTTCGGGGCATCGCGTCCTGTGGTGATCGTACACCGCGATCCAAAAACAGGAAAAACCAGACCCTGTTTCACCCCGGAACTGAGTCGCCCCGCCAAACGGGATGACTTGGTCGCGTGCGGTCTTCACAGACACGAGCGCCTCGTCGATATGGACGTGTGGGATTTCGCGGAAGCTGATTCGGGTGTGCGTGCACACCGGAATCAACGCGTATCCGCGGACATCGCCCCGTATCCGTACCTTCTGGAACGTGCCCTAACTTTGTGTACACACGTCGGATCGAGACGAAACTTACGCCATCGGACTCGTAGCGATACGTTGGTCCTGTGGGTCAAGTTTGGTTCGATTCTGAGAACGTTGACGAAATCGCGTGTCGTGGGCCCCACAGGCCCCGCTCGATGGGGGATTTTGTGATCGGCTCATCGAAATTCAATTCTGAAAGTTCCGTTGGGTTCGTATCAGCGTTTCTGACCTGTTGACACTAAGTTCGGTGAATTTGGAGACCTTTGACCCTGACGCATTTTTCGGTGCAAAGTGGGCCCGCATATGGACCCCGTTTTGACCCGAAACTGCCGTTTCTGCCCTTGTCGCCAAATTGGACCCAAGGACAGGCGTTTCTAGCTGATTGATATTTCTGGATCTGATGGTGATGTTTGTTTCAGCAACCGGAGTACCGCCTGCAAATCCAACCGGAGTCAGAACCGCAAACATAGCCGGAACCACAGGCAAGTGTACCTCGCCAAAACTTGCAGCTTGCTACATATTTCCTGGACTTGGTTATACATCAGTGGGCAAGTAAAGCCTGCCAATTCTTAGACATTTCTGATTATAGTATTTTACTTGATTTTCTGGTAGTTTCTTATGTAACTTGTTTAACTGCTCAACCCAGGACACCTGACACTATTCATATGACGGAATTGCCTGAGATATACCTGGTGATTCCGTATAGGTTACATATTCATGTCATTACAGTTTACATGTTTAGATTCTAGCCTGACTCATTGCATTAGTTCAAACTTGCGTAACTTGTACCTGATATATTCTGGAACTGTGACGTGAGATTACATGGGGTGGGGAGAGTATTACCATATCAAGGCTGATTATAATGTAAATAATGTTATCTGGAGGTGTCCTAGTCTCTGATACAGAGCTTTGGCACAAGTTCTGGCTCTTCAAGAAAATACTGCTATGGTTTCTTAGACACTGATCCTGTAGTAGTCTCAGCCTGAGTATGACTAAAACTCTCACTTGCATATCACTAGCTGGTTTATATATTTACCCTGCTGTTTATCTTGTTGCTGCACTGCATATATTTTGGCTTGTATTTTCTGTACCTTGTTATGTCCCCTGAGGACCTGGAATGGACTATGTCCCCAGGTATAGCCGAGGAGAACTACCCCGAGGTGTACGGTACAGGAGCACTCCTTGGAGCAGAACCCGGAACTGAGGACGAGATAGTGGCCGAAGACTTCACCTGAGCACCGGCTTCAGCTACACAGTATTTCCTTTTCAGTATTTTATTTCCAGTCTATGTTTCCTTAAATGTAACAGAATAATTCTCAAATTTGTTTCCCGAGATAACCTTATTTAGTATTGCATATTTAATTCTATTTGCATTATTTCCGTCATTAATCTGTGTTATTCTGTGGATGAGATTAGTAATACCTGAGACTGGTACTTAGTACTGCTAGACTACAGCTTAAGCATGCCCTGATGGATCCATTAAATTGGGTTGTCCATCGGTGCGTGCTGCTGGCTATTGCCACGCATCTCCAGTCCCTCGTCATTTTGGGACTGGGGCATGACATGGTTTTTGTGGTGGCCCATGCAGGTCTACGACTAAATTGTTCGGTTTCAACTTAGGGACCGAACAGGCCTGCAATAAGATAGGATAAGTTTTAGGATCTCATCCACTTTCTTGAATCGTTTTTGTTATCTGTATCGTATTCGAACTAATTTAAACTTGCATCTTGCCTTGATTCCTGTGCGCCTCTTATTGGTTATTGTGGATACAGGGAAATGAACCCACAAGAGTGCAACGAGACTCCCGTCGGAACACCACAAGCTACAGGTGCCACCTACGACGACGAAGTGACACCAGTCGGAGGAGTTCCACCAACTCAACAGAGCCAGCAGGCAGGTCAACCTACCTCCCGATTCCGGTGCGATGACATCCCACCTCCGCCGCAGTTCGTCCCACCAATGCCCGTGTTAACACCAGGACAGCCAATCGACGGGCAACAAATATTTCAGATGATCTATGCGATGATGCAAGCACAGCAACAAGTCCAACACGAGGCTCAGCGTCGCGAAGCTAATTTCTTGAGGGACAGCATCGTAAATGCACTGGGGCAGGCCAACCTACCAGCTCGACGGCCAACTACAGGCTCAATCACTGACTTCCGCTAACTGAAGCCCCACACTTTTTCTGGAAAAGAGGAGCCCACAGAAGTTCATGAGTGGCTCACCAACATTCGGCATCAACTTGAAGCAGCTGAACTTCCACGGGAACGCTGGATGATTGCCGTCCGAATGCAATTGACGGACAATGCCCATCACTGGTGGCTATCCGAGGAGACGCGACTCGGACCAGACCGAGTCACTTGGGAGGAGTTCTCCAGACTCTTCCAGGAGATGTACATTCCTGCCATCGCTCGATCAGAACTGCGGGACAAATTCAATCGCCTCACTCAGGACTCCATGACGGTGGAAGAGTACAACGCAGAATTCATTCGTCTGAGCCGATTCGCCCCCACCCTGATCCCGACTGAGGAAGAGAAGGCCGAGAAATTCTTCGACGGACTGAACATTGAGCTGCAGAAACTAATTGGGTCCATCGCACCAACATCATACTCGGACGTCCTTGCTGTGGCTCGACGTATGGAGCGCGTCACCAAGAGAGAGGCCAGACTGAAGAGGTCTTCCCCATCATCAACATCCAGAACACCACAAGAAGAATCTGCAAAGAGACCGCACCAACAGCAGAAAGCACCTACACCACAAACAGTAGTCCTCCTTACTTGTCACTACTGTGGCAAAGCAGGCCATATCGCCAAGGAATGCCGACGCAGACTAGGATTGTGTTTGGCATGCGGATCCCGTCAGCATTCAGTAAGGGATTGCACTCAACGTGGAGAAGGAACACCAAGGGCGAACCAGCAAACTCCACCAGCAACTCGAGCAGCACCCTACCAGCAAGCTCAGCAGCAGCAGAGGAATCTACCTCAAGGACGAGAGCAAGCTTATGCGCTGACTGTGCAGGACGCTGATGCGCGTAAGTGATTTATAGTTATCCGTTTTTAGTCTTGTTGTAGTTCGTGCCTCTTGGTTCGTGACCTCAGCCCCAACCTAGTAAATTGTAACTTGTTAATAACAACCTGGTTTTCATAAAAGATTATAGTTTTAACTAGAATTTCCTGGAAAGTGTAAACTTTCAATTTTTTTAGGGAAACGGTATTTCCCTGAAGTATCTTGTGATGTATTTTCAAACGATGCTTGCGACCGCGTCATCACTGTTGACCGGTTATTCTTTGATTGCGAGGACGCAATCCTCTTAAGGGGGGTAGATTGTAAACCCCCTGATTTTTTCAAAATTTTAAAACTGGATTTTTCACAATTTTCTGGGATTTTTCTGTAATTTAAAAACAGGGTTTTAATTATTCAATGATTTTTAATTGATATTAAACAGTATTAAAATATTATGAAAATAATATTTTTGGATGTAAAATGAAAAACTGGACTTAGGGTAATTTTCTGGGAATTTATCGGGCCCCGGACCTATTTTTAAATGCCTAAAAAGTATTTTATTATTTATTTAATTAATTAACTGATAATTAATTATTATTTATTATTATTATTAATTTTATTATTATTTTTCCGGCCCTCGGCCCGTTGGGCCGGCCCGGCCCAGCACAACCCGAGCCCAGCCCTAGCGGGTCGGGTCGGACCCGCTCACCCGCTCACCCGCTCGCCCGTAACCCGCTCACCCACGATCCCCCAGCCCCCCCCCCTCCCCCCCCGCGCGTCCCGGCCGCTCCGCCGCACTTCCCGCCGCCCGCTCCGGCCGGCCAACCGCCCCCGCACGCCCCCACGACCCCACGACCTCCGCCTCCCCCGCTCGGCCCCGCTCCCCTCCGCCCCCTTTATAAACCCTCCCCGACCCCGAGTCCCTCCACCGTAGCCCCGGCCTCGCCACCACCGCACCCCTCCGCTCCGCGCCGCCGTCCACCACCGTCGCCTCCGCCGCCTCCGCCTCTCCCCCGTCCTCCTCGCCCCTCCACCGACGTCCACCGCACCCAGCAACAGCGGCCGCAGCATCAGCCGGCCACCGCACAGCGAGCCTCCGCCACCGACCCTGCGCCACCGCGCCGCCTCCGCCGCGTGCCCCCACGATCGCCGCAGCCAGCCCCCCCCGCCGCCGTCTCCGCCGCCCTCGCCGGGGTCCCCAAGGCCCAGCACAGTGAACCCCAAGCCCTAACCCTATTTCTCGAGTCCGTGTCCGACACGAATCGGACACGTGTCGGACACGAATCGACGCTGGTTTTCGGGTCCCCTTCAGGTGCGTGTATCTTTTTGCTCGTAGCTCCGATTTCAATTCCGTAAATTGCGTTGCGAAGCCTGTATGACCCTCTCGGTGTCCGGATAAACTGTTCGGGGCATCGCGTCCTGTGGTGATCGTACACCGCGATCCAAAAACAGGAAAAACCAGACCCTGTTTCACCCCGGAACTGAGTCACCCCGCCAAACGGGACGACTTGGTCGCGTGCGGTCTTCACAGACACGAGCGCCTCGTCGATACGGACGTGTGGGATTTTGCGGAAGCTGATTCGGGTGTGCGTGCACACCGGAATCAACGCGTATCCGCGGACATCGCTCCGTATCCGTACCTTCTGGAACGTGCCCTAACTTTGTGTACACACGTCGGATCGAGACGAAACTTGCGCCATCGGACTCGTAGCGATACGCTGGTCTTGTGGGTCAAGTTTGGTTCGATTCTGAGAACGTTGACGAAATCGCGTGTCGTGGGCCCCACAGGCCCCGCTCGACGGGCGATTTTGTGATCGGCTCATCGGAATTCAATTCTGAAAGTTCCGTTGGGTTCGTATCAGCGTTTCTGACCTGTTGACACTAAGTTTGGTGAATTTGGAGACCTTTGACCCTGACGCATTTTTCGGTGCAAAGCGGGCCCGCATATGGACCCCGTTTTGACCCGAAACTGCCGTTTCTGCCCTTGTCGCCAAATTGGACCCAAGGACAGGCGTTTCTAGCTGATTGATATTTTCTGGATCTGATGGTGATGTTTATTTCAGCAACCGGAGTACCGCCTGCAAATCCAACCGGAGTCAGAACCGCAAACATAGCCGAAACCACAGGCAAGTGTACCTCGCCAAAACTTGCAGCTTGCTACATATTTCTTGGACTTGGTTATACATCAGTGGACAAGTAAAGCCTGCCAATTCTTAGATATTTCTGATTATAGTATTTTACTTGATTTTCTGGTAGTTTCTTATGTAACTTGTTTAACTGCTCAACCCAGGACACTTGACACTATTCATGTGATGGAATTGCCTGAGATATACCTGATGATTTCGTATAGGTTACATATTCATGTCATTATAGTTTACATGCTTAGATTCTAGCCTGACTCATTGCATTAGTTCAAACTTGCGTAACTTGTACCTGATATATTCTGGAACTGTGACGTGAGATTACATGGGGTGGGGAGAGTATTACCATATCAAGGCTGATTATAATATAAATAATGTTATCTGGAGGTGTCCTAGTCTCTGATACAGAGCTTTGGTACAAGTTCTGGCTCTTCGAGAAAATACTGCTATGGTTTCTTAGACACTGATCCTGTAGTAGTCTCAGCCTGAGTATGACTAAAACTCTCACTTGCATATCACTAGCTGGTTTATATATTTACCCTGCTGTTTATCTTGTTGCTGCACTGCATATATTTTGGCTTGTATTTTCTGTACCTTGTTATGTCCCCTGAGGACCTGGAATGGACTATGTCCCCAGGTATAGCCGAGGAGAACTACCCCGAGGTGTACGGTACAGGAGCACTCCTTGGAGCAGAACCCGGAACTGAGGACGAGATAGTGGCCGAAGACTTCACCTGAGCACCGGCTTCAGCTACACAGTATTTCCTTTTCAGTATTTTATTTCCAGTCTATGTTTCCTTAAATGTAACAGAATAATTCTCGGATTTGTTTCCCGAGATAACCTTATTTAGTATTGCATATTTAATTCTATTTACATTATTTCCGTCATTAATCTGTGTTATTCTGTGGATGAGATTAGTAATACCTGAGACTGGTACTTAGTACTGCTAGACTACAGCTTAAGCATGCCCTGATGGATCCATTAAATTGGGTTGTCCATCGGTGCGTGCTGCTGGCCATTGCCACGCATCTCCAGTCCCTCGTCATTTTGGGACTGGGGCGTGACATATCGGCCCAATGCCGATGTCTATCCTGTGCTACTCGAAGTCTGTCTTTGATCAACTGAACCTTCTTTGCTGCATCCACAACCATCTCTGGCCCAAGCAAAACTCTCTCTCCAACATCGTCCCAAGACAAAGGAGTATGATACCTCCGACTATACAGAGCTTCAAAAGGTGACATCTCTATACTGGCCTGGTAACTATTATTTTAAGCAAACTCTACCAAATAGAGATGGTCCTCACAAGAACCCCTGAAATCTAGTACACAAGTGCATAACATATCCTCGAGAGTCTGAATAGCCCTCTCTAACTGCCCATCTGTCTGGGGATGATATGTAGTACTGAACTTGAGCTGAGTGCCCAAACTCTCCTGCAAACTCCTCCATAAATGAGAAGTAAAATGACTATCCCGATCTGAGACTATGCTAACGGGAACTCCATGTATCCTAATGATCTGCCTCATATACATCTCTGCCAGCTTCTCCGTAGACAAATCCACCTTGAAAGGCAAAAAGTGGGCCGACTTGGTCAACCTATCAACGATGACCTAAATCGCGTCTTTCCCTCCTAGAGATCGTGGAAGTCCGGACATAAAATCCGTAGTAATGTGCTCCCACTTTCACTCTAAAATGGATAATAGCTGAAGTAAACCTCCTGGCCTCCCAAAGTAACTCTCCGATCCTTGCAAATATCATTAACAAGGATAATGCCTCCCCCGGTCATGATCTTGCAAGTCCTAAGCAAAGACTCAGCTACCAAACCATGCTTCAGAGCAAAAGAAACAGATACAAAACTATGAAAATCACCACTATCAACCAAAGCTAAAGTTGGAATGGAATCAAGAAGAATAGAACCTGCGATGACATCTCTTGTGGGTTCGTCCTCCTCGACGGTCATAGCAAACGCTCGTCCCTGACGTGCACCTCCCTGCTGTTGTTGGACAAAACGCTGTTGCGGTGTCAAAAGCGGTCCCCTCGGCTGTGCTGCAGGTGGTCTCGTCTGTGCCCTCGGAGCTGAAGCTGCTCCCTGAACTGCACGATGAGGACACTCCCTCGATTGATGCCCTTCAGTACCATAATACAAACATACTCCCAACCTCCTCCTGTAAATTTCCCAGATATGGCCGGGCTTCTTGCAGTAGTTGCATGGAGCTTGCTGTAACTGTCTCTGCTCCTGAGGTGCCTGGTGAAAAGGTGCCCTAGCTGGAGTTTGGTTCTGTTGTGGCTGCTGGAAAGGTCTGGACTGAAAATGAGGACGTTTGGCAGATAGTGCACTGCCATTGGCCCCCAGAAAAGAATCACGGTCTCTCTTGGGCTTCAAACCCAACTCCCGCTCAACCTTGCGTGCCTCCGCAAGTATCTACGAGTATGTCTCATGAAAAGACGGAATACGAATCTTCACTTCCCAGTTTAGACCTTCACAGAAAATAATAGCTCGAACCTCCGACTCCCTCACCAGATACACTACAAATTGGCTCAACCTGCCGAACTCCGCAGCGTACTCCTCCACAGATATTCTTTCCTGAATGAGACTCTCAAACTGTCTCCCCAAGTCTAGCCTGTCTACCCGGGCAAAAAACTTCTTCTTGAAAAGGTCCTTGAATACCTCCCAAGATTGTCCTGCATCAACCAGAACTGGCTCATTCCTGAACCAAGTGCGAGCGATATCGAACAGTTGAAGTCCGACCGCCTCAACCTTCAGATCCTCAGAAAGACGGGACACCCTCATAAGACGCTCAATGTCCTCGAACCAATCATCAGCATAGACGATACCCTCCGTCCCCTTGAAAACCTTAGGCTTCTGTTTCTTGAAGTCCTGAATATTGCCTGGCCGAAGCTGAGCAACCTGAGGAACATCCTGCTGCTGGATTGGAACTCCTCTCTCGACTACAGCACGAGCAAGCTGATCAGCACTCTCGATGCCCTGCCGTTGAACGTTGGTCTGCCTCTTATGTGCCTCTGACTGAGCCCTCTGTGCCTTGAGCATCTCAGAAAATAGTATAAACATCTGTGACACCTCTGCTGGCACAGGAGGTGGAGGTGGAAGCCCCTCAGATACAGCTGGCATAATCCTCTGAGTAGGTGGTGGACCTCTAAAAGTAGCTGACACTCCAATCACCGGAGACGTGACTGGTGCAGGCCCTCGTAATGTCGCAGACCTCTCAGAAGCTGCTCTTCCCTACTGTGATCTAGTCTTAGGTGGCATCCTGAGACAAAGCGAAGAAAGAATTAATATGGCACAAGATGTAAGACATTCAAGGAAAGGACAGTTTAAGAGATCAAGTAGCAATATCAAAGGAGAATAGTTGAATCAAAAGAATTTTTCTAGATGTGATTGAGTATCTCAGCCTATTTCCTATTTCCTATATCCTATCACAGGCTCGCAGTAGTACAACTAAATTGTCGCACTACCACGATATCACATACTTTGTGAAGCTAGACCTGCAAGGGCCACCACTAAAAATTGTGTCACGACCCGCACCCGGTGTAAGGATATAAGTCGAAAACAAAGCCCAGCCTACACCGCAAAATTGGCGATAAAACGCTGTCTGGATAATCTATCTAACAATATAATGAACCACCAATAAAGATAACATACTCAATCACAGAACTAAGATGGAAATGATCACGAATCAGATAAAGAATATAATAGTCACAATACAACTCATGAGTCTAAAATAATACATTAATGAGTCTGAAGAAGTAACAAAATAAGCTGGAGACAAATCAAGTACAAAAAATACTACGAAGCTATAACTCCAGGGTCAACTGTCTCAGTTGGGATAAGTCCCTCCTGAGCCAGGGTCTTAGAATCGAAACCCACAATATCCTAGGGTCCATAATGGGTAGGGTACCACTCCTTAGTGTCATCTGAAAAAATATATCCAGTCAGGAAAGGAGCAGAGTACATCTCTAACAACAGTTCTAATCAATGATAAAAACTATGTAGCAGTAAATAGATATGAATATACAAGATGCACAATAGATATAAGAGATATATATATACAATAAGGAAATACTAGAATAATACAATAATGAACAATATCCAAAGAACAAGAATACTAATGACTAAGTGTGTGAGTACTAGTTTAAAATATGATCGGCTTCGGCAAGATACAATACAGCCTGGCTAATCATATGTGCGGTGTATGATCAACACTATTCAATAATTAGTACTTGATACAATAGGGATATTGATCACATATCTATACTAATATTCTCCACCCTCGACTGGTATAATAGATCCAACCACGGTATGCTATGGTACGAGATTCCCCAAGAAGATAGCTAGTCTTCCCGAGAATCAGTGTCTGTACATGTACAAGATAACCAATGAAATAATACTTGCACCAAATACACCATATACCAAGGAATAACATCTCATGACAAGATCAAGATATACCAATCCGTGTAACCATAGTGTCAAGAGAACAAGGATATCTACACTAGATACAATGAACATAGAGGATATCATAAATGAAAAACTATCAGAGAATGTACTCGCCTAAAGTCCAATGAATAGTCTCACAGATGTCAGACACGGTGCCTCGAAGACCTAGATATGGAATACAATTTCAATACAAGGTTCCGAAAAGAAAATAAGTTAAACTAGTCAACTTCTAGGCCAAAAAGTCAATTCTAAGTCAAAAGTCAACTATGGTCAACTATAAGTCAACTATGGTCAAACCGAGGTCAACTATCTATTTTTAGGTTGCACAAATCTAACACAAAAATCTTGGGTCAAGATACTAAAGTCTAAGCTAAGAAACCCACATCTTAAATATTTGGATAACGTATCTCCGGATACGTAAATTCCAAGGTAACACCTCAAAATATATATGAAACAATATATAGAATCATAATTTTAACATTAAAATAGGTACCGTGATTTTGAACCAACTTGGTATAATCACAATAATAATCACAATCTTGATACCCAAACCCCGTATCTTGAGTATCCCCACTTACCTTGGTTTCCTCAAGGTAATACCCAATACCTTGGTATAATAATTACCCCTATATATAATATATATATATATATATACTAATATTATACATATAAAGAATATAGCAATAATAATATATTATCTCAATATTAATACATATATATATACATATATATATATATATATATATATATATATATATATATATATATATATAAATATATATATATATATAATCTGCCAACCGTCGCTGAAAACTGTGTTGAAAAATACTGATTTTCTGATACGCTGCCTTTAGTGACAGTTCTGCCTTTCACTGAAGCTGTCGTCGCTGTTGTTGCTGGATTCCCACTGCTGCTGCTGCTGTTTTGGTGACGGTTTACAGCCTGGTGTCGCTGCTGCTATTAAATTTTCCGCTGTTGCTGTATTAATGACAGCGACTGCTGTCATTAATAGCGCGTTACTGCTACAGCGGTTGCTGTTGTATTAAATGACAGTGGCTGCTGTCATTAATACCTCCGTCGCTAAAAACCTGTGAAAATATATATATAATATAAATATATATAACATATATATATATAAAAACCCCGTAATAAATATATATATATATATATAACTATATATATAAATACCAATAAACTATACATACACCCTCCCTATTAATATGTACATATTAGGACATAGCCTCAACACACACATGCATAAATACGTAATATTATACATCTATATATATATATATATATATAAATAATCCTATAACAACTATAAATAATATAATTACCCAATTAAGCATACATATATATTATAAAAATACATATATATATATATCCTTACAATATATTATAACCTATATATATATATATATATATATATATATATATATATATATATATATATATATATATATATATATATATATCCTCTTAGTACATATATAGTAAATAGATCTATGATACAATAAACACTATAATACATATATAATATCTATATATAGTTACACAAATATAACTCAAGAATTAAAAGCGCAATAATTAGATCTACACATAAATACACAACATATGGAGAGTATCACACCGTATTCCACTAGATCTAGGATACGCATATGACACGAGTCCATCACACATCCAATTGTACCCCGAAGGACACAAACAAATCACATATATTATTTATGAACAATACGAAGTGTCAAACATAGATCTATGTGTCCGGGTCAAAATACGACATGTACAAAGTCCCGTGTCGGAGAAAAAAATCCTAAAAACAATATGTATCACCAAATTGTTGTGATGCGACCTACACGTACCCAATTGTGGACACGACACTAGCCCCAAACACATAAATACATGCCAAATTGATCTATAGGATCAATTGACACACACAACAAATGTCATTCTCGGAATTCTCTCAAAATTTACACAAAAAGTACCATAACTTTCTCAATAGGCCTCATATGAACACAAAACCAAATCTTATGGGTAGGCTATGCATATGGGTTGATTTTCTATGATTAAATCTCATATTTAGAACTTAATTTAAGGGAAAAAATTGAATTGTACCTATTGTGAGATGGATTCCTAATGAAACCTCCAATTAAGATGAAATTGCCTCCAACTTGTAGATTATTGCTCCTCTTTGTAGATCCTTGCTTACTCCTTCTAGATCCTTGCTTCTCAAGTCTCTAATGATAATTTGGGAAGGAATTGGAATAAAATTTGGTAAGAAAATGAAGTGGGAATGAAGGAAATTTGGTAGTGGAAAATTCTAGATCTTGATTTGGAATGAAAAGAGGAGAGAGAAGTTTCCTCCTATAATTAAATAGGCCGACCCCTTTTCCTCTCCCTCAAGTTATCATGTAATGCCCATTATACCCCTTGGGGCCTCTCATGAAGAAATAATTAAGGAAGGAAGCTTCTAGTCTAATGATTTAATTAATTTAATCCATCTCCTTAACAATGGGCTTTCTAAATGGGCTATGTTCTAACCAATTAATTAATGTTGGTTCATAGGTCCAAACTAAACTAGTTAGGTCCACTAACACAAGTCCAAATTAAATAACTAATATCTAACAACAATTAAATAATATAACAAATAATTATTTATCAAGCATAATATTTAATTAAATAAGAATTTAGTAAAATATCCTTTCCTAGAAAATGTGGTAGTGACAACTTTTGTCGAATAATAACAGCATGCGGCCATCTTGTTAGACGCATGACTACTTATTCACACAAGTGTCCTTGAACTCCTTGTGTTTTCACTTGCTGAACGAATGAAAAATTTGTTAAGTCCAAAGAGGCATCTATGCGATCGACTTCCTATGCGGCCTGATCCTATGCGGCAAGCAGAGCATGAGGCAACTTTTTCTTGGAAGTATGACTCTGAATTCTTGGCACCTAATTCTGTAATCTTGTCTTTTTCAGTGATATTTTTTTGTCACACTTTATTGGAATGTCACATCTGTCACATTTGTCACTTCGATCACTTTATGGTCACTTCTCTGACACAGATGCACGTCACTCAACACTTGCCCCAAGTAGTGTACTTTTTTGACCCATGCGGCACTGAGGCTATACGGCCTAGACTTCCCATGCAGTATTGAGCCCATGCGGCCTAGACTTCCCATGTGGCACTAAGCCCATGCGTCACATGTCCTATGCGGTACTGATTATATGCGTCCCTGATCCTCATGCGGCCTATGTGCACGTTTTATTGATTTGCTTGGTTTTAATACTTTATGGAATTTTTGTGACCCCATGTGCAATTTTAATGATAGCTAATGTATGTGAGCTACGTGACCATGTGTTAGACCTGACTATGTACTAGAACACATATGATTTACCAATTTTTGGTAACTTGACTCGACTATTGGTATCCATACTGATACACTTACTACGTGCTATATGTTCCTACGTGCTAAGTGTTTCTACGTAATTGTCACTACCATATTTTATAGATAAGGGTATTTTCGTAATTTTATAATTATTTAAATATTGTGCATGTTGTATAATTATTTATTATGTAATTTATTTATTGTAGATGTTAGTTTATTATTTTGGACTTGTGTTAGAGGACCTAACTAGTTTAGATTAGATCCATGGACCAACATTTATAATTAGTTAGATTTAAGCCCAATTAGAAGCCCATTCATTAGGATGAAGATTAATTTAATTAAACCATTAGACTAGAATCTTCCGTCCTTAATTATTTCTTCATGAGAGGCCCCAAGGGGTATAATGGATATTACATAGTAGCTTGGATGAGGGGTCAAGGGGGACAAGCCTAACACATGTCAATTCTAGTCTAATAAGTAGCTTGGACATGACACTAGACACAAATAATTAAACCATTAGACCAAATTGACATGTGTTTGATTATTTGTGTCTAGTGTCATGTCCATAATTGGATACGTGTAGGTCGTATCCTAATAATTTGATGATACATATTAATTTGGGAGTTTTTCCTCTGACACGGAACTTTGTGCATGTCATATTTCGACACGGACTCGTAGATGTATATTTTACTCTTCGTATTATTCATATATAGTATTTTATACTTGCTCGTGTCCTTCGGGGTATATTTGATTATGTGGTGGACTCGTATCGCAAGCGTATCATAGATCTAGTGTGATATGGGAGCGATGCACTCCACGTGTTTGTTGTGTTGCATTTCTAGATCCAATGTGCATTGTTCATAGCTATTAGTATATTAATTATCATAGTATATATGTATATATATATATATTAAGTTATATATATTTGAGTTTTATATATATATATATATATATATATATGTGTGTGTGTGTGTGTGTGTGTGTGTGTGTGTGTGTCTATATGTTAATGTGTATATATATATATATATATATATATATATATATATGTAGTATGATTTATATTTATATATACATAAGTGGTTATCTATATGTAAACGTGTATGTTGTATATATATATATATATATATATATATATGTGTGTGTGTGTGTGTGTGTGTGTGTGTGTGTGTGTGTGTGTGTGTGTGTGTGTGTGTGTATACATATGTACGTGTAAGTGTATATAGATATATATACATATAGAGATACTAGTGAGAGTGTATATATTTATGGGTGTACTTGTGTGTGTTGTTGGTGTATGGAGAAAGGGGTCGGATAATATGTGTAGTGAGGCAAATCGAGCAACAACAGGATTCAGGGAATAACAGTTGAACAATGAGGAATCGACACAGTAGCAGTTTCAGTATTGAACACGGCAAGGCAAGAGGAGGCAGTGAGCCACACAACAATTGCAGTAAGCATAGCTACAACATTTGCGGGTTGTAGCAGCAGCTATGCACTGCACAGGCAGCAGCTGCAGCAAAGCTGCAGTGTAGTGCAGTTTCATAAGCACAGCAGAGTTAGCTAATGCATCCAGCATACTGCAGGGAGCTACACAGCAATGTGAGAGCCAACTGCAACAACAACAGCTTCAGCACAAGTAGCAGCAACCAACAGCAATGTGTCACAGCATTTGTGCACAACAGTGCACTATCAGCAGGGTAGTACTATATATGTAGGTATATGCACATGTATCTAGTTAGTTAGTTATCTATACATGTAACTTATGTATCTCTAGTTAGTACTATATATGTAGGTATATGCACATATATATATGTATTAATAGTTGGAGATTATTTGGATAGTTAGTTAGTATATATTAGTAGTTGGTAATTAGTATAGTAGTTGATATTGTATTAGATAAATTCATATTAACATATAGTTTAGAGTTGGGTAGCTAATGTATACTAGGAATCGCATTACCTTGAGATACCAAGATAAATGCCAAGGTATTGAGGATATTCAAGGTATTTGACTTGGGTATCAAGATGAGTGTTTAGTGGTGCAATACCAAGTTAGTTCAAAGCCAAGGTATCCACTTAGCATTTGTAATTAGGATTAGTATATTTAATATTGATAGAATATGCATATATGATATTTCCATATCTCTTGTTTGCGTATCTTGCGATATGATATCTTAGTATCCTAGTTAGCTTATATGGCCTAGATTCTTAGTGTATGGACCCAATATCATAGAGATAGACCCATGCAACCTATAAATAGGTAGTTTGACCAAGGTTGACCGGTTTGACTTATAGTTGACCTAGTTTTATTATTTTGACTTAGAAATGGCTGTTTGACCTAGAAGTTGACTAGTTTAACTTATTTTCATTCTAAAATCTTGTATTGATATTATATTCATATCTAGGTCTTCGAGGCACCATAGTAGACATCTGTGATACTATTCACCAGACTTCAGGCGAGTATATTCTCTGATAGTTTCTTATTTATGATATTCTCTATGTTTATTGTAACTAGTGTAGATATACTTGATTTCTTGACACGTTGGTTACAAGGATTGGTATATCCGAATTTTGTCATGAGATGTTATTCCTTGGTATATATGGTGTATCTTGTGTAAGCCTTATTTTCTTGTTCTTCTTGTACATGTACAGACACTGATTCTCGAGGAGACTTGCTACCTTCCTAGAGAATCTTGTGTCATGACGTATCGTGGTTGGATCCACTATACCAGTCGAGGGTGGGGAGTATTTTAGTGTAGAAATGTGATCATATCCTCCTTATGCATGTGTTGTTCCTTGTGAGTGTTGGTCATACACCACATGTATGACTAGCCAGGCCCTTATCCTTGTGCAAGTTCCTTGTGCAAGTTTCTAAGCCGATCACATGTTAAAGCTAGTACTCACTCACTTAGTCATTAGTATTCTTATTCATTGCCATATTGTTTATTCTTGTATTTATTTCTAGTATTTCCTTTATTGTATATCTTTTGTATCTATTGTTGCATCTTGTATATTCACATCTATATACTGTTATATAGTTTATATCATTGATTAGAACTGCTGTTAGAGATGTACTCTGCTCCTTTTCTGACTGGATATATTTTTCTCAGATGTACTGAGGAGTGGTACCCTACTCATTACGGGCCTCAGTATGTTGTGGGCTTAGAGCCAGATATCCTGGCTCAGGAGGGACTCATCCCGACTGAGACAGATGATGCGGGATTTGTAGCTTATTAGTTATTCTCTTTCACTGGATTTGTCTCTATCTTACTGTTTAGTATTTTTTTCTCAAACTTATTGATGTTATTATTTTGACTCATGAGTTGTATTATGACTATTCTATTCTTTTATCATATTCGTGCAATTCTCCATCTTAGATCTGTGATTGAGTATATAGATATCATTGGTGGCTTATTATATTGCTAAATAGATTACCCAAACAGTATTCTACCACCGACTTGCATCCCTACACCGGGTGTGAGTCGTGACATGTTTTTAGTGGTGGCCCATACAGATCTTCGAGGTCGCAATTAGTATGATTCGTAGTAGTGCTCTTATTTGAGTGCTATTAGGAGCCTGTTTCAAAATATAGGATATAGGCTATAGGCTAAGAATGCTCAATCACATCTAGGAAAAACTTTTTTGATTCATTCAACTATACTTCCTTGATATTAATATTTGATCTTTAAACTGTCCTTTCTTTGAGTGTCTTACATCATGTACCATATTGATTCTTTTTTTGCTTTGTCTCAGCCTAAGACTAGATCACAGTAGGGGAGAGCAGCTTTTGAGAGGTCTGCGGCATCCCGAGGGCCTGCACCAGTCACTTCTCCGGTGACTGGAGTGTCAGTTGCGTTCGGGGTTCCACCTCCTACTCAGAGGAATGTGCCGGTTGTATCTGAGGGACTTCCACCTCCACCTTTCGTACTAGCAGATGCGACACAGATATTCACACTGTTTCGTGAGATATTAGAAGCACAGAGGGATCAGTCTGAGGCATACCAGAGATAGACCAACGTCTTACGGTAGGGCATTAAGAGTGATCATCAGCTTGCTCGTGCCATAGTAGAGAGAGGAGTTTCGGTTCAGCAGCAGGTTGCTCCTCAAGTTGCTCAGCTTCGGCCAGGCAATATTTAGGACTTCAAAAAGCTGGAGCCTAGGGTCTTCAAGGGGACGGAGGGCATCATCTATGCTGATGATTGGCTCGAGAAAATTGAGCATCTCATGAGGGTGTCTCGTCTTTCTGAGGATCTGAAGGTTGAGGCGGTAGGACTTTAACTGTTCGACGTTGCCTGCACTTAGTTCAGGAATGAGCTGCTTCTTGCTGACGCAGGACAGTCTTGGAAGGTATTCAAGGACCTCTTCAAGAAAAAGTTCTTTGCTCGGAAAGACAGGTTAAACTTAGGGAGGCAGTTTGAGAGCCTCATCCAGGGGAGCATGTCTGTGGAGGAATACGCTGCAGAGTTCGGCAGGCTGAGCCGATTTGCATAGTATTTAGTGAGAGAGTCAGAGTTTCGAGCCATTCATTTTTGCGAGGGTCTAAACTGGGAAGTGGAGATCCTCATTCCGTCTTTTTATGAGACCTACTCGGAGATACTTGCGGAGGCACGCAAGGTTGAGCGGGAGTTGGGTTTGAAGCCCAAAAAAGATCATGATTCTTTTTTAGGGACTAACAACAGCACAGTAACTGCTAAGCGTCCTCATATCTAGTCCAGGCCTTTTCAGCAGCGACAGCAGCACCAGACTCCATCTAGGGTACCGTTTCACCAGGCATCGCAGCAGTAGAGACAGTTACAGTAAGCTTCCTGCCACTTCTGCAAGAAGCCTGGCCACATCTGGAAAGGTTACAGGAAAATGTTGGGAGTTTATTTGTATTGTGGTACCGAAGGGCATCAGCTGAGAGAGTGTCCTTCCAATCCTCGTCGTGCAGTTCAGGAAGCAGGTTCAACTCCGAGGACACAGGCGAGACCACCTGCAGTACAGCTGAGGGGACTGTCACGACCCGCACCCGAAAATTCGGGCACGAGTGCGTGGGTACGTCCAGCCTACGCCGCAGTGTCGGAGGTAGTATGCTATCTAGGGCATCTCCACAGTTAAATTAACACTAGCTCATTCACAGTAATTAAACAGACAAGGAATTGAAAGGAAATGCTGAGATTTTATAACCAGAAAATGACAATCAGATCCAAAGTTATTACAAAACCAGAAGTTAAATCGGGGACAAACCTGATTACTAAGATGAAAGGAAAAGAAATAACTACTGCTAACTACTCCGCAGGAGTAGCTTCCTGTGTGGGAACCGGCTCTGCAACTATATCACCTGTTGCCTCATAGGGGCCATAATAGGTGGGGGCAAGGTTCTCATCATCGCCTAAATCAACGGATCCAATCAGGAAAGGAGCAAAGTACACAATGCACAACAAGATTAAACTAAATATTTATGACAATTAAATTGAGTATCATATTGAGAAAAATTGCATAAAAGAGCATCAATATCTCAGAGTTAATGCTATAAATAGGAATATGAGAAAGCAGGAATAAATGAGACAGAAAATGAGACTACAACAGTCAGCAAAAACTATAACCAGATTCAGAAACTATCTGTGTGAACTTGTGTTTATTTTAGAATACATAGTTGGTATGTAGGGGTTTATAAGGCTAATCCGGCCATCATAAACGGCTATTAAACAGGGAAAATCGAGATCCGGCTGAGGATACAGTCGCGTACCAACAGCTATTAAACACGATAGGGGGAAAGGGTAAACTACATGCCTTCTAGTATTCTCCCACCCGACATAAAAAGCAAGACATGAAATACAGTATCCAAGACATGAAATCCAGTATTCTAATACTACGTGTAATCATCAAGGGTACTAGTAGAGCAGGAAATTAACTATCACAATATAAAGATTAAACTTGAAGTGCAGGTACTTGCCTGTTGTTTGGATCCAATTAATTGTACTTCAGGGAAATAATTCAGAGATGAGTCCAGATGCTAAAATAGACATTACCATCATGCTCAAAAGATATCAAATAGTTAAAAATGCCTGTCCTTGGGTCCAATTTGGAGACAAGGGCAAAAACGGCAGTTTTGGGCCAAAACGGGATCCGCCGGTGGGCCCGCTTTGCACCGAAAAATGTGTCAGGGTCAAAGGTCTCCAATTTCACCAAACTTAGTGTCAACAGGTCAGGAACGATGATACGAACTCAACGAAACTTTCAGAATTGAATTCCGATGAGCCGATCACAAAATCGCCCGTCGAGCGGGGGCCTGTGGGGCCCACGACACGCGATTTTGTCAATATTCTCAGAATCAAACCAAACTTGACCCACAGGACCAGCATATTGCTACGAGTCCGATGGTGCAAGTTTCATCTCGATCTGACGTGTGTACAAGAAGTTAGGGTGAATTGCAGAAAAGGTGGATACGAGGTGATGTCCGCGGATACGCGTTAATTCCGGTGTGCACGCACACCCGAATCAGCTTTCACGAAATCTCACACGTCTGTATCGACGGTGTGCACGTATCTGTGAAGACCGCACGTGACCAAGTCGTCCCGTTTGGCGGGGCGTACTCAGTTCCGGGGTGAAACAGGGTCTAGTTTTTCCTGCTTTTGGATCACGGTGTGCGATCACCACAGGACGCGATGCCCCGAGCGGTTTGTCCAGACACCGAGAGGGTCATACCGGCTTCCCAACATAATTTACGGAATTAAAAATGGAGCTACGAACAAAAAGTTACAAGTACCTGAAGGGGACCCAAAAACTGGGGTCGAACCGTGTCTGACACGTGTCCGACACGTGTCGGATTCGAGGATTCGAATCTAGGGTTAGGGTTAGGGTTTCGAGCTCCGACGAGGGGAGGCCGACCGGAGGAGGGCGGCGCCGCTGCTGGGGAGGCCAGCAGGGCTGGGCGGCGCCGGCGAGGGCGGGCACGGCGGCCGGAGGGCGGCGGGCGCTGCTGCTGACTGCTGCTGCTGCTGCTGCTGCTGCTGCCGGCGAGGAGGGAGGTGGCCGGAGGCAGAGCCGGTGGTGGCAGGGGAGGCTAAGGCAGGCGGCGGCGGAGCTCCGGTGCGGTGGCGGAGGAGGTGAGGGAGCCGGAGGGGGTGACCGGAGAGGCTCGAGGGGGGGTTTAAAGGGGGGAGCGGTTGCGTGGGCCGAGGGAGGCGGCGGCCAGCGCGGAGGCGAGGGCGCTGGCCGGGCGGAGCGGCGGCGTCCGCGGGCGGCGGCGCCGGACGCGGGGGGGGGAACGGGTCAGGGGCGGGGTTAGGGTTAGCGGGTTCGGGCGGCTAGCGGGTCGAGGGCTGACCCGTTCCGACCTGGATGGTGGATGGGTCGGGCTGGGCCCAACGGGCCGGGCTGGGTCCAATAAAACGGGCCGGTTTTATTAAATAATAAAAATAATAATAATAATAAAAATAATAATTAATTAATTAATTAATTAATTAATTAAATAGTTTTAGGTGATTTAAAAATAGGTCCGGGGCCTGATAAATTCCAGAAAAATTACCCTAAGTCCAGTTTTTCATTTTACACCCAAAAATATTATTTTCATAATATTTTAATATTTTTTATTAACAATAAAAAAATTATTTAATATTTGAAAACCCTGATTTTAATTTCAGAAAATTCCAGAAAATTATAAAAAATCCTAATTTTAATATTTTTGAAAAATCAGGGGCTTACAATCTACCCAACTTATAAAATTTCGTCCTCAAAATTTAAAATATGGCAGGGTTCTCTCTGTCCAAACTCACTTAATTATAGTCTAACGGGTTTCTCTCAGGTGGACATTGCGGTCGCTACCCAACTTAGAATTTTACCCATCTATCCTCTAAGGCTGTACAACTAGTAAGGCTAGGTCTCAACTTAATAAATCATGGTATTGAATCCTTTAGTCATAGAGGTTATCATCAATTCGACCGGTCTGAGGGGTACATCTAGCACTACAAATCAAACTTATACCAAACACAAGATTTTGTCTTTCCGATATAAGGGAAGACGAGGATCAAATAATAAAGAGTTTAAGGGCGAGGTGGTAGAACAGAGGTATAGGGATCAAGGCGTTTAAGGAATTCTAATAGGAATTGTCAGGCGGTTATGGATTGAGATTCTATTCTGGTAATCTTTTATTCGCATGCTCGTATGAGTACAGTTATGTAACTGATACGATATGCTCGAACGTATTTAGGGGCAAGTATACTAGTCAACTATATATCTCAATCCACGTAAAGTAGTCGTGCGAAGTGCGAATCAAAATGCACTAAGGTTGATCAGACCGTAGTACACTGATTCTGAATAGACGCTTGTATTATTGGGGTTGATCAGACCTCAATAATACAGGTGTCATGAACAAGCCCGATAAAGAGCAAGCTTGCAAAACTAGGCTATAAAATAGTAGCATAAGTCAAGTTCAGCAAAATTAAGTGCGCTAGATGATGATGAAAAGGAGGTACAAATTATTGAAGTTCATAAAATAACATAAAATAATCATAATAGCAAAAGTCCCTAAAATCTCTACAGTTATCAATTTAAAAGCATACCAAGTTAAAGTTCAAAATTACTAGGTTGGGGCTGAGGTCACGAACCAATAGGCACGAAAACAATACTAGAAAAGGTATCTACGAATCACTTACGTGCATTAGCTGCTTCCAGAGTCTGCGCGTTCTCCACGGTCATCATGTAAGTTTGTCCGCGTCCTGGAGCAGCGGGACAGTCCCTCACTTGATGTTCTGTTGATCCACAATATAGACAGGCACCCAGTCTCTTTCTACAACTTGCCAGGTGTGACCTTGTTTTTGGCAAAAGTTACAAGCAGCAGCTTGTTGGTTCTGTCCTTGAGCCTGGTGTTGGGGTGCTGGAGCTCGAGGGAGAGGACGCTGAGTTTGCTGCGGGGCCCTCTGCTGTTGCTGTTGTTGAAATGGGCGTTTGTTGGGTCCCGTATTTCCGGTATCTCTCTCTCGCTTTAGTTTATGCCCCATGTCTCTCTCAACGCCTTATGCCACGCTCAAGATTTCCTCATAGGTGCGAGCTCGGCTGGTGGTGACAGCAAGGCAAATATCCAGAGACAGTCCCTTCTTGAATCTACGGGCTCTGTCCTCCGGGGTACGAACCATGTACTCCGCAAAATGGCTCAACCTGCTAAATTCAGCAGTATACTCATCAACAGATAGGTTACCTTGTTCCAGTCTCTCGAATTGGCTTTCGAGAGCTTCTCGAGCCACTTCGGGGTAGAATTTCTTCTTGAATAGCCTCTTGAAGTCCTCCCAGGTAAGGTCAGGAGCAGATAGTTGAGGTTCGTCCCTAAACCAGGTTCGAGCTATGTCGAACAGTTGCAGGCTTGCGGACTACACTTTGAGATCATCAGGGACCCGAGCAGTCTTCAGGAGTCGCTCTACGTTCTATATCCATTCATCGGCATAGAGAATGCCTTCAGTTCCGTAGAATTCCAGGGGTCTAAGGTTCTTGAAGTCTTTGGCACTTTCTGGCCTCTTTTGTGGTGACTCCCGGGTCCGAAGAGATTCTGAAAGGCTGGTCCGTAGCAGGGCAGTTTGTTCCTTCTGGGATTCCACTAGTCCCTGGAACACTCCAAGTAGCTGTGCCCCATCCAGAGTAACTGCCGAAATAGATGGAGGTGGAGGGAGGGCAAGAGTTTCGGGCACATTCTGCTCAGCTAGTTCTGATGTGCCTCCTACTGTGTTCCTCGTCTGAACCATTCTGAAAGATTAAGGGGGTAGAAAGATTAGAATAGATTACCTGGAAATCAAGGGCGATAGAAAAAATTGACTAGGACCGATATCAAGATTGGAAGTAAAGATCATATTCTGTGAATGAGCTTTTATCCTAAAATTCTCAATCTTGTTGCAGGCCTGTTCGGTTCCTAAGTTGGAACCGAACAATTTAGTCGTTTGACCTACATGGGCCACCACAGGGACCGCCGCTTCCGACCCAGTAGCAGCGTTATGCCCAGTAACAATATCAGGGAGGTGCACATCAGGGACGAGCATTCGCTATGACAGTCGAGGAGGTCGATCCCACCGGAGATATCATCGCAGGTTCTGTTCTTCTTGATTCCATTTCAGCTTTAGCTTTATTTGATAGTGGTTCTTTCCATACTTTTGTATTTGTTTCTTTTGCTCTGAAACATGGTTTGGTATATGAGTCTTTGCTTAGGACTTGCAAGATCATGACTGGGGGAGGCATTATCCTAGTTAATGATATTTACAAGGATCAAAGAGTTTCTTTGGGAGGCCAGAATTTGAGTGCGTGTCTACTTATAATGCCACTTTCGAGCTACGATATTGTACTCAGGATGGATTGGTTGAGTAGGCACCGTACTAGTATAGATTGTAGAGGAGGTAGAGTTTTGTTTGAGCTTTTAGGAGAGCCAGAGTTTTAGTTTGCTAAAGGAGCTGCAGAGCAGAAAGAAGGCATTATTTGTGGAGCTTTGGTGGAAGACAATGAGTTGCCGCATCCGTTGATAGCAGAGTTCTTAGATGTGTTTCCTACAGAATTGCCAGGATTGTCGCCAGATTGAGATGTTGAATTCTCTATAGACTTGGTGTCAGATGCAGAACCAATTTTACAACATGTCTATAGAGTAAACAACAGCGAGCTGATTAAGCTAAAGAAGCAGGTGGACGAATTACAGGATAAGGGGTTTATCAGATCGAGTTCTTCACTGTGGGGAGCCCCGATATTATTTGTACAAAAAAAGGATGGATCGGTGCGCACGTGCATTGATTACAGGACATTGAATAATCTCACTATCAAGAATAAATATTCTTTACCAAGGATTGATGACCTGTTCAATCAGTTGAGTGGTGCCAAGGTATTTTCCAAGATAGACTTGAGATCAGGCTACCACCAGGTAAAAGTGAAGCCGGATGACATACTAAAGACTGCTTTTAGGACTCGGTATGGTCAGTATGAGTTTATGGTGATGCCGTTTGGGTTGACTAATGTCCCAGCAGTATTTATGAATTTGATGAACAAGGTATTTTATCAGTACCTTGATAAGTTTGTGGTGGTGTCCATCGATGACATACTCATATATTCGAAGACATCGGAGGAGCACGAGGAGCATTTGCGAATTGTGTTGGATGTGCTGAGGAAGGAGAAGCTGTATGGGAAGATGTCCAAGTATGAGTTCTTCCTTGACAAAGTGGAGTTCTTGGGACATGTTGTGACTAGTGATGGTATTTCAGTGGATCCAAAAAAGATCACAGTAGTGGAGTCTTGGAAGACCCCGAGTTCAGTAGCAGAGATCAGAAGTTTCTTGGGTTTGGCAGGCTTCTACATGAAGTTTGTGCAAGATTTTTTCAGGATTGTCGAGCCGATGACCAAACTCACCAGGAAGGATGTAGAGTTTGTTTGGACAGAGGAGTGCCAGGTTGCTTTTGAGAAATTGAAGAAGCGGTTGACGTCTGCTCCTATTTTGGCATTGCCATCAGGGTCTGGAGGTTTCACTATTTATAGTGATGCATCGGAGAAAGTTTTGGGTTGTGTTCTTCAGCAGAATAGGAAAGTGATTGCCTATGTATCCAGGAAATTACGTCCTCATGAGAAGAACTATCCTACCCACGATTTGGAGTTGGCAGCAGTCATCTTTACCCTGAAGTTGAAGAAACACTATTTTTATGGGGTGTATGTAAAGATCTTCATAGTGTCACCACCCCATTTCCAGAGCCGGGTATTTTTTTTTATTTTTAATTTAGTTAATTGTGCATTATTTTTAATTAATTGTATTTATAATTAATTATTGATTGTATTATTTTTATATTGTTTGTTTTAGGATTTTGGCTAGCCTGGACCCATGTCAGACCCTAGTGGACCCATGTCCGACCCAGCCCACACCCTTGTGAGAATTATTTTTGGGTTTTAGAATATTTATTTTATTTTTAGGAAGTTAGTTGGAGAGATTTGGAACTAGTTTGAGTGCTTTTGGAACCCGGAACCCGAAACCAAGTCATGTAGGGGCATTTTGGGCATTTGGAGAATTAGTGAACCCTTTATTAGGTTGTGGCCGACCAAACCAGCCCCATTCCCGTGCATAACAGCAGCCACTTCCCCCCACTCTTCTTCTTCACTTCTTCTTCTTCTCCACTCATTTTTCTTCTTCCTTTCTCCTTCCTACTTCAAGTAAGTCCATTTTTCTTCCCTCCTCTTTCCATTTCTTCTACTTGTGTTAACCCTAACCCTAGATCTTTCCCTAACCTAGGTGGGTAGAGCCTAGATTTGGTGTTGGAGCTTAGATTTGAGGCTTGGAGCTTGTAGGAGGTGAATTTGGAGAGATTTGGAGATTTTGGCTTGGGATTCCAACTCCCAAGAGGTAAACCCTAAATTTCCCCTTGTAATTACTCTTTTATAGTGTAATTAATATTTTAGAACCTTCCTAGACCCTTAGGCTACCCGTGGGAGGAAGTTGGAACTAGTTTGGTTGGGTTTAGAGACTTTAACACTAGGTTTTGTGTCAATTTCGGGTGGAATCCGAATTTGGCCCAATTTTGGGTGATGCCCTAGGTTAGATGGACCTAGGTAGACGTTGTCGGGTGTCTAGAGGGTGAGTGCGTGTCTCCGTTCGGACACGGGAAGCCGTGTCGCGGAGAAACGGGCGTTTCGGGCAAAATTGGGGCTTTTCGTCGTCGCCGATTCTAAGTGCGTGTGCGTTTCCACCACGGACCTAGAATCGACGCGGGAGTGCATTTTCTAGGATCTAGACATCGTTTAGGACGCGTGGGTAAATTTTGGGCCGATTCCGAGTTCGTTTGGTGTGCGTTTCAGGAGGTTTTCCGAGCCGCGCACCACGTGTTCGTCGAAATGACCGAACGGCCATTTCGACTTGGTTTCCTCGTTTCGGGCTTGTGCGCGCGTTGGGTTAGTATCGGGGAGTGTGTGCTAGAGTTTTCGAGCTATATTTTATATATTTTTAGGTGTTTGGGCGTGTCGGGGTCGTTGGGCGTGTGGGGGGCGTGTGGGTTGTGTGTTGTTGTGTGTGGTGTTGTGTTAGTGTTAGTGTCTATATATATATATATATATATTTATATATATTTGTATGTGTGTTTATGTATATATATATATATGTGTGTAGATATATGTATATATAGATATGTGAGTGTATATGTGTGTGTAGATATATGTTAGAGTGTGTTGGTATATAGATATTAGTATATATGTTAGTGTGTGTGTGTGTAGATGTATAGATATATATATTAGTGTATATATATATATAGATATATGTGAGTATATATGTAGATGTGTGTTTATATATATATAGAGATATGTGTTTGTGTATATGTGTGTGTGTATATTTGTGTGTGTGTGTGTTGATTTGTGTTTGAGTGTGTTAGTGTGTGTTAGTAATAGGTATAAGTGTATATATATATATGTATCTAGTTATATATATATAGATGTGTGTATATATATATGTATATATATATATATATGTATATATATATAGGGGTGTGTGTGTGTGTATGTGAGATGAGAGGGGGGGGCAGAACCTGGGCAGCTGCTGCTGCCTGCACAGCAGAAAACTGCAGCAGCAGCAGCAGAAAACTGCAGTAGCAGCAGCAGCTAGGTAGCTGCAGCAGCAGTTTGCAGCAGCAGGAGCAGCAGCAAGGTGAGGAGCAGCTAGCAGCAGCAGTATCAATGCGAGGGAGAGTTAGAGAGAGGTATATATAAATAGATTGATAGATTCATAGATAGGTAGATTAATAGATAGATACTTAGATAGGTGAATAGATAGATATTAGATAAATAGGTAGCTAGATAGATACGTAGATAGTTAAATAGATTATATACATAGATAGTTAGATATATCTATGGATTGATAGATAGTTAGAATTAATAGATAGATAGTTAGTTTATTAGATAGATAGCTAAGTAGTTAAATAGATTAGAGAGATAGATAGGTAGTTGGATAAATAGGTAAGATAAGTTATGGATAACTAGAATAGATAGATAGATTGTATCATAGATAGATAGATATCTATGGATAGATAGATAGGTAGATATGGTAGATACCTATATCTATATGCATAGATATATATATATATATACCTAGAGCTAGATATATATTATAGTTAGTATATATATTTATGCGTAGGGTAAGGTATATGGGTAATCGAGTAAATGTGTGTGGATAAATATATACATAGGTGCATATATGCTTAGATATATATAAATATGATAGATATATATATTATCTAGCCTAGATTAATAACTAGGTATATATTCAATAGCTAGATAGCTAGTTAGAGGGGTTTTAGAGCGAAACCTCAATATCTTGAGATACCAAGGTATCTCAATACCTTGAGATAACCAAGGTATTGGGTTTCGAGCGGGGTTTTTGAGCAATAGCCTAGGATTTGTCTTGGAATGATTTTTATATGCTTATGTGTATATATTTACGCGTGCTAGCATAGGTTTTAGCGGGTTTAGGCGGGGTGCGTAGCCTAGGTTGAGGTATCGGATACCGAGGGTATCCCGGTATCTCAAGGAGGCGAGTTTGTGAGTTTTCTAGCTTAATGATCTCGGTTTGACCTAGAATTTCAGGAGCACCCTAGTTTGACCCAGACTTGACCGTAGTTGACTCGGTTGACCGCCAAAGTCAACTTTTGACCTAGTTTTGACCCAGAGTTGACTTTTTGGACCCAGAGTTGACTTTTTGACCCAGATTTCATCGGTTTGACCCGTTTGACCTAGAACGACCCTAGAAACCTATTTTTAGTTATTTTATATCTGTTTAACTCATTAGAACCCTGTTTAACCTTGCTTTTCGCATTAGGTTCTTGCGACACCGGTTCGGATCGCCAGTTGCTCAGGACGTCAGGCGAGTACATTCTCTGATAGTTTTCATTATTTGATGATTATTATGATTCCGCTTCTAGTATAGTATCATCTGATTATTCTGGCACAACACGGGACACTGATTGATATTTCTGGATTCATTTACTTGCGACACGTACATTTCATGTTTCTGGCCTCTATTCTGGAATCACTACTGGCATCACCTACAGGCATCACTACAGGCATCATTCATGTACAGGCTGGACTCATCTTGATTTGCGTGTCGGGTCTTGGATCTACTTGTATTAGTCGGGGCGGGGAAATACTCGAGTAGACATGTAAACATTCCTATCTGGCATCATCAGGAATCACTCCCTCTGGTCTAATCTGGAATGATAGCAGCCGCGCACCCAGTGCGCGGTGAGCCGTACTTACCCCTAGCCGTTTACATGTCGAAACAAGTATTTCAAAGACACCGAGTTCATTCTTTATAGTCTGGACTCTCATGCATTTCTTGACTTGTCTCACTTACATGTTTCTGGACTTGACTCACTACATATTTTTCATGCTAGACTCACTACACGTTCATGTGCACGGACTTGATCTTAGCTTAGATTTTCTGTATCTTGTAGTTATTACTATCTTGCTCTGATATCCATGCATCTTTACCTTTATGCACCAGTGACTTACATATTTTCTTGTTCATACTTGCTCCATTTTTCTTGCTACTTGCTATAACTGTTTTATAGTTTTTATCATTTAAATGGAACTGCTGTTAGAGATGTACTTGCTCCAGTCCTGACTGGACATATTTTTTAGAGTATCCGGAGGATTGGTGTCCGACGTTTTATGGACCTGAGCCTGTCGATGGTGCAGACAGGGACCCTCTAGTTTAGGGGTGATTTCCGGGTTGGTAGCCGGGATCACTGGGACTTGTTGTTGTTTTTATTAGCTTTAGCACCGGATTTGTCTCCGGTTTTGGATTGAGACCTTGCTTGTATATTATTTTGGATGATGTATTGTTGTATTATTATTATTATTGATGTTGTGGTTGTTGTAGTAGTAGTTGGTGGTTAGACTTTATAGTTGTTAGTCTTCTTTGTTATCTATCGTGCTTAGATTCGTGATTGAGTACTTGAGATTATCTTTTGATATTGCTCCTCCGTTTGGAGTTGAGATCTTGGCAGGTTTATATATTGATTGTGTGGTTGCCCTCCTTTTGGAGAGGTCATGCCCGATTTTTGTGTGAGATTATTATTTAGTTAGTTGACCTAGACAGCGTTCTACCGCCGATGCTGCGGCGTAGGCTGGACGTACCCACGACTCATGCCCGATTTTCCGGGTGCGGGTCGTGACACGTTTTTGGTGGCGGCCCCATGCAGGTCTCGATTCGCAATTAGTGCGATATCGTGGTGGTACAACAACTTAGTTGTACTGCTGCGAGCCTGCTATAGGATCTAGGATCTAGGATGAGAGTGTACTCAATCACGACTAGGAACAATTCCAATCTAATTATTCTGAAATTGCTTCTTTTGAAATATTACTGTCCTTTCTTGATGATGCATTGAGAAGGTATCTGGTAACTATGTTGTTGACACAGGATCAATTTTTGTTGGAGGACTTAGAGAGATTGGGCATTGAGGTGATAGTTTATGGTTTTGCTATACAGATATGGGGGTTGTAGTTACACTCAGAGTTGATGGACAGGATCAAAGCAACCCAGTATGAGGATGTATCTTTGAGGAGCATCAGAGCTCAGGTGAGAGCATGATTAGAGGATAATTTCACCATTGCTGAGGATGGATCTTTGCGTTATGGTGTTAAATTGTATGTGCCTAGTAGGGAGCTGCGCGAGGAGGTGTTGCAGGAAGCGCATCGCTCTCAGTATTCCATACATCCAGGTGCCAACAAGATGTATCGGTATATGCGATAGAGTGTGTGGTAGTATGGCATAAAGAGAGAAATGGCACAGTTTGTATCCAGATGCTTAGTATGCCAGCAGGTGAAAGCCGAGAGGCAGAGGCCAGGCGGTTTACTTCAGCCATTACCCATTCCATAATAGAAGTGGGAGCACATTACTATAGATTTTGTGTCCGAACTTCCACGATCTCCAAGAGGGAAAGACGCGATTTGTGTCATCGTTGACAGGTTGACCAAGTCGGCCCACTTTTTACCTTTCAAGGTGGGTTTGTCTACGGAGAAGCTGGCAGAGATGTATGTGAGATAGATCGCCAGGATACATAGAGTTCCGTTAGCATAGTCTCGGATCGGGATAGTCGTTTCACTTTTCATTTCTGGAGGAGTTTGCAGGCTAGTTTGGGCACCCAGCTCAAGTTCAGTACTATATATCACCCCCAAACAGATGGGCAGTCAGAGAGAACTATTCAGACTCTCGAGGAAATACTGTGCACTTGTGTACTAGATTTTGGAGGATCTTGGGAGGACCATCTCTATTTGGTAGAGTTTTCTTACAACAACAGCTACCAGGCTAGTATAAATATGTCACCATTTAAGGCTCTGTACGGTCGGAGATGTCGTACTCCTTTGTCATAGGATGATGTTGGAGAGAGAGTTTTGCTGGCTAGAGATGGTTGTGGATGCAGCGAAAAAGGTTAAGCTTATCAGAGACAGACTTTGAGTGGCACGGGATAGATAGTGGCATTGGACCGATAGCCACTAGAGACCTTTGGAGTTTGAGGTATAGTTTTAGATTTTTATTTTGTGCTTGATATTGGTTGTTTATTATAGATTAAGTTCTTAAGGTTTTATTTTATTCTAGGTTGGTGGTTTGGTATTTCTGAGGATTTCTCTGACCCGAGGCACGATTTATTTCGATGGAGGCGGGAAGCTTAGTCTGCGATTCATCGAACCTTTCACTATTCTCGAGAGGGATGGTGCAGTTGCATATAGACTAGACTTGCCACCTGCATTGGAGGGAGTGCACAACGTATTTTACGTGTCACAATTGAGATGGTACATGGCAGATCCTAGTTACATATTGGATCACTCAGAGATAGAGGTGGGCCCTACTCTTAGCTATCCAGAGCAACCAGTTAAGGTTCTAGATCAGAGAGAGAAGGTGTTGAGGAGCCAGAATATTCCCTTTGTACGCGTCGCATGGAGGAATCACTCTCCGGGGGAGTCTACCGGGGAGAGAGAGGATAAAATGCGAGAGCGTTACCCATATTCGTTTATGCCTTAAGGTATGTTCTTTCCTAGTTATGTTATGTTCAGTTCTATTATTTCTGCGGGTAGTTTTCGTCTTTGAATTTTGAGGACAAAATTATTTTAAGGGGGGTTGACTTGTCACTACCATACTCGTCTTTGAATTTCATTTACAATTAGTTATATTTGAGCCCAAATAGAAGCTCATTCATTAGGAGGATAATTAACTTAATTAAACCATTAGACTAGAACCTTTCCTTCTTAATTATTTTTTCATGAGAGGCCCTAAGGGGTATAATGGATATTACATAGTAGATTGGGGGAGGGGCCAAGGGGGGCCGGCAATGTAAAGAAGAAGGAGAAATTTATCTTTCCACTTTTCATTTCAAATCTAGATCTAGAATTTTTCTCAACCAAATTCCTTCATTTCGACATCATTTTCCTACCAAATTTCTTTCCAATTCCTTTCCAAATCACTATTGAAGGCTAATAGAGCAAGGATCTAGAAGGAGGAAGCAAGGATTTATAAAGAGGAGCAAGGATCTACAACTTGAAGGCCAATTTTATCAAATTTGGAGGTTGTATTGAAAATCCATCTCCCAAAATGTATAATTCGATTTTTCTCCTTTAATTAGGTTCTAAATCTGAGATTTAACCATGAGAAACTATCCCACATACATAGGCTACCCATAGAAATTTGAATTAGGTTTATAGGAGGCCTATTGAGAAAGTTATGGTGTATTTTGTGTCAATTTTAGGGGAATTCCAAGATTGACACATGTTGTGGTTGTCAATTAGTCAATTAGACCAAATTGACATGTATTTGATTGTTTGTGGCTAGTGTCGTGTCCATAATTAGACACGTGTAGGCCGTATCCCAATAATTTGGTAATATATGTTGATTTGGGGATTTTTCCTCCGACACGGGACTTTGTGCATGTCATATTTTAACACGAACACGTAGATGTATCTTTTACTCTTCTTATTATTCATATATAGTATTTTAGACTTGATCGTGTCTTTCGGGATACGTTTGATTATATTGTAGACTCGTATCGCAAGCGTATCATAAATCTAGTGTGATACGGGTGCGATGCACTCCACGTGTTTGTTGTGTTGTATTTCTAGATCCAAAGTGCATTATTCATAGCTATTAGTATATTAATTATCATAGTATATATATATATATATATATATATATATATATATATATATATATATATATATATATATGTATATATAACACAAATATATATAACTTAATATATATATTAAGTTATATATATATGTGTTTTATATATATATATATATATATATATATATATATATATATATATTGATATCTATGTGCATCTATATGTTAATATATATGCATAGCAATATATATATATATATATATATATATATATATATGTGTGTGTGTGTGTGTGTGTGTGTGTGTGTGTGTGTGTGTGTGTGTAAGTGTATATAGATATATATATATATACATATAGAGATACTAGTAAGAGTGTATATATTTATGCGTGTACTTGTGTGTGTTGTTTATATGTAGAGAAAGGGATCAGAAAATATGTGCAGTGAGGCAAATCGAGCAACAACATGATTCACGAAATAACAGTTGAACAATAAGGAATAAACACAGTAGCAGTTTCAGTATTGAACACGGCAAGGCAAGAGGAGGCAGTGAGCCACACAACAATGGCATCAAGCATAGCTGCAACATTTGCGGGCAACAGCAACAACAATGCACTGCACAGGCAGCAGTTGCAGCAAAGCTGCAGTGTAGTACAGTTTCATAAGCACAGTAGAGTTAGCTAATGCTCCAGCATACTGCTGGGAGCTACACAGCAAGGGGAGAGCCAACTACAGCAACAACAGCTTCAGCACAAGTAGCAGTAACCAAAAGCAATGTGTCACAGCATTCATGCACAGCAGTGCACTGTCGGCAGGGTAGTAAAGTTAGTAGTTTAGTAGTAGTTAGCTAGTTTATTATGGTTAGTTAACTAGTTAATTAGCCATCTAGTTATAAGTATCTAGTTAGTTAGTTATCTATACATATATACTTATGTATCTCTAGTTACTACTATATATGTAGATATGTGCATATGTATATATCTATTAATTGTTGGAGATTATTTGGATTGTTAGTTAGTATATACTAGTAGTTGGTAATTAGTATAGTAGTTGATATTGTATTAGATAAATACATATTAGCATATGGTTTAGAGTTGGGTAGCTAATGTATACTTGGAATCACATTATCTTGAGATACGAAGGTAAATGCCAAGGTATTGAGGATACTCAAGGTATTTGAGTTGAGTATCAAGATGAGTGTTTAGTGGTGCGATACCAAGTTGGTTTAAAGCCATGGTATCCACTTAGAATTTATAATTAGGATTAGTATATTTAATATTGATTGAATATGCATATATGTTATTTTCATATCTCTTGTTTGTGTATCTTGCGATACGGTACCATAGTATCCTAGTTAGCTTGTATGGCCTAGATTCTTAGTGTATGGATCCAATATCATAGAGATAGACCTATGCAACCTAGAGATAGGTAGTTTGACAAAATTTGACCGATTTGACTTTCAGTTAACCTAGTTTGATTATTCTAACTTAGAAATGGTTGTTTGACCTAGAAGTTGACTAGTTTATTTTTATTCTGAAACCTTGTATTGATATTATATTCCATATATCGGTCTTTGGGGCAACTGTACCAGACATCTATGATACTTTTCACCGGACTTCAGGCGAGTACATTCTCTGATAGTTTCTCATTTATGATATCCTCTTTGTTCATTGTATCTAGTGTAGATATACTTGATTTTTTGACACGTTGGTTACACGGATTGGTATATCCGGATCTCGTCATGAGATACTATTTCTTGGTATATATGGTGTATCTTGTGCAAGACTTGTTTCCTTGTTCTTCTTGTACATGTACAGATACTATTCTCGGAAAGATTTGCTACCTTATTAGAGAATCTCGTGTCATGATGTACCATGGTTGGATCCACTATACCAGTCAAGGTTGGGAGTATTTTAGTATAGATATGTGATCATATCCTCCTTGTGCATGTCTTGTTTCTTGTGAGTGTTGGTCATATACTGCACGTATGACTAGCCAGGCCCTTATTCTTGTGCAAGTTCCCAAGTCGATCACATGTTAAAGCTAGTACTCACTCACTTAGTCATTAGTATTCGTGTTCATTGCCATATTGTTCATTCTTGTATTTATTTCCAGTATTTTCTTTATTGTATATCTCTTGTATCTATTATTTCATCTTGTATATTCATATCTATTTACTGTTACATAGTTTATATTATTGATTAGAACTGCTGTTAGAGATGTACTCTACTCCTTTTCTGACTGGATATATTTTTTCCAAATAAAACTAAGGAGTGGTAACCTACTCATTATGGGCCTCAAGATGTTTTGGGCTTAGAGCCAAAGACCCTGGCTCAGGAGGGACTCACCCCGACTAAGACAGATGACCTGGGACTTGTAGCTTCTTAGTTATTCTCTTGCACTAGATTTGTCTCCAGCTTATTGTTTAGTATTTTTTCTCATACTCGTTGATGTTATTATTTTGACTCATGAGTTGTATTGTGACTATTCTATTCTTTTATCATATTCGTGCTATTCTCCATCTTAGATCTGTGATTGAGTATATTGATATCGTTGGTGGCTTATTATATTGCTATATAGATTATCCAAACAACGTTCTACCGCCGATTCTGTGACGTAGGCTGGACGTTGTTCCTGACTTGCATTACTACACTGGGTGCGGGTCATGACAGTAATTATGTTACATGTTTCACACTGAGATGTAACTACATGCTAAGCGATATGTGATATGATACAATTCCTCCAGCATGGACATGATAGATGGTCAATAACCAAGCGTGGCTAGAATTTGTTTGAATGTTGCATCATGTTGTGGTGAATCCAAATTGAACTACAAACTGACAAAGTGGATTCGTATCTAGCGTGCATGTACTATGGTATGATATGTAAGGAGAGTAATATGTGACCACGCCATGTGATTCCAGCTAACCGTAGGGTTATCTAGGCAACTAAAACCTGTAGATCATTGGGAGGAACGGAATCTCGAGATCGTGCTTAACTAGCCACCCTCAATCATTATATGGGGAGTGAAGGCTTGCCCCCATGGATATTGTTTAAATCCTCATTAGTGAATGACAATATCCGACTATTATATCATAATATATGTTCTATACGATCTTAGCACGATGGCCTTACGAGGAACCGGTGCATACTACTATGTGCTATGCGGCGATTCATGGTTCGGCTAGCCCCTGCTAGAAATGGTTCGATCTCAGGATTCCTATTGTATGCATAATACCACTGGGATAACCCAGACTCCACGTAGTAAGCCATAGAAGTAATTAATCGATTATGTAACTGAGCTTGTTTGTGTATTGTATCTGCTGTCAAATAGTCTAAGGATATGAACTATCATGGTGCGATGGTATAACCCTTGTCCTCGTTTGGATGTAGGGTTAGATTATTGTGTCACGATAGGCTATGAACCGAAACTATAAAACAAAACTATATATATATATATATATGTATCTATTTCATAACCTAGTTTTATTTTTTCATTCGTGCTTCCATTGTGGTACTTGCTATTTGGGGTCTAATCCTACTGGTTTTACATGGCCAGGTTTAGAGCTAGCACCCGAGGATCAAGCGTACTTCTTCCTGAACCATGACGTGCACTAGGCGGATGGCCACTAAGAAAAATGAGTGGGTCTCTTCTTTCCTGCTCGTTATTGTACACTTTACTCATTTTGGGGGTTTAGCCAACGGCACTTGTTAGCCGTAAATCTGGACATTTAGTTTTCTTACATGATTGTAATTAATCAGACTACAGCTGATCATGGTCATGTACTTTTGCTACTCTGTCAGCTTTCTTATTTTTGTATAGTTGGTTTCCTGAATATTGTGGCGGAGCATTTGGGACGCCTTACTTTCTTGTCATATATGTTCTATCTTTATTGTTCTTACTTAACTGATTAAGACAATAGATGTGTTGTGTGACCCTAAGTAATTTGCTTATAGTATGCACCCCATTGTCTAGTTAAGGATGTGATTGTCGTACGACGTTATATACCTTGTACGGGTGAGCTGGCCATATTCGTCTCCGTATTTTGGTACTGGGGCATGATAATTGTGTTCTGTGTATGATCTGTGTGTCCTAGGTTGTGTCCTCTATGTGTGTGTGTCCATGCATGTGTCCGGTCAATGTGTCAAGGTTAGGGTTGTGTCATGTCTGTGTGTCTGTCCATGTATCCATATTGTGTCATGTGTCTGTGTGTGGGTCAGGGTTAGGGTTTACCGAGTAGGAGGGAGGGGACGAGGAGCGCTTGAGGGAGGAATCGACGGAGGGGACCACGTCGGAGGGGAGCAGTCACACCGGAGGGGAGAAGTCGCGCTAGAGGAGAGGAGACGCACTGGAGGGGAGAGGGGACAAAGAGCACCTAAGGTAGGCATCGACGGAAGGGGGCGGGGGAAATTTTTAGGAACTAAAAAGTGTGGTGGAAATGAAAAGTCGAATTATATATGAAACAATTTAGCGACGTCTTATAAAGTAGTCACTAAACGTCGCTAACTTTTAATATACTGCAATGTACATGTAAAGACGTCGCTAAACATCGCCAATATTAAAAATATAGCGATGTTCGGCAAGTCTTCAGCGGCGTACGGTTCCATGATACTATTTGTAGTCGCTAGACGTCGCTTACTGTTGCTAACAGTGACGTATTACGATGTTGTATTATGACGTAGCTAATTTCTATAATAATAGCAACGCTGTAATCGAGAGTTGCTAAAGACGTCGCAAATATAACTTATTTTGGTAGTTTTATATATTAAATCAATATTTTAAAAATCTGACCGGATCGGTCCGATCAGAAAAGTGGGTTGGATCAAAATTTAGATTGAACGAATTGTATAGGCTTACAATCTTACATTTGATATATTATATAGTAAAACTACATATATATTATTTTAAAATTTCTGCATGTTCACCATAGTAAAATTAGTTAAGAAGCAAATATATTAACTTTAATTTCATATAAAGCCCAGAACACAAATCCAATGTTAAGGTCAAAATGGTTCAAAATTCAATGCATCAAACAGTTCGGTGATCTGACCGACCGTCGGATTAATCAAATTTTTAAAAAAATTACAATTGATCTATATTAAACTAACCTTAAAAAAGTTACTAATTTATGGATTGAACAGTTCAACTAATTGGTTTGCTCCTGTTTTTTAAAGCCCTATATCAAACAGCTGGTAGCGTCAATTATTTGACCCAACTTGGTTGTTTTGAACTGTTTGGAAAGGGAGGAAAATGGAAGGAAGGAAAATAATTGAGAAAAAAGTAAGCAAAATTAAAAGTGATGGCGTTTGGAAAGGGGGAAGAAAAAAAAGGAGAGAAAAAATTTATGTGGGTCACACTAAAAAAAATTCTCCCAAAGGTGAAAAATAAATGAAGAGAGTTCAGAGAATTTTGAAAGAATCCACGCAACTATCCATCAAAAAGGTAATCATAAATTATCATTTGAGAATACCAAAGATTAAATAGTAAATATATTTTTATTCAGAAACAAACAAACAAACAAAAATTTTTAATTTTTTCTTCTCTATTTTGTTTTCATCCAAATAAGAAAAAAAACAAATTCAACTTTACTTCCCTCTAATATATATATATATATATATATATATATATATTTTTTTTAGTTCCCTACAAAAGTACCCAAACACAGTGAAAGAAAAACTTGAATCCGATCCGATCCCATCCCATCCCATCCATGGAAACAGGGAGGAGATATCCCCCTATCCATGAATTGATGCCTTTATCATATTCCGTATGCCGACACAATCTTTGACTTTTCAGCATCCAGCGTCGATCTTATTCCTCAGCACCTCTCATTATGGGCTGCCCGTGGGCATACATCGACTAAAATTGACCCTACAAGTCAATGAAGAGCCATTTCTCTCTCTCCCTCTCTCACACACACCACACAGACAAAAAGAGAAGAGCAAAGCAAGAGCAAGCTCACATGAGGATCAGGAATGGGCAGGTGGTGGCCTCTTGGGGCCACCATGCACAAATTTATCTTCCCTCCCTTCGTCGTGAGTTGTCACTCTCCAGTTGATCTCCAATCTTCACGTTCATGCATTTGGATATATTGACACGCAGAGTGAAAATCTTTTGGTGATGTCAGTCCTTCAATGCATGGCAAATTAGCTGATCATATAGTTGATTTATACGACGTCGCGCATGCAATTTAGACCCACAGACTTTGTTCCTGCGGCTAGCTTCTAGATGCAATACACTAATAGGATATGGGTTGAATGGAAATTTAAAATTTACAAAAACCAAATCTTCAGCTTATGCATTTTAGTACCATGATTTATTCTCTGTGGTCCGGGGCACAAGGCAGCTAGCTAGAAAGTGCAGGAAGTTGGCAGGGTTGGATGGATAATATGTTATCCAAATGTATCATATGATATGACTGCTTAAGAACCCATCTAATCAACAGAATCCTTATGAGAGGGATCTTACAATAATGGTGTGGTGGGTCTAGTTGGCATTATCCGCCATAACCAAAGTTGAGATGAGGATGATGGCTCCTTTGGGTGAAGACTTCTTAGTGCTTTTGGAGCCATTAGGATCAGATACTTATGATCTCCAAGTAATTTGTCGACATCGACATCTTTCCTTTTTAAGTCCATTATCTATCCCAAACACACGTTTCGTGAAAACATATGATATTCGCTTCAGTGAAGAACATCAAGAATCACCTTTGACCATTAAGAATCTCCTTTGACAAGAATAAATCCTCTGTTAGTGTCCAGGTAGATAAAAGACGGATCACAGATATCAGAAATAGAGATTCACACAAATTTTATAGTCTTTTTTTGTTTGATCATAAAGTTGTAGTCGAGACTCAAAAATTCACGCAAATTAAAAAAAATTGATTGCGTCGAAAATTTTAATATCTAATTCAGATTATAACTTTCTCAGATTACAAACTAACGAAAATGAAGTTCGTTCTTCCTTGAAAACGCAGTTGCAATTGAGATAGAACGATCTACATATTAGAAGAGAGGAGAAGAAAAAGATAGTAGAACAACTCTTGCTGAGGTGATGACGACCATCGTTGTTCAAAGCAAGATTCGTCCTCTAGACGATCCGCTTCCAGGAGCCAACAAGTTCACAAAATAAATTTGGAACACTCGCAGTCAGTTCTGTTGCTAACTCGAATGACTCCTGGATTTTGGTGACTGCCACAACAATATCTTTTCTGTCTCTCAATTTCGTAGTATATCCTCAAGGGAGACACGAAGAGAATATTTATAAAATAGAGGAAAAATCCTAACCCTGGTCACCATCCAAATATGGAAAGATAACAATCAAATAAAAACTGAATCCCAAAAGATCGGGATTCATTTATTTTGATTTATCTTCCATAACTGTCCAAATCCCGCAATCTGCAGAGTATGCGTGCAACCTACGCTGTTTGCAAATATGCGCATACGAGTAAATTCGCGTACGCGCATGCGCACAACAGCACAAGTGCGTAGCCGGTCATGCACGCATATGCACAACACTTTACGCCCTTCGCCCGAGCCCAAGTACGAGTTGCGAAGCACCTACGGGACTTAGCTCCTAAGAAATTTTTTTCCAAAGAGACTGACAAAAAGCATAAATGCTTTCAAAAGGGGTTTAAACTTAATCCCTCTAGGAAATATTCTCACATGGCACCCACTTGGGCCATCACACCCAACATGCATACATCAACACCAAGCATAACTATATTTTGAGATACCCACTTGGAATATTTTCTAATGTGGGACTATCTTTCTAGCCTTGCATAAGATAAACTCCAACAATCTCTCATATATCTCAATATATGGGCTGACTATTCCCCATAATGACTGTCCATCATGCATTAGGATAAATGTCACCTCTGACTTGAATCTTCCAGCATGGGTCAAATAATAGTACGAAACATGAATGGACTAAGCCTTGAATTCAGTACCATTGTTGTTATTCTTCCCACTCACACAATGACATCAACTTTGCTTCTGATCGCACATTAAAGGCCATGTGCTGACTTGGTCTTGTGGTATACATCTTGGGTGTCTACAAGTTTACCCTCAAAAGACGTCCCATATCTCTGTTCATACACTTAGATGAGTTCTTTTAGCGAGTTCAACATTCCTAGTATGAAGTCTTGTGCTTCCTTTCGGTGATACACCGCTATGACATGACCCAAATCCGAGGTCCGCAAACTCTTGGTGGTGTCACCCTACTGTAGAATGAGGTCACCGGCCTTTTCCACTACAAGAAAATATTCAGCGACATAAGCAGTAGGTAGCGCAAAGTTAAATTTATGTCACCAAAGCATTTTTGTGACATATCTTGCTATGTCGCACACATGTCACTATAGCCTTGTCTCAAAAGTCTTTGGCGACATTAAATAACACATGTAGCGAAATATAAGTACTTTTGGTGACATCTCATATTTTTGATTTAAAATAACTTTTGGAAACATGTGTCTTGTGTGTCGTAGAAAGATGATACATTGGCAACATAAGACATGTCGCCAAAAGTCTAGTTCTTTATTTTTTTATTATAAAAATACTTCCTACTACACAGTTTGATGTCGCGAAAGCTAATGTAGCCAAATATAAATACACTTCCTACTACATAATTTGATGTCATGAAAGCTAATTTATATTTTTTATATATTTATTTATATTAATTTTTATTTTTGCATATATTTTTTAACATAAATGTAAAAATCTTATTTCGAAAATATCATACAAATATTGAAATTTATATTCAAATAACTTGAGAAGAAAGGGCAACAAGTTACCATGAACACAACATGATATCCAATACAATATCTTCAAACATATTTTCATAAAATAATATAATATTACAATATTTTAACAACTTCAAGTAGTAGATTAAAAAAGAAACGTATTGTATTCCAAAAATGTATTGTATTCCAACTATACAACTATAGTGTAAACTAAAACACATGAACTCAATATCTTCCCAAAAAATTAGCCAACAATAGATCTCATGATATGAATATTTTCCCCAAAAATTAACTTATTGTCTATGTGATCCTGTAAACAAAAATTAAAAAAAATTATAAGTAAAACAAAATCTATACTAAAAGAATTACAGGTTTAAGGGACTTATATGCAAAAAAAATTAAAATTTAAGTGTCCAAATGTCCACGTGGCACGCATGTCAAAAACATAAAATTCATGTGTACAGGTAGCACTATAGAGTAGTAGCATATATGTATCATAATAGATCTTGCAAAAGTAAGCACTTGGTTTATACTCCTACTTGGCTATGCAATAGTAGAGGAAAAGCGAACTAGTATATTAAATATGAGTAATATATTTTGGAACTACAAACTTGCCTCGGACAAACTTTCTCGTACATCATCCACTACAAAAATAAACTATTTTAGCGACAAAATTATCCGTCGCTAAAATATAATTTTCCGTCGCTATTTGCATATAGCGACTGATTAGCGACGAAAATATTTTGTCAGAAAAATTAACGTCGCTACGGATGTTCCGTCCCTAATCCGTCGATAAAGCGACTGATTAGCGACGGAATAAGCAACATAATTCCAATGACGTATTAGCATACAATTTTCGTCGCTAAACTTTCTGACTACATACCGACACAATAGCGATGGATTATGTGAGCCCAAAATTTGCCAAATTTTCTAAAAAGTTTTGCACATTCTGGGTTCACACAGTTCGTCGCTAATCCGTTGGTAAGTCGTTACTCTCAGTGACGGATTAGAGACGAATTTTAGCGACGGACTCTGATACATGTTTTGTGCATTTGTGTGTATTAGACATTTTAGCGACAGATTTTTTGTCGCTAGGTAGTTGCTGGCATGAGATTTTCCAGATTTTCTATCGGTAATCCGTCGCTGACCTAAAATTTTCTAATTTTTTGTCGCTATTACGTCGCCAGTCCGTCACAAAAGGTAATTTTTTTTCCAAAAATTAATTTCTGCTGAGTATATACCTGTTATACATTCACCAATTTCCACATAAATAAATTTTACATAAGTAAATTTCACACAAACCAATAAGACCCACACAAACATGTACAAATATTATATATACAATGAACTAATAAAGTAAAGTAATCCAAACATGTACAAATAACTGTTATACAATTCCACAAAGTCAAATAAATACAATCATGTCAAAAAAAAATTAACTCAACAAAATATCACAAACTCAAAAAATCCATCAAGTCGACGTTGGAGGCGGAGGCGGCGGCGGTTGTCGGCTAGCTTTGTTCTGTGCCACAACCATAGCGATGATATTCTGTAAATCATCAGGAGAAACGACAGATGGAGTAGTGGCAGGAGCAATCGAAGGAGCTGGAGGACCCATCGATGCCGTCAGAGGAGCTGGAGCCGTCGGAGGAGCTGGAGGAGCCGTCGGAGGAGCAGGTGTTGTAGCATAACGAGTGTCTATCAACTGTCGGATCAGCCCATGTAGCTCATGTAAAGTCGTCGTGAGCTGCTCCAGAGACATCACACCAGAAGGAATGTCGGAGTCGGCCACTGATGGAGCTGGAGTAGCCGTCGGAGGATCTCTGGAAAGAACCGACGACTGGGATGCCAACGAACCGGTACCCTATATGCTGCCGCCTTTCCAACTCCCGACAACTTGTACCCACCGATCATTTCTCTTAGTCGGCGTACTTCTCTCAGCGCCCCCCTCTAACATCTCATATGTCTCCTATATTTATTTATATAAATAGCTTTAGAGTTAAGGATTTTAGAGTTATATGTGCTATATTTGATTTTGGTTAGAGTATCATATTAGATACTAGATATCATAGTATATGTATATAATTTGAGTTATATTTGCTATATTTGATTTTTATGGTATCTTAAAATAGGATATTAGCCAAGGTTCAAAGTATCGGAACCAGAATCGGTATCGGACCATTCCTTAACTCTAAACCTATTTGATGCTTAGATAATTGACTGTTTTGAACTAGAAACTTAGAATCTAATTAAATTATAAAAATAATCTAATTAAATTAACAAAATTTATAAAGACAACTTATATATGCTTTGGTGGCCCGCTCATCTACGAGCTTTCCAGCATTCTTTCTTTTGTGGGTCCGCTAAAAAATTGCTGGGAAGTCGACGATCTTGGGGTCTTCCCCGGCTCTGGAGACCTCGTCGCACAGTAAAAATTAAGCAATTAATAAATAAGCAAAAATAATTAGAATTAGAAAAAAATCGATCTAGCGAAAAATTTTAATACTAACCATCCGTCGAAAATGCTCGACGGACGAAATAGATCCACCCGTATGTAGACCACCCTTAGCACGGGTAGCCTTCGCCTTCTCGCACTTGGCCTTGTAGACCGGGGTATCCATCTTCTTCTTCATCTCCTTCCAGTACTCCGTCTTCAGCCACTCCTTGCAATGATCCGGTCCAAGTAACGCCAGCATCTTCTGGTCATTGATCATATCTCTCAACCTCTTGTTGGCGACGGTCTTATAGCACTTCCGGATATCACTATCTCTATAATCCGACCAGCAGTACAACCTCTGCAAATTAGAAAAATATTTTTTTATCATTGTAATCAAAATATATATATTATTATAAATAAAATTTATATACATACCCCAATCTTCTCAAGCCAAGCGAATCGTCGATCGAGCGGAATGTCACTGAAGTTGATATAAGGGCCCTCAAAGTAGCCTCGCATGATCTCCCCCAGATTATTCCCAGCCTTAATCGGAAAGAATCTGAAATAAGTAGACAATATACAATTAGAATAAAAAATACAAAATAAATATGTGGTAGAGTAGGGGGGTCTGCTTACGTTGCTCCATCGGCCCATAGCTCGGGACGATAGATATTGGCTGGCCGCTCTGGTAGAGTAGGAGAACCTACAAATCCTGGATGACGGACATATACTCTGTTGTCAACAAGAAGGCCTAAAATAGATTTTCTCCAATGGGAGCAACTAGTGGAGTAGCGGAGTAGTAGTACCGGTAGTAGCTGGAGTAGAAAAAGAGGTAGCAGTTGATGACAATCCGGGAGATGGAGTAGCTCCTCCTACTGAAGAATGAGTATACGACGGGGGTAAACCATCCGCCGCATCTTCGAACTCGTCCTCAGGTCATGTACGAGAATCTGGGGTAGCAGGCATAGTAGATGGAGGATATTGAGAATATTATCCTCTCTGAACCTGTCGTCGTCCTCATTCTCGTTCTCGTCCTCGTCCAACCATACTATGGGTAAATCTGCAACAAATAAAAAATAGTGTCATCAAACAGATAATCATAAAGTAATGGTGTGGTGAAATAAGTAAATACTAGTGTGATAATAAAATAATAAAATAAATATCTAACCTAATGCATATGTATGTACGTACTAATCATCTTCATCTTCCGAATCGTCTTCGTCTTCCGAATCATTTTCTGAATCATCTCATCTTCTACTTCTTCATTTTTATTTTTACTTCTACTATCACTATCACCTTCATCTTCCAATTCTTATTCCTCGCTTGATACCTCCATATCAGAGTTCTCCTCTATATGAGGTAAATCTTCTATGTCAATCTCTTCGTCAAATCTATCATCCTCTACGGTAACGTCAACCTCCATTCCATTAATACCGGCCAAAATCATATATGCAAGTTGAGGCATGACCACCTCATCCTCTTGGTATGCTAGATCCCCAATATTATATACATTTGTAGCTTTAGTTTTTCATACAGCACACCAATCTTTATTATTGCATTTTCGACTAGAATAGCTCGTATAATACAATTGAACCGTTTGACTAACCAACATAAATAGTTCAAAACCTACATATCTTTTTCTATATTTTATATCAACAAACCCAAACTGTTTGTCAATTTTTCATCCTTGCTTGGGTGTTGTGTCAAACCAATCACATTTAAATAGTAAATTTTTTGTCTCATAAGAGTAATCCAGCTCCAAGACATCTCTTAGTACACTATAATAGTTAAATTTTGGATCGGCATCGTAGACTGAACCCCTCAAATATACTCCAGAATTTTTTGTATAAATAATCTCCTCATCGATAAATGATTGATTAACAGACTTATCAGTGGTTCTAAATTTGAAGTCTTTGATGGTGTATCCATCCCAACACTTTTTCCTCTTGCTTGGTCCGATAGCTAAAGGTCGAAGTCGTTCGTTCTGTAAGTTTGTACCAGGACGAAAAACCTGTCATGTCCCAGTCCCAAAATACGTAGGACTAGGAATACGTAAGCATGCCAGCCGTATGGATATGGAGACTCCAATATATGGAAACCATAAAATATACGTACGCTGTAATATGAACAATAATTCATAAGTGGTATATATTTGTCATAAGTCACAGGGCATAACTAAATCTCATCCACAGAATCAAATATAAATGAATAACCAATCAACTATATAACTAAATCAAGTATAAGATGCTTGATAGAACAAGTAGTTGGGTGGAAACAAATCTACTACCAAACTAGAATATGAGAGAAACAAAATAAGTACATCATCTAATGATCAGAGAGGCTCGAAGAGATGACCTCCTCGAAAGATAACGAAGTAGCAAATCCTGATCCGTGCTCCTACAAATAGTCATGATCGTCTACACCTGGAAAGGAACCAGGTCCTAAGAGGGACGTAACAAGATATATAGAAGCATGCCAATAAAGTACTGAAAATAAATATCCAATGGGTCACCTAACCGTCTATGTGAATGCACTTTGAGAACAACTTTCCAACACGTGGGCTATCTGGCTAAAATAGGATTGGCATAATTCTCTCGGAGAATCAGGGGCCTAAAAAGCATGTCATCTTTTGAACGCCAGAGGTCGCCTGATAATAATAATATATATAGTGGTCATCATGACCGCGCATCTCCGACGGAGCGTACGGGTTACACAAGAAAAGTGCAAAGGAGTCCAAACGCCTTACTTGTTGTCCTCCCCACCCCATGCTCTAAGCATGTCATATCCATGACATGATGATACCTCTAATAACTGCCAAGTCTTCTAATAATGCAAATTCTATCAGCAGTTATTCCCTATCGCACGTCCCATACGTACAGGAGGCCAGCCTGTCATGCAAGTCCGTGTCCTACATGAGCCTCACACTCGTGTAACAGATGTGTCACTGCCAATGAAACCTAATGATGCCTCCAATCATGTGGTGGTCTCATAAAACTAGGTCAACATGCATAATATATAATAAAGATAAAATACGACGCTATCGTCGTTGCACCCAAGTTATTCTTGGACGCGCAGTTTATATAGCGGTTAAAATATATGAATTAAATGACAGATATAAAATGCATGCATCATATAGAATATAAATCACAGTATAATGGTAAGGTATACTTGTCTGATCTGAAAAAGGATGAAGTCGCAACTCAAGGCATCATCCGATCTACCCGTCACATAAATTAAACAAGTTAGGTTACAAAAGTGGGTGAATAGGTTCCTCCATTTTAATCTATTTTAATTCTTAATAAAATAACCTAATATAATATTTTAATTTTATTATAATCTGATTTTATTGTTTAAACTCTAATTTCGGTACAAAGAAAGTCAACTTTACTAATTTGTGATTCGTGACACGCAAATCGAGACAATCCGTTGACCAAAAAGTCAATTGACTCAAATCCTTGATTTGTGTATAGAATTCTATAGATTTTAGATCTACATGAACACCCGAATCGATGGTTTCATAAAATCATAAATCGGTAAAGAGTTATGGTCACAAGGACGCACCGATGACAGTTTTTAATGGTTTCCTATTTACGTCAACGTTGCATAAATTTTAAAGTAGATTAAACTTGCATGTTAAATTCTGGAAATATACTTTTATGGAATTTCATCATGTCAGCTTTTCAAAACTTCAAACAGTTCATAATTTTGAGTTCGGGATCTCCTGAAATCACGAAAACACGAAAATATGTCTCATTTCGGACAGCTGGCACTTTTAGAATTTTTTGGAAAAATAGGTTATGAAATTATTAAAATAATTTATATATTCAGAAACTAACCTTGCTGTGGTTCTAACAAAAAAACTGGAGCGCGTTTGGAGTCCGGAGCTAGGAGATATCGTCTTTTTAAGTCGTCATAACTACTAGAAAATGAGACTGAATTTATGACAAATTTTGACTTTTGGACAAAAAAAAGAGTAGTTTGGGGAATAAAAATATGAAATATGAGTTTATTTTATAAGTCTAATAGGTATTTATAATGGTGAAGACTATTTAATTGAATACGACTAGGAATGGCTAATTTGGATATGATTAGGATCAGTTTAAATAAGGATATGATATGCATGAAGTTGCTTTCCTAGTAGACTCAGGATTTGAATTAGTTTAAAATATAGTTTAAATTTATCTCAATAATTTATAATCTTAAATAGAATTAAAGATAATACAAATAATTTATATATAATCTTATTAATATCTATTAACACTAAATTATCATCTATCTGATATGAAGACTTTATATATCCAAATAAATCCTCAATAATTCCAAAAATCCAATAATTCCTTAAAATTCTAAATAAATTACAGAAAAATATATTTAAATATTTTAACTCTAAAATAAATGTTTGGTAGTAACAATATTCAAGTATGGTCTCATAGTAAATCATGGAAGTCCTACAAATTTATGTTTCCTAGGTTTTAATTACCAAAAATTCTAGAAAATCTCCAAAAATCTAAAATAGCCTAAAAATAATTCTAAATAAATATTTATATAAGTAAATATATCAAAAAATTTATTTTTTAATTAACTAAGAGAATAATCCAAAGAAATTTAACATCTATAATAAATATAATAATATAAAATATACATAAAATACCTATTTTGGGTGAGGGGCTTTACAATTTACCTAACTTACGAGAATTTCGTCCTCGAAATTAAAAATAAGGAATGATTTGTTAAATCCTTCACATTTGTATCTAAGACAAGTCAACCGCAATTTTATTTCAAAAATTTAAATGACAAAATGTATTCAAATTTATCGCAATCACTTTAAAATTAAAATAATCACTGTTCAAATCAAAATTCAACCTATTATAATCTCTTCTCAATTTTTAAGTAATCAATATCCAAATCTAATTCAAATCTATATGACATCCCACATCAATATTTACATCATAATTTCTAACTATCATAATCTCCTCTAGAAAATAATTCTAATCAAATATTATTCGTATTTTCAACTTATGAATTTCGTACTCCTCATCTTTTAAATTCAATTTCCAACCTAAACATTTCAAATAGGTGATCCAACAATCAAATTTCAACTTTTAATTCAAATCATCAAATTATAAAAATTTTAATCTAAGTCACCAATTGTTCAAGTCTAGAATTCTATATTTATCCTCAAAATTTAAATTGATGATTCAACCTTCAATATTCAAATTTTAAATCATGTGCTCAAAGTATAAATATTTGGTCCACAATATCAAGATTTCAAAATTCATTAAATTCTCATCGTCTTAATCATTCTTCTAAAAATTTCAAAAATTAAAATGACTTAAATCTCTTAATCTAATCTTACTTGATTACTTGATCACAATCAAAAAAATTTACCTCAAGTTGATAATGCGACTTCTACCCAACTTAGAATTTACCCATCTATCACACAAGACTATACTTTTAAAAAAAACTTCCTCAAATTATTTAATCATGTTATTCAATCCTCAAAAATTTTAACACCAAATATCTCACATGTGGTGTGCCCTTAATTACGAAAGATAGTCACCAAGTAATGCGGTTGGCCTATGGGTATATCTAGTACTCTCTGTGTATCTAACTTATACCAAGCACGAGTGTTCGTCTTTCCGAAATAGGAAAAGACGAAGAACAATAATAAAGAATTCAAGGAGGAGTTGATAGAATACAAGTACGTGATTCAAAGCGATTAAAGAATTCAAAAGGGAGTTGTCAAGGCAGTTGTGGATTGAAATTCTACTCGTATGTTCCTATCAGAATAGTTATGTACCTGATATGATATGCTCTGACATATCTAGAGGGCAAGTATATTCATCTACTAGTCAACTATATATCAATCTACGTAAAGTAGTCATACGAAGACCGAACCAAGCGCACTAAGGTTAGCTAGAACATAATACACTAATTCTGATTTAGATAATGTATTAGTATGGGCCCCCAATAATACATATGTCATGAACAAGCTCGATAAAAGAGTAAGCTTGCAAAACTAGGCTATAATAGCAGCATAAGTCAAGGTAGTTCAGAAAATGTAAGTACGCTGGATTATGATGAAAGGAGGTATAAAAAAATTCAAGTTCATAAAGAAGATAAGACTTGTCCGGTGTTATGCCTCCACATTTGCTATACTAACTCATTGTCTAAGTCTCTAGTCGACCAAATGGGAATATGGGCATATGAGTTCTACAGTCTGGATAAACACTATCTTCTTATGCAAGTCTATAGTTGGTGTCATTCAATTACACTTCTTTAATGGGTCAAAGGGACTATGTAATACTAGGTTGTGAGGCATACTACCTAACTTAAAAGAATTAACTAAAAGCATAACTGCCTTAAGGGGAATCTACAAAATGACCTTGTCCTTGTAAATAAAGTAGAAACTCTTGTTAGGGTACAAGAGAGAAAGATCTTGGTACTTATTAAGGTATCCTAGTGCATTATAAAACTCCACAGGTAATGGTCATCTTAAGTCTTAATCATAGTGTGCTTATAGAACAAAAGTGTTAATATTGAGAATGGATAAGTTACTGGCTCTCAAGTGAAAGAGGACATAACCTGTATAGAGATATGGGTAAAAATTACGCGATTTAAAACTAAAGGATAATCATAAAATCATAATCTACATGAGCAACCCAAACTATCAAGTTCTAACTACTAAGCACTGAATTTTAAAATTCAAGATTAACAATTATAATCCTAGCAAACTATATATCCTAACATAAAATAAAATCACTTGGCCTACAATCAGAAAGGTTTGGTGGCACGAATTGAAAGATGAAGAAAATAAATTTTGTCGTCGCACAAATAGCGAGCGTTAAGGTTTCGGAAGAACAAGATATGAATTTAAATTGAGAGACTATTGATAATATCATAATTTTCTAAGAAAATGTGGTATGCTAATCTCAGTGTTCGAGGTATGATCAAGGATAAAGTGTTGTATTCATTCTTCTTGGTTTCCTAATGTACTGTTCTGCTAATATCAAGACAAGAATCTAAATTTATTATTTTAATATTATCTCACTATGAAAGTTAGGTTAAGTCCTAATTTTTCCATCTTAAATTTCTATTAGTTCCTTAATACTAGGGTCAAACAATATGTTCAAATTTATAACTAACCTTAGTAGTGTCTATACTATTCTCAAGTCGTTCATAAATATCTCAAGAGATAATGGTCAATTAATCTACAGGTAAGGGATGTTAGGGTTCATTAGGTATTCTAAACTTAGTGATGTGTCAATATTCTAGTTGTATTCTTAGTAGAAAAGTTAGCCTAATTATCATCCTAACAACAGGTATTCCTATATTCTAGCAAAAGGCAATACTCAAGGAACTATTAGAGAAGTACATGAATCAAGCAGGATGAAATTATTTAAATAGAACGGATTGGAAGGAAGGTGAGTAGTAGTCAAATATGGATGAGATCCTATTCTCTAATCCTATTTGCAGGCTTGCTCGGTACAATAATGTAACCAAGACAATATACTCTTGACCTGCATGGCCACCACTAAAAATATGTCACGCCCCAGTCCCAAAATACGTAGGACTAGGAATACATAAGCATGCCAGCCGTATGAATATGGAGACTCCAATATATAGAAACCATAAAACATACGTACGCTGTAATATGAACAATAATTCATAAGTGGTATATATTTGTCAAAAGTCACAGGGCATAATTAAATCTCATCCATAGAATCAAATATAAATGAATAACCAATCAACTATATAACTAAATCAAGTATAAGATGCTTGATAGAACAAGTAGTTGGGTGGAGACAAATCCACTACCAGACTAGGATATGAGAGAAACAAAATAAGTACATCATCTAATGATCAGAGAGGCTCGAAGAGACGACCTCCTCGAAAGATAACGAAGTAGCAAGTCCTGATCCATGCTCCTACAAATAGTCATGATCGTCTACACCTGAAAAGGGACCAGGTCCTTAGAAGGACGTAACAAGATACATAGAAGTATGCCAATAAAGTACTGAAAGTAAACATCCAATGGGTCGCCTAACCGTCTATGTGAATGTACTTTGAGAACAACTTTCCAACACGTGGGCTATCTGGCTAAAATAGGATTGGCATGATTCTCTCGGAGAATCAGGGGCCTAAAAAGCATGTCTTCTTTTGAACGCCAGATGCCGCCTGATAATAATAATATATATAGTGGTCATCATGACCGCGCATCGCCGGCGGAGCATACGGGTTACACAAGGGAAGTGTAAAGGAGCCCAAACGCCTTACTTGTTGTCCTCCCCACCCCATGCTCTAAGCATGTCATATTCATGACACGATGATACCTCTAATAACTGGCAAGTCTTCTAATAATGCAAATTCTATCAACAGTTATTCCCTATCGCACGTCACATACGTACAGGAGGCCAGCCTGTCACGCAAGTCCGTGTCCTACATGAGACTCACACTCGTGTAATAGATATGTCACAGCTAATGAAACCTAATGATGCCTCCAATCATGTGGTGGTCTCATAAAACTAGGTCAACATACATAATATATAATAAAGATAAAATACGACACCACCGTCGTTGCACCCAAGTTATTCTTGGACGCGTAGTTATATAGCAGTTAAAATATATGAAATAAATAATAGAAATAAAATGCATGCATCATATAGAATGTAAATCACAATACAATGGCAAGGTATACTTCCCTGATCTAAAAAAGGTTGAAGTCGTAACTCAAGGCGTCGTCCGATCAACCCGTCACATAAATTAAACAAATTAGGTTACAAAAGTGGGTGAATAGGTTCATCTATTTTAATCTAGTTTAATTTTTAATAAAATAATCTAAAATAGTATTTTAATTTTATTATAATCTGATTTTATTGTTTAAATCCTAATTTTGGCCCAAAGGAAGTCAACTTTACGGATTTGTGATCCGTGGCACGCAAATCAAGACAATTCATTGACCAAAAAGTCAACCGACTAAAATCCTTGATTTGTGTATAAAATTCTATATAATTTAGTGCTACATGAATAGCCAAATCAATGATTTCATAAAATTACAAGTCGGTAAAGAGTTATGGCCACAAGGGCGCACAGATGACAGTTTTCGGTGGTTTCCTATTTACGTCTACGTTGCAAAATTTTTAAAATAGATTAAACTTTCATGTTAAAATTTGTAAATATAATTTGCTTTTCGAAACTTCTAACAGCTCATAATTTTGAGTTCGGGATCTCCCGAAATCTCAAAAATACAAAAATATGTCTAATTTCGGACAATTGGCACTTTTAGAATTTTCTGGAAAAATAGGTTCTGAAATTATTAAAATAATTTATAATTCAAAAAACTAACCTTGATATGGTTCTAACAAAAAAAATTGGAGCATGTTTGGAGTCCGGGGCTAGTAGATATCGTCTTTTTAAGTCGTCATAACTACTAAAAAATGAGGCTGAATTTATGACAAATTTTGACTGTTTTTGGACGAAAAAGAGAGGAGTTTGGAGAAGAAAATTATGAAAGATGAGTTTATTTCATAATTCTAATAGGTATTTATAATGGTGGAGGCTATAGAATTGAATACGACTAGGATTGGCTAATTTGGATATGATTAGGATAAGTTTAAATAAGGATATGATATGCATGAAGTTGCTTTCCTAGTAGACTCATGATTTAAATTAGTTTATTATATAGTTTAAATTTATCTCAATAATTTATAATCTTAAATAAAATTAAAGATAATACAAATAATTTATATATAATCATATTAATATATATTAATACTAAATTATCATCTATCTGATATTAAGACTTTATATATCCAAATAAATCCTCAATAATTCCAAAAATCCAATAATTCCGTAAAATTCTAAATAAATTATAGAAAAATATATTTAAATATTTTAACTCTAAAATAAATGTTTGGTAGTAACAACATTCAAGTATGGTCTCATAGTAAATCATGGAAGTCCTAGAAATTTACGTTTCCTAGGTTTTAATTACCAAAAATTCTAGAAAAATCTCCAAAAATCTAAAATAGCCTAAAAATAATTCTAAATAAATATTTATATAAGTAAATATATCAAAAAAAATATTTTCTAATTAACTAAGAGAATAATCTAAAGAAATTTAACATCTATGATAAATATAATAATATAAAATACACACAAAATACCTATTTTGGTGAGAGAGTTTACAATCTAGCCAACTTACAAGAATTTTGTTCTCAAAATTAAAAATAAGAAATGATTTGTTAAATCCTTCAAATTTGTATCTAAGACAAGTCAACCGCAATTTTTTTTCAAAAATTTAAGTGACAAATATATTCAAATTCATCGCAATCACTTCAAAATTAAAATAATCACTGTTCAAATCAAAATTCAATCTATCATAATCTCTTCTCAATTTTTAAGTAATCAACATCCAAATCTATTTCAAATCTATATGACATCCCACATCAAGATTTATATCACAATTTTTAACTATCATAATCTCCTCTAGAAAATAATTCTAATAAAATATTATTCGTATTTTTAACTTATGAATTCTGTACTCCTCATCTTTTAAATTTAATTTCCATCCTAAACATTTCAAATAGGTGATCCAACAATCAAATTTGAACTTTTAATTCAAATCATCAAATTATAAAAATTTTAATCTAAGTCACCAATTGTTCAAGTATATAATTCTATATTTATCCTCAAAATTTAAATTGATGATTCAACCTTCAGTATTCAAATTTTAAATCATGTGCTCAAAGTATAAATATTTGGTCCGCAATATCAAGATTTTAAAATTTATTAAATCCTCGTCGTCTTATTCATTCTTCTAAAAATTTCTAAAATTAAAATGACTTAAATCTCTTAATCTAATCTTACTTGATTACTTGATCACAATCCCTCAAGTTGATAATGCGACTTCTACTCAACTTAGAATTTACCCATCTATCACACAAGACTATACTTTTAAGGAGAACTTTCTCAAATTATTTAATCATGTTATTCAATCCTCAAAAATTTTAACACCAAATATCTCACATGTGGTGTGCCCTTAATTACGAAATATAGTCACCAAGTAATGCGGTTGGCCTATGGGTATATCTAGTACTCTTTGTGTATCTAAATTATACCAAGCATGAGTGTTCGTCTTTTCGAAATAGGGAAAGACGGAGAACAATAATAAAGAATTCAAGGAGGAGGTGATAAAATACAAGTACGAGATTCAAAGCGTTTAAAGAATTCAAAAGGGAGTTGTCAAGGCAGTTGTGGATGAAAATTCTATTCGCATGTTCCTATCAGAATAGTTATGTACCTGATATGATATGCTCTGACATATCTAGAGGGCAAGTATATTCGTCTACTAGTCAACTATATATCAATCCACGTAAAGTAGTCATGCGAAGAGCGAACCAAGTGCATTAAAGTTAGCTAGACCATAATACACTAATTCTGATTTAGACAATGTATAAGTGTGGGCTCCCAATAATACATATGTCATGAACAAGCTCGATAAAAGAATAAGCTTGCAAAACTAGGCAATAATAGCAGCAGAAGTCAAGGTAGTCCAGAAAATATAAGTACGCTAGATTATGATGAAAGAAGGTATAAAATAATTCAAGTTCACAAAGAAGATAAGACTTGTCTGGTGTTATGCCTCTACAGTTGCCATACTAACTCATTGTCTAAGTCTCTAGTCGACCAAATGGGGGTATGGGCCTATGAGTTCTACAGTCTGGATAAACACTATCTTCTTATGCAAGTCTATAGTTGGTGTCTGTAAAACCCCTATTTTTAAAAACCGTATTTATTATTTTTTTTATTAATTAATAATTTAATTATGATAATTATATGCTAAATAGGAGAAATAGATTTTTATTAATTTTTATTTTAGGTGTTCGGGCACTTAGAGGATTTATGGGACCATTAGGAATTTTTTGAAATTTATTCCATGTAGGAGACCCCTTAAGCAGTTGCTAGCCTAATGGTGTACATTATTATAATCCATGAATTTTCTTATGAGTATATATATAATATATATGTATACACAAATATATATATGTATATATATATTTAGAAAAGAAAAAAAAGTAAAAGAATTATTAAATAAGCATTAACTAAGTATAATAATAATTAATAAGTAATATATTACTACTAACTTTACTACTATTCCTAGCAAATTGTTAGCAGCCTTTCCCATTCTTTACTACTAACTTTACTAATAACAATTGTTAGCAGCCTTTCCCATTCTTTAGCAACCATTCAACCCTTTAGCATTTGTTAAACGCCAAATAGGCCCGCCCCTTAGTACTGCAAGCAAAACAAATTTAGCATTTGCTATTCCCTAGCAACTTAGCACATTTGTTAGGACTCCAGCATTAGCACCTTGCTCCAACCCAACCCGCGGCTTGTCCCCGACCCCAAATTGGCCGTCTCATATTTTCTCTCTCCCTATTATATCCTATATATAAATATATATATATATATATATTATTTCACAAAAACCCTAACCTAAATCTCCAGACCTCCTCTTCCCATCTAGAGCCGTCACCGCAGCCAGAGAAGCCCCGCCAAGCCATCCAACCATCCCGACGACTCCGACCTCGCGTCCTACAGAATCCCACTCGAGGCACCTTCGCTTCAGAGTAATTTTCCGTCGACTCGCTCAACCAAACGTTATTTCGTCTTCATAGGTATGATCACCCCTTAACCCTCTTCCATATTTATTTTATAGCCAACCTCGGAAAATGTGTACCCTTAGGTGAAAAATAGCGCCCAAGTTGGACGAGCAGACAGAATTCTGGAATCGCAGAATTCCAGAATGACCACCCATATTGCCGAGTTTGTATCTCCCACCACAGAGATCCGAATTCGGTGATTCTTTTTGATACCTGTAGAATACTTGACCTAGTTTATTTTCTGTCAAATAACCCTATATTATTAGTTGTTGTGGACAGAATTATATTCGTCACAAAATTGTGCGCACCCACTTTTTCCAGATTTCCAAAAGTTGGAAAATGGAGCACGTCCCACCAAACGGGACCGCCCCGTCGTGTGTCAAGTGTACCGAATGGTGCATGCAGCGTAACCGGACACGTGAGAATTCGTGGAGACTGATTCGGACGCGTGTGCGCACCAGAATCAGACCGTATCCGCGGACACACACCGTGTCGCAACTTTTGTGGAACTCGCGTGTATTTTGTGCACGCTTGTCAGATTACGACGAAAATTGCACCAATGGACTCGTGGTAACGCGCTGGTCCTGTGACCCAATTTTCACGCATTTCTGAGACGGTTGACTAGATCGCCAATTGGCGGGTCCCACAGTTGACTTTTTGGACAAAATTGAGTTCGGCCCATCGGAATCCACATTTGGACTTACCGTTGGATTCGTATTGACATTTAGAGTTGTTTGACCTATAGTTTGTTCCATTTAGAGACTGTTACCTTTGGCACGCTTTTCGGTACAAAGTGGGTCACATGTGGACCCCACTTTTACCTGAAATTATCGTTTTGCCCCTGTGTCCAAATTGGACGAAAGAGAAGTGCTTTTTATCTATTTTGCTTATGCTGGGAACGTTGGTGATGTTTATTTCAGCATCCGGAGACGTTCATTCTGAGGCCGTAGCTTCTGACTCTTGGTGTTGACATTGGGACACTACATTTTGCAGCTTTCTTGCCAGGCAAGATACCTTGCCAAATTATTATAGTACCTTTACATGCTATTTATATTTCTTTATATTTATTGCATTTCTGTTTAGTCTTGCATGTGTAGTTTTCTTTCAATCATTATTATATATTAGATATGTTGACACACACTTGACACTTAGTATCATAGAGGACAATCATTAGGCGTATGGGCTTTAACCACTCTGGTAACACCGTAGTCACTAGCACACACTATGGTGTGTCGTGTCCGATGGTCGCTACCCCCGAGGTATGTCGATTGATGGAGTCCGAGGGTCGCTACCCCCGAGGTATGTCGGCTGATGATGTTCATGGACGAGTGCATGAGTTGTGAGGCTTAGATCGAGTAGACTACCCTTGCCCATAAGTCAAAAAGTTGTCCTCATTTGCATTCATATAGATGGTTTTGTACAGCGTACTTATTTATTTTCAAATTATATGCATGTTTACTGTATTCAAATTGGCATATGTTTTGTGTATCTTGTTACGTCCCTCTGAGGACCTGGTCCCCTGCTAGGTGTATCTGCTCTTGAGTATTTACAGGAGTACGAGCCTGGACCTGACGTATTATTTTCTGTCGAGGAGGTCTTACCTTCAGAGCATCGTTGATCATCTGGCGATGGATTCTTTAGCTGACACACTTCTGTCTTCATATTATTTTATATTGGAGATTTTATACTCCTCTCTCATTTTAGTTTTGGATATAGTCTTTGGTAGTGGATTTGTCTCCACCCGACTATTATTTTCTGGATATTTTAGACTCCTTATTCTAGCTTAGTACTTCTTTTCTATGACTTGTTGTGTGGATGAGATTAGCATATCTGTGACTTGTGACATTATATATACCACATGTGAGTTTATATTCATATTACAGTGTACGTATGGGTTATGGTTTCTATATATTGGAGTTGCCATATCCATGCGGCTGGCATGCTTACGTGTTCCTAGTCCTACGTTTTGGGACTGGGGTATGACATGTTTTTGTGGTGGCCCATGCAGGTCGAGTTAGCCGTTTCGATTACGTAATTGTACCGAGCGGGCCTGCACCTAGGATTAGAATTTTAGATCTCATCCACACTTGACTATAACTTACATTCCTTCCAACATGTCCTACTTAAGTTCTTGCATCCTGCTTGATTCATGTACTCTTCTTAATCCTTCGTCCATCTCTTGCAGAAAGATGAATTTGAATAACGGGCATGCCGCCACCGGGGACAACACGTCTCCAGGGGACGACGACCAACCACTAGGAGTGACCTCAACAACACCTCCTTTTCCCGGACCGGATGGACTGACTAACAATCAAATTCCATCAACTTCTTCCGCAATACCTAATGGGATATTTCCAGCTCCACTAGCACCGCAGGATGGCCAGACACAGTTATTCCAATTCTTCCAGATGATAATATAGGAACAAAGGCAGCAGGCAGCCGAGCAGAGGCAGCAAACAGCAGAGCAGAGGCTAGAATTTCTGGCAGCACTTGAGAGAATGGCTGCACTAGCCCCTGTACCAACCCAGGCACTAGCTTCAGTACCATATGCTCGGGTCGGTTTAGTCAAGGACTTTGTGCAGATGGGCCCTAAGCCATATAATGGCAATGAGAGTCCAGAGGAGACCACAAACTGGATTGCCAATACCAAGAAGTTGTTAGAGGCATCACAATTACCTTCTGACCTATGGATGATAGGCGTGAGGACTCAGTTAGAAGGCAATGTGCATCACTGGTGGGAATCAATGGAGCGCCAGTTGGGTACGCGTCAGACTTGGAAATAATTCTTGGAATGCTTTGAGAGGAAGTACTTCCCGGATACTGTAAGGGACGTATTGTACGATCAGTTCCTCCATCTAGAGCAAGGGGACAAGACGGTGGATGAGTATGACGCAGAATTTAGCCATCTCAGTAAGTATGGCACAGTCCTAATACCTAATGACTTGGAGAAGGCTAAGAGGTTTCACCGCGGACTGACTCAGGAGCTCCAGCACTACACTAGCTCCCAGTCCCGGACCTCTTATGCCGAGCTATTGACAGAGGCCAGGATCCAGGAGGCCATCAGCAAGGGAAACGGAATTCAACAGAGAAGTCACCAAGGACCAGTAAGGATACAGCAAGGAGGACCCATTCGACGCCCTTTGACACGCCAGCAATCAGATAGTGCTGCACCATATCCAACCAAGGAGCTCCGTACTTGTCACTATTATGGAAGGACAGGTCATGTTCTAAGAGACTGTCATCGTCGATTGGGGTTGTGCATGATATGTGGATCAAGTCACCATCAAGCCCGAGAATGTCCTAAACAGAACCAGAGACCTATGACATTAGAATCAGGAACACCGCATACACCCTCAAGTATAGAAGACCAAAGGGACCCACCACTACTTCTACAGTCTGCACAAATGGAGGGGACTAGACCCCAGTTGAATAACCAAGGACAAGGCCAAGCACTCATTATGACAAGTATGGGAGAGCAGACACAGGAAGCCGTAGATACAGGTATGACCTTTTAGTTATAATTGACTTTACATACTCATAATCCCATTGTGACACAAGCTCTTAGATGCACAAATAGATATAGAATTATATATATGGTAGTTTAGCAGTTATAAGGATATATTTCTATTCTATCCAGATGGCATACACGCGATGCCAATGGATGACGTGAGTAGCAGTAATAGTATTCTTCCCCTATCCTTATCTCGCCCTCTTGGGTGACTCATCTCCTCCTTTTATATTCATTCCTTATCCCGTGCGTAACTCTTCCTATCATAGTCATATCTTTCGTGCCATTATAAATTGTTTGATATCAACCTCACCCCTATTTTGTTAGTTAAACATAAATGTGTTAGTAATGCTTGATAACTAAGGATGAGTTCTTAATATATATATGCACTATAGCAATATCTGTATTCTTTAGTAGTTTAACCCTTAAGTAGCACCATGTAGCCTAGTAGAAATTGTTAGATCATTTGAGCTAGATCATACCCCTAATAGTTAGTCAAGACCTTAAGTGTTCCCTAAAACTTAGACTATGCCTAGGAAAGAGTTGAAGGCACTTGTTACGAACTGATGACTATGACAAATCGCTGGCAAGATAGCGACAGTTGCCGCCAGACGATTATGGTAGAGTAGTCGAATTACTTGCAGCCATACTGGCCAGGTGGCGTGGCAGTATTAGACTATGATACTTGACGGTTATAGAAAAAGTCATAGTTATGAGATTCTAGACAGGTATCCCAAGATTCTCGACCCAATAAATGTATTGCCTTACAAACCTAGACAATAGCTTCAAAGAATGTGACTACTAGTAGAAATTTTGTAAGTTGGGTAGTGTAGACGAGTTAGAGGATGATAAAATAATGGATGGACAATAGATGAAAAAGTGTTAGAATGGCAAACCATGAGTTTAGGAGTCCTACTAGAGACCAGTGTAGTGTAATAGTTATAGTTATCATTATGAATATGGGTTAGTGTCAATTTCGAGGACGAAATTTTTGTAAGTTGGGTAGAATATAAAACCCCTATTTCTAAAAACCGTATTTATTATTTTTTTATTAATTAATAATTTAATTATGGTAATTATATGCTAAATAGGAGAAATAGATTTTTATTAATTTTTATTTTAGGTGTTCGGTTACTTAGAGGATTTATGGGACCATTAGAAATTTTTTGGAATTTATTCCATGTAGGAGACCCCTTAAGCAGTTGCTAGAATAATGGTGTGCATTATTATAATTCATGAATTTTCTTATGAGTATATATATAATATATATGTATACACAAATATATATATGTATATATATATTTAGAAAAGAAAAAAAAGTAAAAGAATTATTAAATAAGCATTAACTAAGTATAATAATAATTAATAAGTAATATATTACTACTAACTTTACTACTATTCCTAGCAAATTGTTAGCAGCCTTTCCCATTCTTTACTACTAACTTTACTAATAACAATTGTTAGCAGCATTTCCCATTCTTTAGCAACCATTCAGCCCTTTAGCATTTGCTAAACGCCAAATAGGACCCGCCCCTTAGTACTGCAAGCAAAACAACTTTAGCATTTGCTATTCCCTAGCAACTTAGCACATTTGTTAGGACTCCAGCATTAGCACCTTGCTCCAACCCAACCCGCGGCTTGTCCCCGACCCCAAATTGGCCGCCTCCTATTTTCTCTCTCCCTATTATATCCTATATATATATATATATATATATATATATATATATATATATATATATATATATATATATATATATATATATATATATATATATATATATATATATTATTTCACAAAAACCCTAACCTAAATTTCCAGACCTCCTCTTCCCATCTAGAGCCGTCACCGCAGCCAGAGAAGCCCCGCCAAGCCATCCAACCATCCCGACGACTCCGACCTCACGTCCTACAGAATCTCACTCGAGGCACCTTCGCTTCGGAGTGATTTTCCGTTGACTCGCTCAACCAAACGTTATTCCATCTTCATAGGTATGATCACCCCTTAACTCTCTTCCATATTTGTTTTATAGCCAACCTCAAAAAATGTGTACCCCTAGGTGAAAAATAGCGCCCAAGTTGGGCGAGCAGACAGAATTCTGGAATCGCAGAATTCCAGAATGACCACCCATATTGCCGAGTTCGTATCTTCCACCACAGAGATCCAAATTCGATGATTTTTTTTGATACCTGTAGAATACTTGAACTAGTTTATTTTTTGTTAAATAACCCTATATTATTAGTTGTTGTGGACAGAATTATATTCGTCACAAAACTGCGCACACCCACTTTTTCCAGATTTCCAAAAGTTGGAAAATGGAGCGCGCCCTGCCAAACGGGACCGCCCCACCGTGTGCCAAGTGTACCGAATGGTGCACGCAGCGTAACCGGACATGTAAGAATTTGTGGAGACTGATTCGGATGCGTGTGCGCGCCAGAATCAGACCGTATCCGCGGACACACACCGTGTCTCAACTTTTGTGGAACTCGCACGTATTTTGTGCACGCTTGTCAGATTGCGACGAAACTTGTGCCACTGGACTCGTGGTAACGCGCTGGTCCTGTAACCCAATTTTTACGCATTTCTGAGACGGTTGACCAGATCGCCAATTGGCGGGCCCCACAGTTGACTTTTTGGACAAAATTGAGTTCGGCCCATCGAAATCCACATTTGGACATACCGTTGGGTTCATATTGACATTTAGAGTTGTTTGACCTATAGTTTATCCCATTTAGAGACTGTTACCCTTGGCCCGCTTTTCGGTGCAAAGTGGGCCACATGTGGACCCCACTTTTACCTGAAATTACCGTTTTGTCCCTGTGTCCAAATTGGACGAAAGAAAAGTGCTTTTTAGCTATTTTTCTTATTCTGGGAACGTTGGTGATGTTTATTTCAGCATCCGAAGACGTTCATTCTGAGGCCGTAGCTTCTGACTCTTGGTGTTGACATTGGGACACTATATTTTGCAGCTTTCTTGCCAGACAAGATACCTTGCCAAATTGTTACAGTACCTTTACATGCTATTTATATTTCTTTATATTTATTGCATTTCTGTTTAGTCTTGCATGTGTAGTTTTCTTTCAGTCATTATTATATATTAGATATGTTGACACACACTTGACACTTAGTATCATAGAGGACAATCATTAGGCGTATGGGCTTTAACCACTCTGGTAACACCGTAGTCACTAGCACGCACTATGGTGGGTCATGTCCGATGGTCGCTACCACCGAGGTATGTCGATTGATGGAGTCCGAGGGTCGCTACCCCCGAGGTATGTCGGCTGATGATGTTCATGGACGAGTGCATGAGTTGTGAGGCTTAGATCGAGTAGACTACCCTTGCCCATACGTCGAAAAGTTATCCTCATTTGCATTCATATAGATGGTCTTGTACAGCGTACTTATTTATTTTCAAATTATATGCATGTTTACTGTATTCAAATTGGCATGTGTTTTGTGTATCTTGTTACGTCCCTCTGAGGACCTGGTCCCCTGCCAGGTGTATCTGCTCTTGAGTATTTGCAGGAGTACGGGCCTGGACCTGACACATTATTTTCTGTCGAGGAGGTCTTACCTTCAGAGCATCGTTTATCATCTGGCGATGGATTCTTTAGCTGACACACTTCTGTCTTCATATTATTTTATATTGGAGATTTTATACTCCTCTCTCATTTTAGTTTTGGATATAGTCTTTGGTAGTGGATTTGTCTTCACCCGACTATTATTTTCTGGATATTTCAGACTCCTTATTCTAGCTTAGTACTTCTTTTCTATGACTTGTTGTGTGGATGAGATTAGCATATCTATGACTTGTGACATTATATATACCACATGTGAGTTTATATTCATATTACAGTGTACGTATGGGTTATGGTTTCCATATATTGGAGTTGCCATATCCATGCGGCTGGCATGCTTACGTGTTTCTAGTCCTACGTTTTGGGACTGGGGCGTGACAGTGTCATTCAATTATACTTCTTTAATGGGTCAAAGGGACTATGTAATACTAGGTTGTGAGGCATACTACCCAACTTAAAATAATTAACTAATAGCATAACTGCCTTAAGGGGAATCTACAAAATGACCTTGTCCTTGTAAATAAAGTAGAAATTCTTGTTAGGGTATAAGAGAGAAAGATCTTGGTACTTATTAAGGTATCCTATTGCATTATAAAACTCCACAGGTAATGGCCATATTAAGTCTTAATTATAGTGCTTATAGAATAAAAGTGTTAATATTGAGAATGGAGAAGTTACTGGCTCTCAAGTGAAAGAGAATATAACCTGTATAGATATATGGGTACAAATTATGCGATTTAAAACTAAAGGATAATCAACAAATCATAATCTACATGAGCAACCCAAACTATCAAGTTCTAACTACTAAGCACTGATTTTAAAATTCAAGATTAACAACTATAATCCTAGCAAACTATATATCCTAACATAAAATAAAATCACTTGGCCTACAATCAGAAATGTTAGGTGGCATGAATTGAAAGATGAAGAAAACAAATTTTGTCGTCGCACAAATAGCGAGCGTTAAGGCTTTGAAGGAACAAGATATGAATTTAAATATAGAGACTCTTGGTAATATCATGATTTTCTAAGAAAATATGGTATGCTAATCTCTGTATTCGAGGTATGATCAAGGATAAAGTGTTATATTCATTCCTCTTGGTTTCCTAAGGGACTGTTCTGCTAATATCAAGACAATAATCTAAATTTATTGTTCTAATATCATCTCACTATGAAAGTTAGGTTAAGTCCTAATTTTTCCACCTTGAATTTCTATTGGTTCCTCAATACTATGGTCAAACAATATGTTCAAATTTATAACTAACCTTAGTAGTGTCTATATTATTCTCAAGTCATTCATAAACATATAAAGGGATAATGGTCAATTAATCTACAGGTAAGGGATGTTAGGGTTCATTAGGTATTCTAAACTTAGTGATGTGTCAATATTCTAGTTGTATTCTTAGTAAGAAAGTTACCTTAATTATCATCCTAACAACAAGTATTCCTATATTCTAGCAGAAGGCCATACTCAAGGAACTATTAGAGAAGTACATGAATCAAGCAGGATGCAATTGGTTAAATAGAACGGATTGGAAGGAAGGTGAGTCGTAGTCAAATGTGGATGAGATCCTATACTCGAATCCTATTTGCAGGCTTGCTTGGTACAATAACGTAACCAAGACAATATACTAAAAACATGTCACGTCTTAGTCCCAAAATACGTAGGACTAAGAATACGTAAGCATGCCAGCCATATGGATATGGAGACTCCAATATATGGAAACCATAAAACATACGTACGCTGTAATATGAATAATAATTCACAAGTAGTATATATTTGTCATAAGTCACAGGACATAACTAAATTTCATCCACATAATCAAATATAAATGAATAACCAATCAACTATATAACTAAATCAAGTATAAGATGCTTGATAGAACAAGTAGTTGGGTGGAGACAAATCCACTACCAAACTAGAATATAAGAGAAATAAAATAAGTACATCATCTAATGATCAGAGAGGCTCGAAGAGAAGACCTCCTCGAAAGATAACGAAGTAGCAAGTCCTGATCCGTGCTCTTGCAAATAGTTATGATCGTCTATACCTGGAAAGTGACCAAGTTCTCAGAGGGACGTAACAAGATACATAGAAGCGTGACAATAATGTACTGAAAATCACTTTGAGAACAACTTTCCAATACGTAGGCTATCTGGCTAGAATAGGATTGGCATAATTCTCTCGGAGAATCAGGGGCCTAAAAAGTATGTCATCTTTTGAACGCCAGAGGTCGCCTGATAATAATAATATATATAGTGGTCATCATGACCGCGCATCTCCGACGGAGCGTACGGGTTACACACAAAAAGTACAAAGGAGCCCAAACGCCTTACTTGTAGTCCTCCCCACCCCATGTTCTAAGCATGTCATATCCATGAACGATGATACCTCTAATAACTGCTAAGTCTTCTAATAATGCAAATTTTATCAGCAGTTATTCCCTATCGCACGTCCCATACGTATAGGAGGCCAGCCTGTCACGCAAGTCCGTGTCCTACATGAGCCTCACACTTGTGTAACAGATATGTCACTGCCAATGAAACCTAATGATGCCTCCAATCATGTGGTTGTCTCATAAAACTAGGTCAACATGAATAATATATAATAAAGATAAAATACGACGCCACCGTCGTTGCACCCAAGTTATTCTTGGACGCGCAGTTTATATAGCAGTTAAAATATATGAACTAAATGACAAAAATAAAATGCATACATCATATAGAACATAAATCATAGTAGAATGGCAAGGTATACTTGCCTGATCTAAAAAAGGATGAATTCGTAACTCAAGGCGTCGTTCGATCTACCCGTCACATAAATTAAACAAGTTAGGTTACAAAAGTGGGTAAATAGGTTCCTCCATTTTAATCTATTTTAATTATTAATAAAATAACCTAAAATAGTATTTTAATTTTATTATAATCTGATTTTATTATTTAAACCCTAATTTCGGTCCAAAGGAAGTCAACTTTACGGATTTGTGATCCGCGGCACGCAAATCGAGGCAATCCGTTGACCAAAAAGTCAACCAACTCAAATTATTGATTTGTGTATAGTATTCTATAGACTTTAGTGCTACATGAACACCCAAATTGATGGTCTCATAAAAGCACAAGTCGATAAAGAGTTATGGCCACAAGGGCGCACAGATGACAGTTTTCGGTGGTTTCCTATTTACGTCTACGTTACACAAATTTTAAAGTAGATTAAACTTGTATTTTAATTCTAGAAATATAATTTTATGAAATTTCATCATGTTAGCTTTTTGAAACTTCAAACGGCTCATAATTTTGAGTTCGAGATCTCCCGAAATCTCGAAAACACGAAAATACATCTTATTTCGGACAACTAGCACTTTTAGAATTTTCTTGAAAAATAGGTTCTGAAATTATTAAAATAAATTATATATTCAGAAAACTAACCTTGATATGGTTCTAACAAAAAACTGGAGCACGTTTGGAGTGTGGAGTTAGGAGATATCGTCTTTTTAAGTCGTCATAACTACTAAAAAATGAGGCTGAATTTGTGACAAATTTCGACTATTTTTGGACGAAAAAGAGAGGAGTTTAGGAAAAAAAAATAAAAGATGAGTTTATTTCATAAGTCTAATAGATATTTATAATGGTGTAGACTATTTAATTGAATACGACTAAGATTGGTTAATTTGGATATGATTATGATCAATTTAAATAAGGATATGATATGCATGAAGTTGCTTTCCTAGTAGACTCAGGATTTGAATTAGTTTAAAATATAGTTTAAATTTATCTCAAAAATTTATAATATTAAATATAATTAAAGATAATATAAATAATTTATATATAATCTTATTAATATCTATTAACACTAAATTATCATCTATCTGATATTAAGACTTTATATATCCAAATAAATCCTCAATAATTCCAAAAATCCAATAATTCCTTAAAATTATAAATAAAATACAAAAAAATATATTTAAATATTTTAACTCTAAAATAAATGTTTGGTAGTAACAACATTCAAGTATGGTCTCATAGTAAATCATGAAAGTCCTAAAATTTACGTTTCCTAGGTTTTAATTACCAAAAATTCTAAAAAATTCACCAAAAATCTAAAATAGCCTAAACATGATTCTAAATAAATATTTATATAAGTAAATATATCAAAAAAATTATTTTCTAATTAACTAAGAGAATAATCTAAAGAAATTCAACATCTATAATAAATATAATAATATAAAATACACATAAAATACCTATTTTGGGTGAGGTGGTTTACAAAACCCGAAACATCACGTATCATATTGATATTAGACAAAGATTGGTCTAAATGCTAAATTTAGAATGCTTAATGTTTAGGATCCGTACATAATTATTGAACCACGATGAAATTTTTTTATCAACCTTCTCTAGCAAGATCATCTTCATTAATATTAGGTCTCTCCATTTTTACCTCAGCTCTAAAAGTACTATGATAATAAGGAGAACAGTTAGAGCAATTCTTTTTCAAGTATATGCAAAATTAAAATATCTAGGAAAGATGTGTCGCTTACTTCTCAATATCTTACATCTCTTTTATACCACTATTTAACAATATATATCGATAAGCGGCTTCAAACTCATCATCTTTCAACCAACGTACTTTAGTTGCACTTGTAGGATTCTCTCCCATATTGAAGATTGTGTTGATTACATTATTCGGGGCATTAACCCCACCGTCATCATTCCTTGGGGGTTTATTGTGATTTGTTCTAACATGAGTATCAAAGTAGATGGAGCAGAAGTTTGAAACCTCCTCAATGATATATGCTTCACATATCGAAGATTTTACATGAGCCTTATTGCCAACCTTCTTCTTCAGGTGATGTAGATACTTATAGATAATATATTGAATCTTAGAATTATTTGAATAAAAAAATTATTAGTATAAAGAATTTATACCTCTTAAATGGATACATCCATCGATAATGGACGAGAGCACCGACGCGTGCTTCGTATGCAAGATGAATCGACAAATGCACCATACTATCAAAAAAATTGGAGGAAAGCGCCATTTCTAACTTACACAATGTCAATACAATATTCTCCTTAAGTTTTATTATATGTTGCACCGTCAACTTGCTTGAACACAAATCTCTAAAGGATATAGATAATTCGGCCAACGGAGTCCATAATTGATGAGGCAACATCTCTCTCAGAGCAATATGTAGTAACCTCTCCATAAACACATGACAATCATGACTCTTCATCCCTGTCAGCTTGTGTTCATTGAGATCAACACATCTTGCCAGATTTGACACGTAGCCGTCAAAAAATCTCAATTTTGAAATCTAGTTGCATATTATCAATTTATCCTCCCTACTTAATGTAAATGGTGCTGGAGGCTTGACACAATTATCGTTGCTACTTCGTTTTAGGTATAAATCTGAACGCCTGCAAATAATTTTCAAGTCCTTTCTTGCTTTGACATTGTCTTTCATTTTTTTCTTGATATCCATCACCGTATTGAAGATGTTGTCGAATGGATTATTTTTTATATGCATGACATCAAGATTGTGCCTTATGAGATTGTCCTTCCAATAAGGTAAGTCCCAAAAGATACTCTACTTCGTCCAATTATGCCTACATCCAAACCCTTCAAAGTGATCGTTCAATATCAGATCTTCCATCACAGTCGGCAATCCATCTACCACTTTCCAAACTTTGTCTCATGTCAGTCTCAACATGGGAGGAGATAGTTCCTATTTACCAGCTCTAAAGGCATCTCTGTTCCTTCTCTACGGATGCGACGCAGGAAGGAACTGACGGTGACAATAAAAAAAATGTTTTTCCTCCATTCTGGAGACGGAATGCCTTACTCTTTTTCATACATATCGGACAAGATAAAGTACTATGTGTACTCCACCTCGATAATATCCCATATGCTGGAAAATTGTTGATGGTCCACATGAGAGACGATCTCATCTGAAAGTTTTGCTCCTTCGATATATCATATGTCTAAATGCCGAATTGCCACAATTGTTTCAACTCATCCACCAACGGCTGCAAGTAGATATTGATGTTCTTCTTTGGATTTTTTGGTCCGGGTATGATAAGTGTCAAGAACATGTAAGGCGTCTTCATGCATATCCACGGTGGTAGATTGTGAGGAGTCAAAATTACTGGCCAACAAGAGTACTGAGATCCCGATTGTCCAAAAGGAGTGAATCCATCATAACATAAGCCCAAACGAACATTCCTGGGCTCCGCAGCAAATTCAGGATGACACAAATTAAAATGCTTCCATGCCTCTCCATCGGAAGGATGGGATAATTCTACTTCATCCATCTTTTGCTCCTTGCTAAGTCATGTCATGTGTTGTGTTATATTTTTAGACATATACATCCTCTGCAGCCACTTTATGATAGGAAAAAATTGCATGTACTTGTAGGGACGCAACCTTGCTCGAAAAGTTGACTTTTCTTTGCCCCGAATTGGCTTGTACCGGTATGCATGACAGAAAATGCATTTATCTTTATCATTGTTCTCCTTATAGTACAACATGCGTTTCAACAACAATCTATCTTTTCGTATCCTAACTCAAGTTTCTGTATCATCATCTTCAACTTGTAGAAGTTTTCAGGCAACTCCTTCAATCTTTTTGGCAACAACTCTCTAACAAAATAAATTATCCGGTTGTAGCATTGCTGCAAAAAGTTAAATTCATACTTTACGTTCAATAGCCGCATTACCACCGACATAACAGAATGAGAATCACAACCCGGGTATAACGGAGTATCGGCATTCTTGAACATATCATAGAATTCCTTCGCATCAGGATTAGGATCCTCCGGATCAAAACTTGGACAGGCCGAATCAAATTCCAACTCACGCGTCAGGTGTTGCAGTCGATATTCAAAGTTATCTATGAGAGTGAACTCTTCTACCTCTGTATTGAAGAATGAATGATAATATTGCAAAAATAAAGGTTCTCCTTGAGCCATCCACTCCTTGTAGTTCGGTACGAAACCCTTCTTGTAGAGATGCTCCCTCATGAGATCCACCTCTGAATGATATATTATGACATTTGACACAAGGATACTTGATTAGCCTCCCATCCATGAAATAAGGTTGACTACTGGCGTATTTACGAAATTCCTCAATGCTTGCCATGAAATCATTTGTCAAACCAATCATACTCTCATGTCGTCGATTGTACATCTACGATCGGTCAACTAAGTATCGACTCATTGTTCAAACCAATTATGTATGTACGTACCCTATATATTCAAACAATATAAATTAAATACAAGTATCAAAAAACTTAAAGAATAAGAATATTCTAACTTAGTACTTAATTGTAATAACTAATTATTATTCATACTAGTTCGATAAAGTAACTACAGCCTATATATTGATACCCCTAGAACCCTCTCCTAGTATTTTCTAAAATGTTAATAATTTACTAATAGTTATTTGTTTCCGATACCAAAAAAATTGATATAGAACTAAATGCATTTTTATTACATGGAATTTTTTTAATTTCTAAATAAATTATTCTTCTACCTATTCGCAAATCCTATATTATAAATGTTTTTTACTTTAATTTTTTTTCAAAGCCAACCCGTTAAAATTTCAATAATATAGGGATTGATTTCGATTCCCCCCTCCTGTCGAAATTTTCCAAATTTTCAAAACCCACCAAGGTGTTCCCCCCCTCTCCGACGACCGACGTCCTTCACAGTGGCCTACTCCGGCGTCCCCCTCCTCCTCCTCCTCCACCTCCTCCTCCTCTAGGTAAACCCTAACTCTCTCTGTAAACTCCCTCACCCAAAATAGGTATTTTGTGTATATTTTATATTATTATATTTATTATAGATGTTGAATTTATTTAGAGTATTCTCTTAGTTAATTAGAAAATAAATTTTTTTTAGTATATTTTCTTATATAAATATTTATTTAGAATTATTTTTTAGATATTTTAGATTATTGGGATTTTTCCATAATTTTTAGTTAATTAAAAACTAGTAACACTAATTTTTTAGGAATTTGAAGAATTTATTTTATGTTCAAACTTAATTAAAAATATCCCAAACTTTTATTTTAGGTTCTAAATAATAAAATATATTTTTTAGAATTTTTTGGGAATTTTTTGATTATTTTTAGCATTTATTTTGAGTTAATTATAAAAAACTGAATTAAAAACTATTTTCTGAAAAAGAAAACCCAAAAAGTAATTATTTCTGCCCAGTCAGCAAACAGGGGGCCAACCTGTCAGCCTCCTGCAGCGAACAGTGCGGGGCCCGCCTGTCAGTGACCGCGGGTTGGGTGTGGGTGAAGCCGAGCCGACCTCGAGCCGAGCCGAGTCAGAGTTCGACTCGGACTCAGCTGAGCCGAGCCGCGTGGATCCACGACCGTTCGATCTTATCGGGGAGTCGTGGATGGCTGCCACATGGCGCTTTCCGAGCCGCGGCTGCACTCTCTCTCCTCTATATATATATAATAGTTTAAGTTATTTTCTAGGATTTTTCTTGAGCCGATTTTTGGAGAATTGCCATCTAGGGTTCCTTCATCTTCCAGAAGCCATTGCGCATAGCTCCGGACTCCAAACGAGGCCTAGTTTCTTACGTAGAAAGATATTGAGGTTAGATTTCTGATTATATAAATTGTTTTTCGAAATTATTAGTATTAAATTCTAGAAAATTCGTAGAGCACAGCATGTCCAAAAATAGACGTGTTTCGATGTTTTTGCAATTTTGGGAGAACCCGGAATCAGAATCATAAACCATTTAAAGTTTCGAAAAGATAATATCGAGATCATCGACATATATTTTCCCAGAATTTAATTCGAAGTATTTATATACTGTTAATTCTATAGAACTTCTAGGTTAGAATTTAACCATCGGTGCACAATACAAAATTTGTATGTGCCATAATTCCCAAACGAATTTGAATTCGGACGAGCCGTAAATTTCAGTATATTTTTTATGCTAAAATCTATAAGAAATCATGCATGAAAGTCGAGTTTGTGTCGGTTGACTTTTTGGTCAACAGATCGCCTCGATTTGCGTGGCATGAGTCTCGAGTTGATAAAATTCAGTTATTTAGACAAAATTTAGGAATTAATATAAAAATAAGAATAATAAGATTAAAATAAGATTTTAGAGTAATTATTCTAGAATTAAATAAATTAAAATAAATTATCTTTTGACGTGATAAATTTGTAATACATAGGCTATTTGGACTGTGACATGGACTCTGATTCATACCAGCAACAGGACCCCAGGCAAGTGTACCTTACCAAATCTGCAGTATTGTTACATATTTTTCTTGCTTCATTATATTGTTGTGCATGCTTAACCTAGGACCGTGTGACGTACTTAGCGTCCGATTATTAGTCGGGTGCCAACACTGTACGCGGTGTTGGGTACTGTCATCTAGAGATGGACATTCGTGACACTTTATATCCTCGTACTTGTCTTATCAAGTACACTTTGACCCAGGACACTTGACACTACTCATGAGACAGGATCTTACCGAGATATTCGTGGTGATTTCGTATAAGATACAGGACTTGACATGGACATTTTATTCTTAGATATTGTATGACTTGTTGCATTAGCTATGATCCCGCTTGACATGGACATGAGACGTTATGGTCATAATATGCGTGGTTACATTGGGTGGGGAGAGACACACAGGCTACAGGCTATTTTTATATATATATCTTCTATTATTGAGAGATCGTAGACTCTCGGAGCAGAGCTAGACCTACTACCGGTTATTACCGCTACCGGCTCCCCGACACAGAGCTTGTAGTGGCTCAGCCAGAGTACTCGTGATGCTCTCACTTGCATTTTCACTTAGATGGTTACTTACTTGCCCTATTTATTCCATTTATTTTTCGTACTGCATTTATTTTGGCATGAGCTTTCTTGTACCTTGCTATGTCCCCTGAGGACCTGGATCCGGATTATGTCCCCAAGATTTGAGGATGAGATCTATCCCGAGGTATACGGGACCGGAGCAGGAGCTGATCCAGGAGCTGTACCGCCATCCGAGGATGAGGTGTTAGCCGAAGACTTCTCCTGAGCATCCATGTTCCCTGCTCAGTATTTATTATTTATTTCAGTCATTTACTTTCTGGTCTGTTGAACCATTGTATTAGATATTTATCGGGTTATTTCCCGAAGCATTTTGTTGAGACTAGCTGATGATTTATATTCCTTATTATTCTGTGGATCATATTTTATATCTTGTATGGATGAGATTAGTTGTGCCTGTTGTCGTAGACTTGATTTTACAGCTTAAGTATGTCCTGATGGATCCATTAAATTGGGTTTGTCCATCGGTGCGTACTGCTGGCCATTGCCACGTATCTAGTCCCTCGACATTTTGGGACTGGGGCGTGACATAGTTTTTGTGGTGGCCCATGCAGGTCTACGACTAAATCGTTCGGTTTTAACTTAGGAACCGAGCAAGCCTGCACCTAGGATTAGAGTATAGGATCTCATCCACAACTGACTATAACTCATCCTCCTTCTAATCCATTCCGTTGAATAATTGCATCATGCTTGATTCATGTGCCTTCTCATTAGTTCCTTAAGTATAGCCTTCTTCTAGAATATAGAAGTCCCTGTTGATAGAATGATAAGTAGGGTAACATTCCTATTAAGAGTACAACTAGAGTATTGACACCCCACTAAGTCTAGAATATCTAGTGAACTCTAGAATTCTTTATCTCTAGAATTGGTTTACCAGTACCCCCTGATGAATTATGAAGACTTGAGAGTAGTATAGACACTACTAGAGTTAGTTAGAACTTTTACCATAATGTTTGACCCTAGTATTGACGAACCAATAGGAAATCAAAATTTAATATTATGACTGAACCTAACCTTCACAGTTAGAGAAGTATTGGAGAACTACAAATTTAGGTTCTTATCTTGAGATAAGCAGACAGTACCTTAGAAAGCCAAGAGCAATGTATAGAATAATTTCCTAATTATACATCAAACCTAGCAACTAGCATACCACTTTCCCTTAGAAAATCATGATGCTATCTAGATCCCCTATTCTAATTTTATATATTGCTCCTCTGCGACCATAGCGCTCGTTAGAGTGCGACGACTGATTATATTTTTTCTCTTCATCTTTCAACTCGTGCCAACTAACCATTCTGATTATAGACCAAGTGATTTTATTCTATGATAGGATATATATATAGCTTGCTAGGATTAAAGCTGTAGTCTTGAATTTGAAAATTTTGTGCTTGGTAGTTAGAGTTCGATAAGTTTGAGTTAATCTTGTAGATTGTGACCCGATGATTACCCTTTAGTGTTAAATCACGTAAATTGTACCCCCACCTCAATACAAGTTATATTCCCTTTCCCTTGAGACTAATAACCTTTCCATTCTTGCTATTGACACATGTTCTATGAGCACTATGATTAAGACTTAAGGTGACCCTTACCTATACAATGTAATAGGAGACCCTAATAAGTACCAAGATCTTTCCTTATATACCCTAATAAGAGTTTCCATTCTATTTTACATGTGCAAGGTTATTTGCAGGATCCTCTTAAGACTGTCACAGTAGTAGTTTAATTCTTATATGTTGGGTAGTATGCTTCACAACCTAGTACCACATAGTCCACTTGACCCATCGAGATAGTGTAATTGAATGACATTAATTGTATGCTAGCATAAGACGACAGTATTTATTCAGATAATAGAATTTAGAGGTCCTTGCCCTGTTTGGTCGACTAGCGACTTAGACAAGGAAGTTGTATGATAACTGTAGAGATTGTATAGTCTTAACTTCTTATGGACTCAAAATATGCTGTGACTTCTTTCATCATGATCTAGCGCATTTATATTTCACAACTACCTTGACTTATGCTGCTATTTTATAGCCTAGTTTTGCAAGCTTATTCTTTATCGAGCTTGTTCATGACAAACGTATTATTGGGGAGGCCCACAATAATACATTTCAGAATTAGTGTATTAAGGTCTAGCTAACCTTAGTGTGCTTGATTCGGCCTTCGTAACGCTACTTTACATGGATTGAGATATGTAGTGATTAGTAGACGAATATACTTGCTCTAGACATGTCTGACATATCGTATCGGTTACATAACTGTGCTAATACGAGCAGTCGAACAAAGGATTACCAAAATAGGATTTTAATCCACAATCCACAACAGCTTTGATAATTTCCATTTGAATTCTTTAAACGCCTTGATCCCGATACTTCTATTCTATTACGCTGCCTTGAACTCTTTATTATTGGCCACCGTCTTCCCTTATTTCGGAAAGACAAAATCTCGTGCTTGGTAAAGTTTGATACGCAGAGAGTACAGGATATATTCCATAGGCCGATCACATATTTGAGGATTATTCTTCCGTAATTAAGGACATATCATCTATGATATAATCGGCATTGAAGTTTTGAGGATTGAATTACATGAGTAAATAAATTAAGGAATATTTTCTTAAAGTATATAGCCTTATGTGATAGATGGATAAATTCTAAGTTGGGTAGTAGTACATTGTCAACTTGAGGGAAATTTCTTTTAGATTATGATCGAGTAAGATTAGATTGGGAGAGGTTTAAGCCATTTTAAATTTTAAGAATTTTAGAAGAATGACTAAAATGATGAGGATCAATGAATTTTAAAATCTTGATATTGAAGACCCCATATTTATACCTTAGGTACATGATTTAAATTTTGAATAATGAAAGTAAAATCATCAATTGGAGTTTAGAGGATAAAAATATAGAATTTCAGACTTGAACATTGGTGGACTGCATTTAAATTATTTTTTAATTTGATGATTTAAATTAAGAATTAAAATTTGATGGCTGGACTACCTATTTGAAATATTGAGGATGTGAATAGAATTTAAAAAGTTGAAGAATACAAAAATTTATAAGTGAAAATAGGAATAATATTGGACTCGAATTACTTCTAAAGGAGATTATGATAGTTGGAGATCGTGAGGTAAAATTTGATATGGGTTATTTAAATCTTGAAGATATTATATGGATTCAATTTAAATTTGGATATTAATGATTTGGAAAAGTGAGAAGAGATTACAATAGGTTGAATTTTGATTTGAACAATGATTATCTTAATTTTGAAATGATCGCGATAGATTTGAATAGATTTTGTTATTTAAATTTTTGGAAGAGATTGCGATTGAAGTACCTTCTGTACGAATGTGAAGGATTTAACAAATTATGCCTTATTTTAATTTTGAGGACGAAATTATTTTAAGTTGGGTAGATTGTAAACTCTCTCACCCAAAATAGGTATTTTGTGTATATTTTATATTATTATATTTATTATAGATGTTGAATTTATTTAGATTATTCTCTCAGTTAATTAGAAAATAAATTTTTTTAGTATATTTACTTATATAAATATTTATTTAGAATTATTTTTTAGATATTTTAGATTATTGGGATTTTTCCATAATTTTTAGTTAATTAAAAACTAGTAACACTAATTTTCTAGGACTTTGAAGAATTCATTTTATGTTCAAACTTAAATAAAAATATCCCAAACTTTTAGTTTATGTTCTAAATAATAAAATATATTTTCTAGAATTTTTTGGGAATTTTCTAATTATTTTTAGCATTTATTTTGAGTTAATTATGAAAAACTGAATTAAAAACTATTTTCTAAAAAAGAAAACCCAAAAAGTAATTATTTCTGCCCAGTCAGCAAACAGGGGGCCAACCTGTCAGCCTCCCGCAGCGAACAGTGCGGGGCCCGCCTGTCAGTGACCGCGGGTTGGGTGTGGGTGAAGCCGAGCCGACCTCGAGCCGAGCCGAGTCAGAGTTCGACTCGGACTCAACTGAGCCGAGCCGCGTGGATCCACGACCGTTCGATCTTATCAGGGAGTCGTGGATGGCTGCCATGTGGCACTTTCCGAGCCGCGGCTGCACTCTCTCTCCTCTATATATATATAATAGTTTAAGTTATTTTCTAGGGTTTTTCTTGAGCCAATTTTTGGAGAATTGCCATATAGGGTTCCTTCATCTTCCAGAAGCCATTGCGCATAGCTCCGGACTCCAAACGAGGCCTAGTTTCTTGCGTTAAAAAGATATTGAGGTTAGATTTCTGATTATATAAAAAAAAATTCGAAATTATTAGTACTAAATTCTAAAAAATTCGTAGAGCACAGCATATCCGAAAATAGACATGTTTTGATGTTTTCATAATTCTGGGAGAAGTCGGAATCAGAATCATGAACCGTTTAAACTTTTGGAAAGCTAATGTCCAGATCATCGACATATAATTTTCCCAGAATTTAATTCAAAGTATTTATATACTGTTAATTCTGTAGAACTTCTAGGTTAGAATTTAACTATCGGTGCACAATACAAAATTTGTATGTGCCATAATTCCCAAACGAATTTGAATTCGGACGAGCCATAAATTCCAGTATATTTTTGATGCTGAAATCTATAGGAAATCATGCATAAAAGTCGAGTTTGTGTCGATTGACTTTTTGGTCAACAGATCGCCTCGATTTGCGTGCCATGAGTCTCGAGTTGATAAAATTTAGTTTCTTTGGAAAAATTTTAGGAATTAACATAAAAATCAGAATAATAAGATTAAAATAGGATTTTAGAGTAATTATTCCAGAATTAAATAAATTAAAATAAATTATCTTTTGACGTGATAAATTTGTAATACATAGGCTATTTGGACTATGACTTGGACTCTGATTCATACCAGCAATAGGACCCCAGAAAAGTGTACCTTGCCAAACTCTGCAGTATTGTTACATATTTTCCTTGCTTTATTATATTGCTGTGCATGCTTAACCTAGGATCGTGTGACGTACTTAGCGTCCGATTATTAGTCGGGTGCCAACACTGTACGTGGTGTTGGGTACTGTCATCTAGAGATGGACATTCGTGACACTTTATATCCTCGTACTTATCTTATCAAGTACACTTTGACCCAGGACACTTGACACTACTCATGAGACAGGATCTTCCCGAGATATTCGTGGTAATTCTGTATAGGATACAGGACTTGACATGGACATTTTATTCTTAGATATTGTATGACTTGTTGCATTAGCTATGATCCCGCTTGACATGGACATGAGACGTTATGGTCATGATATGCGTGGTTACATTAGGTGGGGAGAGACACACAGGCTACATGCTATTTTTATATATATATATCTTCTATTATTGAGAGATCATAGACTTTCGGAGCAGAGCTAGACCCACTACCGGTTATTACCGCTACCGGCTCCCTGACACAGAGCTTGTAGTTGCTCAGCCTGAGTACTCGTGATGCTCTCACTTGCATTTTCACTTAGATGGTTACTTACTTGCCCTATTTATTTCATTTATTTTCCGTACTGCATTTATTTTGGCATGAGCTTTCTTGTACCTTGCTATATCCCCTGAGGACCTGGATCCAGATTATGTCCCCAGGATTTGAGGACGAGATATATCCCGAGGTATACGGGACCGGAGCAGGAGCTGATCCAGGAGCTGTACCGCCATCCGAGGACGAGGTGTTAGCCGAAGACTTCTCCTGAGCATCCATGTTCCCTGTTCAGTATTTATTATTTATTTCAGTCATTTACTTTCTGGTCTGTTGAACCATTGTATTAGATATTTATCGGGTTGTTCTTCGAAGCATTTTGTTGAGACTAGCTGATGATTTACATTCCTTATTATTCTGTGGATCATGTTTTATATCTTGTGTGGATGAGATTAGTTGTGCCTGTTGTCGTAGACTTGATTTTACAACTTAAGTATGCCCTGATGGATCCATTAAATTGGGTTTGTCCATCGGTACGTACTGCTGGCCATTGCCACATATCTAGTCCCTCGGCATTTTGGGACTGGGGCGTGACTCTCTTTCTCTCTCTCTCTCTCTCTCTCTCTCTCTCTCTCTCACACACACATACACACCCACAGAGGATACGGTATGACACTGACACAGACATGACACACACACATGACAGACACTGACACAGATACGACACACACACGTGACACCCTAACCCAAAACTGACACAGACACGACACACATGTGACAGACACGACACACACATATGATAGACACGTGCTCTGTGTTCTTGCTGACTGCTAGTGCAAGCCTTGGCTTGCTGCACTGTGCTGAAACTATATTGGGACTACTCATTGCTGTGCCCTGCTTGTGTCTCAGTGCATTGATGCACTACAAACTGCGCTTGTTGCTGTTGTTGATCTTCTTTGATGTTGATTGCTCTCACTTGCCACCTCCTTGCTGAGTATACTGCTCAGTGGCCGATGCTTCTTGCTGTACGGCTATTGATTGTTCTCACTTATATGACTTCCTAGGTCAGTAGCCAGCTAATTAGTACTTTGTACTATTCTTATATCAGGTGATCAGGGTCCTATATGGCACACACATATGTAACATCAACATCTAGGCTTGGAAATCAATATTTACCACTATTGTTCAAAAATCAACCTTATAAATTACAAGAGAACCAGATCAATACCTTACTAAAGTTACATATATATGTGACACAACACACTTGCTCGGCCATGTCCTACACTTGTACTTATGCGGTTCATAAAATATTTACTAGTTGAAGAGGATACTATAAGATCTCAATATACTTGCCCAATTTTGTATTTGTTAAGTTACTTAATACCTAGGTCAAACTTAACCACATAAATATTCATATTAGATATATGAGTAGTTACAAAGATGCAAATATATGGCCATGATCTCATATCTAGATCACATGCAAATATATGGGCATAATCTCATACCTAGGTCAAACTCCATGTCTGTGTCAAACTGTGACATAGATTTTGTCCACTAATCATATGTTTAATGTGTAACTTTGTAGTTTGTATATCACAAAATTACTACTGAGGGAGTTAGTTGAGCAAGAAGGTGTGGGAGTCCAGTTTAGTTTTCTCAGTACAGTTATTTGATTCCAGTTTTTCGGTTTATCGACTTTGATTTCTCATTGATACATAGATTAGTATCTGTAAATAATCTGCTGACTACTTTCATGTATAATTGAGTACTAGTTCTAATAGGGAGTTGACATAAGATTGGCCCAAGCAATCACATAAAAATGTGCTAAATGGTGTTGAAACAAAAGGTTATAAGTTTATGGACAGTTAAGTATCAAATAATGGAAAACTTTATAACATATAATATTAATAACTCAATCACTCAAACAACCATACTTGAAGGTAGCAGTGAGTATCAGTGCATGTACTGTATTTAACGATGAGTATATATGCTAGGACTAGGAGTATCAGTGCATGTACTATATTTAACGATGAGTATATACTTGAAGGTAATTGTATATTCAGTTTTGCTGCATAAATATCTAGAAATAGATATGAATTACTATCTGCATCATCGTTCATGGATGTACAACCGTCATCCTGATGACATATGCGGTATGCGGGATGAATTCAATGAGGGTATACAGCAGCTCCTGCAGTTCGCCAAGGTGTTCCCTCAGTGCATGTACGGTACCAAAATTAAGTGTCCGTGTGTGAGATGTCGTAACTTGAAATATCATCCAGAAGTGAAAGTCACATATCATTTGTACTCGAAGGGTTTTACGCCAAATTACTATCAGTGGACCGCGCACGGAGAACTTGTGTCTTTAGCATCGGAGTCGGAGCCTTATGTGGAGCCGTATATAGATGTCCTTGGCCATGCTGCTTAAGACGACGGGTGGGTGAACATGGTTTTTGATGCGGCGGGGCCTAGTTTCGATCCGGACAATCATGATGCAGCTGAGGAGGCACCGAATGCCGATGCTGCAAAGTTCATGGAGTTGCTGGAGAATGCAAGGACTCCATTATATCCTGGTTGTGAGGATCATTCACCGTTTGAGGTGGTTACAAGATTATTGAGCATCAAGTCTAATTTTAACATGTGGCAAGAATGCTATAACCGACTGATGGATTTGATTATAGAGATCTTACCAGAGGGTGCAAAGTTGCCTAAAGACTTCTACCGATATAAGAGGATTGTGAGATCGCTCTGGATAGGATACGAGAAGATTGATGCATGTCGCAACGGGTGCATATTGTACTACAAAGGCGACAAGGATGACGATGTGTGCAGATTCTGTGGTGCTGATCGCTACAAGGCCACTGGAAGAGGAAAGTCTGTCGGTGCAAAGAAGCCTACCGATTCGATGCACTACTTGCCTTTGATGCCGCGGTTGCAGAGGTTATTTATGGTAAAGAAGACTGCAGAAAACATGAGTTGGCACAGGCAGAAACAGATCGAAGGAGTATTAGATCATCCATCCGATGGAGAAGCATGGAAGCACTTTGATCGAGAGTATCCATATTTTGCTTCGGATCTGCGTAATGTCAGATTCGGGCTCTCCACCGAAGGTTTTACCCCATTCGGACTTTCGGGCTCCCAGTATTCGTATTGGTCTATGATCGTCACTCCGTACAATCTACCGCCTTGGATATGCATGAAGACTCCGTATATGTTCCTAACCGTTATTATCTCGTGTCCGAACAATCCGAAGAGGAACATCGATGTATATTTACAACCTTTGATAGATGAGTTGAATCAGCTGTGGGAAGTAGGTGCCAACACGTACGATATTTCCAGAAAGCAGAATTTTCAGATGAGGGCAACACTTATGTGGACTATCAACGACTTTTCGGTATATAAAATATTATCGGAATGGAGCACTCATGGTCGTCTCTCATGTCCATATTGCATGGACCGTACTAAGGATTTTTGTTTGAAATACGGGGGCAAACCGTGCTTCTTCGATTGTCATTGACAATTTCTGCCGAAGGATCATCCGTACCGGAGGAACAAGAATGGTTTTCATACGGGCGTTGTGGAGAGGGCCAATCTACCGCCAAGGTGGCCTGGATACACGATATGGGAATATGTAAAAGATTTACCAAGTGCTATCGTAGAGCCTGCTAAGGGATACAAGTATGACGGATTTGGTTGTACCCATAATTGGACGAAAAGGAGTATATTCTGGGATCTGCCATATTGGAGCACCAATCTGATCAGACATAACCTTGATATCATGCATATCAAGAAGAATGCGTTTGATAACATAATTAATACTATAATAGAGGTAAATGGGAAGACGAAAGACAATCCGAAGGCCAGGTTGGACTTAGAAAAAATATGTAGACGTCCTGCATTGCATTTTATAGACGAGGGGAATGGAAAGTTAAAACAGCCTAAGTCAGTTTTCTCACTGGAGAAGGAGGATAAAGGGAGACTTTGTAGGTGGATTCAGGGTCTAAAGTTTCCAGACGGGTACGTGTCAAACTTGAGAAGATGCGTCGACCTCAAAGAGAACAAACTGGCGGGAATGAAGAGCCACGATTGTCACGTATTCATGGAGAGGTTAATTCCTATTGCATTTCGGGAATTCTTATCGCAGGTCGTTTGGGAACCATTGACATAGCTCAGCATATTCTTCAGAGATCTTTGTTCTACTAAGTTTTTCGTCGATCGTCTAGAAAAGCAAGAGAAGGACATTACGGTAATACTATGTAAGCTCTAGAAGGTGTTTCCTCCTGGATTCTTTGACTCTATGGAGCATTTGCCAATTTATCTTTCCTATGAGGCACGTGTTGGTGGTTTTGGCGCCCCGTTCCTCCTATTCGGGGAGCACGGCTAAGAAATACAAGACGGTATCGTTCGATATGGGATAGATAGAAATAAGAACTTGTCCTCGTTATGGATTTGCTTCGTCAGAATCGATTCCCATATTCAGTGGACCGTGCCCCCAGGATCGACTTAGCGGCAGAGTCAAGAGGGACCTCTCCGCTACATCTTTTTTTGCCTCAGTTTTTGATGTCGCTTGTTGCTTTCGTGCCTTGAGTTGGTTTTCAGATTTGTTTGAGATTTCTTGAACGGTTTCGATGGATTTCATTATTTTCGTTCATTGAACTGCACTTCAATTCCGAGATTGGAAAGAGTGGAAGAGGTATTGAACAGTTGTTCGTTGTAATATAGGTGAACGAGCAGTAGACGACGCACGAGCAAAGTCCTGAAGCACCGCTTTCCTTCTCCCTTTCAACCAACTAAGTAAGTGGCTTATATTTAATTCAGTTGGCCCTCCTTCCAGTCTTCACACCTAAAAATCTTGCATTCTTGTTTGCCCCGATCAGACGATACCAAGTAATAACTAAAAGATGTCAAGATAAAATGGGAATAGACTGGGATTATTATGCTTGTCATTCAACTTAGGAACGATTACTTATACTTCATGCTTGTTCTTTTGGAAATGTTCATAATATCCATAAATACAAGTTAGAATGCATATTTCTTCTATAAATTATGCTAAGTATGGAACACACCTCGTATGTGAAAAATTGTTTAGGGAGGCTATGCAAAATGAATCATGCAATGCTACTTGTCTTATAATCGTGTTGCCTCAATTGCATAAATTGTTAACTTAGTAAACATACCATTTGATCACGGACAACTTGTGCACAAGGTCTTAGTTCCTGCGGACGGTTGTTGGGACACTGGCACCGTTCCGATCCGGACGAAACTCTTGTTTAGTCTATTGTGCTGGACAGGATGGCTTATAGCGCCTCTTGTGCTTTCGTTGCATACCATCCTCGTCACCGACTATAACTCGTCCATTTGGCATCCAGCCAGTGATCCCCTCGTATATTTAAACCTGTTACAAGCTAACTTGTGTCTTCGTGACAGGAAAGGATATGGTAAGTCTTATGCAGGTAGTTCAGATGGGCAGGTAAAATTCACCGAACGGTGGCAAGTTCATATTCAGTAGTTTATATATATACTTCTGCTTGTAAAATAAACTAAGGCAAGATAGAAAGACCACAAATAATATGCATGCTTCATATAAACAACGTGTTGATTGGTATAGTTGGGTTAGCTCTCCTTCACCAGTATATTTCGATGTACTGACCCTCCTTGAAACAGGTTCCCCGCACTAAGGAGATCCGAGCGAGGCACTGAAGTCGTCTTCCCGATCCAGTCCAGCTGTAGGCGTGTTCAGATCGTGCCACCCTTGAAGCATTTTGAAGCAAGAGCTTGCAACCCAAACTCAATGCAGCTCCGTGGGAAGGCCATCATCCCGCCTGGAGGTCTTTACATTTTGAAGTTTAGTAAAGGGGTGTAATGTACAGGACAACTATCTTATTTTGTGTCAACACTTTTGTAAGCCCGTGCGAAAATTAGCTGACTCGTTCAAGAGTTTGTAAGTAATGTTCATATATCAATAAAGAGAACTTTTCCATGTCTCAACTTGTGTTTCAATTTATCTGCATACTCTGAATATGTGCTCGTTATGCAAAAACACTTTAGCCTTGTGCGGTGCGCAACCTAGGCCCATACGGCGGTCACGTCCGGGGGACGACTATCGATTTCACGAAATCGGGGCGTGACATATTGGTATCATAGCACAGCTTCAAGTTCCTTTGACCCTCGCACTGGAAAAGTTCCTTTAACGATCAAAAAAATCCCTGTGCAAACTCTTGAACTCGTTAGGTCAAAATGAGATACGTTCATACAATGAGTCCATAATACATTATGATCTGATGTAATTTACCTTTTTTTGAAGGAATGACACCGGCGCAATCCTCAGCGCTAGCACCGGGCAATACACAAGCCCAAGGAAGTAGTTTGGGTACTTCGGGAAATTCACGGAACCAGCGAGCCATGTCTCACATCGATCCCATTCAGCAAATGATGCTGATGTTGGAAGCCAACCAATAAAGGGAGGAGGCTCGCTACGAACAGGCCGAGAAGTGAACGGAGGAAAGGCAACTCAAGTTTCAAGACAATGTAGAAGCTCGATTATCAGTCCAACAGAAGCAGGTAGATGCCCTGCAACAGATCGTTCAGACTTTGGCCTCCAACCATTCCGCGGCAACAGCGGCGACTCCGGTGGAGCAGCCCGTGCTTGAAATCGAGATGCCTCAAACTCCAAGGAAGAGGGATGTAACTGCCTTCGACTTTGGCGATTTCAAGAAAGTCTGCAACACTCCATTCCACGGGACTAAGGACCCAATCGTGGCTCTAGATTGGTTGGCCAAACTTGAAGACCATTTCTTCCTGCTTGAGGTCCCCGAAGAGAAGCGCGTCGCATGCGCTCAACTGCAGCTCCGTCTTAACGCACACGATTGGTGGGACGTGCATCGACGATCTCTTCAAGTTGACCATGGAGAGAAGGCGATCTCGTGGGTGACTTTTCGTGCCATGTTTGAAGAGGAGTTCATACCCCCTTCTGTGCATCGTCAAAAGGAGAACGAGTTTGTACAGCTACGGTAAAGCAGCATGGCAGTGAAACAGTATTTCGCCGAATTCAATCGACTCTCCAAATTTGCTAGCGCCTATTTACCTGATGCATTGAGTCGAGCTAGAATGTTTGAAGGAGGTCTACGCCCTGCCATCCAAGCACAAGTTATCGTTCTTCAGTACGAGACTATGCGGGGAGTCCTGAACCACGCTCTATCTCTTGAACTGCAGTATCCTCACGTTCCTACCGGTGCTGTGCATACCTCCAATCATAAATGCCAAAGCAACGAAAGAGGAAATAATGCTGCAAAGCGTCGAAACAACGACGGTCTACAAAAAGGGGATTTGAGCAAGACCTATTTCTTCTGCAAGAAACCTGGGCATATGGCCGATAAATGCCGAAAGAAACTTGGGTTATGTCTAGCCTGTGGCGAATCAAATCATGCAGTTCGTGACTGTCCGTTGCGTCATGATCGCCATCCCTAACATAATATTTCCTAGCGGTAGGTTCTATTCCTAAGTTTCGTGGACGAAACTTCCAATTAGTTGGGTAGGATGTGGCATCTCGTTCCTCCTATTCGGGGAGCGCGGCTAACAAATACAAGACGGTATCGTTCGATCGGGATAGATTGAAACAAGAACTTGTCCTCGTTATGGATTTTTTTCTTCGGAATCGATTCCCATATTCAGTGGATCATGCCCCCAGGATCGACTTAGCGGCAGAGTCAGGAGGGACCTATCCGCTGCATCTTTTGTTGCCTCAGTTTTTGAAGTCACTTGTTGCTTTCGTGCCTTGAGTTAGTTTTCGGATTTGCTTGAGATTTCTTGAATGGTTTCTATGGATTTTATTATTTTTGTTCATTGAACTGTACTTCAATTCCGAGATTGAAAAGAGTGAAAGAGGTATTGATCAGTTGTTCGTTGTAATGCAGGTGAACAAACAGTAGACGACGTACGAGCAGAGCCCTGAAGCACCGCTTTCCTTCTCCCTTTCAACCAACTAAGTGAGTGGCTTATATTCAATTCAGTTGGCCCTCCTTCCAGTCTTCACACCTAAAAATCTTGCATTCTAGTTTGCCCCGATCAGACGATACCAAGTAATAACTAAAAGATGTCAAGATAAAATGGGAATAGACTGGGATTATTATGCTTGTCATTCAACTTGGAAACGATTACTTATACTGCATGCTTGTTCGTTTTGAAATGTTCATAATATGCATAAATACAAGTTAGAATGCATATTTCATCTATAAATTGTGCCAAGTATGGATCACATCTCGTGTGCAAAAAATTGTTTAGGGATGCTATGCAAAATGAATCATGCAATTCTACTTGTCTTATACTCGTGTTGCCTCAATTGCATGAATTATTAACTTCATAAACATACTGTTTGATCACGAACAACTTGTGCACAAGGTCTTGGTTCCTGCGGACGGTTGTTGGGGCACTAGCACCGATCCGGTCCGGACGGAACTCTTGTTTAGTCTATTGTGCTGGACGGGATGGCTTATAGCGTCTCTTGTGCTTTCGTTGCATACCATCCTCATCACCGACTATAACTCTTCCATTTGGCATCCAGCCAGTGATCCCCTCATATATTTAAACCTGTTGCAAGCTAACTTGTGTCTTCGTGACAGGGAAGGATATGGTAAGTCTTATGCAGGTAGTTCAGATGGGCAGGTAAAAGTCACCGAACGGTGGCAAGTTCATATTCAATTATTTATATATACACTGCTGCTTGTAAAATAAACTAAGGCAAGATAGAAAAACCATAAATAATATGCATGCTTTATATAAACAATGTTTTAATTGGTATAGTTGGGTTAGCTTGCCTTCACCAGTATATTTCGATATATGGACCCTCGTTGAAACAGGTTCCCCGCACTAAGGAGATCCGAGCGAGGCACTAAAGTCATCTTTCCGATCCAGTCCAACTGTAACCGTATTCAGATCGCGCCACCCTTGAGGCATTTTGAAGCAAGAGCTTGCAACCCAAACTCAATGTAGCTCCATGGGAAGGCCATCATCCCGCCTATAGCTCTTTACATTTTGAAGTTTAGTAAAGGGATGTAATGTACAGGACAACTATCTCATTTTGTGTCAATACTTTTGTAAGCCCGTGCGGAAATTAGCTGACTCGTTCAAGATTATGTAATAGATGTTTATATATCAATAAAGAGAACTTTTTCATATCTTAACCTGTGTTTTAATTTATCTGCGTACTCTGAATATGTGCTCGTTATACAAAAACACTTTAGCCTTGTGCGGTGCGCAACCTAGGCCCGCACGACAGTCATGCCTGGGGGACAACTATCGATTTCACGAAATTGGGGCGTGACAGTGGTCCTGTCGATTATCGGTGGATGTACCCTTTCGAGCGGCATCTGAATCACCTAAAGAGAAAGGTGAAAAATAAGGCACGGGTTGAGGGCTCTATTTGTGAAGCTTATATTCTCGAGGAGATTACAAACTTTTGTTCGACGTATTTTAAACCTTATGTTGTTACTAATAGAACGAGAGCTCCAAGAAACGATGACGGATATCAGGAATCTAATGATGCAATACTCAAAGTATTCAATGCGTCCGGAAAGCCTTCGAAGAAAATAAAGAAGAGATATTTGAATGACGATGAGCTAAGGGCTGCTCAGTTGTATATATTACTCAATTGCGATGAGGATGAAGTGGAGAAGCTAGAGGGGTAAGTAATTAATACGTCCACATTTACATCATCTCAATGTAATAGTATAAGATACTATTATGCTAGAAATAGTATGCAAGACTAAAGCTAGAAATACCTTTGACATTGACGAAATACCTTTGACATTGACAAAATAGCTTATCAGGAGGATGAGCTACCTCTTGTAACAAATATTGTAGATGTGGACTCAATGAAAGTTACTCATTATACGAGTAATAATGCAGAAGATGTAGAATTATCCGAAGAGGAAAACGAAGACGAAGTAGATAAAAGTAAAGTTGAGGAGGAAGAGGAAGACGAGGAAGGCGAACAAGATAAATTTTCTGAAGATGATTAAAAATAAAATATTTTGCCTGTAGAATGTACTATATTTTGACTGTAGAATGTACTATCCATTTAGACTTGTGACACCACTAGTTATTTACAGTACAATTCTATGAATGCTGTTAGATATGCATACTATTTTGACTGTAGAATGCACTATATAATTGTATATTTCTTTATTCATCATATGTTGTAATCAGGTATGACAGGACGACGCGGAGGGTTCGGCAGGTCCCGAGGTAGACGGAGTACTCCGTCGGTACTACCTATTGTTGGTTCTGGATCATCGTCGCCTAGTACTCCAGTATATCGATCAGTCACATCTCCGACTGCGACGACGTTACGTGGCATCACTCCTAGGATGAGTAGTTCCAGGCCTGATAGTACTCCCTTGTCCAGCGTTCCTCCTGTTGACAGAACCATGGAGACAGATGAGCATATGAAGGAGGTCGAGCCAACGTTGTCCCAGCATCAGCTAGATCCTCCATGCGCACCTTCGGAGGAGATGAGGACAGAGATTTGGGTCGACGGTACAAAGTAAGTCAATTAGATGGTTTAGCATCATATATATCGTGTATTTCTTTATTCATCATATATTGACTTTTTTGATAAAAATAATTATCTCTGTATAGATATCGTCTTTCGTCGGAACAGAGATGCTTGGGCCTCTTTCTGAGGAACAACTATGGTGACCCTTGGATCAACTACTCTGAAGCTCCGAAGGAGATAAAGGCATTCTGACTTGCCCACTTCAAGGTAAAAGTATATTATATAAATCCTCTAATTTATGAATATTATATAACTTACTAAATTATTTATTATAGCAAATATATTTCTATCCTCCGTACCGGGCCATGTTGATCGAGCAGATGTTTCCTGCCGTTGCCGCCAAGCTTATCCGTGATGCTCTTGATGACCAGAAGGCTCGTGATCGTGTTGGAAAACCGATCCAAGGTTGGATCACGCCTGAGCAATGGACTGTGGTGAGGGCTAGATTCGATGATCCGAGGTACAAGAAAAGGTTTAAGAAGGCCAAAGCGGCTAGGCGGAAGGCAGCAAAGTAGTGTGGTGGCTCGATTCCGATGACAAAATATTTCTGTCATTTGGTATATTTTTATTTCAGATATATTATTTTAATGCAAGTACGATAAAATGGTAGTAGAAAAAAATATTTAATTTTAGTACTAAATAATATATTTTTAACAGGTACAGAGGGGTGATGATGCAAACATGGTGACCGTCTTCCAGGTCACCCATCGAAAGAGCAGAAATCTTATTGATGAGAGGGCCTCCCAGACCTATGTAAGTATTACTTTACTTTGTGTTAATTTTAATATAACTTAGGCAATTATCGAGTATCCAAACTTTTATAGGCCGAGTATCTTAGGCTGCGTGAGCGGGCGACTACTAGTGCACCTACAGCGGGAGAGGCTGGTACTTCCTCGCAGCCCTCTCCAGCTCCGTCGGCGGACGAGCTGTGGTTGACCGCCGCTGGTGGTCTCCAGAGGGGTACGTACTACGGTACTAGATCCTATGGCGCCCTTGTTGTGACGTAGTCATCTAGGGCCTCCCCGACAAGTGCGTATTCCACACAGCCCTCGCAGTCATCGTTCGAGTCCAGGAGGCCGTTGACCTTCAGATTGTGTCTCTCCGTGACGAGTTGCTGCAAAGGATAGAGGAGCAGCCCCCATACCAGCCACAAGCGGACGATGTGACGCTCATCGCACGATTTGATATGCTCGAGCGCAGCATCAGAGAGCTCCAGGATTTGACAGCTGATCTTAGAGCATCGACAGAGCACAGCGTGACGAAGCTGCATGCATCACAGCTATCCATGGGCGAGAGATTGACGATGATGCAAGATTCAATGGTTCATAGCAGTACGAGGCTGTTATCTACCATGGATTCATACAACCAGCGACTAGCAGAGTTGGAGCGGATACGTCCTCCTGGTGCGCCTACAACGATACAGACTCCTCCGACGTCACTGCCTTCTCCATCGACATCGGTGTCGATTTTACGGGAGCAGTATGATCTGTTCTTATCATTCATGCGCGCCGGTGGTCATCCTCCTGCAGATCCGCAATAGTCCTAGTTAGGACCGTTTATTGATTGTTTGTGTTTCGGACCTATGATATTTGGTCATTTATGAATATTTTTTATTTTGAGGCATTCAGACATTATTTCTTGTATTCTTAAGGACGAGACTTTCAGACTCAGTTGTGTGAATATTTGCTGTATTCTTTATGACGATATTTTCTCCTGATTTGGTTTATAATCTCAATATTTTATTTTCTTCAAATTTTATTATATTATTCATATTAAATATATGTTAATTTACCGGTGTTGAGTGTTCAACCGAAGGGGGTCGACGAACCCAGCAAATTCAACGGAGGGTTGCTCCGGGTCTATTAGTACAAATTGTGAATTTGTAAACTACAGGAAGAATAGTTTGGAAACAATTCAGTATTCATTTTTTTATTTTTTCACTGTATCTTTAGCGACATTTTTAGCGACATTTTGCGACATTTAGCGACGTCACCTCATGTCGCTAATTACGTCGCTATATTCGTTGCTAAATACGTCGCTACACACGTCGCTAAACAAGTCGTTGTCCGTCTTAAATTGCTGACATGGCAGTATTGCCATGTCATATTAACGTTGCTAAATTAGTAGTACAACGTCACTAAATGGGTCGCACATACGTCGCTATAAAAGTTGCTATTTACGTCGCTACTAACGTTGCTATATACGTTGCTAATTTAGCGATATATAGCGACAAAAATACACGTCGCTAATTTAGCAACGTTGCGTCTCTGCACGTCGCTAATATAGCGACGCATATATGTCGCTAGAAAATGTCGGAATAGCAACGTTTGGCGATGTTTTTTCTGTCAGCGACTAGTTTAACGGCGACTTCAACAAAACGTTGCTAATTACGTCGCTAAAGTTATTTAGCGACATTTTTTTGCCATTTAGCGACTTTTGTTATGTCGCTAAATTGACTTATTCTGGTAGTGGTTAGGGTTAAGGTTTAACAGCGTATCATGTCCGTACGTGTCTGTGTCCAGCGTATCAAAAATACTAAACCATTCATTTTTTTCGTGTCCGTGTCCAGCGTATCGTGTTTGTACGTGTGTCCAGACTCCCATAATCCAAATACAATAATTAACCAAATCGAAATGAGGGTTAGGGGTACCTTAGCCGGATGAGAAGGCAATCTGACAGAGACGGAGGGGGTCGGGGTGGAGGAGGAGGGCTTGGGGGTCGGATGCTAGAGGAGGAGGAGGAGGAGGAGAGGGGAAGGGGGTCGCCGGAGAGGGGGGTCGAGGAGGAGGGGCCGGGGGGTCTAGGGTCGATGGAGGAGGAGGAGGAAAGGGCGAGTGAGGGGGAGGGGCTGTCGGAGAGGGGGAGGTCCCCCGAGAGGGGTCGGGGGTCGGGGGTGGAGGAGGAGGGCTTAGGGGTCGGACGCTGGAGGAGGAGGAGGAGGAGGAGGAGGAGAGGAGGGGAGGGGGGTTTGGTGGTCGCCGAAGAAGGGGGTCGAGGAGGAGGGGGCCAGGGTCACCGGAGAGGGGGTCGGGCTCGGAGAGGCGGAGGCCGGGGTCGGGGTCGGGGTCGAGGAGAAAGAGATCGAGAGAAAGAGAGAGAGTGAGAGATTGAGAATTGGGGGAAATAAAACAAGCTCTGGAATTTTATGTTTTGGCAGCGACAGATATTTTCGTCGCTAAGATAACAGCGATGGATTAGCGACGAACTATTGACAAAAAATAATATATTTTGTTTACATAAATAAATTAGTCGTAATTACGTTAAAAGTTCATCGCTGACTCAGCAACGGATTACTTTCTGTCGTTGAGATCCGACGTTATTTAACAATATTTTTGTAGTGATCAACGAGCCACCTACATTCCAGAGCAACTAGATTGCATATATATGGACAGTCATATGATAAATAAAGAAGACAGTCCAGAGTAACAAGAATCGACTCTTCTTGAATATACAGTATCTTTCTGAAAATAATCTGCAAATATTAAAATATGAAAATATTCTGCAAATGGTATTGCACTCATAAAAATAAGAGCCGTAAATATAATAAAGCCTATTAAAGAATTTTACTTGTGTGTTGAAGTTTCAAGGCACTTATACATCCTTGTTAAGCAAATCCTGAATATATGGTGTCAGGTACAACAGGCAACTCAAATATAGGAAGGCTTCTAATTTCTCTTTATCTTCCAATCTCGATCCTCTGATTTGTTGCAAGGACTGTATAATCTATTGCCACCACCTATTCAAACAACAAATGTCACATCAACATGAAGGCTAGTTCCACTCTCAATGCATACACTTGTAATTTCAGACGAAGTACCTGTCAGGCCAAAACCTTGGAATGTGTAGATGAATGAATACTAAATTGTCTTTTATAAGGATAAAGCAACAGTAACATGTAATATCTAAGATTTCCAAATATAAGGAATCGCTCAAAACTATTTAGGGATATAAAAATATCTCTATTTCAAACTTTCTAAAAAAGTTAAAAGAATAACAAAGAAAATAAAATTTACTAAGCATTGTTCTATATATTTGATAATCCTGGCTCACTAATAGTCTAATACAATGGGCATCAAATTTTTTATTAGTTACTACATTTCTTCAGAACCTCGAGGGGAATAATTGGAGACCCAAGTAAAAAAAAAAAAACATCCTTGCTCATTTAACATTTCATGTGATATTGATGCAACATATCAATATCGCTTGTAGTATTATACTACCACTCTTCACTTATTCGGTATTAGGCTACCTGTCTATATGCGGTTCTATTGCCGCTATGACATAGTCCAAGGCCGAGATCTTACCTCATCATGGTGTCACACAACTGTAGGATGATGGTACTATCCCCTTTGTACTGCTGAGCCACCCGTGCTTCCTGTACAGCACGACGGACATTCAAAATGCTCGAGAACTCATTAGAGCCATTGGCTATCCTCCTATAGGACTTGTTTTATACAAAGAATAACTAGTAGACCACAGTGGAGGGATAATATCCTGAAGGACTAACCAATATTCCTGATATTTTTTCACTCAATGATCATTCTTTGAACCAAAAGCTAGATGACTAGTAGATTTATTTTTGAACTAACAGCATAAACTGTATGGTATAATTACAAAAACACAATATCATAATACCTTTAAGCCTTTTGTTTTTTGTTGTGTCCTCGACCAGCTTGAACTTGAGGTCTTTGGTGAATGAATTCGCCAGATTCTCTTGGCTCCAAACATCAATCACTACAATGATTCCAGCCTTGATGCGATCATTCAGTGCTCTGTGCCTAAGCCGCACAGTCTTCTTCTTACCTTTGAAAAGATTATTTGATGCCACCGATGTAGTTGTCTGGTTCTCACAGTTGAGCGGTACCGTCAAAATTTGCATACCAACCAGAGGAAGATCATACATAATCTCCCGAAGCTATTTTGCTTCATCTACTGTCACGAGCCGCACTCGAATATTTAGGCATGAGTACGTGGGTACGTCCAGCCTATGCCACAGTATCGACGGTAGAACGTTGTCTAGACCTTAATGAAAATTATCTCAACAATATAAGTATAACTAGTATCATCATAAACGCAATCACAATTTTCTAAGGAGGATATGAAATAAGGAAGATAATCAAATCAACTATCTAATAGAACTAAAACTAGAGCATAGTACTGAAATATAGAATTACTAGCATAGGTCTCTCTAGAGGTCACCTCGTGGTCCAAAGTGCAAGAGCAGTCTCAACTATAATATCACGTGAAGTCCAAGAATGTGGGACACAATATCTCATAAAAATATGGTTATCCAGTAAGGATTGTAGCAAGTACATACATGATAAACTATTCATAACATGATAGAAATTGTAAAACAGGAAATATAGTATGAAATACATGATAAACTGGTAAAACTAGAACCATTGCATGTCAAGTAAAGTGAAACAAGTAAACATAAGTAATCACGACATGTGACAATAAGACTTGGGTGAACAAGTAAATCTATATCTAACTAAGTATTTTAAAATACCACGTTTGACATGTAAACGACTAAGGAGTAAGTACGGTACCCCGCACGTGTGTTGTGTGACTACTATCTGTCCAGATTAGACCAAAAAAATAGTTTTACGAACTTTACATATATACTAAGATTTTTTTTCGTCCGACTAGTACTCATAGATTCGAGTCACGACATGAAGGTTCATGAAACATAAAAATCGCAAAAACATGAATATTATGAAAATATGATAATCATGAGCACGATAATTACGAAAAATATGATAAGCACGAAATCACGATAATCACGACTATGAATCCATCAAACACTAATCTCGTGTAACAAGAATGTTAAGAATCAAGTAATGCATATATAAATCATGCAATAGAGTAACTATCAGGAAATGAAAGCAATGAAAGTAAGTACTAGCCTCAGTTTAGTTGGAGTCGACATTTGCGACATGAATGTTTTAACACGAAATAGGTTCAGATGCCACGCTTCACAATATGATCCCATATTATGAAACAGATAGTTCCATTGAGTTCATAATGGTCCAAATAGCCAGGTTCGATATAAAGAAACCTAGAATCGAGTTCGGTACGAATTTTGAGATGAAGATATCGGGTCCGCAACGGCCCACAAGGAGAAAAAAAATACACAAGTTAGACAAAGTTGCAAAAATATTTTCTTTTTTAAGGGAAGGAAATTTATTATTTCATAAGTTCATATTTTATGTTCTTATTCCAACTTTATCTATTTAGCCCAAAGCAAGTCTATTCATTTTATTTTCACTTAGGTCTACCATTTATAATCACTTATTTAGACTTCTAATTTATTTTTTATTAAGACAAAAAAATATAAAGTCCCAAAAATTGGATTTAGGGAATTATAAGGCCCAATGTGTTTTTTTATGTCATAAATCTTCGGTTCAACCAAAGCAAAAGTTATTTTTAGTCTCAAATTCCATACATAGTTAAACTATTAAAAAATTATTTTTTTCCTATAGAGCCCAAATGTTACTTTATATTTGTCATGCTCCAGTCCCAAAATATGTAGGACCAGGATATGTGGCAATCGCTAGCTACGTATCAAGTGGACTCCAGTCCAACTCGAATAAGTGTACAATGTCTAGAAGGCAAGTATATCTATCTAAAATGTCAAGTCAACTATATCTCAATCCACTTAAAGAATAAGTAACAAGAATGAACAATATGTTTCATGGTCTGCAGCCCACTAACATATATGTTCGAATAAGCTCGAAAGAATAGCATTAGTCTATTAAAACACTAGGCAATACAACTGATAATGTCTTGATAAGAAATATAAATGCAAAAAATCGATAAGAGTATCACTATTGATACTTGAATCCTGTAAATATATCATATCCATCCAAATATCCTACGTAGCGAGCTCATCATATACCTGGAAGAGAACCAAGTCCTCAGAAGGGACGTAGAAACATATATAAAAACATACCAAAAATGTACAGTAAAATAATAAAAAAAGATAAATAATACAAACAATAAATCGACAAGGAATCAACATACCATAACACCATAGGATGCTCCTGGTAAGAACATATCTCAATACCATAATGCCATGGATGCTTCCAATCTTGAGATGGAATAACAATCACTAATACCGGCGGAATAACAAGTCTCTAATACCACCATGCCATGGGACACTCTCGGTCCTAGAGAGAGAATAACAAGGCTCTATTACCGAAATGCCATAGGACGCTCCCAGTCCTAGAGATAACATAGTACAATGTCTATCCATTGATCTCTCGTAAAGACTAAATGTTAAGTCAAACTCAAGGGAATATTGACAAGTCACATAAAACAAAAATCATGAAGCAAGAGAACTATATCACGGAACAAGTATAAGACAAGTGGAAGATACGGTGACAAATAAACATATAAAACAAGTAATAGACATGTGTCATAGTGCGTGTAAAAGAGAAATATGATAAACATAACATGACAAGGAAGAAACATGTAAGAATAGAACAATATGAAAATAGACATGCATGAAATAAACTGTACAAGTTGGCAATGTATACTTGCTTGGAGTCCGTCCAAGCATACTGAGTTTGCGAGTCCAACGTCTGTCTAAGTCTAACCACTAACCACGATCTATGAGCATCATAAATATCTATCAATCCTAAATAAAATCATACATAGGTTAAACATAAGTATATTTACAAATAACCATTAGTAACTAAAAGTGGGATCGATCTAAGTCACTTATTTCTATGTTTTAAACATATTTTCTTGCTTTTTATAACTAGTTGTGGCTTTCAAAAATTCATAAGAACTGTCAAACTAATTTATAAAATTCTAAAAAAATAGATTTATGACATTAAATATTCCTTTGATATACTCAATTTTTACTAGCATCTAAGTCTCAAAAATATAGGTCATTATATTTTTCCTATGAATTTACTCGATCAAATAGGACAATAGATGAGGAAAGAATAATTTCTACCAAATCGTTGATCTAATAGATCTAAAATTATATTAACAAACTAATAACATATTCATGAAATACACAATAAAATTTTATGTAAAATTACTAGTAAATTGGGAGTTATGATATTTCAAAGTAGGGTAAATTCTGAATAGATCAAAACGGGAAAGTTTGAATTACGAGAATCATAAGTAATTCTATATAAATTATTTTAATGATCTACTTTTATATTCTAGTATCCCTAGTTGTTAGTTTTACTACAAAATTTGTTTAATTGAAATTGTAAATGATCTATGAATAATTATAAAATAATTAGGCATATACACTACTATAACAAATATTTTTGTATGAATTGTTTTAGAGGGAAAACGAACTTCATTTCGGGATTAGGAATATGATTTGGATAGCTAAGAGGTAGGGTAATATACCAATAAAGTTTGAGAATGAAATTAGTTCATTTGCTCCCTCAAAATCGTCTCCAAACACAAGAAAACAATGAAGAGGTCTTGTAGAAGCATGAAAAAAACGCAAAAACCATGCGCTCATGTTATAATGTCGCATGCAGCAAATTTATGCAGCACAAAGTGCATGCAACACTTAAAGAAGCACATATGAAGCATGCGACAAGGAGCTTAGACGCACATAAGACTGACGCATGGTATCATTTCTGTCAGTCACAACATTAATGACTCTAAACGCCTCGATTTCGATATTGACAGCGGACATTAGTGCTTACGTCACTGTCATAATTACCTTTGTATGTATATAGTTGTGCAGTGCCACATATACATGACAAAGCTCGTTATGCGTCAAAGCTCCCCATCCATTGGGGTCCTTATGCGGCCAAATATCCATGAAGCTAAGCCCTTATGCGATTCAGCTTTCATGCAGCTCCATACCATTAAATCTTTCTATTATAATTAATGAGAGATCCTCGACAATCAGTGCGGGTCATGCATCAAGTTGACCAATTCATGCACACAACAAGCCGAGATCTCATCAACAGCCTATCGTAACTAATACAAATGGTGGATCGACCATGACATACGCTCACGGTTGCAACCGTATTCTGTTAAGAATGACCACACGATAGCCCAAAAGACATGCGCATATAGCATATGCGCGCGCATAAGCCATCCAGTATAGATGGCTATAAATAGCAGGAATGCATTCCCACACATAGGACGGAGGGCGGAGAGAGACAGATATGTATAAGTGAGACATAGAGAAAGCACAATCAGGAACCCAGTTGTTGTCTTTTGTGCCAGTGAGCCAGAGACCTAGCAAGTTCCTTCGCCATTGGACAGTCAACAGAGTAAAGGAGTCGGCTGCAGTACTCGATCTCCATCGTTACACTCCCCAGAATCTTAACTGTACTTAGATTTATTTTTTAAGGACCCTTTGAACTTTATTGTTTTCAATATACAAAAAACCAAGTTAGTAAAACTGTGTTATTTTTTGTAATAAAATAGCCCAGAGGGTAGATTCTTTCGGCGTTGAAATCGTTGATGGTCATGTTGGTCGCGGTCAACCGTGCATCCAGATTCCCAAGGTCTGGAGCAGACTCCATGGGATGATACTGAGAGATGACCCTGGGTCGATGTGCATCCGGTCTACCTTGATGGCTCTGATATACCATGTATAATACATAGGACGATCGTGCCTATTATTCTTCAGCAACATGTCTTGTTATGAGAATATGATGTTTGGAATCACTTCCATCACATTGTTGTAGTAGGGGCATGCGACAGGATTCTCGGCTGGTGGCTTGACTTGGGCTAAGTAAGAGTCAGCATTCTGCAATGTACCGCTTAGAATGTCACGGGTCTCTTTGGAGAGACGAAGGAGCTTGAAGAGTGACAACTTTGCTGGAGTATTGGCAAGTTGTGCCAATATGTCAAAGTTGTAGGGCTTATCTAGCCCTGGTGCTGCATCCTTTCTCATAGGTTTGTCAAAGAGATTCTCTTTCTATTTTTGCTTGTCCGTCGTAGGAGCCTGAGAAGGACCTGCTCTGGATGCTACTAGTATATTAGATATGGCAGTTGGTGGTGTGTTATCCTCGGGAACCGCATCTTAGTCGTGCAAGTATGTTTGATCCAATCTAGTCACCCCTACTAGGACTTCATCGGCCAAGGAAGAGACCATCAGGCAGGATTTTGGCCTTTTTCCTTTAGACTTGGCGGTAGAAGGCGCTGCTTGTTGCGTCAAGTCTTGGACGATGTCGGGGTAAAACCACATGACTTTACCTCGTAGGGTAGTAAGAGGTACCAGCCCGGCTTCTTGGTCAGAAGCTAGAAGGAGGTTGACGACCTTCATTGTTGCCCTTGGGATCAGGACAACACCGCATTGGGTCTCCGTTATTGGAAAGTCACTAAATTAGAGAGATACCATGTTTGTTGATACCGTCTTGTCCTCAAAGTCTGAAGTGAGGGCTTTGGAATCGATCAGCCGCTGGATATGTCTTTTCAACACGTAGCAGTCTCGTGTTGGATGGTAGATGTATCAGTGGTAGTGGAAATACTTGGGGTCGTCGACCTTATCTGCCTCTTCAGGCAGTCTGATGTCGGGTAACCAAAGCATGTTTCCTTTCATCAGTACTTTAAATATTTTGATGACATCATCATCGTCGAAGGAGTAGGTCTCCTTTGGATGCGGCGCTTCGGTCGACTTCTTGGTGGACGTAGATGAGCCTTTGGATATATTGATGGTAGGGGCTTACTTCCCTTTACCGTCGTGGCCGTTATTGTTGTTATTGACAGGGCACTATCCCCTGTCATCCATACCTGGGATCTGTATCCCAAACATATGGGCTTCCTTCACGTTCTTCTCAGCTGTGTCAGCATTGATGATGAACGTCGTCCAGTCTACGAACTGTTCAGGGCTTGTCCAAAGTTTTACTATCGGGAGTAAGTTTTTTCTGCAGGTGTCCATCAGCACAGAATTGGGAGTACCGGGAGGTAGTCTCGTTGATGCCTGTCGGTAGAGCTCTATATATTCATGAGCAAACTCTTTCTCCCTCTGTCTGATGTCTATAAGGGAGGACATAGTCATGTCCATTCCTCCGTCGTAGAGCCAAGCGAGGAAAAGGTGTCGAAGATCGTCGAATAACAAGATGCAGTTGTTTGGGAGGCTACAGAACAACTCGAAGTTGACCCCGGGCATAGCTCCAATCAACTGGTTGGTGAGAAATGCGTCGTCCTGTGGTAAGTTCCTCGTTATGGTGCAGAAGTAACTCAAGAACTGTCGGGGCAACATTTTTTGGTCGAATGATGATAGGGATATGTGGAGAGACCACATTGTTCCATTCAAGAGGATAGGGTTATTATATCTCGATCTTTTGGAGCGCATCTCGGTTGTCCTTGGCATCAACACGAGCTCAAAGTTCCCGGACGGCTCCCCGGAGGTCGTCCGATGGCGGACGAGCGGAGGATTGCGGCAGAGGCTGAATTCCAATGACCGGGGGAATATGAGCAGTTATTTTTGACTCTCCGTTGGTTACAGGGTCTTGGCTAGCTTGCCCTAAGGTCCTTGGCGGTTGTGGGACCATGCTTGCCCTGAGGTCTTGGACCGTCTTGGTAATGGTCTGCATCGAGGCACTCATTGTTTGCAACATGTCTTCAAGTTCCTCGAGGAATTATTGATCACTGGATCCTGCTCCATGATCGTCCCCTACCATGTACACATGCATTATGTAGGGATAGATAGACGAGATTGTGGAGGCATCACTTTCCGTCTCTGACCCTTGAGTCTCGTTGTCCTCAGGGAAGGCAGTCATGGTTACGTTATCTTCAGAATCCGAGGGATTACCACCCGCAGCCCTAATTGCTGTGTTAGCCTAGCGAGCATGGCTACCCCCAAGCAAGTTGTTATCCATTTCCTGAGGTTCGCTATCCTCATGGAATGATGGATTGGTGTAGAGTACTGGAGGATTACTCTACCCCCAATTCCATCTCTTGAACGGGTGCCTTGGAATACCCCCTCGGTAGGAACTGCCAATTTAATGCCCCATTGTCGGCTCTTTGACACGCTGGTCGAGACTGGCGGGTTGGACGAGTTCTTCTTCGAGATATTTTTTTATAGAAGAGAATATCCATTTTGAGTAGCATGAGGCAAAAGATAATTCTTCTTCCTCCTTGTATACTTGTTTCCTGAGGCGATGTCGGGTAGGTGTCACTGATTGCAATCGCTGGAATACCGACTGTCTAGTTGGAAGAACCGCTGTTGTGGCACAGCCGCAGTTGATAATGATGTTGGCACAAGTATTCCCAGGAGGAGGTACTTCATTTGCAGCAATTTCTTCTCTCGCCTTGCGCTTGTGACTTATCACGTGTGCGATCAAACGAGAAAAACTTTGCTTTCACACTCATTTCACGTACTGGGCCAAACCTTGCACAAGAGTGTGAAAGCGAATGGTTGGCTCCCTGACCCAGCTCTTGTGTAGAAGATGCACCCGAATTATTTTATAGAAGACTTAATGTGAGACAGACCCACTTCATGCGCGCAGCCAAGCCAGATGCATGGGTCTGTCATCACAGATTTTGCTCCCCGACTTGGATCTAGCACATCTGATGCGCCCAAGTAATCTCGAAAAGACTTTGAGGATTGGCCCACTTCAGGCACATGAGCGCGTAGGTTAGCCCTATATAGCTTTCCATCACCAGCACGTGTAACGGTCAGCAACGAATGCTTTTGGTGGGCCTCTTGTGCAGCCACTCGGGCGTACATTGCTCGTGCAGTCTTGGACTTCTTTGAACCAGTACTCACTAGCGCATAATACATTGAGTCCATATTTTTCCCATTCCTATGTAGTTGGGTCAGGGGGTCAGTGCCGCAGGAGATTATATGGAAGACAAAGTCTCTCCTCTCAGCTTTGCCATATACATAAGCTACCCTGCGCCTATAGTTTAATGCAGCGCATTTCCTGTTATGAGCATCCTGCTGTGAACACATCTCCTGAGAGTCAGCACTGTTCTTCTCATTAGTAGGGACGGAGATTTGATGCACGTCGGCACCATGCGTGCCCTCCGTGGAGGAGGTTGGCAGTGCATCACTCACATTCTTTAGGTATGGCACACTGGCCTTGGCTACCCGCCACCCATGCCTTGCGATTCTTGTGAGGCTTTGCGGGCCTCGATGCGGGACTCGACTTATCCAGTATCTCTTCAAACTCCTGTTGGTCTAAGTGAACAACCAACATTTTTTTAGTAAAGCCCAGTTTGGTTACATCGGACTGTATTACGACCTTCTCATCGGTGGAGAAGGTACTCCCCAGCAGAGTCACTAGATTTGTTGCCATTACAAAAATACACAAAAGTTTTATATACTTTGTCTTAATTTGAACACAACAAAGAGTACAAAGAACCATAAAGCTGAGAATTCTAAGTACAAGTTTAAAGATATGGGGAGGCATGACGATGGAGATCGAGCACTACAACTTACTCCTTTACTCCGTTGATGGTCCGATGACGAAAAAAAATTGCCAAGTCTCTCAGCGTATGAGTATATATATATATCATTGTACGTTCCTCTGTCCATCTGTGTGTGTGGAAAGCACATGTCCCTGCTATTTATAGCCATGGGAGGGTCATGCGTGTGCATGCATTTTTGGTCCATGCACGTGGGTTTCGAGCTGCCTTATGACTTCTCTAACATAATATGGTTGTATTTGATATGCGCATGTTGCACTATGATTGCCATGTGGCAATAGTTAAGATTTGACGTTGTTGATATCTTGGGTTGTTGGTAGCTGCCGTGAACATGACCTAGTCAGCGCGACACGTAGCATGCGCCAGTTGCCTAAGGATCTTGGTTGTTTTGACCAGCAAGATTATGTTGCGTGAAGCCGTGGGGGAACATTGTCGCATTACAACTCTGCCACATGGGGCTCATGGGAACACTGTTGCATGACAAATCCTGCCGCATGAGACGCTGCCGCATGGGGTTCATGGGAACACTGCCACATGACAAATCATGTCGCATGGGACGTTACCATATGGGGTTCACGGGAACACTACCGCATGACAAATCCTACCACATGGGACGCTGCCGCAAGGGGTTCACGGGAACACTACAGCATGACAAATCCTGCTGCATGGGACAATGCCGCATGAGGCTCTTCCTTGTACTGACATGTGGTAGTGTTCTCGTGAACCCAATACGGCAGCGTCCCATGCGGCAGGATTTGTCATGCGGTAGTGTTCCCGTGAACCCTATGCGACAGCGTCCCATGCGGTAGGATTTGTCATGCGGCAGTGTTCCCGTGAACCCCATGCGGCAGTATCCCATGCTACATGATTTGTCATACGGCAGTGTTCCCCCAACTATCGTTTGCTCATATAACGAAGCATCAGTGGTCAGAGTAATTATGACCGCTAACATTAACCACCAGTGGTTCGACTTTTGATGGCCTACTATCGAGCATTAAATGCTATTGTTAGTGGGGGGCTGCGGCTTTTGGCGCATTGTCTCTTGCCACATGACCCTTGATCACTCTCAGTTGTTTGGCGAATGGCTTTTAGCTGTCTTTGCCATATGAGAACTCGGTTGCTCCTGGCGTATGGCTCATAATTTTTATGCTTCTACAACAATCAGATCAAGATGTCTCCAGACGACGAGAAGCACAAGTTGTTCTGAACACCAATAGGGGTATATTTCTACACAATGATGCCCTTCGGTTTTAGGAATGCAGGAGCGACATACACAGCGAGCTATGATAACCGCCATGACTTGAAGATAGTGTTAGACTTAATGTGAGCACATCAACTCAAGATGAACCCAACCAAGTCCTTTCTGGGAGTCTCCAGTGGCAAGTTATTGGATATTTTCATAACTTTGAAGGGTATTCACATAGACCCTGAGAAGACAAAGGCTATCCTCGACAAGCACCCTCCGAAGAATCTCTGACTGCTCCGCGGGTTACAAGGAAGGTTGGCCTATACCATGAGGTTCATATCCAACCTCTTTGGGTGATGTCCGTTGTGAGGCTCATCTCACTATTATGTATTTTTCATGTTCATATCTTGTATATGTGTGCTAATGTTGTATATTGATTCCTGTATATTTTTTGGATTTTTTCTAGCTACTCTCACGTAATTTCTAGAATTGAGATTAGTGCTAGTCATCATTTGATATTTATAGCCTTCATTTTCTTTTTCCTCCTTATTCATCTTTATTTTCTTCTCTTTCTTCATTTTTCTTTTCCCACTCCTCTCCCTAGCCTAGAGCATCTCAAGAACCCTAGCCCAGCCGTGAGCCTCCCTTGGTGGTAGTAGTAGCTAAGTAGTGGGTTTAGGCAAGTACATCTTGCCAATGAGGAAGAACTTGTACTTTTACATTATTGTGGATTTTGTGCATTTTATTAGTTTATATTATGCTCTATTAACTCCTCTACATGTTTACTTCTTGGTATTTTTGGTTTTAATAGCTTGGTTGGACTAGATCTACATTTTTAGTTAGTGTGTTCTTAAGTTTTTCATGGTTTGATCTTTTAAAACTTGATGTTTTCCAAAACTAGTTGTTCTGTATGAGAGCGCATCTGATTTCAAGTGATTTAGAACTTTACTTCTCTGGATTTGGGCTGTAAATAAGGATTTTATGGAGAAACTAGTTTTCAGATTTAAAGCTTTTCCATGGCTGAAACTTGCTTGGACTCCTCGCTCCAAGTCAGCATTCGGCCGTCTTGTTGGATGCATGATTGAATCTGCACATGCGCCCCTGGTCAAATGCATGAAACTTGAACGAAAAAAATTTCTACGAGTTCCAGATTCCATGCGGCCCAGAGGAGCATTCGGCCCATAGGAGCATACGGCCGAGTCGTCCATGCGGCCCCGACCTATGCGTCCCTCTTTCCTTCAATGCATGACTCAGCACTGCCTTGGCATGACTTCACATGATTTATCTTTTCCTTTTCTGACACGCTTTATTCGCTAGTCACATCGACCACTTCTCTGACACGCTTTATTGGCTAGTCACATCAGATACTTCCTGACTTTGCATTTATTACATGTCACTCAACCCTTGTCCCCAGAAGTGAACTTTTCTATGATCCATGCGCCCCATATTCTACGTGTCCCTGGTGTATGCGGCCAGTTTGTGCATGCGGCCAACTTCTGCATGCGGCCTGCTTGTTGCCTGCGACCAGCTCATCTCATGTACCTCTAGCACTTGTAGTAGCAATGTTTCCTTTTGTTATATATGTTCTCTTATGGATTATTTCACTCATCGTGCTTGGCCCATTTAGTTAATTCATGTGATGCAAGTTTTCTCTTAATTGTTTATAACCTGGATGCGATACTTACCAAAACATGGAATTCCCGGAACATGGATTGTAATGGCACTATTAAGCTAAGAACTCCCGGCAATAGACTTATGCTGAATTAACCTGACTCCTGACTCCAGGTACCTGACATGTACTGATAAACCTGATAGTGACTCGACGTAGCACACTCATGACATGCTAGAATCTCCATAACTGAAATGCTTGTAACGATGAGATAAATTCATGTGGTTGCTAGCTTGTCCCTGTCTTGAATGTACTTGTAAAGCTATCGTCCAGTCTTGCATCATGTCTAAGACAGATTCCTGAGTACCACGATCATGAATCCTTGATAACTTGTCTAAGTTAATAACTAGAATAATCATCCAGAAAGCATCTAGAGAGATTACCTGGCTACATGCGATCCCGGTATCCCAACGATACCTGATGGATTTGGAGCTCTCCGTCGTGAGGGGCACACTTCCAGTACGTCATCGAGTGTTCCATTACCTCTAAAATATTATTCTTGATTTTATACTATTTTATGTATCCTTACGCCTGGATAACCCGGATAGTTTGCATGGTATGTGGCTTTATGGAATCTCAACTGCATTTGTTAGTAACCAGGATTGTGATAACCCTAGTTAGTTAATTGTAGCAAGCCGTAGGACATGATTGACCGTGATTGCATGTTTTCTAGTCTTGTCTTATCTTGGATTATCCAGCTACTAATCCTGAACTATTTCCGCTACTGATTCTAGAATTGCTTAACTGTTTAATTACATGTTGCATTTATTTATATTTCCTTCTGCTATTGAATGCTTGCTTGCTGGTTTTAGTTCCTAAGCTTGATAAGTACAATCAGGACAGGGCCAAGCAATCAACCACGAAAATTATCTTATCAGTACAAGCATATCAGTTATGAAGATTCTAGCATGTTAGGAGTAAGCTACGCCGAGCCACTATCAGGTTTATCTGTACATATCAGGTATCTGGAGTCAGGGATCAGGTTTATTCATTACAAGTCTAGTACCGGGAGTTCTTAACTTGATAGTGCCATTACAATCCATGTTCCGGGAATCCCATGCTCTGGTAAGTGTCGCATCCAGGTTATAAGCAATTTAGAGAAAACATGCATCATATGAATTTAACTAAATGGGCCAAGCACAAAGGGTAAATAATCCATAAAAGAACACATAGCAAAGGAAAATATTGCTACTACAAGTGCTAGAGGTGCATGAGATAAGCTGTCTGCAAACAAGAAACAAGTCGCATGCAAGAAGCTAGCCGCATGGACAAACTGGTTGCATGGATCAAATTGGACGCATGGATAATAGCAAGGTCCACTCCTCGGGACAAGGGTTGAGTGACAGGAAATAAATACAAGTCAGGAAGTGAGTGATGTGACTGGCCAATAAAGTGTGTCAGAGAAGTGACCGATGTGATTGGACAATAAAGCGTGTCAGAGAAATAACCGATGTGACTGGCCAATAAAGCGTGTCAGATAAGTGAACGATGTGACTGTCCAATAAAGTGTGTCAGAGAAAGAAAAGACAAAATCAGGGGAATCGCGTCAAGGCGGAGCTGAGTCATGCATTGGAGAAAAATGAACGCATAGCTTGGGACCGCATGGACGACTCGGCCGCATGCTCCTCTGGGTCGCATGCTCTTCTAGGCTGCATGGAATCGGGAACTTAGAGAAAATTTCTTTCGTTCAAGTTTCTTGCATTTGGCTAAGGGGCGCATGTACAGATTCAGTCATGCGTCCAATAAGATGGCCGCATGCCAAGCAGGCCGCATGGAACTCCTTCGTCCCAGAACAACAAGTTTCAGGCATGAAAAAGCCCCAAGTCTGAAAAACTAGTTTCTCTCTGAAATCATCGTTTCTAGCCCAAATCTAGAGGAAGTAAAGTTCTAAACCACTTGAAATCAGATGCCCTCTCACATAGAACAACTAGGTTTTGGAAAACAACAAGTTTTAAGAGATCAAAACCATGAAAACTCAAGAACACGCTAAACTAAAAATATAGATCTAGTGCAACCAAGCTATCAAAACCGAAAATACCATGAAGTAAACATGCAGAGTAGTTCATAGAGCACAATATAGACTAATAAAATGCAAGATATCCACAATAATGAAAAGTGCAAGTTCTCTATCATTGGCAAGATGTACGTGCCTAAAACCACCACTAACTACTACCACTACTACCAAGGGAAAAAGGAAAACTAGCCGAGAGGAAGGGAGAGGAAGAAAAAATGAAAAGAGGGAAAATGAAAGGAGGATGAAGAGAGAGAAAGAGAGGGATTATATAACAAGGGTGGTTAATAATAATCACAAGTCCAGAAATTATATGAGAACAGCTAGAAAAATCCAGAAAAATATATGGGAAGCAATATACAGCAATAACACACATATACCAGATATGAACATGAAAAATATGCGATAGTGAGACGAGTCTCACAGGTTTTGTATGGCCAAATTTTGGAGCAATATCGCAGGATCTCTCGTACTTTCCGCCTCCAGATGGTGAATATCAGGAGCACCCGAGGAATTGAGTGAGTTTCTTCTTCATCACCCACATAATCTTGTACTTATATTTTTGAGGCATTTAGCCACCGAGCACGTGTTTAGCTCGTGTTCTGGACTTGATATTCTAGCCTGCGGGCCTACATGTAAAGCATATTCTAGACTATAAGTAGAGCTGATCATGTAATATTATACTCTTCTAGTTCTTCATTTTGGTAACTAGCTTCTTGATCATCTATGTATGTATAGTTTGTGACGCCTTACTATTATATGTTTGGTGATTATACTTCTTGTAACTTGTTGCTTGCTTGATACTGAGACAACTAGGACTCTTGACCCAGGAACGACTGTTGGATTGTAGAGTAAACCCTCACACGTCTAGACAGCCGTCACCGTATCTCGGGGTATGGAATACTCTGGTGTACGTAGCTGGCTTTGTCTGCCACCGCTCTCTAGTATTCTGGTTCTGGGACGTGACACCAACCGTCCACCAGCTTATGAAAAAGGGAATCTCCTTCGTCTGGACCGAAGAATGCCAGCGATCATTCGACGATATCAAAAAGTATCTCACGAAATCCCCGGTGTTAGTAGCTGCTATCGTGGAAAAACCCATCCTACTGTATGTTAGAGCAATGAATCATTCTCTCGGCACTCTACTAGCCTAGAAGAGTTATGTGGGTCACGAGCAAACCATCTACTAACTCAGCAGAATGATGGTCGGTACAGAACATAGGTACAATCCCGTCGAGAAGGAGTGCCTTCACTACTAAAAAAAAAAAAACTTTTTATGACGGCTAAAAAACGTCATAAATAATATTTTATAACACTTTTTTGTAAGCCCTCAGGTGTTATAAAAACCAGTGTTATAAATGTTTTCAAAAAACGTTATAAATACTCTGCAGATATAACATTTTTTTTCTAAAAACGTTATAAATATCACTTATTTTCCAAAGCGTTATAAATAAAAAATTTATATATAACACTTATTTTTCAAACAGTTGTAAATGTAATGCACATATATATCACTTTCCAAAGCATTATAAAAAGCAATACCCAATTCTGCTCAATTTCAAAACATTCATTTTGAACCAGATACGACAGAAATTATTTTAATATAAATTTAATAAACACTTAAAACATACTTTTTGAATTAAAAATATCATTTTATCGTGTTCCAAAAGTACATAACACTTTTCCAATTAAACTTGGCAAGAAATTTGCCAAAGCTTGACAAGTCCCAAACCATTAGAAGGTTCCCAACAGTTTCCATGGAACAACAAAATTAATCGAGGGCGCACTGTGAACACAGGATCATCTGCACTAGCTTCACTAATAGATCTTCAAGAGGGTATTTAACTTTATAGTGTGGTTGGTCTTCCATACAGCGGCCTGCAGTTGGAAAATCAACCAGACATAAATCACAAGCTATGAATGATTAATTAACATAGTAAAAGTTAAGCAGAAATGTACACATTTATTGGCAGCTAAAACTTAGTGACATGGAGAATGAGATGCTATAATATAACCAAATATAAGTTCAGTGTCCATGTAACAGAAACAGGCCATTCATATAAGGAGACATGAAATTTGACTGCCAAAGTAAGAAGAAGTCTTTCTTCCTTCCTAGAGACACCAAGAAAGATCAAACTTCCTTTATAATGTGGACAGAGACCGATACTAAATTTGGATAGTAAATTGTCACACAAAAAAGTACAGATGGCTTTGCTGCATACCCCATGTAGTTCAGATGATGTTTATGCAATTTATCCTTTCTAAAATATTGATTAATCATAAATATTGAATTGTTATCAAAATAGTTGTTAACAAAATATGTGGATTTGTCATGTCTTACCGGAAGAAAAGGGGATATAAAAGCTTAAGGTACCTTTACTGGAGCAGTTGTAGAGGTCCCCGGGTTGGCCATCGATGGTGAAGGCATCAGATGTATTTGGGGCTGCCCCAGTCTTTTTGCTGCCTGCCTCACGACATGGATCAGATTTGCATTCCACCATTCCACTGCAGATTATTTTTTATTAGTACTAAAATAAACACGACATAGATCAGATTTGCATTCCACCATTCCACTGCAGATTATTTTTTATTAGTACTAAAATAAACAACTTATGGTAACTGGCTGGGATATGCTTGATCCCATCTTTTCTCTAAAAAAAATAAAGAAAAATAAAACTATTCACCCTTTAGTCCATACAAAAATACAAAGATGATCAAGTTCTCCCAAGCATCTGTACATAGTGACTGATACAAGAACAATGGGTAATTGCTATACATGTGTCATGCATAGGAATTAGGATACAATATAGACTCAAGTTTCATGCAAGGCCAATGTGATCTCTAGCGTCATAAATGACAAACAATTTAAGGATGAAGTCAGCCTTAATGATAGTCAGGTAAGTATTAAGAAAAGAACACAATTCTACTGCCAATTCATAAATCTAAAATCTAATTTTATATTAACTAGGAAATTGTTTTTTTGTACATTCTTATCTACTTCGGAGATTGTGCACACTAATGAAAACTGAGATCAACAAATCTGTGTAAATTGAATTTAAATATTTACCTTGCAGACTGTATCAAATCCAACGTTAGCTTCAACAAATTGGCTCTTGAGATCCCCATAAAAGTTTACTGGAACACCAACAACCTAGAAAACGCATACTAGGTTCAATATTTGTAGCTGATGCAGAAAATAAGTGTTCACCTGGTCTTCTAGTAGCCAAAACACAAATTCCTGTTTCTAGCTAACTTCGTCTATTGATTCTCAAAATTAAACAAAACTTCCTTTCTGTGTACACATCATGTCCCTTGATAGGATGTCTAACTGATGGGTACTACTGATGGGCACTATACTAGAGAATGAATCAAGTATCTTTGTTGAACAATTTGCTTCTGCAAATGTCTCAACAAGCTATGCAGCATCAGTATGTAATGTAACACCTTCATACAAAAGAAGACAAAATTATCAAAATTATGCTACATAACACATCTTTGTTCTTCTTTTGGAAAGATGAAACTATCCTATACAACCTTTCCTTTCCCTGATACACACTGGTACATAGAGTTCCCAAGCACCCAGACTTGCACAAATATGCAAATTCCTGTAGGAACTATTATATACCCCTAAGTCTACCCAACCGGCACCAACCTAGTCCATAGATACTCTGATTTCCCTCATCATTAGGATTTGCGAAAAAAAATACTTTTTTGGTATAATAGAAACTTGGAACAATATCTATTAATCAACATAAATCATCATAGAAAGAAAAACAATAAAAACATTGAGAAACAAACTCCTGGAACTACAAGACGAGATATGCTAGCATATAGTAGATCAATAGATATTCTACCAAATTTGAATTTCATCACAAGAACATGGGCATCTGCCACAGGCGTAGTTCCGTCACTTCTTTCATTTCTGCCAAAATATCATGCAAAACAATAAAGAAATCCTCCTGCAGAAACAATAAGAAAACCATTAAATATCCTATTAGAACCTAGATTTAAGTGTCACAATAAGGCAAAAAAATTTTAACAAATAGAAAACCTCTCAATTCACATAAGAAGGCCCAATGCAAAGAGTATCAATGTCAGCCCCAGGACCATGAACCTGATACAGAATACAATTGTCATAAAATATGGCAGTTGGTATAGGAAATCTTTATTTTAGAGTTAAGAAAATGAGAATATATTTGTTTACCGTTTATCCCCTTCATCGACAAAATTAGGTGCAAAATGAAATATGTTATCCAATATTCCAACCCTCAGGAAGTTACAACAAAATCGAGAAAGTTTCTATTAGTTAGACGGGATCTTTAATGTTAGACGAGATCTTTAACTAGAGTATAAGAAATTGAAGCAAATGCAAACGAGCGACATAGTAAGAAATAAAACTGAAACACTAGTGAATCAAGTAGGAAAAAACTAGCAAAGAAAAGAAGGCCCTCTACTTCCCTAAATGACATTTTTGCAATAGAGGCATTGCCTAGACATATACGATCGAATGAATTAATAAGCACTTTTTTCGTAAATCATTTAATCCTCACACGATAAAACAATTTGGAGAAGTTGATATGTACATTCCAAAGTTGTCTTTCATGAGAAATAGATAAAAAAAAATTACCCTCACAAGTCATCTACAATGCCGAAGCAAAAGATTATTTCTGCTTCCCCAAAATTATCAAACATGCTAGAATATTATTCTAAAGAACTAGAGACATTGGAGACAGAATAATTCCAAAAACTTCACAAATTCGCCTTCTTATAACAAATACACAAGAATATCAACTCAAATAAGAAAAGAAGATAAATCCGCAAAAAATACAAATCCAAAAGTAAAAAAGAAACTAGATTACTAAATCTTATAATTATTGTTAGAAATATTCAATAAAGTTAAGTTTACGTTGGATAGATTTATGTCTTTGCCAAAAGGGTATTTAAGGGAAGAAATATTCAATAAAGTGTATTTAAGGAAGAATTTAACAAAACATCGTCACAGATCAATCAACATTGGATAGATTTACGTTTTTGCCAAAAGAATACTAACACTAGGTATAAGAAGTCGAACTAAAAAGTGTTAGTCGGTACCAATTTCTGCAGGAAACCATAGGGGAATGCACACTTTATTCAGGATATAGTAAGGAAAACCATATATTATCCTCCAGCACAAGAAGCTCACTGTAACAAAAGAACTTATACTATCCTCTAACCAGCACCATCTTCGCTTTCCTAGCAGGAATTGCTCCAATATTATATTGCCAGTTAATTAAACCATCAATCTCTCCAATGGTGCCAACTATTTGGCTAAGCCAACGATAGCAAGAGAGATTCCTGCCATAAACCTACATGGTAGGTAGGGAACATACCTATTATCCAAGCACTTTAGCCTAAACAATGACTCTTAAAAGGAAAAATGAACACCCTGCAAAAAATATCAGTGTGGAAGCTTAATTATGAACAAAAGTTATTAATATAAATTTAATTTACAGATTTTGATTTTAAACGAATTTACCCAAAATTAGAAACCATGCCCATCTAGAAAAGTAGAGAATATGAAATTGTGTTCGGTTCTAATGTCGAAAAGGCGTATTCACTAACATATGGAGGAAGAGGATGAAGAGTTCGAAATTGGGTTTATGAAAATTTTGGTCTTACACAACAAATATCATAAACTCAATTTTTTTAATCTTTGTTCATTAATTATTTTTTACAATTGAGATTACAAGCCATATATATAGTCCTTTATGGATGTACCAATCATAATCCCTTTACGATATCTCCAAGCCTAATTATATAAGGAGAGAAACTCACTTTAGAAACAAAAAAAGAAAGAAAATATAATTAAGTTACAAAATAATTCCGTAAATAAATAAAATATTTATCTAAATCTTACTACAACTAGATAAGGGAAAACAGGTATTCCTTATGTTGTAGTTAGGATGAAAATTCACTAAGTTCATAATGGACTTAGCTTTTCCTGAAAACAAGGTCATATCTAAGGATGATAGTAAACGAATCATAACAAATCCATCATAAGCTATTACTTCCTGAAATTGAAGAGTTCTTCCTCCATGAATCAGTACATTGAAAAACCATCAATTCAGGGATACTTTGTCTACAAACACAAAGTAGGCTAGCATTCCAGCTCTATCATGCTATAAGTCAGGCCATCTGAGGTCAAATACTGCTGCCCATAACGAAACAAGGTAGTAGAAAAATAGGAAGAACGTAGAAGAATGTAGATAATGATTATATTCTTAGTTAAAGAAGAATTTCAAACCAAACTATGAGCACCTTTTAAATGTCTAACCTACTGGTCCCTATGATTACCTTGGTGAATGCAAGAAAACCTCATGAATGTTTTGAGCATTCAAACCAATAGCAGTAAAAACTGTAATTAAAGAAGACATCATATCACTAAAGCTTTTAGATGTTCTAATAATAATCATTAAGAGAAATAAAGAAGAAGAAGAAGAAGAAGAAATCTTTTATGACTAACTATTGTTTGTTGCATTAAAATATTTCCTTCAATCATCTCTATAAAGAGACATCACCTTAGTTACAACCAGTAAGAGTTAAAAATTAATTAGTTATTACTTTGTGTACCTTCATAGAATCCAGTTAATGACTAATGAAATGGTACATAAAGTGGATATGGAAAGGATACATTCTTCATCACAGAAGGTCCCAAACTTTAAATATAAACTTTTCTTTTAAATTGGACATAATCTGGTATATGTGTTTAGTGGTTGAGTGTTCCAAAGCATATCTTCGTATATATGGTACCGGAAGACAAGACTAAATGAATTATCTTGCCAACCATCGCTTGCAGAGTAACCTAATTTAAAAGCCAAAAAGAAAAAAACGAAATACAGGGTAAATAGTTATATACTACACTGTCTACACAAGGTATTCCAAAAACAAACAAATTAGCATTCTAATGGTAAAACAAGTACGATATTTGGTCATTACACTTGATATTTATCAAAACCAAGTTTGTCTTTATTCAACATTCCAAATTGATTAAAAATGATATTTTCAGCATACCTAGAAACAAAACATAAAATATATAGCAAATTTACATGGAAATCAAGGATACATATGTAGATAACATATAATCATCTAGCATAAATTATATCATATTATATTATGACAGGAAACTTGTGAGCTACAAACTAGCTTACAACCAACGAGACAAAAGTTGGGTGAATTGACAGTAAGAAATAAACAACGAGAGTAAGATCATCTATTTTTTATCAGTACAACGTAAAAATGGATCCCACTATGGCAGTAACATTAGAAATAAAATGAAAAGTCTATACTGGAAATATACCATATGCATTGAGGAAGCATATATAAACTCACCATAAGATAATGGACAATTGATGGACAAACTAAGATTAGTTTCCATGGGTTTGGGAGTAGAGAAGGATCCCTACTATCCTTCAACGGTTTGACACGATTAGGGTATCTTCCATTATAGCTACAGAGAACACTACCCTTCAAATAAAATAAACCACGGGATTCACACTCCATGCTCTGAAGCATTCTGAAAGTGTCAAGAGTAAGCTCCATAAACTTGACCTGGTGAGTCAATGACATTGCACACAAAAAAATTATATTGGGTAAAAATTTCAGAATATACAATTTCAATAATCAAACAAACCAATATTATTAAAAAAAGGATTGTGTAGCTAACATCGTTTTGGCAATAGTTGCTCAATAGGGCATCATGTAAAACCAGACTTCTCTTACCATTACAAGAAACTAACACTTGTAAGAGAGTCAGGATGTTGAATAAGGTTCTGACTTTAAAGAAAGAAGAAAATTAAGTCTATGACTTTAAACTTGACCCCATATTCTCAGTTTCTCCAGACAACAACAACAACAAGCAATGTTGATTAATGTCGAAGATTCCATCTTTCTAACTAAATGATTTATGTCAAAGAAGCAGCTAGACTCCTGTCCCAAATTAAATTCCCATAAAATATTCCATCATTCTAACTAGAAAAAAATAGAGCAACCCCAAATGAATTCTCCAGTTACGTACGGAAGTCAGAACTCACATGTGAACCTTGCCCTTGAACTTCTCCTCGTCCCAGAACTGGAGCATCAGGAAAACCAGTTCCCTGCTCAAGGAAGACATGGTCCCCAGGATCCTAACCCTCCAGCTCAAAGATTTGCTACTAGACCCTAAAAAAACCTAAATTCCCAGCCCCGAACTGCACTTCCCAACACGAAAATAGACTTCGTCTCAAAGATCTGACTCCAGAAGCCCAGGATTCCTCAAAAGCACCCAAATTCCACCAAGTTTCATCAACCGACACGAGATCTAAAGCCCACTCCAGCGGGGATTCGAAAACTCACCTCGATCTCGATATTTCGGGTAGAGCCTCGTCGAAGTCCGAGGACCGGCTGAACTCGTAGGCGAGCACCTTCAGCTGGCCCTTCCAGAAATTAGGGCTTTCACAAATTTCTGGGGCTGCCGGCTCTGTAGTCTTCTCCCACCGAGGACCGGCTGAACCCGTGGGCGTGCATCTTCTGCTGGCCCTTCCAGAAATTAGGGCTTTCACTAATTTCTGGGGAGTCTCAACCTATGATGACTTCAAGGTCTTTGATGTCAGCTCCGATTGTCTTTTTGTCGACAGATGGAGGTGGAGGAGAAGAAGATGAGGAGAAGGAGAAGATGAGTTGAAGAAGGAGATGAGGAGCAGCAGAAGGGGGAGAGGGGTTTTTTTTTATGGGAGCCGAAAAAGAAAGAGGGGAACTAAGAAAAAGAGCGGGCTGAGATTTAATGGAACCTCATATTTAGAAACTTTTACTACTATTGTATATAGGATCGTTATAAACGTATATACTATATATATAACGTTTATATTGAAAAAATCGTTATAATAACTTTTTTGTAAGCGTTATAAAAAAATAATTTTTTTGTAGTGCTTCTGGTCTTTGCTATTCAAAAAACCTACCATTATGTGACGGGACAAATAATACATATGATTTCTTGAGTTAACCCCCTCAAGGTCCTTATGACCAAACCTGGGACACTTAACTTCCGCCTGGCCAAATGAGCAATAATGTTGTCGCCATATGACATGGTATTTGTCCCGCAGAAGGCGGTCAAGGGCGAAGCATTGGCCAACTTCCGGGCAGTCCATCCGGTGGCAAAAACATCCAAAATCTACTACGAGATCCCAGACGAAGTGTTAGATTCTAACACAACGACGGGAGAATCCGTTTAGCGAATGTTCTTTGACGGTGCTCCAAGAAAGGGCCTAAGGGCGAGATTGTTGCTATAGTGGGGATAGTGTTGATTTCTGCCGATGACATGGTCATCCAACGCGCTTATTCACTCACAGAGCCGTGTTCTAATAATGTAGAAGAATACAACGCTCTCATTATTAGGCTCTAACTGGCCAAACAGTTGTGGGTGGACTACTTAGAGGCCTATTGCGACTCTAAGCTGATAGTCGGCCAGGTCCGAGGCGAATATGTTGTCCGGTACGAAGACTTACTCTCCTACCATCAAGCGACAATCAACATGTTCTCCACCTTCTACCGGGTTATTCATAGAGCACGTACCACGGTTGTAAAATGTAGAGGCCGATGCGCTTGCTGGTCTTGCGGCTTCCTTGGCACTCCCGATCAGAACCATCAATTAATCTCCGTGATTGGTCGAGAACTGGTATGTCCGAGAAACAACCTCTGCATGTGTTTGAGCTACTCGGTGGAGACGAACATTAACACAAAAGACTGGAGGCTCTCTTTCATAGACTATGCAATCTACATAATCCTTCCAGATGACCCGAAGGAAGCTACTTCCGTTAAAAAATACTCCCTCCGGTTCTATTACGTTGCAGCCACCAAGATGTTGTTTCACCGTTTATATGAAAGTCTCCTACTACGATGTATATCGAATACAGAAGCGAAGCAAGCCCTCCGTGAAACTCACGATGATGTTTGTGGTGCACACCAACCCGGTCCTAAGTTACAGGATCTACTTCGACGCATGGGTTATTATTGGTCGACAATGGTAGCAGATGTCATTGACTATGCAAATAGGTGCAGGATGTGTCGAATCCATGCCGACTCATCCACCAACCTTCTAAGTTTACGCCCGACCGTTGCGTCTTGGCCGTTCGAAACTTGGGGCATGGATATCATCGGGCTGATTAGTCCACCTTCATCGGAAGAACACCGGTTCATCCTCTCCATAATGAACTACTTCTCCAAATGGGTAGAAGTCATCCCGCACGCAGAGGTGAAAATATCCAACGTGATCATTTTTATCAAACATCACGTCATTTACCTTTTCGGATAGCCTCACAAGATCATTCATGATAACGGTCCACAGTTTGCAAGACACACTTTCTTCCGATTTTGCGATAAAAACTGACTTTAGAATGTAGCTTCCACTGCCTATAATCCAGTAGTGAATGGAATTGCAGAAGCATTCAATAAGGCGATCATCAAGCTGCTCAAGAAGTTCATTTTGTTTAACAAATGCGACTAGAATAAGAACCTTAGCGACTGTCTCTGAGCTTATCGTATGACAGTCTAAACCCCAACTGGAAGTACGCCATTTTTTCTGGTCTACGAGAGCGAAGAAGTGCTTCCCCTAAAAACCCAGATTCCCTTTCTACTGGTGGCTCTCACTCACCAGCTAACCGCCGAAGACAACTATCGTCGTCATCTACAGGAGTTGAAGGCACTTGATGAAAAACGTCTCTTGGCTCAGCAGCACATTGAGATATATCAAGCATGCCTTTCCGGAGCCTTTAGCAAAAATATGAAGGAGAATGCATTCCTGGTCGGCAATCTCGTTCTAACAGTGAGAAGACTGATGGTTATGGCCCACAAGATGACATACAAGTTCCAAGCCAAATGGGAGGGCTCCCTCATAGTGGAATCTGTGTATTCCAATGGCGTGTACATGATTGCAAAGCCAAACGGAGATTTGCTAATGATGCTGATCAACAACAAGTTCCTCTAAAAGTACTATGTCTAAACTAGGCATGTATTTTCCCATCCGTAGCAAGTTAACCTACAATGTACTATGTTTACAATTTTTTCAGCAAGTACGGGCAGGCAATATAATTTGTACTTCCCCCACAATATACTGTGATGTCCACAGTTCACGTCTATACCACCTCTGAACTACAGGCTGCTCTTTCCCCCAGTGAGAATAAAAATTTGAGCAAAAGAAAACATTCATGTCCAAATCACCTCTATTTTGTTTTCTCTATCTCCATCAAATGTCTTACTAGTCTACATTACCTCTGAGTAAGATATTTCCAAAACTTTACCATATCTCCTCAAGGCAAACGTTTCTACCTATCAGCTATTCATCGTTACGTCCATAATACCTCTAATGATGTACGTCACTTCAACTTATTGTCTGTACTTTATTATTAAGTTCTCCACAGACAATAAGTCCACCAAAATTCTCTAGTGGGATACTCACCAACATCGATGTCCACCTTACTTCTCAAATAATGATCATACACAAAAGATAATGCAAGAAAAGATTTCATTTCTTTGGCATTAGAAAAAGAAAGAGCTACATCAAGGGGCTTACTACAACCCTAGTCAAAAACAAAAGGAACAAAAAAAAATGTGGGACAAGCTTTGGCCATTAAGAATCTTCAATATTGGTGCATAGCTCGGTAATCTGATGCTTCAATAAATCTTCCTTAGCTTAGCCCCCATCTACGGCTCGACGTTCAGCTTCCTGTTACAGCACAACCTCGTCTTGGAAGACGGCAAGCATCTCGTGCCTTGCCTCCAACTCAGTCATCTGAACACTCAGGCTTGCAAGGTATTGTGCATTATCGTCAGCTTGTTGGAGAAGGATGGGTTGCTCCTCTACCACATAACGTGCGTCAGATTGTAGTATGGCCTCCCTCTCTTGGAGCTGCCTGATTTGTCGTTGAACGTCAGTCAGGTGCTTGACCAGCATCTCCTGGGTACAAGCACGAGCCTCCTCAACAGCAGCAAATTCTAGTTCCTTCACGTTATATTCTGCGACTTCACGATCGATGATTTCTTTACTTGGCAGGTAGGTTGACCTATTCTCAGAGTCTTCGGTAATTAGCCGAGATCGCTCCTTAATGACCAAGGATGTGAAGCCGCCTGCATATAGACTCTTGAGCTCCGCAAGGTGATCCTACAGCTCAGTCACGGACACCTTTAGGGCATTAACAGTGGCCACATATGTCACTACCATATTTTCTAGGAAAGGGTATTTTAGTCTTTTCCTATTTAATTAAATATTGTGCATGGTAAATAATTATTTATTGTATTATTTAATTATTGTTAGATGTCATTTAATTATTTTGGACTTATATTAGTGGACCCAACTAGTTTAGTTTGGACCCATGGACCAATATGAATTAATTAGTTAGACTTGGCCCATTTAGAAAGCCCATTGTTAAGGAGATGGATTAAATTAATTAAATCATTAGACTAGAAGCTTCATTCCTTAATTATTTCTTCATGAGAGGCCCCAAGGGGTATATTGGACATTTCATAATTGCTTGAGGAAGGGGTAGGGGCCGGCCTATTAAAAGAGGGGGGAAATTTCTCTCTCCTCTTATTTTTATTTCAAATCTAGATCTAGAATTTCCCACTACCAAATTTCTTTCATTCTCATTCCATTTCCCTACCAAATTCATTCCAATTACTTCCTAATTCACCATTAGAAAGTTGAGAAACAAGGATCTAGAAGGAGGAAGCAAGAATTTATAAAGAGGAGCAAGGATCTACAATTTGGAAGTAATTTTATCTCAATTTGAGGTTTCATTGGGAATCCATCTCCCAATAGGTATAATTCAGTTTTTTCCCTTAAAATAGCTTCTAAATCTGAGATTTAATCATGTAAAATCAACCCATATGTATTTACTACCCATAGGACTTGGTTTTGTGTTCATAGGAGACCCATGGAGAAAGTTATGGTGCTTTTTGTGTCAATTTTGGGAGAATTCCGAATTAATATTTTGTTATGTGTGTCAATTGATCCTATAGATCAATTGGGCATGTGCCTATGTGTTTGGGACTAGTGTCGTGTCCACAATTGGGTACGTGTAGGTCGTATCCCAATAATTTGGTGATACGTGTTGTTTTGGGGGTTTTTCCTCCGACACGGGACTTTGTACATGTCGTATTTTGACACGGACAGATAGATCTACATTTGACACTTTGATTTGTTCATAAATAATATTTGTGACTTGCTTGTGTTCTTCGGGGTACAATTGATTTTGTGTTGGACTCGTGTCGCATGCGTATCCTAGATCTAGTGGGATACGGTGTGATACTCTCCATTTGTGTGTGTTTATGTATAGATCTAATTATTTATGCTTTAATTCTTGAATTATAATTAGTAAATATATATAGATGTTATATATTTATTTTAGTGTAATTATTATGATATTTATTGTAGCATAGATCATTGTATTTTTATGCGTACTAATATAATGTATAAATATACATGTAGCTTTCTTTACATGCATTTATATATTTTACAACTTATGTTAATAAAATAAATTATATATAAATGTTTTATAAAATATATTTATGTGTTTAAATGAATAATTATATTAATTATAATTATTATATAATTAATTGTATATAAATGAATATATTTTTATGTGTGCATTTAGCCATGTTAAAATATGTACATTAGTACATGGAATGTGTTTTATAGCTATTATTATTTATTTATATGTATAGGATTATGTATATATAAAAGTATATATTTATTTATTTGTTTTATATATATATATATATTGATTTATATATTAATATATATATTTATATATATTATTTAGCTTTGGCGACAGCGGCATTTAATGACAGATACTGTCATTAAAGCAGCAGCCGCTGTAGCAATTATTAGGACATTTAATGACAGTTCTGTCATTAATGCAGCGGGCGGGAATAAGCGACAGCAGCAGCGACGGTCATTCTGTGACAGTCGAACTGTCACCAATAAGTGACAGCAGTGCGTTTATACAGCGGTTTTGGCGACGGCGTTTGCAGTGACAGTGGGAACTGTCACTAAAGGGGCTGTTGATTGAAAATCAGTGTTTTAGCATACTATTTTCAGTGACAGTTAGGCAGTTTTAGTTTATATATATATATATATATATATATATATATATATATATATATATATATATATATATATATATATATATATATATATATATGTGTGTGTGTGTGTGTGTGTGTGTGTGTGTATATGTATTTATTGTGAGATATAATACTAAGTATTGTTATAATTTTAATTGTATAATATATTGGTTTATATATATTATATTATGTATAAGGGTAAATACTATATCTATGTATCTTGAGCATTACTTTTTGTGGGTACCAAGTTGGTTCATAACCATGGTTCCTAATTGTTGTAAATTTATTATTCTATATTATTATACTTTATTATTAATATATATGTATTGTGAGGTTTACCTTGGATTCACGTATCCGAAGACACGGTATCCTAATGTTTTAGATTGTGGTTCCTATGACTTAGATTTTAGTATTTTTGATCCAAGATTTTGGTGCTAGACTTGTGCAACTTAGAAATAGATAGTTGACCTTGGTTTGACCATAGTTGACTTTAGTTGACTTTAGAGTTGACCATAGTTGACTTTTGACTTAGAATTGACTTATTGACCTAGAAGTTGACTAGTTTAACTTGTTCTCTTTTTGGGACCTTGTATTGATGTTGTATTCTATATCTAGGTCTTCGAGGCACCGAGTCAGACATCTGTGAGACTGTTTATTGGACTTCAGACGAGTACATTCTCTGATAGTTTCTCATTTATGATATCCTCTATGTTCACTGTATATAGTGTAGATATCCATGTTCTCTTGACACTATGGTTACACGGATTGGTATATCCGGATCTCGTCATGAGATGTTATTCCTTGGTGTATGGTGCAAGTATTGTTTCATTGGTTATCTTGTACATATACAGACACCGATTCTCGGAAAGACTAGTTATCTTCTTGGGGAATCTAGTGCCATAGCATACCGTGGTTGGATCTATTATACCAGTCGGGGGTGGAGAGTATTAGTATAGATATATGATCAATATCCCTATTGAATAAAGTACTGATTACTGAATAGTGTTGATCATACACCGCACGCATGATTAGCCAGGCCGCATTGCATCTTGCCCAAGCCGATCACATGTTAAGCTAGTACTCACACACTTAGTCATTAGTATTATTGTTTCATTGGCATATTGTTCATTATTGTATTTATTTCCAGTATTTTCTTATTGTACATATATCTTTTATATCTTTTTTGCATCTTGTTAATCCACAGCTATTTACTGTTACATAGTTTTTATCATTAATTAGAACTGCTGTTAGAGATGTACTCTGCTCCTTTCCTGACTGGATATATTTTTTCAGATGACACTGAGGAGTGGTACCCTACCTATTATGGACCCCAGGATATTGTGGATTTAGATTCTGAGACCCTGGCTCAAGAGGGACTTATCCCAACTTAGACAGTTGACCCTAGAGTTGTAGCTTCGTAGTATTCTTTTGTACTGGATTTGTCTTCAGCTTATTTATGTATTTCTTCAGACTCATTGATGTATTATTTTAGACTCATGAGTTGTATTATGACTATTCTATTCTTATCTGATTCGTGCTCATTTCTCTCTTAGTTATGTGATTGAGTATACTATCATTATTGGTGGTTCATTATATTGTTAGATAGATTATCTAGACAACGTTCTACCGCCGATTCTGCGGCGTAGGCTGGGCGTTGTTTTCGACTAGTACCCTTACACCGGGTGCGGGTCATGATACGTTTTTGGTGGTGGCCCATGCAGGTCAAGCTTCACAAAGTATGTGATGTCGTGGTAGTGCGACAACTTAGTTGTACTACTGCGAGCCTGTGAAAGGATATAGGAAATAGGCTGAGATACTCAATCACATCTAGGAAAATTCTTTTGATTCAACTATTCTCCTTTGATATTGATACTTGATCTCTTAATCTGTCCTTTCCTTGATGTCTTACATCTTGTGCCATATTGATTCTATTCTTCTTGATTCTATTCCAGCTTTAGCTTTGTTTGATAGTGGTGCTTCCCATAGTTTTGTATCTGTTTCTTTTGCTCTAAAGCATGGTTTGGTAGCTGAGTCTTTGCTTAGGACTTGCAAGATCATGACCGGGGGAGGCATTATCCTGGTTAATAATATTTGCAAGGATCGGAGAGTTACTTTGGGAGGCCGGGAGTTGAGTGCATGTCTACTTGTAATGCCACTTTCGAGCTACGATATTGTACTCAGGATGGATTGGTTGAGTAGGCACCGTGCTAGCATAGATTGTAGATGAGGTAGAGTTTTGTTTGGTCCGCCAGGTGAGCCAGAGTTCGAGTTTGCTAGAGGAGCTGCGGAGCAGGGAGAAGGCATTATTTGTGGAGCTATGGTGGAAGACAAGGAGTTGCCACATCCGTTGATAGCAGAGTTCTTGGATGTGTTTCCTGAGGAATTGCCAGGATTGCCGCCAGATCGAGATGTTGAATTTTCTATAGACTTGGTGCCAGGTACAGAACCAATTTTGCAGTATGTCTATAGAGTAAACAACAGCGAGCTGGTCGAGTTGAAGAAGCAGGTGGACGAATTGCAGGATAAGGGGTTTATCAGATCGAGTTCTTTACCATGGGGAGCCCCGGTATTGGTTGTACCGAAGAAGGATGGATCGGTGCGCATGTGCATTGATTACAGGGCTTTGAATAATCTCACTATCAAGAATAAGTATTCTTTGCCATGGATTGATGATTTGTTTGATCAGTTGAGTGGTGCGAAGGTATTTTCTAAGATAGATTTGAGATCAGGCTACCATCAAGTGAAGGTGAAGCCGAAGGACATACCGAAGACTGCTTTTAGAACTCGGTATAGTCAGTACGAGTTTATGGTGATGCCGTTTGGTTTGACTAATGCACCGGCGGTATTTATGAACTTGATGAACAAGGTGTTCCACCAGTACCTTGACAAGTTCGTGGTGGTGTTCATCGACGACATACTCATATACTCGAGGACACCGGAGGAGCATGAGGAGCATTTGAGGATTGTGTTGGATGTGCTGAGGAAGGAGAAGCTGTATGGAAATTTGTCCAAATGTGAGTTTTCTTGGACAAGGTAGAATTCTTGGGGCATGTTGTGACTGGTGATGGTATTTCAGTGGATCCGAAGAAGATTTCAGCAGTGGAATCTTGGAAGACTCCGATTTTGGTAGCAGAGATCAGGAGTTTCTTGGGATTGGCAGGCTATTACAGGAAGTTTGTGCAAGATTTTTCGAGGATTGCCGAGCCGATGACCAGACTCACAAGGAAGGATATGGAGTTTGTTTGGACGGAGGATTGCCAAGTTGCTTTTGAGGAGTTGAAGAAGAGGTTGACGTCTGCTCCTATTTTGACGTTGCCATCAGGGTCCGGAGGTTTCACTATTTATAGTGATGCATCAGGGAAGGGTTTGGGTTGTGTTCTTCAGCAGCATAGGAAAGTGATTGCCTATGCATCCAGGCAATTACGTCCTCATAAAAAGAACTATCCTACCTATGATTTGGAGCTGGCAGCCGTCATATTCGCCCTGAAGTTGTGGAAACATTATTTGTACGGAGAGCATATAGAGATCTTTACAGACCACAAAAGCTTGAAGTACGTTTTCACGCAGAAGGAGTTGAACATGAGGCAGCGTCGGTGGTTGGAATTGATGAAGGATTTGATATCTCTTTACAATATCATCCTGGGAAAGCCAATGTAGTTGCCGATGCTTTGAGCAGGTATCCGGTAGCTATGTTCTTGACGCAGGATCGATATTTGTTGGAGGACTTGGAGAGCTTGGGCATTGAGGTGATTGTTCCTGGGTGTGCTATACAGATGTGGGGATTGCAGATACACTCAGAATTAATGGACAGGATTAAGGCAGCACAGTATGAGGATGTATCTCTGAGGAGTATCAGAGCTCAGGTGAGAGCAGGATTAGAGGATAATTTCACTATTGCAGAGGATGGATCTTTGAGGCATGGAGTTAGATTGTGTGTGCCTAGTGGGGAGTTACGAGAGGAGGTATTGCAGGAAGCGCACCGCTCTCAGTATTCCATACATCCAGGTGCTAACAAGATGTATCAGGATATGCGAAAAAGTGTGTGGTGGTATGGCATGAAGAGGGAAGTGGCACAGTTTATATCCAGATGCTTAGTGTGCCAGCAGGTGAAAGCCGAGAGGCAGAGGCCAGGAGATTTACTTCAGCTATTACCCATTCCAGAGTGAAAGTGGAAACACATTACTATAGATTTTGTGTCCGGACTTCCACGATCTCCAGGAGGGAAAGACGCAATTTGGGTCATTGTTGATAGGTTGACCAAGTCGGCCCACTTTTTGCCTTTCAAGGTGGGTTTGTCTACGGAGAAGCTAGCAGAGATATATGTGAGGCAGATCGTTAGGATACATGGAGTTCCCGTCAGCATAGTCTCATATCGAGATAGTCATTTCACTTCTCATTTCTGGAGGAGTTTGCAGAAGAGTTTGGGCACTCAGCTCAAGTTCAGTACTGCATATCATCCCCAGACAGATGGGCAGTCAGAGAGGACTATCTAGACTCTCAAAGATATGTTGCGCACTTGTGTACTAGATTTCGGGGGTTCTTGGGAGGACCATCTCCATTTGGTAGAGTTTGCTTACAACAATAATTACCAGGCCAGTATAGAGATGTCACCTTTTGAAGCTCTATATGGTCAGAGGTGTCGTACTCCTTTGTCTTGGGACGATGTTGGAGAGAGAGTTTTGCTTGGGCCAGAGATGGTTGTGGATGCAGCAGAGAAGGTCCAGTTGATCAGAGACAGACTTCGAGTGGCGCAGGACAGACAACGGCATTGGGCCGATAGCCATCGGAGACCTTTGGAGTTTGAGGTATAGTTTAGATTTTGTTGTGCTTGTTTTGGTTGTTTGTTATAGATTAAGTTCTTAAGATGGTGTTTTGTTATAGGTGGGTAGTTTGGTATTTCTGAGGATTTCTCTGACACGAGGCACGATTCACTTCGGTTTAGGCGGAAAGCTTAGTCCGCGATTCATCGGACCTTTCACTATTCTAGAGAGGGTCGGTGCAGTTGCTTATAGACTAGACTTGCCCCCTGCATTGGAGGGAGTGCACAACGTGTTTCATGTGTCACAGTTGAGATAATACATGGCAGATCCTAGTCATGTATTGGATCACTCGGAGATAGAGGTGGGCCCTACTCTTAGCTATCCAGAGCAGCCAGTTGAGATTCTGGATCGGAGAGAGAAGGTGCTGAGGAACCAGACTATTCCTTTGGTACGCATCGCATGGAGGCATCACTCTCCGGGAGAGTCTACTTGGGAGAGAGAGGATGAAATGCGAGAGCGTTATCCATATTTGTTTGTACCTTGAGGTATGTTATTTTCTAGTATGTTCTGTTCATTGTTATGTTCTTTCATTAGTTAATTGTGATTCTTTAGTTATGTTCTATGATTTTCTAGGGGTAGTTTTTGTCTTTAAATTTCGAGGACAAAATTTTTTTAAGGAGGGTAGACTTGTCACTACCACATTTTCTAGGAAAGGATATTTTAGTCTTTTCCTATTTAATTAAATATTGTGCATGGTAAATAATTATTTGTTGTATTATTTAATTATTGTTAGATGTCATTTAATTATTTTGGACTTATATTAGTGGACCCAACTAGTTTAGTTTGGACCCATGGACCAACATGAATTAATTAGTTAGACTTGGCCCATTTAGAAAGCCCATTGTTAAGGAGATGGATTAAATTAATTAAATCATTAGACTAGAAGCTTCATTCCTTAATTATTTCTTCATGAGAGGCCCCAAGGGGTATATTGGACATTTCATAATTGCTTGAGGAAGGGGTAGGGGCCGGCCTATTAAAAAAGGGGGGGAATTTCTCTCTCCTCTCATTTTTATTTCAAATCTAGATCTAGAATTTCCTACTACCAAATTCCTTTCATTTCCATTCCATTTCCCTACCAAATTTATTCCAATTCCTTCCCAATTCACCATTAGAAAGTTAAAAAACAAGGATCTAGAAGGAGAAAGCAAGGATCTACAAAGAGGAGCAAGGATCTATAATTTGGAAGCAATTTCATCTCAATTGGAGGTTTCATTGGGAATCCATCTCCCAATAGGTACAATTCAGTTTTTCCCCTTAAAATAGCTTCTAAATCTGAGATTTAATCATGTAAAACCAACCCATATGTATGTACTACCCATAGGACTTGGTTTTGTGTTCATAGGAGACCCATATGGTGCTTTTTGTGTCAATTTTGTAGGAATTCCGAATTAACATTTTATTGTGTGTGTCAATTGATCCTATAGATCAATTGGGCATGTGCCTATGTGTTTGGGACTAGTGTCGTGTCCATAATTGGGTACGTGTAGGTCGTATCCCAACAATTTGGTGATACGTGTTGTTTTGGGGGTTTCTCCTCCGACACGGGACTTTATACATGTCGTATTTTGACACGGACAGATAGATCTACATTTGACACTTTAATTTATTCATAAATAATATTTGTGACTTGCTTGTGTCCTTCGGGGTGCAATTGATTGTGTGTTGGACTCGTGTTGCATGCGTATCCTAGATCTAGTGGGATACGGTGTGATACTCTCCATTTGTGTGTGTTTATGTATAGATCTAATTATTTATGCTTTAATTCTTGAATTATAATTAGTAAATATATATAGATGTTATATATTTATTTTAGTGTAATTATTATGATATTTATTGTAGCATAGATCTATGTATTTTTATGTGTACTAATATAATGTATAAATATACATGTAGCTTTCTTTACATGCATTTATATATGTTATAACTTATGTTAATAAAATAAATTATATATAAATATTTTATAAAATATATTTATGTGTTTAAATGAATAATTATGTTAATTATAATTATTATATAATTAATTGTATATAAATGAATGTATTTTTATGTGTGCATTTAGCCATGTTAAAATATGTACATTAGTACATGGAATGTGTTTTGTAGCTATTATTATTTATTTATATGTATAGGATTATGTATATATAGAAGTATATATTTATTTATTTGTTTTATATATATATTGATTTATATATTAATATATATATATTTGTATATATTATTTAGCTTTGGCGACAACGGCATTTAATGACAGATACTGTCATTAAAGCAGCAGCCGCTGTAGCAATTATTAGGGCATTTAATGATAGTTCTGTCATTAATGCAGCGGGCGGGAATAAGCGACAGCAGCAGCGACGGTCATTCTGTGATAGTCGAACTGTCACCAATAAGTGACAGCAGTGCATTTATACAGCGGTTTTGGCGACGGCATTTGCAGTGACAGTGGGAACTGCCACTAAAGGGACTGTTTATTGAAAATCAGTGTTTTAGTACACTGTTTTCAGTGACAGTTAGGCAGTTTTAGTTTATATTTTATATATTACATATATATATATATGTATATATATATGTATTTATTGTGAGATATAATACTAAGTATTGTTATAATTTTAATTGTATAATATATTGGTTTATATATATTATATTATGTATAAGGGTAAATACTATATCTATGTATCTTGAGCATTACTTTGTGTGGGTACCAAGTTGGCTCATAACCATGGTTCCTAATTGTTGTAAATTTAATATTCTATATTATTATACTTTATTATTAATATATATGTATTATGAGGTTTACCTTGGATTCACGTATCCGAAGACACGGTATCCTAATATTTTAGATTGTGATTCCTATGACTTAGATTTTAGTATTTTTGATCCAAGATTTTGGTGCTAGACTTGTGCAACTTAGAAATAGATTTGGTTTGACCATAGTTGACTTTAGTTGACTTTAGAGTTGACCATAGTTGACTTTTGACTTAGAATTAACTTATTGACCTAGAAGTTGACTAGTTTAACTTGTTCTCTTTTCGGGACCTTGTATTGATGTTGTATTCCATATCTAGGTCTTCGAGGCACCGAGTCAGACATCTGTGAGACTGTTCATTGGACTTCAGGCGAGTACATTCTCTGATAGTTTCTTATTTATGATATCCTCTTTGTTCACTGTATCTAGTGTAGATATCCATATTCTCTTGACACTATGGTTACACGGATTGGTATATTCGGATCTCGTCATGAGATATTATTCCTTGGTATATGGTGCAAGTATTGTTTCATTGGTTATCTTGTACATATACAGATACCGATTCTCGGGAAGACTAGCTATCTTCTTGGGGAATCTAGTGCCATAGCATACCGTGGTTGGATCTATTATACCAGTCGGGGGTGGGAAGTATTAGTATAAATATGTGATCAATATCCCTATTGAATAAAGTACTGATTACTGAATAGTGTTGATCATACACCGCACGTATGATTAGCCAGGCCGCATTGTATCTTGCCCAAGCCGATCACATGTTAAGCTAGTACTCACACACTTAGTCATTAGTATTATTGTTTCATTGGCATATTGTTCATTATTGTATTTATTTCCAGTATTTCCTTATTGTACATATATCTCTTATATCTTTTTTGCATCTTGTTTATCCACAGCTATTTACTGTTACATAGTTTTTATCATTAATTAGAACTGCTGTTAGAGATATACTCTGCTCCTTTCCTGACTGGATATATTTTTCCAGATGACACTGAGGAGTGGTACCTTACCTATTATGGACCCCAGGATGTTGTGGGTTTAGATTCTGAGACCCTGGCTCAAGAGGGACTTATCCCAACTGAGATAATTGACCCTAGAGTTGTAGCTTCGTAGTATTCTTTTGTACTGGATTTGTCTCCAACTTATTTCTGTATTTCTTCAGACTCATTGATGTATTATTTTAGACTCATGAGTTGTATTGTGACTATTCTATTCTTATCTGATTCGTGCTCATTTCTCTCTTAGTTCTGTGATTGAGTATACTATCATTATTGGTGGTTCATTATATTGTTAGATAGATTATCTAGACAGTGTTCTACCGCCGATTCTGCGGTGTAGGTTGGGCGTTGTTTCTGACTAGTACCCTTACACCGGGTGCGGGTCGTGACAACATAACCAGGGTATCGCCTAATCACCCCTATTTGATGCAACGTTGATGCCTAGGCCATCGTAAAAGGTTGGCCCTTCAAGATTGTGTAAACGACCTTGACGTAGATCTTGGAATAATCATCCACATCAGCTAGAGTCAGCGGGGTCATGGGAGGCAGCATCGACTAAGGTCCCCCAGAGGATGGTGTCGTGGTCATTATTGGGACAGACGCTATGGCAAAAGAAGACTTGATTAGTAGGCAAGAATTTACGATATAAAGTAGTAGGTGTTCAGCCTGCTACTTACTGGAGGAAGCCAAAGGTCGCATGGTTACCCTTGACGGCCCTGTTATTATCCCGAAAGGCTGTATAACCGTCACTATTTCAGCCCCTGAGGGCCGCGTCCAATATGTAGATGTTGCAAGACCAAATCCCTCCATGCCAAGCTCGGGGTCAGGATCCCTCGTGACTAAAGTCTCGTTTGGCGCCACCGCTTTCGTAGTATGTCCTATCACAGATAGTAAACCGGAAGGGGTCCCTTCAGTACTATCTCCCGAGAGGGCTAGCATTGCTTCAAGCTCTCCCACAGTCCAGGTCTCTTCCTTTCCGGGCCTCGGCGCTTCCACAACAGGTTTCAGGTCCGACTCATTAAGGGGAACATGAAGCTCTTCCTCTTCTGCCCCTACGAAGTTGTCTCTCTCACAACCTGGGGACTCTTCTCGTGGAGAGCCTAAAAAACGTGTCATAATCATAGTCACCCTCACAAGAAGTATAAAAAAATAAAGCCAAAAAAGCTCGTCCGCTGTGTAAGTAGAAAGAGATGTACCCGAAGGAGTTGGTTGCACTTGAAGTCCATCATCGGCGCTGAAGGCAGCCATTATGTTCGAGAAATTAACCTTTCCTAAGTCAAAAGGAGAACTACTGTCAACCGGGATTTCTTTGTTTATCGGGCTATCCTAGTCCTCAGTTTCTGGGATGGGTTCCTTAAGTACATGTTCCTCGACCGTAGGATCCTTGAATGTAAGTTCCTCGGTTGCTGGTTCCTCAGGCATGGGTTCCTTGATACAGGTTCCTTGGGTGCAGGTTCTGAGAGTGAAGGCTCCCCGGGTGAAGTGGTGACAACTTCTACCTCATCATCCAGAGATGGGGAAGCTTGACTTAAATTCTAGTTGGAGCGCTTGGTTTTAGCAGCAAGCTCTTGCATAAGTGGAAAGATACTTTGTAGCATAGATTTATCAACAATATATATATATATATATATATATATATATATATATATATAGGGTATGACATCAATACCGATGAAGCTGGTACCGTGGATCCTTTCCCGGTCCCTCCGGTCAGCTGACTGGCTAGTCGTGTTATCCCCACTGTCTTGGAGACGACATATTTCTTCAGTCTCTTTGGGATGGGCGATCCCGCCTTTGTCACATCTTACCATTTCAGAGGGGCAACAACTGACCTACTCAACGGATCCCTTTCTTGGACAGCCGTTGAGCACTCCATTACCACATCAACACCCCGGGGAAGGTATGAGCGGAACTTTTGAATGACGTCTGGCATTGCTTTCAACTTGGTCCCGACAATGAAGCTGCACTCTTGATCATAGCCTGGAGACAAGTTGTTCGCTGAGTAATAAAATTTTTTAGTAGCGAATAAAATATGAGTGTCAAGTTTTTACAGGGTTGCGGTGAAGCACGCTTGGGTACACCCAACATTATAATACTGCCACAATAGAAGCATAAAGAGTGTGCCTTAGATAGATGGCACAGTTTTCTACAAATAAATCCAACAGTGGAAAGATGGCACACTTTCTACTTATTTCAGAATAAAGACGTGCACTTTCTTAAGTGCACAATACCTTGGAGCACTTTCTTAGTGTTACGAAATCTTATGCATAAACAATCTTCTCTCTCTCATTATTTAGTGCAGCAAACTGACAGCTGACAGATGCAGAATCCGAAGAGTCAGAAGTCATCATTACAACGGTATTGCGGCACGAAGACCCAGGTTGTCGTTTAGCGATCCAATTGCGATGCTAATATTTTTAAAAGTGCACCGTAGTGCCATTTCTTCAAAAGTACGTCGTAGTGTCATTCCTTCAAAAAGTGCGTCGTATTGCCAATCACTTCAAAAGTGCATCGTAGCGCCAATCTCTTAAAAAGTGCACCGTAGTGTCATTTCTTCAAAAAGTGTGCCGCAGTGCCATTCCTTCAAAAAGTGTGCCGCAGTGCCATTCCTTCAAAAAGTATGCCATAGCGCCAATATCTTAAAACATGCGCCGCAGTGCCATTCCTTCAAAAATGCGCCGTAGTGACAATCTTACCAAAAATGCGCCAGTCTCCAGACAACTTCTAGTGTGCACATACTATCCTAACAGACAGTGAGCAGTTACGAATGCGTGTCTTATATGCCGTACTTCTCATAAAAGGTGTACAAATAACTATCCCCCACGACCTATGCTTTCCTCGTATAGGAATCTATATTTCAAGCAGACAGCAAGATGTGCACCCACTCATGCAGAACATGGGATGTTAATCCACGAAAAGTGTGCATATAATGGTAAAACTATGTTGACTATCCATAATGCGCAAACACTCTCGTAATCGTTCCTAAACTCTATAAATACAGGTTCTATACATCAAAAAAGATATGGACAGACAGACAAAAAATTAAGGGGCTAGAATTTTCAAGTCTTTGAAATTCAAGAGCAGAGTGAGAGAAATAGAAGCTTCTCCTGCCTTTGTGCCAGAGTTTTCTTATTGTTCAACTCTCCAAGTTGTTTGCAGCATATTTTAAGTCTTTGAAATTCAATAGCAGAGTGAGAGAAATAGAAGCTTCTCGTGCCGTTGTGCTAGAGCTTTCTTATTTTTGAACTCTCCAAGTTGTTAGCAGCATCCCCTACATTTTTTCGTCATCGTGTGCATTTCTTCATCGTCAAGTGGTCCAAGGGGTAAAGTGATCGTCTGCAGATCAGATCTCTATTGCTATACTTCCCCAGAATCAATTGTACTTAGATTCCTATTTAGGATCTCTTATACTTTTTTTTCCTTTTAACAGTTTGTAACACAAAAGTTTCATAAAAACTTTTCTCGCAAACAAGATGGCGACTCTACTGGGGATGTCCTTCTCCTTTGACAAAAAGTTGATAGCTCAACTTGATACTGCTTCGGTCGGCTTAACGCAGAAGACCTTGGTTATGAAGTTCGACCAATATGAATATAAAAAAATACTCTATTCTGGGGATAGTGCTCACCCCTCATCCGAACCCAAGTCGAGGAAAACTCACAAAGTGTGGCTTCCTAAACCTCATCATGCATTTCCGAAGTTGCTACCAATAAGGGAAAGAATATTCTGATTGATGATAGCTCCCCTGTCAATTCTGTTCAGATCAATGACTTGGTGGACAAATTTCTTGCGTTAAACAAGGGATACAACTCTCGCACCTCGCATAATTTCAAGCAAAGGGTGATCCGCACCTAAGCTTCTGAATCCCTTGTATTAAACAAGGGATGCAATACATGCAACTCGTGCAATTTTGAGCAAAGGGCGATCCACGCCCAAGCTCCTCAGCCCGCACAAATTTGCTGTAATATGCGAGACAAGCAAGGCATGGACATCGATGTTCAAACCAACCAGCGCACAAATCAAGTATTGGTCAAGGAGAATCATTCTCCTAACATCTTGACTACGCACACAATCGAGAGAAAATTATGCGCCACTCGTGCGCCAGGTCAAGGCCTTCGTGCAAAATTAAATGCATGTCGACAAACTGTGCCAACTTTGTCTACACTACAGAATATGCCCCAAACAGAAGCAATTTCTACACAATATGCTGATTGTGCGCGTGTGCACAAGAGGACTGTTAGAGACCACTTTCTCTCCTTCTTGAAGGGCAAAAACTTGAGATATGATGAATTACTTGCCAATCAAACCAACACATCACTCTACACACAAGGGACCAAAAATATGCACAGAAGATTTAATATATCTTATGTAAAGAGGCAAAGTCTGCCCTCTTTCTCCTTTTCTCTTCCCACTTATGATTTACGTAAGCTTATTGTACAAAAACGTAAAGAGAGGGACTCTTCTGACATTACAATAGTGTTTTCTAATGAACATCATTGCAATTATCATAGAGTTGTAATCGAATATTGTTGTACATCAGCAAAATGGTCTTTGTTTGACCGATTGACCTACACTATATCTCCTAAAACTCGACATACAAAGTAAGTTGACAACTAGGAGCACGATGAAAAATCACTCTTTGCTTCAGCATACATGGCTTCGCATTTTTCCATGGTAGGAGACATTCAAGATGAAGTTCTTCAAGAATACCCACCCATATGAGATTTGGCCAACTCATTGACTCCTTTAAAGGAGTATACAAAAATACTCTTTCTCGAAGACGGGAGCTCGTTCGTCACGAGAATCCCCATTCCTCAGAATCTGAGGCTAACGGTAGCAATCCCCCTAATTCTAAAACTGAAAGTATAGACTCAAACTACATGGTTCTGTCTACCAATCCCTCTGTCGTATACAAGGATGTTTGCGTTTATACCATTGGTGATAAACAACAAGATTTTCTATCAGAAGCCACCGAATAATGCCTCAACTTATTAGAGGCCACCCACAAGGACATGCATACCATGATGCAAAATATGCATCAAATAATGACAACCCAATATTCAGCTACACCAGTACTTGTCCAAGTGGCTTCATTTATACCTGCACAACCTACTCCTGGAACAACACCTCTGCAGTATAACACAAATCCAAAAGTATTCATAAACCAAGAGTCAGGAGCGCCAACTCTTAATCCTTCAATATTGGGGGTGGATCTCCGTCAGTGATGATACATGTTCAACCAGGATCTTATCAGTCAGACGTACCACTTCGACCAGAAGATCCTCTCAAAACTATCCGAAAGTTGCGTGCACAGGTCGATATTTTAAAGAACAAATACCAACTCCACAATCTAGGGGTGAAACAACCTTATCCTCCGCATTGGGATAATATTTCGTTCCCTTCTAAATCAAAACCCCAATCGATAGTCTTGTTTAAAGAAAGGACATCACCGAGCCAATATATCAATTATTTCAATATGGTGATGGCTCATTTGTAGAAAGAGGATGCTCTCCTTACCAGATTATTCATGGGATGCTTGGCCGATATAGCCTACGATTGGTATCGTAGTTTATCTAATAATTGTATATCATTATTTGATAACATAAAATATCTTTTTCTCTCACGATTCTATGAGGGAGGCATGAATATGACGATGTCTTCACTCATCGATATCAAACATATGGAGAAAGAAACCGCTCGTGAATTCATTGAGCATTTCAGGCAGGCAATTCTGAAGTTACCCCCCGATATTCTAGATTTTACATTTATTGATACCTACAAAAAGAACCTACTGCCTATAATAGGGCTCTGGACAGGTCCCACTTAATTTCAAGACTGGACGGCGTTTATCATTGTGCTGAAGCTGCTGAAGGAAACATAAAAATGGCACACAATTTGGGGTTACAAATGACTAATACGGAAGGGAAGTGTCCCTCCAATAGTGCGAATAATCACAACAACAAAGAAAATGAGGTCTTAGCGATAAATCTGTCAAAGCGACCCACTTCTCCTCCAAAATAAAATCTTTCATAGTCTTCGAAGACTAAGGACGAATATTTCTTTGACGAGAGCGATATCCCCAGCATTTTTCAATGCTTAATAAAAAGCAACAAGTTGCAGTTGCTTGATGTGAAGTGACCAAATAAGGCTGGTAAAATAGACGACCCAAAGTACTGCTTGTACCACTGATATATACATCACCCTACCAAGGCTTGTTATATCTTGAAAAGGAAGATACATCAGTTGATAGATGTTAAAGCTATCACACTTTACAACAAAAAGAAGACAGTCACTGCCAATATGGTGTCTCTTTAATTCGGCGACTTTCCAACACAAGAAGTCCCGAATGACATCGTCCCAATACCTTGAGCTATGATAAAAGTGGTAAATCTTCTACCGCCTAGAACTCAAACAGAGGAGCTGGTGCCTCTTACCATATATCATGGCGAGATTATGTGAATTCCTCCCGACCTGCTGTTAGATTGGAACCAGAGAGCAGCATCTTCCAATTCAAAATCTAAGAAGGATAAGAAGTATAAATCATGCAATATAATTTCTTCAGATCCTCATACAGACGAAGATCAGGACCAACATCAGGAAGATGTATCTCTAGATATCAGACGTCAAAATCTGAATATTGCCCCACCAAATTCTGCTCACAAGCTCCGTTTGATGCACCGATAATGGTCAATGATTGGCAGCGTTCTGCTATATAGGGTGCAATAAATCTTCAGTATTTATGAAGGTGTTCCTACACAAATTTCTCCTCCTCCTTCTGCAACCATTAAAGCATCGACCTCGACTCAAGTGTGTCAACATCGCAAAAATAAGTTGGTATTTTCGATGAATGTGTACTATTCTTATTTATTGAAGATTAACAAAGATTATAGTCGACATCGCAAAAATAATTAGTGGCACATGGCTCTGTTTGGCACATGGAGACACTAACATGATTAGTGGTGCATGGCATTAAAGGCACATGGGACACTTCTTAAATTGTTGGTACAGAGGGTTAGATTATTGAGGCTCATGGGGCTTAGTTACTGAGGCACATGGAGTGTCACGACCCGCACCCGGTGTAAGGGTACTAGTCGGAAACAACGCCCAGCCTACGCCGCAGAATCGGCGGTAGAACGCTGTCTAGATAGTCTATCTAACAATATAATGAACCACCAATAATGATAGTATACTCAATCATAGAACTAAGATAGAAATGAGCACGAATCAGATAAAAATATAATAGTCAAAATACAACTCATGAGTCTAAATAATACATCAATGAGTCTGAAGAAATACAAAAATAAGCTGGAGACAAATCCAGTACAAAAGAATACTACGAGGCTACAACTCCAGGGTCAACTGTCTTAGTTGGGATAAGTCTCTCTTAAGACAGGGTCTCAGAATCTAAACCCACAACATCCTGGGGTCCATAAATGGTAGGGTACCACTCCTCAGTGTCATCTGGAAAAATATATCCAGTCAGGAAAGGAGCAGAGTACATCTCTAACAACAGTTCTAATCAATGATAAAAACTATGTAACAGTAAATAGCTATGAATAAACAAAATGCACAATAGATATAAGAGATATATGTACGATAAGGAAATACTGGAAATAAATACAATAATGAACAAATGCCAATGAATCAATAATACTAATGACTAAGTGTGTGAGTACTAGCTTAACATGTGATCATCTTGGGCAAGATGTAATGCGACCTGGCTAATCATACGTGCGGTGCATGATCAATACTATTCAGTAATCTGTACTTTATTCAATAGGGAAATTGATCACATATCTATACTAATACTCCCCACCCCCGACTGGTATAATAGATCCAACCACGGTATGCTATGGCACGAGATTCCCCAAGAAGATAGCTAGTCTTCCCGAGAATCGGTGTCTATACATGTACAAGATAACCAATGAAACAATACTTGCACCATATATACCCTATACCAAGGAATAACATCTCATGACGAGATCCGGATATACCAATCCGTGTAACCATAGTGTCAAGAGAAACATGGATATCTACACTAGATACAACGAACATAGAGGATATCATAAATGAAAAACTATCAGAGAATGTACTCGCTTGAAGTCCAATAAATAGTCTCACAGATGTCTGACTCGGTGCCTCGAAGACCTAGATATAAAATACAACATCAATACAAGGTCCCGAAAAGAGAACAAGTTAAACTAGTCAACTTCCAGGTCAATAAGTCAATTCTAAGTCAAAAGTCAACTGTGGTCAACTCTAAAGTCAACTAAAGTCAACTAAAGTCAACTATGGTCAACTATGGTCAATCCAAGGTCAACTATCTATTTCTAGGTTGCACAAGTCTAATACAAAAATCTTGGATCAAAATACTAAAATCTAAGTCATAGAACCACATCCTAAAATATTAGGATACCGTATCTTCGGATACGTGAATCCAAGGTAAACCTCACCATATATATATATATATTAAATATAATGTATAATAATATAGAATATTAAATTACAACAATTAGGGACCATGGTTTTGAACCATTTTGGTACCCACACAAAGTAATATTCAAGATACATAGATATATTATTTATCCTTATACATAATATATTATAAATAAACTAATATATTATACAATTAAAATTATAACAATACTAGTATTATACCTCACAATAAACACACACATATATATATATACATATATATATATATATATATATATATATATATATATATATAAAATTATCATATATAAAATATAAATTAAAACTGCCTAACTGTCACTGAAAACAGTGTGTTAAAACACTGATTTTCAATAAACAGGCTTTTAGTGACAGTTCCTACTGTCACTGAAAACACCGTCGCCAAAGCCGCTGTGCAATTGTACTGCTGTCACTTATTGGTGACAGTTCAAACTGTCACAGAACCAACCGTCACTGCTGCTGTCGCGTATTCCCGCCAGCTGCATTAATGAAAGAACCGTCATTAATGCCCTAATAACTGCTACAGCGACTGCTGCTTTAATGACAGTATCTGTCATTAATAGCTGTTGTCGCCAAAACAATTAATTTATATAAAAATATATATAAATAAATATATAAATATATAACTCAATATATATATATAAAACAAATAAATAAATAAATACTTATATATACATAATCATATACATATAAATAAATATTAAAAGCTACCATACACATCCATGTACTAATGTACATATTTTAACATGGCTAGAAGCACATATAAAAATATATTTATTAATATACAATTAATTATATAATAATTATAATTAATATAATTACTCATTTAAATACTTAAATATAAAACATTTATATATAATTTATTTTATTAACAAGTTGTAACATATATAAATGCATGTAAAGAAAGCTACATATATATTTATACATCATATTAGTACACATAAAATAATACATAGATCTATGCTACAATAAATACCATAATAAATACACTAAAATAAATATATAACATCTATATATATTTACTAATTATAATTCAAGAATTAAAGCATAAATAATTCTATCTATACATAAACACACACAATTGGAGAGTATCACACCTTATCCCACTAGATCTAGGATATGCATGCGACACGAGTCCAACACACAACCAATTATATTTCGAAAGACACAAGCAAGTCACAATTATTATTTATGAACAAATCAAAGTGTCAAATGTAGATCTATGTGTCCGTGTCAAAATATGACATGTACAAAGTCCCGTGTCGGAGGAAAATCCCCAAAACGATACGTATCACCAAATTATTGGAATACGACCTATATGTACCCAATTGTGGACACGACACTAGCCCCAAACATATAAGCACATGCCCAATTGATCTATAGGATCAATTGACACACACAACAAAATGTTAATTCGGAATTCCCCTAAAATTGACACAAAAAGCACCATAACTTTCTCCATGGGTCTCCTATAAACACAAAATCAAGTTCTATGGGTAGTACATATATATGGGTTGATTTTACATGATTAAATCTCAGATTTAGAAGCTATTTTAATGGGAAAAACTGAATTATATCTATTAGGAGATGGATTCCCAATGAAACCTCTAATTGAGATAAACTTGCTTCCAAATTGTAGATCCTTGCTCCTCTTTGTAGATCCTTGCTTCCTCCTTCTAGATCCTTGCTTCTCAACTCTCTTATGGTGAATTGGGAAGAATTTGGAATAAATTTGGTAGGGAATTGGAATGGGAATGAAAGAAATTTAGGAGTGGGAAATTTTAGATCTAGATTTAGAAATGAGAATGAGAGGAGAGAATTTCCCCCCCTCTAATATAGGCCGGCCCCTACCCCTTCCTCAAGCAATTATGAAATGTCCAATGTACCCCTTGGGGCCTCTCATGAAGAAATAATTAAGGAAGGAAGCTTCTAGTCTAATGACTTAATTACTTTAATCCATCTCCTTAACAATGGGCTTTCTAATTGGGCCTAGTCTAACTAATTAATTCATGTTGGTCCATGGGTCCAAACTAAACTAGTTGGGTCCACTAATATAAGTCCAAAATAATTAAATAATATCTAACAACAATTAAATAATACAATAAATAATTATTTACCATGCACAATAATTAATTAAATAGGAAATGATTAAAATACCCTTTCCTAAAAATGTTGTAGTGACAAGTCTACCCTCCTTAAAAAAATTTTGTCCTCGAAATTCAAAGATGAAAACTACCCCCAGAAAATCACAGAACAGAACTAAAGAATCACAACTACTAATGAATAGAACATAACTAGAAAATAACATACCTCAAGGTACAAACAAATATGGATAACGCTCTCCCATTTCATCCTCTCTCTCCCAGGTAGACTCCCCTGGAGAGTGATGCCTCCATGCGACGTGCACCAAAGGAATGGTCTGGTTCCTCAGTACCTTCTCTCTCTGATTCAGAATCTCAACTGGCTGCTCTGGATAGCTAAGAGTAGGGCCCACCTCTATCTCCGAGTGATCCAATACATGACTAGGATCTGCCACGTATCATCTCAACTGTGACACATAAAATACGTTGTGCACTCCCTCCAATGCAGGTGGCAAGTCTAGTCTATAAGCAACTGCACCGACCCTCTCTAGAATAGTGAAAGGTCCGATGAATCACGGACTAAGCTTTCCGCCTCCACCGAATCGTACCTCGTGTCGGAGAAATCCTCAGAAACACCAAACTATCCACCTATAACAAAACACCATCTTAAGAACTTAATCTATAACAAACAAGAACAAGCACAAACAAAATCTAAACTATACCTCGAACTCCAAAGGTCTCCGATGGCTATCGGCCCAATGCCGCTGTCGGTCCTGCCCCACTCGAAGTCTGTCTCTAATCAACTCAACCTTCTCTGCTGCATCCACAACCATCTCTGGCCCAAGCAAAACTCTCTCTCCAACATCGTCCCAAGACAAAAGAGTACGACACCTCCGACTATATAGAGCTTCAAAAGGTGATATCTCTATACTGGCCTGGTAACTGTTGTTGTAAGCAAACTCTACCAAATGGAGATGGTCCTACCAAGAACCCCCGAAATCTAGTACACAAGTGTGCAACATATCCTCGAGAGTCTGGATAGTCCTCTCTGACTGCCCATCTGTCTGGGGATAATATGCAGTACTGAACTTGAGCTGAGTGCCCAAACTCTCCTGCAAACTCCTCCAGAAATGAGAAGTGAAACGACTATCCCGATCTGAAACTATGCTGACGGGAACTCCATGTATCCTAACGATCTGCCTCACATACATCTCTGCCAGCTTCTCCGTAGACAAATCCACCTTGAAAGGCAAAAAGTAGGCCGACTTGGTCAACTTATCAACAATGACCCAAATTACATTTTTTTCCTCCTGGAGATCGTGGAAGTCCGGACACAAAATCCATAGTAATGTGTTCCCACTTCCACTCTGGAATGGGTAATGGGTGAAGTAAACCTTCTAGCCTCTGCCTCTCGGCTTTTACCTGTTGGCACACTAAGCATCTGGATACAAACTGTGCCACTTCCCTCTTCATGCCATACCTCCACACACTCTCTCGCATATCTCGATACATCTTGTTAGCACCTAGATGTATGGAATACTGAGAGCGATGTGCTTTCTGCAATACCTCCTCACACAACTCCCCACTAGGCACACATAATTTAACTCCATGCCTCAAAGATCCATCCTCTGCAATAGTGAAATCATCCTCCAATCCTGCTCTCACCTGAGCTCTGATACTCCTTAGAGATACATCATCATATTGTGCTGCCTTGATCCTGTCTATCAGATCTGAGTGTATCTGCAATCCCCATATCTGCATAGCACACCCAGGAACAATCACCTCAATGTAAAAGCTCTCCAAGTCCTCCAACAAATATCGATCCTGCGTCAAGAACATAGCTATCGGATACCTGCTCAAAGCATCGGCAACTATATTGGCTTTCCCAGGATGATATTGCAAAGAGATATCAAAATCCTTCATCAGTTCTAACCACCGATGCTGCCTCATGTTCAACTCCTTCTGCGTGAAAACGTACTTCAAGCTTTTGTGATATGTGAAGATCTCCACACGCTCTCCGTACAAATAATATTTCCACAACTTCAGGGCAAAAATGATGGCTGCCAACTCCAAATCATGGGTAGGATAGTTCTTTTTATGAGGACACAATTGCCTGGATGCATAGGCAATCACTTTCCTATGCTGCTGAAGAACACAACCTAAACCCTTTCCCGATGCATCACTATAAATAGTGAAACCTCCGGACCCTGATGGCAACGTCAAAATAGGAGTAGACGTCAACCTCTTCTTCAACTCCTCAAAAGCAACCTGGCAATCTTCCGTCCAAACAAACTCCACATCCTTTCTTGTGAGTCTGGTCATCGGCTCGGCAATCCTCGAAAAATCTTGCACAAACTTCCTGTAATAGCCTGCCAATCCCAAGAAACTCCTGATCTCTGCTACCGAACTCGGAGTCTTCCAAGATTCTACTGCTGAAATCTTCTTCGGATCTACTGAAATACCATCACCAGTCACAACATGCCCCAAGAACTCCACCTTGTCCAAGAAAAACTCACACTTGGACAACTTCCCATACAACTTCTCCTTCCTCAGCACATCCAACACAATCCTCAAATGCTCCTCATGCTCCTCCGGTGTCCTCGAGTATATGAGTATGTCGTCGATGAACACCACCACGAACTTGTCATGGTACTGGTGGAATACCTTGTTTATCAAGTTCATAAATACCGTCGGTGCATTAGTTAAACCAAACGACATCACCATAAACTCGTACTGACCATACCGAGTTCTAAAAGCAGTCTTCGGTATGTCCTCCGGCTTCACCTTCACCTGATGGTAGCCTGATCTCAAATCTATCTTAGAAAATACCTTGGCACCACCCAATTGATCAAACAGATCATCAATCCGTGGTAAAGGATACTTATTCTTGATAGTGAGATTATTCAAAGCCCTGTAATCAATGCACATGCGCACCGATCCATCCTTCTTCGATACAAACAATACCGGGGCTCCCCATGGTGAAGAACTCGATCTGATAAACCCCTTATCCTGCAATTTGTCCACCTGCTTCTTTAACTCGACCAGCTCGCTGTTGTTTACTCTATAGACATGCTGCGAAATTGGTTCTGCACCTGGCACCAAGTCTATAAAAAATTCAACATCTTGATCTGGCGGCAATCCTGGCAATTCCTTAGGAAACACATCCAAGAACTCTGCTATTAATGGATGTGGCAACTCCTTGTCTTCTACCATAGCTCCACAAATAATGCCTTCGCCTTGCTCTGCAGCTCCTCTAGCAAACTCGAACTCTGGCTCTCCTGGCGAACCAAACAAAACTCTACCTCCTCTACAATCTATGCTAGCATGGTGCCTACTCAACCAATCCATCCCGAGTACAATGTCATAGCTCAGAAGTGGCATTACAAGTAGACATGCACTCAACTCCCGGCCTCCCAAAGTAACCCTCCGATCCTTACAAATATTATTAACCAGGATAATGCCTCCCCCGGTCATGATCTTGCAAGTCCTAATCAAAGACTCAGCTACCAAACCATGCTTTATAGCAAAAGAAACAGATACAAAACTATGGAAAGCACCACTATCAAATAAAGCTAAAGCTGGAATGGAATCAAGAAGAATAGAACCTGCAATGACATCTCCGGTGGGTTCCTCCTCTTCGACGGTCATAGCAAACGCTCGTCCCTGCCGAGCACCTCCCTGCTGCTGATGCTGGACAAAATGCTGCTGCGGTGTCGGAAGCGGTCCCCTCGGCTGTGCTGCAGGTAGTCTCGTCTGTGCCCTCGGAGCTGGAGCTGCTCCCTGAACTGCACGACGAGGACACTCCCTCGATTGATGCCCTTCAGTACTACAATACAAACAAACTCCTAGCCTCCTCCTGCAAACTTCTCAGATGTGGCCGGGCTTCTTGCAGAAGTTGCATGGAGCTTGCTGTAACTGTCTCTGCTGCTGAGGTGCCTGGTGAAAAGGTGCTCTAGTTGGAGTCTGGTTCTGCTGTGGCTGCTGGAAAGGTCTGGACTAGAAATAAGGACGTTTGGCAAATACTGCACTGCCATTGGCCCCCAAAAAAGAATCACGGTCTCTCTTGGTCTTCAAACCCAGATCCCGCTCAACCTTGCGTGTCTCCACAAGTATCTCCGAGTATGTCTCATAAAAAGACGGAATGAGAATCTTCACTTCCCAGTTTAGACCCTCACGGAAACGAATAGCTCGAACCTCCGGTTCTCTCACCAAATACTCTGCAAATCGGCTCAACCTACCGAACTCCGCAGCGTACTCCTCCATAGACATGCTCTCCTGAATAAGACTCTCAAATTGTCTTCCCAAGTCAAGCCTGTCTATCCGGGCAAAAAACTTCTTCTTGAAAAGGTCCTTGAATACCTCCCAAGATTGTCCTACGTCAACCAGAACTGGCTCATTCCTGAACCAAGTGCGAGCGACGTCGAACAATTGAAGTCCTACCGCCTCAACCTTCAGATCTTCAGAAAGACGGGATACCCTCATAAGACGTTCAATGTCCTCGAGCCAATCATCAGCATAGACGATGCCCTCCGTCCCTTTGAAAACCCTAGGCTCCAGTTTCTTGAAGTCCTGAATGTTGCCTGGCTGAAGCTGAGCAACATGAGGAACAACCTGCTGCTGGACCGAAACTTCTCTCTCAACTACAGCACAAGCAAGCTGATGAGCACTCTCGATGTCCTGTCGTAGAACGTCGGTTTGCCTCTGATGTGCCTCTGACTGAGCCCTCTGTGCCTCAAGCATCTCACAAAATAGTGTAAACATCTGTGACGCCTCTGCTGGCACAGGAGGTGGAGGTGGAAGCCCCTCAGATACAGCTGGCACAGTCCTCTGAGTAGGTAGTGGACCTCCGAAAGCAGCTGACACTCCAATCACCGAAGAAGTGACTGGTGCAGGCCCTCGGGATGTCGCAGACCTCTCAGAAACTGCTCTCCCCTGTTGTGATCTAGTCTTAGGCGGCATCCTGAGACAAAGCGAAAAAATCAATATGGCACACGATGTACGACATCAAAGAAAGGACAGTTTAAGGGATCAAGTATCAATGTCAAAGGAGAATAGTTGAATCAAAAGAATTTTCCCAGATGTGATTGAGTATCTCAGCCTATATCCTATATCCTATCGCAGGCTCGTAGTACAACTAAATTGTCGCACTACCACGACATCACATACTTTATCAAGCTTGACCTGTATGGGCCACCACCAAAAATATGTCACGACCCACACCCGGTGTAAGGGTACTAGTCGAAAACAACACCCAGCCTACGCCACAGAATCGGCGGTAGAACGCTGTCTAGATAGTCTATCTAACAATATAATGAACCACCAATAATGATAGTATACTCAATCATAGAACTAAGATAGAAATGAGCACGAATCAGATAAGAATAGAATAGTCATAATACAACTCATGAGTCTAAATAATACATCAAGGAGTCTGAAGAAATACAGAAAAAAGCTGGAGACAAATCCAGTACAAAAGAATACTACGAGGCTACAACTCCAGGGTCAACAGTCTCAGTTGGGATAAGTCCCTCTTAAGCCAGGGTCTCAGAATCTAAACCCACAATATCCTGGGGTCCATAAATGGTAGGATACCACTCCTCAGTGTCATCTGGAAAAATATATCCAGTCAGGAAAGGAGCAAAGTACATCTCTAACAGCAGCTCTAATCAATGATAAAAACTATGTAACAGTAAATAACTATGGATAAACAAGATACACAATAGATATAAGAGATATATGTACGATAAGGAAATACTGAAAATAAATACAATAATGAACAAATGCCAATGAATCAATAATACTAATGACTAAGTATGTGAGTACTAGCTTAACATGTGATCGGCTTGGGCAAGATGCAATGCGACCTGGCTAATCATACGTGCGGTGCATGATTAACACTATTTAGTAATCAGTACTTTATTCAATAGAGATATTGATCACATATCTATACTAATACTCCCCACCTCCGACTGGTATAATAGATCCAACCACGGTATGCTATGGCACGAGATTCCCCAAGAAGATAGCTAGTCTTTTCGAGAATCGGTGTCTGTACATGTACAAGATAACCAATGAAACAATACTTGCACCATATACACCATATACCAAGGAATAACATCTCATGACGAGATCCGGATATGCCAATCCGTGTAACCATAGTGTCAAAAGAAACATGGATATCTACACTAGATATAACGAACATAGAGGATATCATAAATGATAAACTATCAGAGAATGTACTCACCTGAAGTCCAATAAATAGTCTCACAGATGTCTGACTCGGTGTCTCGAAGACCTAGATATGGAATACAACATCAATACAAGGTCCCGAAAAGAGAACAAGTTAAACTAGTCAACTTCTAGGTCAATAAGTCAATTCTAAGTCAAAAGTCAACTATGGTCAACTCTAAAGTAAACTAAAGTCAACTATGGTCAACTATGGTCAATCCAAGGTCAACTATCTATTTCTAGGTTGCATAAGTCTAATACAAAAATTTTGGGTCAAAATACTAAAATCTAAGTCATAGAACCAAATCCTAAAATATTAGGATACCGTATCTTCGGATACGTGAATCCAAGGTAAACCTCACCATATATATATATATATTAAATATAATGTATAATAATATAGAATATTAAATTACAACAATTAGAGACCATGGTATTGAACCATTTTGGTATCCACACAAAGTAATGTTCAAGATACATAGATATATTATTTATCCCTATACATAATATATTATATATAAACTAATATATTATACAATTAAAATTATAACAATACTAGTATTATACCTCACAATAAACACATATATATATATACATATATATCAATAAGTATCATATATAAAATATAAATTAAAACTGCCTAACTGTCACTGAAAACAGTGTGTTAAAATACTAATTTTCAATAAAAAGGCTTTTAGTGACAGTTCCTACTGTCACTGAAAATACCGTCGCCAAAGCCGCTGTGCAACTGCACTGCTGTCACTTATTGGTGACAGTTCAAACTATCACAGAACCAACCGTCACTGCTGCTGTCGCTTATTCCCGCCAGCTGCATTAATGACAGAACCGTCATTAATGCCCTAATAACTGCTATAGCGGCTGCTGCTTTAATGACAGTATCTGTCATTAATAGCTGTTATCGCCAAAACAATTAATATATATAAAAATATATATAAATAAATATATAAATATATAACTCAATATATATATATATATAAAACAAATAAATAAATAAATACTTATATATACATAATCCTATACATATAAATAAATATTAAAAGCTACCATACACATCCATGTACTAATGTACATATTTTAACATGGCTAGAAGCACATATAAAAATATATTCATTAATATACAATTAATTATATAATAATTATAATTAATATAATTACTCATTTAAATACTTAAATATATTTTATAAAACATTTATAAATAATTTATTTTATTAACAAGTTGTAACATATATAAATGCATGTAAAGAAAGCTACATATATATTTATACATCATATTAGTACACATAAAAAAATACATAGATCTATGCTACAATAAATACCATAATAAATATACTAAAATAAATATATAACATCTATATATATTTACTAATTATAATTCAAGAATTAAAGCATAAATAATTAGATCTATACATAAACACACACAATTGGAGAGTATCACACCGTATCCCACTAGATCTAGGATACGCATGCGACACGAGTCCAACACACAACCAATTACACCTCGAAAAACACAAGTAAGTCACAATTATTATTTATGAACAAATCAAAGTGTCAAATGTAGATCTATGTGTCCGTGTCAAAATACGACATGTATAAAGTCCCGTGTCGGAGAAAAATTCCCAAAATGACACGTATCACCAAATTATTGGAATACGACCTATATGTACCCAATTATGGACACGACACTAGCCCCAAACATATAAGCACATGCCCAATTGATCTATAGGATCAATTGACACACACAACAAAATGTCAATTCGGAATTCCCCCAAAATTGACACAAAAAGTACCATAACTTTCTCCATGGGTCTCCTATGAACACAAAACCAAGTTCTATGGGTAGTACATATATATGGGTTGATTTTACATGATTAAATCTCAGATTTAGAAGCTATTTTAATGGGAAAAATTGAATTATACCTATTGGGAGATGGATTCCCAATGAAACCTCCAATTGAGATGAACTTGCTTCCAAATTATAGATCCTTGCTCCTATTTGTAGATCCTTGCTTCCTCCTTCTAGATCCTTCCTTATTAACTCTCTAATGGTGAATTGGGAAGAATTTGGAATGAATTTGGTAGAGAATTGGAATGGGAATGAAAGAAATTTAGGAGTGGGAAATTTTAGATCTAGATTTGGAAATGAGAATGAGAGGAGAGAGAATTTCCCCCCCTCTAATATAGGCCGGCCCCTACCCCTTCCTCAAGCAATTATGAGATGTCCAATGTACCCCTTGGGGCCTCTCATGAAGAAATAATTAAGGAAGGAAGCTTCTAGTCTAATAACTTAATTACTTTAATCCATCTCCTTAACATTGGGCTTTCTAATTGGGCCTAATCTAAATAATTAATTCATGTTGGTCCATGGGTCCAAAATAAACTAGTTGGGTCCACTAATATAAGTCCAAAATAATTAAATAACATCTAACAACAATTAAATAATACAACAAATAATTATTTACCATGAACAATAATTAATTAAATAGGAAAAGACTAAAATACCCTTTCCTAAAAATATGGTAGTGACATGGAGCTAATTTTTTATGCTTCTACAAGACCCCCTTTAAAGTTTCTAAAATAAAACTCCATAAGTCGCAAAGTTCAGAATAATTTGAACAGAAGCATGGAGAACATAGGTTCAAGGACCTTCCTATGTTTGGCGCATCCGCAAAGTATTTTTCTTTTGGCGCTGCATGTTATTTGGCGCATATGGTTGTTGGTCGCATAGAGTAGCCTGGCTAAGCACAACAGACTCCTTGGCGCATTGGACTATTGGGTATATTGGACTATGGAGAAGATTTATTCTTTGACCCTTAGGTTCATTCAACAATTTCAGTGCCTAGCCATTAATGTCTTACCTGCTATAAATAGAGGAATTTAGGGACGAAGAGAATAGTGTGTTTCTCTCTTCTCCTCATGTCTCTATTGCAATTAAGTGCATGGAGGCCCATCGGGCGGTTCATCGACCCTCTCCCTCTAATGGTTGATCACCTGTCGGCAGTCGACGAAGGTATAGAGCACTCTTTTCTGGGTTACTCGGGCACTAATGAATCTCTCGGCCCAACGTGCATGGTCGTAGCCGAAAGGCTTCGTCTTGAGGATACGCTGACGGCGAGTATTATTTCTTGGCAGCATGGGTAAAGTTGTCCTTGGACACGCACCTGAGGCATGCACCAAAATTTGATACACAATCCCTCAATGGGGCATATTGGCCTCTGCATTATGGCATCTACCTTGGCACTGTGGTGGTAGTGCACCTTAAGACTGATATGCATGACATTGATAACACTTATGTGCATCTTCTCTGGCTGAACTGCTGCTTGGCGTATGACACTAATAACACTTTTGTACAGTCTTGCAATAATTCTGACTTTGGTGTGTTCGTTTATGCAGGAACTATTTCGGATTACTCTGAATATGATGGAGCATGGAAGCATATCATAGTCACCATTATTCGTGGTGAACAAGCACATTATCCGGAGGATTGTCTGCGATATTCTAATATAGCTCACTGCAGATTCTTTTCATATACGACAATGATAATATGGCCAAATCTCGGATCGAGTCCTGGCGGCCCATCCGAGTAGCAGCGATGGGGCTAGTTATCCCAACCGGGACTTCTAGTCACGTCCTTTCACACAAAAGAGTTCGTTCTTGTAGGCTTGACTCTGTATTGCAAGCTCCATTGCTTTCTAGCGGTATGAATTCTTTTCTCGCACTGAGGAGTTTGCTGAAGTGATGACCCAGAATGCGTTAAGCTGCCGGCTTTACTAGCATTGGTATGAATCAGCATAGTAGGGTCCCTTTTTTTTCAAATGTACACATAATCTTGAATATTGATGAAAAATCCTTCAATGTAATAGACTTCCATATGTACTCATGATCTTGAATATTAATAAAACTTTTGCCTCTTTTCCTGTTTTAGAACTTTTCTTGTTGCCATGGATATCGTGGTTTATGAGTACTGTAACAGAGTTAATATAGATGTACTATGATGTCATAACAACGATAATGCCAAGCTCTATCAGAGGTAGTATGGACGTGATACTTAGATTAGATCCTTTAAGAAAGTTTAGTGTTGATATCATCTACGATGGTAGAGATACTTTGATGTGGAGCCAATAGCTCAGGCAAGTTGGGTTGCAGCTAAGTACAATCATAGCGAGGTACTTTGTGGAGAGAAACGCCAACGAGTCAGAGGTCACATGGACATGACTGTCTTCTTCTAATAGGAAGAACTACTTTGCCTCTTTGTGGATCTGTTACCCATTGTGTACATGGGATTCCAGAGTACAGGTAACAGATTTATCTGTATTCTATAGACGATGATAAGAAGAAAAAATAAACTTGGATAGGGAAAATGTCAGCTTTTATATTTCCCTGGTGGGAATAAAATTTTAATTTGAGGCAATCCCTTGCTGAGGAAATACAGGACATCTTCCAAAGGGATAATATCGTTAAATGATGATGCGTCGGTAGATACTACAATATATTCTTTCAACTCATCTTTACTGGCTGCCAGCGACGTTGGCGGTGCAGGAGCTTTTCGGTGGAGTTTGACTACCAGTTGCTCTAGGGTTCTCACTATATAGGGTTCTTTGTTTGGAAGGTGTCTCAACCTCCAAGGCTTGACCACTGGGGATTCAGGAGCCTTCTTACGGAGCTTGACCACCAGATAAGTGGCTGCGGGGACTGGGAGTCCTTTCAGATGAATCCTTAGAGGAGTGTCTAAAGTTGTAATAGTGTCGGCTTTATCATCGGCATAGTTTGTGCCTTCGTCTGAGTAGATTTGTTTTTACAAGACCGAGTCAGAGTAGTACGTCTCGATCCCTTTGAAAGGATCCACGTCAGCAAATTTTATTTTGACGACGGTATCTTGGTTGTTGTACTTCAAGCATTGGTAGAGAGTGGATGGAACAATCATGTATTTATGTATCCATGGTCATCCAAGTAGGACATTCTAGGATACTTCCTCGTCATTGACGTAACAAGTAACTTCTGTACGGAGGTCACTGATTTGGTATTTCAGATAAATCTTGCCTAGAGGGTAGCTTCTCCTCGTATTGAATCCGCTAATGGTGGTATTAGTGGCTTCTAGCCGATACATTGTGATGCCCAGGGTTTGTAGTAAGCTCCGTGGGATGATGCTGAAGGATGGCCCGAGGTCGATATGCATCCGATCCACTTTAATGGCTCTGATGTATCCTATGTAATACAGGGGATGATCGTGCCTATTATTTTTTATCAACATGTCCTGCTGGAAGAAAGTGATACTCGGGATCGTCTCCATCATACTGTTGCATTGAGGACATGCGACGACATTCTTAGCCGGTGGCTTGACTTGAGGTAGATAGGAGTCGACGATTTATAATGCCTCACTCAGAGCATCATGGGTCTTTTTGGAAAGGTGCAGAAGCTCGAAGAGTGATAGCTTCGCGGGAGTGTTGGCCAATTGTGCCACTATATCGAAGTTGTAGGGCTTCTCCAGCCCTTACATTATATCCTTCTGCAGAGGTTTATCATAACGAGTTTTCTTTTTTTTTTCTTTTTCGCTGTAGGAAGCTGGGATAGACCCAGATCGGAGGTCAGGAGTTTACCCGCTAGAGGTGTTGAGTCATCAGGAGCATTGTAATCACGTTGATAGGTTAACCCCGACCTGGTTACTCCTGCTAGAGATTCGTCTATTATTGGGGAGACTACGTGACAAGACTTGGTCTTCTTCCCTTTGGCCTTAGAGACTGGCGGTGCTGTTGACTATGTCATATCTGGGACGATGTCTGGATGAATCCATATAACTTTGCATTTTGGAGTCTCAATGGGAACCAAACCTTCTGCTCGGGCTGGAGGGAGGTTAATGATCACCATGGTTGTCCTTGGTATGGGGACGACACCATCTTAGGCCTTTGTTGTTGGAAAAGTTGTAAGTCCCCTTATTTTTGAATAGGGTTAATTTGGTAATCTATAATATATTTTATTGTTTTAATTGATTTAATAGTTAATGTATTAATTTATAAAATCTTTTTATATATATAAATATATGATACTTTGTCGTGGCTTAGATATTTTGAGCAATGCAAGACCTTTTTTCTTCCAACCAAATTCACATTATTGACCTTGAATGTACCTAGTACATTTGGGACATAGGAGTTCCTTTAATTTGATCTCTCCCATTCTCCAAAATATTGATAAACATATCGAACTCGTGACATTACAAATTTACCATCAATTGGCTAGTTGAACCCAACCGAGCCCAAGCACCCAACTCGGACTCTCAAACCAATTTCTATAAGGCATGTACACTACTCCCACATATTTTTTCTACTCTATAACACATCCCACATATAATTTGGTACACAAAAATTTGAACAAATCAATTAAATGGTCCATAAATGCAATATTTTTAAATTAGAAAAGCCCCTATGCAATCTTGTTGCATATCAATTTAATTCTGAAACAAAATTTTAAAAATATAATTTAAAGATTCTAGACCATCCCCTCACCCAATTTTAGCTTCTTTAAATCCTATCTATATATGGAAACACAAAAACAAATCCTAACCACCAAACTACATCTCTACATATACAGATTAACCTAATTAATAGGTTCGTCCCCCCTCTTCTCTCCTCACAGAAATTGCCGACCCCCTCCCTCTAATTTACGACCCCCCATAGCCCCCTACTCCCTCTCTATTTCAGATCTCCATCAACTCCAAGCCCCCACACAAGTTCCTAAAATGTTCTAACACTCTTAGAAGGTTCGACAACCCCTCATAGGGACAAAAACTGTTGCTGGTTGCAGCAGCCATATTGCTGTGTAAATAGCAGCAAAAACCCATAAAAACCCTATTCTTTATCCCATTGAAGTCTCTTAAAGACCCGTCAAGTTTCGTAAAATTTGGAGTCCGTTTAGCGCTTCAAAAGTCAGTGTTGCAAGAAGAGCCTCCGCTGTAATCGCGATCAAGTAAGTTTTGTAATTCATTTTTAATATTTATTTTCCAAATGTGAAAACACTTGTATAAACACAAAAATAGGTTAGATGACACATGATGAAACCCCCATGTATGAGAAACCCTAACTTTACATGCAAACTACTCTTTGATGACACGAGAACCAATACATGGCAATGTGTAAATCCTAATAACCTAGTTTTGATTGATATTGTATTTTTATTATTAAAATATGAATTTTCAGAAATTAAATAATAAATTTTAGGTTATAAATTATTATATTTTAATTCTGATTTCTAAATATTTATTTCAGATTTACTTATTAGTCCAAATTTGGTTAGGTGACTAGTCGATAATTCGTTAGGGCTTGGTTTTGGTTTCCACTTGATGTTTGACCCATAACACTTATATGAGATGACCCTAACACTAAAATCCCTATTTTCCAATAAATTTTAGAATTAATAGTTTTGTAATAATTAATGATTAAAAAATAGTTTTGGCATTGTTTAATGACTAGTAATATTCTAGTGTGTAGCTACTTGCATGTGCAACTAATATAGAATTATTAACTAGATAATAACCTAATTTAACTAAAAAATTAAATTCTAACTCGTGTAATAATTAATTGGTAGGTGTTTGAGACATTTCTGTGGAGAGCTCCGGACCAGACTTGTGGTGCTCGCAGCTTGGCTTGGAAAGCAAGTACACCCTGCTTAATCGTATTATTCTGTTTCCATATGCCTAGTTTTAGTTGATACTGTGTGCACGCGTCTTAGAGTAGCAGACTTATCTGGTATATTGTGAAGGTACTTGGTGTCTTCTGACCTGACACCTGTTCATCACATTTCTGTCTGAGTGAGTGAGTGCATGGACTAGCGTGTCGATTGATCTTCAATACGTGAGTTCGCGTCTTGGGTTAGTAGTTAGCGTTTGGTCTAGTTCCTAGATTTTATTTGACGTCATTGCATTATGTCTGCACTGCAAATACGGTTCGAACGATACATTGGTAGAAAAGAATTTACTAGCGAGCATATGAGACATTATTCTTCTCCTTTTATATATGGTTTACCCCTGCATTCTGTCTAAAGTCTACTGGGACGACGGATTATCTCTACCCCCGCTCATGCGCCACTTAAGATGTATCGAGTGCATATCACATAGATGGTTTAGTTACCCTTTTTCTTGTTTACTGCTTTACTTTCATGCATGTCAATTTTTTGTATACTTGTTATGTCCCTCTGAGGACCTAGTACCCTTTCCAGATCCAGACGAGCACTTGTACCCGACGGACTATGGAGTTGGAGATTTTGCTGACGAGGACCTTATGGTAGAGCCACAGGAGTTCCTTGAGCATCATGAATGATAGTTTCTTCCTGTCTTGGCTGTCCTTATCTAGTTAGCTGACTTCCAGGCTATTTTATTATTGACTAGTTGTATTTTCTTTCAGTATTCTTTCATACTTTATTATCGTGGATTGTTCTCTACTATACTTTATTTTATTGCTGGATTCTGAGACGTTATCAATTCATTCAATTTCCTATTTTTGTGATATTTGTGGATGAGACAAGATTATAACCTGCTTATGATTTTTTGTCTTAGTTATGTTTACAGCGTACTACGACTGGTTAGATCCATTAAATTGGGTTCCTATACTTGTTCGTATAGCTGGCATATGTACATATACTTGGTGTTTGTGGTATTAAATGAAAGAACGAAGTGTATATAATACGGGGTTTTACACGAAACCCGCCTTCTTTGGTTTACAAACAAACTTGTACAATTTGATCCTACACGAGGATGTGGGAGTATAATTTATTTAATCTGGGTAAATATTGCTATAGGTGTCTGATCTGCAGTCGATCACTTTAGCCCTTGGACCACACGATGGTGAAGAAGTGCCGTAGAAGACAGGAAGCAGCTTCGAAGGTTGCAAAAGAGGGTGGATGCACGATGCCAAAGTCGTCGATCCCTACTCTTTGCCTGAGCTCCGGATTCTCTCTCTCTCTCTCTCTCTCTCTCTTGACCTCCGGTTCGATCTTTCTTGGAAGTTCGACCTTGGATCTATATCTCAAAGTCTCGACCGTGGATCTGATATTGGTTTCCTTGACCAATTTCCGACCTTGTTCGATTTTAAAATCTCCGGCCTTGTTCGATTTTAAAGTCTCGACCTTGTCCTCTGTTGATAGAGGTCTCTATTTATAGAGTTTTAGTGACAGTGACCACTCCGTCGGTATAGAAACCGAGGAGTGGAAAGTACAGCACCCTTTTACACAACGGTTTAAAATAACCAATGCCTGCGTATAGATGATCCTTTGAATGAGCGTATGACGCGGGTCCAACTAAAGGACAAAACAGGTATAATCGCTACGAAGATCACGGCGTAGAAGCCACGTAGGTAGGTATCCCTTGTGTAGAAGAGGTGGGCATAGAAGCCAATGTCTGTCACCATGGCGTATAAGCCAAGTAGGCATAGAAGCCAAAATAGGCGTAGAAGTCGAGTGGTCATAGAGGCCGAGTGGGCGTAGAAGCCGAGTGGTCGTAGAGGCCGAGTGGGCGTAGAATCCAAATGGGCATAGAAGCCAAGTGAGCACAGGAGCTGAATGGGCGTAGAAGCCGCTGCGTACCGTGCCAGAGTGCTGATGTGGACGTCTTAGCCGAAATTACGGCTTTTGAAGATATAATCAAATCTCTTGCATTAAATGCAGAGATTTGCCACCATTATGTGCATTAAATGCGGAGGCATGTTTTGAAGGTCTGCAGCCCTTCTGTGCATCAGTCGCAGAGACGTGCCTTGAGAAACTGTCACCACTCTGTGCATCAGTCGCAGAGACGTGCCTCAAGAAACTGTCACCGCTCTGTGCTCTAGACGTAGAGATATGCCTTGAGCCCCGTACGAAGTGCAGCTTTTGATGTGGCAGGCAGTTTGTCTACTGCGAAGCATAAATAGCTCATGTCTGCCTGTGTAAAACAAGGCAGCGTATCCCTTTGTGCATGTAAAAGCAGTTTACGCAAAGGAGATGGCGGTAAATGATAGCCTGGGTTGCAGTGTTGTTCCATCATTATAGCCGTCGTCTGTGTAGCCGTGCAGTATCCCTTTGTCAGAAGTCCAGACTTCAGGTTCATTGTAGGGTCTGACAGGTTCACTTCAGGATCTGACAGGTTCACTTTGGAGAATATGAAGCGTCTCTTGTACACTTCAATGCTGTGTTAAAAGAGGATGGGTTTTACGCCCATGAGGCGATAAAGAACCCTGTTTACGCTGAAGCGGCCTGGACGTACTGCACTTACGCTGATGGTCCTCTTGAGCTTTTAATATTTCACGCTGTGTTTAGCGAAAAAAGCTCTGTTGCATGCTTGATGGCTCTGAAGGCCTCTGTTTACGCTGCTCTGCATCAATATGCTGCGTAGAACTTCCCAGCGTATTTTTCATTCTTCTACACTTGGTCCTATGTATTTTGGGACTAGGGTGTGACAAAAGTGCCAAAACTGGAGAGACACCATGTTTGTCGTGACGATCTTGTCTTCATATTCCAAAAAAAGAACTTTGGAGTCGATGACTTGCTGTATCTGCCTTTTCAACACATAGCAGTCCGCGTGGGGTGATGGACGTATCGGTGGTAGTGGCAATACTTAGGATTGTCCACCTTGCCCGCTTCATTGTGACGTTTAATGTCGGATAGCTTGAGCTTTTTACTCTTCATCAAAACATCGAAGAGTTCCATGACATCATCGTCATTGAAGGAATAAGTTTCCTATACTACTGGTGGCTTTGTCAGCTTCAGAACATGTGAGGTTAGATTTTTGGCCAAGTTTACTGTCAAGGCCTACTTCCCTTTATTGTCATGATTATTATTTGCAACGAAAGGACACTTTTCCTTGTCTTTAGTGTTAGGAGTTTGGAATCGCAACGAGCGGGCATCTTTTATGCTCTTTTTAGCAGCAACGACGCTTATAATGAACGCTGTCCAATTGGTGAATAAGCAGGAGATTCTTTTGGCACGTATCCAACAATGAGGACTCAGGAATACCAGCAGGCAATTTTAGCGCTGCTTGTCTGTCACGACCCGCACCCGGGGTAAGGGTACTAGTCGGAAACAACGCCCAGCCTACGCCGCAGAATCGGCGGTAGAACGCTGTCTAGAAAGTCTATCTAATATAATGAACCACCAAAAGATAGTGTACTCAATCACAGAACTAAGATAGAATGAACACGAATCAGATAAGAATAGAATAGTCACAATACAACTCATGAGTCTAAAATAATACATCAATGAGTCTGAAGAAAAATACAAAAATATGCTGGAGACAAATCCAGTACAAAAGAATACTACAAAACTATAAAGCTACAACTCCAGGGTCAACTGTCTTAGTTGGGATAAGTCCCTCTTGAGCCAGGGTCTCAGAATCTAAACCCACAACATCCTGGGGTCCATAATAGGTAGGGTACTCCTCAGTGTCATCTGGAAAAATATATTCAGTCAGGAAAGGAGCAGAGTACAACTCTAACAGCAGTTCTCAATAATGATAAAAACTATGTAACAGTAAGTAGCTGTGGATAAACAAGATGCATAAATAGATACAAGAAATGTATAGACAATAAGGAAGTACTGGAAAGAAATACAATAATGAACAATATGCTGATAGAACAAGAATACTAATGACTAAGTGTGTGAGTACTAGCTTTAACATGTGATCGGCTTAGGAACTTACACAAGAGTATAATGGCCTGGCTGATTATACGTGCGGTGTATGATCAACACTCACAAGGAACAAGACATGCACAAGGAGGGTATGATCACATATCTATACTAAAATACTCCCCACCCCGACTGGTATAATATATCCAACCACGGTACGTTATGGCACTAGATTCCCCAAGAAGATAGCTAGTCTCCCCGAGAATCGGTGTCTGTACATGTACAAGATAACCAATAAAACAATACTTGCACCATATACACCATATACCAAGGAATAACATCTCATGACGAGATCCGGATATACCAATCCGTGTAACCATAGTGTCAAGAGAACATGTATATCTACACTAGATACAACGAACATAGAGGATATCATAAATGAGAAACTATCAGAGAATGTACTCGCTTGAAGTCCAATGAACAGTCTCACAAATGTCTGACTCGGTGCCTCGAAGACCTAGATATGGAATACCACATTAATACAAGGTCCCGGAAAGAGAACAAGTCAAACTAGGCAATTTCTAGGTCAATAAGTCAATTCTAAGTCAAAAGTCAACTATGGTCAACTCTAAAGTCCACTAAAGTCAAACATGGTCAAACCCAAAGTCAACCTCACAAGACATCTATAAAATAATATAGAGATAAACTACAATAATTTAGAAATCAAATTAGATTCAAAAAGAACTCACACAAAGTATACTAATAATATAATTAATATATACCCTAAAATAATATATATACAACCCAACATTTATATAAATAACATAATATATTATTACAATTATTATTCCTCACAAAACACATATATATATACATATATATATATACAATTATAATATATAATATATACATTAAATCTGTCAAAGCGTCATTGAAAAATAGTGAATAAAATAAGATTAAATCAAAACAGTTTAAATAGTGACAGTCGGGACTGTCACCGAAGGACTGTCACCGAAACCCAAATAATAAACTGCCACTGCTTTGGTTTTCGCTGACAGTTAAACTGTCGCAGAAAACCGTCGCAGAAAAGCTGCTGTTTCCCGCTGCTGCAATTAATGACAGGTTTGTCATTAATTGCCCGAAGGCTACAGCGGCTGCTATTAGTCGGCTAATTAATGACAGTTTTTACTGTCATTAATTCACTGTCACTAAAACAAGTTATATATATATAATTATATATATAAAAACAGAATATATAAACAATATATATATATATATATAAACAGAATATATAAAACAGTATATATATATATATATATATATAAACCATTAATACAAAAATATACATATATATATTAATATACACATAAACTTATACCTTCAAATATTTAACAAAGAACATATAATTTACATGGCTAGAAGCACACCTAAAATATTTACATTAATATCCAAATAATTACATAATAATTATAAATAATATAATTACACAATTAAACATACAAATATATTTTATAAAATATTTTATGTATAAATTATATTATTTAACAAGTAGTAACATATATATTTGCATGCAAGAAAGCTACATATTATATTGTACATTATATTAGCACACCCAAAATATAGATCTATGCTACAATAATTACTATAATAAATACACAAAATAAATATTTAATATCCATATATATATACTAATTATAAATGAAGAATTGAACCACAATTAATTAGATCTATGCAAAAATACACACAATTGGAGAGTATCTCACCGTATCCCACTAGATCTAGGATACGCATGCGACACGAGTCCAACACACAACCAAATGCACCCCGAAGGACACAAACAAATCACAAATAATATTTATGAACAAATCAAAGCGTCAAAAGTAGATCTATGTGTCCGTGTCAAAATACGACATGTTCAAAGCCCCGTGTCGGAGGAAAACCCCCAAATGACACGTATCACCAAATAGTTGGGATACGAACCACAAGTATCCCAATATGGACACGACACTAGCCTCAAACACAAATCTCATGTTCAATTGATCTATAGGATCAATTGACACACACAACAAAATATAAATTCGGAATTCCAACAAAATTGACACAAAAAGCACCATAACTTTCTCCATGGGTCTCCTATGAACATAAAACAAAGTCCTATGGGTACTACATACATATAGGTTGATTTTACATGATTAAATCTCAGATTTAGAAGCTATTTAAATGGGAAAATCTGAATTATACCTATTGGGAGATGGATTCCCAATGAAACCTCCAATTGAGATGAACTTGCTTCCAAATTGTAGATCCTTGCTCCTCTTTGTAGATCCTTGCTTCCTTCTTCTAGATCCTTGCTTTCTCCTTCTCTAATGGTGAATTGGGAAGAATTTGGAATGAATTTGGTAGGGAATTGGATTGGGAATGGAGGGAATTTGGTAGTGGGAGAATTCTAGATCTAGATTTGGAATGAGATGAGAGGAGAGAGAAATTTCCCCCCCTCTTTAATAGGCCGGCCATAGCCCCTCCCCCAAGCAATTGTAAAATGTCCAATGTACCCCTTGGGGCCTCTCATGAAGAAATAATTAAGGAAGGAAGCTTCTAGTCTAATCATTTAATTAATTTAATCCATCTCCTTAACTATGGGCTTTCTAAATGGGCCAAGTCGAACTAATTAATTCATGTTGGTCCATGGGTCCAAACTAAACTAGTTGGGTCCATTAGAAATAAGTCCAAAATAATTTAATAATATCTAACAACAATTAAATAATACAACAATTAATTATTTACCATGCACAATATTTATTTAAATAGGAAATTACCAAAATACCCTTTCCTAGAAAATGTGGTAGTGACATTGTCGGACATGCTCGATGTAGTTTCGTGCGAGCTCCCGATCGCCCTGGGTGATGTCCATGAGTGATGACATAGTCATATTCATTCATCCTTAGTAAAATTGGGCATGGAACATGGCCCTCAGGTCATCGAAGAACGAAATTTACTTGTTTGGGAGGCTGCAAAATCACTCAAAGATGACCTCGGATAATGCCCTGACAAACAAGTTGGTAAGTAGGGCATCATCCCAAGGTAGATGGCCTATTGTAGACATGAAGTACCTCATGCACTATAGGGGTCATGTATGTCCATCGAACGAAGCTAGCGACAACAGTTTATATTTGGGAGGGTATACCACATTATCCCACTCAGGAGGATAGGGTTTCCTGATCCCAAGCTTCTGGATTCTATCTTGGTTATCCGAAGCATCTATGCGGGCACGCAGGACCCTTAACGTCTCTTAGATATCCTCTATCAAAAGGGGAGTAGCGGATCAAGGCATTGTATGATTGCTTGCAACCTGAGAAACTGGGTCAGGCACATCAGGTTCCTCGTTTATTCGTCCCGGCTCTTGCGGCTGTGTTGGGGCGATACATTCTCTGAGTTACAACACTTGTGAGTCTGAGTCTGTATTGATGTTGTCAGAGCCTGCATCATGGCTTCGAGCGCCTCCAGGCATTATTGATTATAGGACTCCGTACCATATTCGTCTCCTGTCATATGTACTGGCGTTATGTGAGTTGAGGTGGATAGGGAGGTGAAAGCCTCACTTTCAGTTCCAGATGCTTGAGTCTCGTTGTCCTCGAAGAAGATGGGAATTACTGCATCATCTTTAGAACTCGGAGGATGCTACCCCTAGTCTCGACTGGGGGTTCATTTTGAAGGATATGACAACCCCCTGCTAATTCGTCACTCATTTGCAAGGATTCACCTTCTTTTTGGAAGGCCGGATTGTAGTAAAACACCAAGGGATTGCCACCCCCAGCTTCAGTTGCAGCTTTGCTCGGAGTGGTGTGGCTACCCGCCCATTCATTCGCTAGCGCTTGTCTTGAAGTACCCCCACAGTCGGTACCAGTCTGCTACCTTACTGATGACTTTGTAGAGTGTTGATTGGCACTCTTACGGTTGGTGAGCCTTTTCTTGAGATCTTATTCAGGGGATATGATCTCCATGTTGAGCAGTATGAAGCAATGGGCAATTCCTCCTCTTCAAGCGATGGCCTCCGGGGACGTTATCGGGTTGGAATTGCTGATTGCAATCCCTCAAACACCGATTGTCTTTTTGTAAGAATCGGGGCTTGATTGCAGCAATAATTAATGATGTTGCTGGCATAGGCGTATCTTTTAGGGGACACATCATGTGCGAGTGTCGCTTCCCTCGTCTTACGCTTGTGACTAATTAGGTTGCATAAATCAGATGATGGAATTTTCTTTTTCACCCCCACTTCACGTGCTCAGGTAACCCTTGCACATAGAGGTGAAAGCAAAGATTTTGCTCCCCGATCCAGTTCTTTTGTAGAAACTGCAACCGGATCATTAATGGAAGACTTGATGTGAGATAGACTACCTTTATATGCGCAACTAGATTGGGCGCATGGGTTTGCCCTCCCTATGTTCTTTACTCGACTTGGTTTTTGTGCGACTGCGGCAACCAAGTGAGTTTTAGAAGATTCTAAGGGTCAACCCACTTCATACGCATGCGCGGCTGGGTTTGCCCTATAGAGTTTTTCATTCACAGCGCGCGTCACTAACAACGGTGCATGCTTCTGGAGGGCTGATGACGCAGCCCCTCGAGCGTGCATGGCTTGGGGTAGTTTGGACTTCCTTGGGCCAGCGTGCTTGGGCATATAGTACATGGAATCTGGAGTAGGACTATACGGGTCCTTATTAATAGCTGTCTTGCCCGGAGGGGACTCCATGTGCCTATGATCGGCGTATGCTTCATGGCGTAGACGGCGCTGCATACGCACATCATGGGACTGGGTGAAGTTCATCTTGGGCGCAACTTTGGAGACAAAAACATGATGCTCGTTTACCTTGTGTGCACATGCGGCTAAGGTTGGCGGCTTTTTTGGAGTAGAGTTTGGGACTAGCGTAGCGGCTTTAATAATCCATATCCTGCAAACTTTTGAGGTCATGCGGGCCTCGACAAGGAACTCAAATTATTGGCGGATTACAAGTCAACCGCGTGTGCGACTGCGGCATGGGTTGATGATGCATCAGGTACCAACTTCGGGATTGGCGTAGTGGCACTAACATCCCAAATTTTATGAGTCCTGCGAGGTCGTACGGGCCTTATAGTAGAGTTTAACTTGTCCAGCATATCTTTGAACGCCTGTTGGTCGAAGCGGGCGAATAATATTCTCTGAGTCGAACCTATCTTGGTCACGTCGTATTGCGTCAACAGTTTCTCGTTGGAGGAGAAGCTCTTCCCCAGTAGAGTCGCTATTTTTGTCGACATCGCAAAAATAAGTTAGTATTTTTGGTGAAGGTGTACAATTCATATTTATTGTAAATTGATAAAGTGTATAAGAGAACGCTATTACAAAGGATCTAAATATAGAAAAAAATATCTGGGGTAAGTGTGATGGTGGAGATCGAGTACTACAGCGGCTCCTTTACCCCGTTGACGATCTGGGACCAAAGGGGTTAACGCGGCTTCGGCGGTGCAATATCTCTTTCTCTTTCTCCTTTTTTTGTAGAGGCGGCTGGCTCTGCTTTCTCTTTCTTTTTCATGTGTATGTCTATGGATCGATTGATTCTCTGCATGTGGGGAAAATGCTCACTATTTATAGCTTTGAGGAGAGGCATTCATGCGCGCATTACAAGCTACCAAATGGCGGCGCATGCTACTGTCAGCAGCGCATGGAGCTCCATGCTGCCACATGTTAAGCTGAGATATGGAGTTGCTAGTGCCCATAATACTCACGACACATATCAAAGTTGATTTTAATTGTACTTTGGGAGTACATCCACCTGGCGCAGAGAATAGTGTAATAGTGGCGCATAAATCTGCTTGGTGCATGGGAATACTAACACGTTTAGTGGCGCTTGGCACATGGAGACACTAACATGATTAGTGGTGCATGGCTCTACTTGGCACATGGAGAGACTATGTCACGACCCGCACTCGGAATAAGGGCACGAGTAGTGAGCAACGCCCAGCCTACGCCGCAGTATCGGCAGTAGAACATTGTCTGGGTCAACTCTACTATCTAAATATCTCATACAATATATACAAGGTACCTGTCAATCATCTCGACTCCAAATGGAAGAACAATATGGTATCTGATAAATGTAACTATACTCAATCATAATGCAAACTAAGGAAGATAAGCACGAGATGGAGTAACGAAGGAAACGAGTCACAATACATCCACAAGTCCGAAATAATATATACATGCCATAAGCCTCAATAATAGTCTAATATAAGTCTAAACAGATAATTTAGGCCTCCTCAGCCTCAAGTACTAGGTCCTACTGCTCTAAAGGAGTATCCTCTAATGGTACGCCATCCTGTGGCCCATAGTAGGTAGGACACTGGTCCACAAGCCAATCATCAGAAAAATATATCCAGCCAGGATTAGATCGAAGTACGTACCTTTGAAAGTAATTTTAAATACATAATCGAGCATATACAACCGATAATAGAAAATAATAAAAGACAACTAAACATCAGAATAAAATACACTAGAGTGAACAAGTAATGTGCTGGAATGAAGAGCAGGCAATAGAATAACTGCAATAAGAAAAATAGATAAAACTAGCTAATGTGCTATGGAATACAAGTTTATTATATGATTGGTTTGGGTTGAACACGAATACAATATGGTAACTCGATTATACGTGTGATATGTTATCGACATGTACACGAATACACTTGGGTTTGATCACATAACCAACTCTTACTCCCTCATCCCCAACTAATACCAATGGATCCAATCATGACACGTTACGAACATGAATATTGGGTCACTGAACACGAGAAGTGTGTGAACACGAAGTACTCTAAAATTAATATCCGATACACATGATGAAATATACTTTAAGGAGTACCTGCTGGATATGGTAAAGGATAACATCTCCTGACATAATCCATATAATGCTAGTTCGTGTAGCCACTATGTCTAAATCAAGTATACAGTTCTAGAACATGCGATATATATACCATCATGAAATAAAAACTAACAGAGAAATATACTCGCCTCTGGTTCTCAGCAAGGTGTGTCTCTCGATGTCTAAGCTGGTGCCACACAATCCTATATATGAAATACTAAGTTAAATTATGTAATATACGATACATAGATACAGGATGCTCAAAATGCATTTTAGGCCAAATACTAGGTCATCCTAGCTAAACTAAGTCAACACTATGGTTACTTGGTCTAAGGTTACCAACTAACTAGTACTTGCTTACACTAGGTATACAAGGTCATAATCTAAATGTATCATTGATATCTCAACTATACTTCACTAAGTAACCTACTATTGTATATTAACTGATAACGCTAAAATATTAATCACTAACTAACATCCTACTGAACTGCTACTGATACCAACTATCTTAATTTAACTAACTTCTAATCTACTATACACCTGATATTATATCCCCCTTCACAAACTGCTACTGCACATTGAGGCAATACTGTAGTACCTCAAATGCATTGTATGAACTCACTTTCTTAGTGCTAAACTTGATACTAAAGTGTCGCATATAGGTGCACAAGAGTACAAAAATCCCTCTCTAAAAATGCCTACTGAACCCCTGAAACCTAGGTCCAACTCACTGCTAACTGACTGTGAATCAACTCGATTGCACAAGCCCGCACAACCTCAAGTCCCTCATTACCTGTTTCCCTCAGTCGTATATGTCTAATATCAGTGTTTGATACTACACCACTGATTTCCCAGTTTCTCTGATATTCTAGATGAACTAACAACTCAAGTCAACTAATACTTCACCAACTGGACCTACTGCCCTACATAAACACTGATATTCCAATAACCAACTGACACACATGAGTCTACATACTTAAACCCCTCATTGCTCTCAATCCTCCACCAACACATAGCATTCCCTGACTTCACAAAGCCTGCCTGAGCTCCCAGACCATGCACTACTTCCTTTCAGACTTGAGTTCTCAATATTCACTTAATCCCTTTACTTCATCTTCGACTGAGTTCACTGATACCCTCTTCTCTATTCATATGCGACTCCTCTCTGTTTATCCTAACTAAAATCAATATATAGTTACTCTTGTCAATACAGGTAGATCCCTCCTTCTCTAACCACAATATTGTTGTAAGCCTAGGAAGTCTCCAATTTGCTGCTCATAATAGTTACCTGAGCGCAAGCTCCAGGTTTCTAGATGCTTGAACTTAAGAGCTATTTGCACTGATACATGATGTATCCTATTCTCCAGAACTTACATCAGGTGAACTTCTTTTACTAACTGTTGTTGTTGGTATAATACAACTAAGTTGCTGCAGAAACAAGCCCTAACCCGACCCTTCATAATCACACAAACATACTGGCACACAACTGATACAACTCCTCATCCTACTCGTTGTGTACTAATACCCCCTTGCCTATATCAGTTTCCTTACACTAACTGGGTTCCTTCATTACATCTAACCTCTCATGCTTACTACTAACTACTCCTTTACTAATACACCACAAGCTTCGAATTCTCCAGCTGAACACCCTTGTTGTTAAGTCCAATCTGAACTGAAACATTTTAGTTGCATGACTTGAGCACTTAGTCTACATGCATGTGCCTAAGCCTCCATCCAATGCATTGAACATACAACCCAAAACCATAACAGCAGTAGTATTGCTCCCCACACATAATTTCTCCTGGAGCATAAACCTCATGTGCACTCTAATAATCTGCCCGAGCTCCATTTTCTCTACTGCCCATCACCAAAACCCTAGCAATACGCACACATATAGAACATATATATAAGTATAGATATCATCAATTCACATATATATATGTATCCTCTTAAATTATATACACCACCATAATATTCCTTTAATGCATTAAATCAAATACTTGGTGTTCCCTCAAGTGGTACTCTAGAATACACACTCAACCAAGAGTCAAAATCTCCAATACACTACCTATACTCATTATGAATATCCATATCATCATAATCCTACTAAAGTAACTTGCTACTATAATAAATGATGAGTAATTGTGCAAAACACCCAAAATTGACCTCCGTATCACACCGTATCTCAAAATATCGTGATACGGCCTACACGTATCCATTTGTGGATACATACCTAGTCCCATAACCCTGATCTAGGTCTAATTAGATCTAATTGGTCTCATGACACACAATTTATGTGTCAATCTCGTAATTCCCCCAACATGCACACACAACACCACATAAAACTCAAAATACATAGTCAAATAGCCTAGAACTTGTTCTTATAGGTAGTCCTATGCCATGGGTCATTCCTAATGGTCAAATGCATAATTAAGAAGCTATAATAAAAGGTAAATTTAGGAATTACCAATTGGGAGATGGATTCCTAATTAAAATATAATTGGACACGATCCAAACACGATCTCTAGCTCCAAAGCTCCTCCTCCTTGTGCTTCTTGCTTATCCAAGCTCCAAGGCTCCAAGAGTGATAAATTTGAGAAGGAAATGGTGGTGAATTGAGTAGAAAATCAATGGAGGAAAAATGAGAAATTGGGGATCTAGAATTTATGGATCAAAATAAATGCAAATAAAGAGATAGAGAGAGGAGAACCCCCCTCTAATAGTGGCCGGCCTCTTCTCCCCTTCCCCAAGCAAAATTAAATATCCAAGTTACCCCTACATGATTAATTATGAGAAATAATTAAGGGTAGATATATTTAGAAGTCTTTAACTAATTGTAATTAACTAAATCTCCTTAATTAATTAGTGAAACTTACTATTGGGCTTGGGTCCAAGTTGGGTTCATAATTTGTCATGACAAGTCTAAATGGTCCATATGTGTCAAGTCTAAATATTGGCTAGTCTCTCTAACTAAACTAAATAACAGAAGTCTCTAATTAAATAACTAATATTAGCCACAAATAATTATAGTTCAACATAAATAAATAATTAATACAATCATCACAATAATATTCAATATTAAATCCTAAAATTAAATACCCATGCCAAATTAACAAAATATCCCTAGCTAGAATAGTGAGGGTGACAGACTAACACGATTAGTGACGCATGACTTTGCTTGGCACATGGAGACACTAACACGATTAGTGGCGCATGGTGCTATGGGCACTTGAGACACTTCCTAAATTGTTGGTGCACATGGTTGGACCACTGAGGTGCATGGAGATGATTTTTCATACTTCTATAATGAGCTTTAGGATGATTGCCCCCAATTTCATCGATACAGCCAACAATCTATATGTTTGATGCAAAATATGGGGTATGATTTCCATAAAGATGAAGGCTTAAACTTTGGCAAGAGATGACGAATTCCTCTACAACTCTGAAGATTGTCCAATAAATCCTGTAGTAGATTAGGCTACGGCGAGACCAATCCACAGACTCGCTCTAAGAAGGGGCATGTAAAAAAGAAACTCAAGTCCTGTAACATGGTACTTCTTTCTCCGATGCCCGAAGAAGAAGCCATGACTGGTACCGGATCCGGCAAAGATTATCATAAAACTTATAAAACTATTCCGGAAGATATTTCTGACACTCTTCCAACTCCACCAACTCCTGCTCCTCTGGTCACAACCGAACCTGGACCTTCGAAGCCTACTATGGCACATAAAGCAAAGCAAAAGAAAGTAAGCTTTGACAAATATCTGAAGAAGAATGTACCCCAAGGACTTAAAAATCCCTATAACTTTGATATTTTGGCACAACTAGCTAATACCCCAGCCCGACTCTCCATATTTTAGTTCCTTCTTTTGTCGAAGGAGACTCGTGAAGCTTTGAGCGAAGCTCTGATACATGCGGACTCATGCTTAGCTCAAATAAAAATGCCTGATGAAGAGCCATTAGTGTGTCCATAATGCCGCAACGTGATCGAAAAGATTCCTAACATCACCTTCATGTAAGATGACATGCTACTCAAAGATAATCAGCATGACATGCCTTTGCATTATACCTGTTACATCAGATCTATTAAGGTGAATCGAATTTACATTGACCATGGTTCTTCACTCAGCATCATTCCTAAAAGTCTAATGGGAGGATTGAAGATACCGATGCACAACCTATCTGCTACCAGTACTACCATTCTAGGCTTCAATACTGGAAGAAGTAAACCACTGGGAAAGATACGCCTTAAAATTCAGATAGGCGATATATATAGGAAGTCATATGCTATATGGTTGACTCTGACGTATCCTACAATATTTTGCTGGGACGATCATAGATCCACGAGCATAAAATTATACCCTCCACCCTACAATAATGCTTCAAGTATGTGAATAGTAGAGGAGAGGTCAAGATAGAGGTAGCTTACCTAAACCCTTTCAAAGGTGTCAAAGCCTATTTTGCTGAATCTATATTCTATACACCAGAGTATATAAAAGAGGAATCTAATCAAGCTAGTGATAAAGCTGAAAATACTCTAAAAGAAGAGCCTTTGATAATCAGAGTCAAAGGACGTACTACTCGTCCAACTCCTTCGAAGCCTTTCGGCATCGACCTACACAAGTCATCTCCATTGGTCATCAACCTTCGATCCAATGAACAACCAACACTGGAGAATAAGCCACTTGTTATCGACCTTCATCATAACAAGCAATCAATATCAGTAAATCAACCCCTAGTCATCAATCTTGCCAAGTCTTCTGTCAAGACTGAAGATTTTGCCGACTATGTGGAAGACGAAGAAATATTATATTTCATGAGTAAAGATAACTCCACACTATATTGATGTTGAACCCTTTTCTAAAAAATTCTTAAAGGCACTTCACCTTTACGAACCTCTGTCCATACCCGTGGCATTTATATTCCATTATGGTTCGTCATATGAACCATATGAGGAGGCATACTTCATAGTCCCTGCAAGACAATACAAGCAACGTCAGATAATTTTTGGCAAAGCTAGAAACAAAAGAGTCGCACAAACTAATAATTCTGACGAAGATATGGGGAAAGATACAACCGTATCATTACAGCCAACCAGCCAAGAACATTATACAAGGGATGAGCTATAACTTAAAATCTGGCTTGGGACTAAATTATGGAAAAGGAAGACGGACTCCTATACGTCACCTCTCTCCTAAAGGCAAGCCAAAAATATACTACCAAAGGACTGGTCGTGGTTTGGGATATGTTACACCACCAACAAGTCTTGAAAGTTCAGAACTGAAAGAAGAGATACATTCTCATTCCTCTGAATCATCATTGTGCGATTCCGACAAAAGCATGGGTGACATATTCAAACAGGCTTTCTCTGTGACTATGGTGTCACCTACCCCAGATGATAAAGACACTGAATTATTAGAACCATTCAAGAACGATCCATGGGCACAACAAATGGATACTCAATGGGAGCTTTGGTTTGAGCAACGTGAACCACCTACATAGGATAAAATAGTTCGAATTGATGTAGGAGAAGAATCTTCCCCAAGGTCTATCTTTATTAGCAAGAGTCTTACTGAAGAAGATCAACTTGCTTTAGTCTAGCTAATAAATGCTTATATCGATGTCTACGCCTGGAGTTACGAAGATATGCCTGGTCTAGATCCTCAAATAGACATACACAAGCTCAATATTCTTCCAAATTCTACACCGATAAAATAACAACAACGACGATTCTGCCCGGATATGATGGATGCAATTGAAGTAGAAGTTAATAAACTCATAGCATGTGGATTCGTTCGAGAAGAGAAGCATCCCGACTGGGTAGCCAATATAGTTCCAGTCATGAAGAAAAATAGACTGATCCGGGTCTGCTTAGATTATCGAGATATATACTTGGCCTATCCAAAAGATAAAATTCTGTTTCCCATCACAGATGTCATGATCGACAATACATACGAATTCAAACGTATGTCCTTCATGGATATATTTTTGGGATATAATCAGATCAAGATGTCGCTTGATGATGAAAAACATACCTCTTTTTATACACCATTAGGAGTTTACTATTATACAGTCATGCCCTTTGGTTTAAAAAATACGGGTGTAATGTATCAACGAGCCATGAGTATAATTTTCCAGAAGCATTTACGAAAAATAGTTGAATGTTATGTGGATGACATCGCTGTCAAAAGTCGCTACAAAGATGATCACCTTCAAGATTTAAAGACTGTATTCGAATTGATGTGACACCACTAGTTGAAGATGAACCCAACTAAATCCTTTCTGGGAGTCTCCAGTGGCAAGTTCCTTGGATTTATGATAACTTCCAAAGGTAATCACATTGACCTCGATAAAATCAAATCTATGCTCGAAATACAGCCTCCGCATAATCTCAAAGAACTTCGTGGTCTGCAAGGCCGTCTATCATAAATTAGGAGGTTCATCTCCAATCTCTCAGGACGATGTCGACTCTTCACTCAGTTGATGAAGAAAGTCATATCCTTTGTCTGGAATAAAGTATGTCAACAAGCATTCGACGATATCAAACAATATTTAATAAATCTGCCAGTTCTGGTGTCTCCGATCATAGAGAAACCTTTTTTGCTGTAAGTTTGAGCTATGGATCCCTCCCTAGGACTTCTTCTTACACAGAAGAGTAACAAAGTCCATGAACAGATAATCAATTATCTTAGTCGCATGATGGTAGGTGCTGAACATCGATACAATCCGGTGGAAAAAGAATGCATTGCCTTCATGTTTGCTATTCAGAAGACATGACATTACGTGTCAGGTCAAACTATTTATGTCATATCCAGAGTAAATTATCTTTGGGTATTGACGACCAAGCCAAGCACGCTCAATTCTCGATTAGCTACATGGACAATACTGCTATCACCTTATAACATGGTATGTGTCCCGCAAAAGATAGTGAAGGGTCAAGCCCTAGCTGATTTCCTGGCAGCTCATCCTATACTGAAAACTTTTAAACTCTATGATGTCTCACGATCCGCACCCGGTACAGGGATACGAGTACATAGGTACATCAAGCCAACACCGCAACATAGAATGCTGTTTGGATAAACTATACTATCTATCAATAATAATCATCAAGATATATAATACCACCAATAAAATATGAATACTCAATCAAAGGACTATAAGATGGAACAATCTCACAAATATGATATAAAACTGAAGAGTCAAAATATAACTCACAAGACAAAAGATAATATCCAATGAGTCTTAAATATAATAAAGTACTAACAATCAATGTAGAGACAAATCCAGTACAATATAAGCCTATCTACTAAGCTACTGGTAAAGTATCTTCTGTCTCAACCGGGATGAGTCCCTCCTGAGCCACAGTCTCTAGCTCTAAACCAATTATATTATGAGGCCCATAGTGAGTGAAATACCACTCCTCATTGTTGTTTGAAAAAATAGGATTGGAGCAAAGTACACCTCTAGCAGTAGTTCCAATAAATGATAAAGACTATATAACAGTAAATAGAGAGCATATACAAGATGAATAGAGAAATATACATGAATAATGAAATACAGGAAATACATACAAAAGATATGAACATCATGTATAAAATAAAGGGAAACGACTATCTAATTTAGTGAGAACCAGTTACAACATGCGATCGGCTTAGAAACTTGCAAAAGAATATGGCCTGGTTAATCATATGTGAGGTGTATGATTAACACTCACAGGAATACATAAACTTCACAGGGAAGGTATGATCACATATCTATACTAAATACTCCTCGCCCATGACTGGTATAATGGATTAAACTATGGCATGCTATGATATGGGATTCCATAAGAAGGGCACTAATCTTCTCATAAAATAGTGTCCATACATGTACAGGAATAACAGAGGATGTATAGGATAAGCTAAGAAATATATGGAATAACATCTCAAGACGGGATCCAGAAAATACTAATCCGTGTAACCAAGTGTTAGGAAAATCAAGGATATCTACACTAAATACAAGAAATATAGAGGATATCATAAACGGGAAACTATTAGAAAATGAACTCGCCTATGGTCCAGAGCAATAAAAGCCAAACAATGTCCGAACTGGTGTCTCTGTCACGACCCGCACCCGGTTTAGGGGCACGAGTGCGTGGGTACGTCCAGCCTACGCCGCAGCATCGGCGGTAGAACGCTGTCTAGGTATTGATACTATCTAACTAATGTCACGCAAATATCCAATCTCCATTAGGAGGCACGGATGACACAAATAGATAAACATATACTCAATCACAGGATTACAGCACGATAAGATTTCGAAACAGAAGTCTAAATTAAACACAACACAAGTCCACAAGTAATATTCTAACTCAACAATATCCAAGAATCATCAAAATGCCGGAGACAAATCCGGTACCAAATAGTCTACTTAAGAACTAACAATGAATAATAATTTCGACTAGACCTTCCAGAATCAACTACTACCAAATCTGCAGCTACTCACCATAGTCCATAAAGTGTCGGACAGCGGTCCTCTAAGGCATAGTCTGGAAAAATATTTCCAGTCAGGAAGGAGCAAAGTAACACTCTCAAATAACAGTTCCATTAATTGATAATGTCTATAATACAATAAAACATGTCATGCTAGCTACTGAGAAGACAGTGAAATAAATGCAATGGTAATTTAAGAGAGACAGGCAAATGTAAAGAGACAGGCAATAGGCAATATGGTACAGTCAGTGCATGTATAAAAATGGAAGAACAAGGTACAGTATCATATACGGGTGATGTAGTATATGATTAAAAATAGAGAACTGTAATCTATTCTAGGTGTTTGAAATAGTAGTTTCGAAATGTGATCGGTTTGGGAACATGTACAGTAGCTACAGGGCCTGGCTAATCATGGGTGAAGAGCATGATTAACACTTACAATTTTATATACTACAATAAGAGGTTATGATCACATTTCTTACTAACTACTTCCCCGCCCCAACTAGTACTGTGGATCCAACCATGACACGTCACGATACACGAACAAGTCAAGTCTATCATGTACGATGTCTAAATATACATGTCGTGTACAATGTCAATACAATAATCAAGGTAATATCTCATGACTGCAGATCCAAGCTATACTAGTCCGTGTAACACAGTGTCAAAGATTCAGTTGTAACATTTCAAGATCATTGAACTTATAGCAATTATCAAGAATTGGAAATTATCAGAGAATGTACTTGCCTTGGTCCTTAGCTGGTATTTATGGATGTCCTGTTCCAGAGTACCCCCTGGGTAACCCAACAGTCCTATAAACACATCACAATATGACATTTGTATCAGAAACTATCCTAACACACAATAGAAATACACTGGCCTCAGGGCCATGCCAGGCAGGGCACTAGTCAACTAAGGTCATCTAGTAGGACTACGTATTTAAATAAAAAATCTTATTAATTAATATATATATATAATTTCCATCAATATCAATAATAGATATATGTATAACTATATACTTTAAAAATAACTAATACTTGCATATAAACATAATAATAAAATAATACTTGTAAGTATATATATATAAACATAATTCATGAAATATATCTAAAATATATACCAATATAAATTACTTGCTATAGTTGCACATTTCCATAATTCGTACATTTATATTAACATATATCAAATACGTATTTACATATCTATACATTTATACCAAAAATACATATTTGATACACATATTATTAATATATATACAAAATATACATTGGTTATATATATACATGAATATATTACATATACAATACATTATGTATTTTAATTATTAATTAAATAAATGCTATTCATAAAAATATTAATTTGATACATACTCAATTATACAATTTAATAAAATAATTAATATACTTATTCGGATGTATTTAATTATACATGCTTAATAATTAATTCTACATACTATTATTTACAAGTAAATATTTATAAGGAATAATATACATCTCTAGGTTAACATATACAAAATATATACCAATATACATATATATACATGAGCATTAATTTAAATACATACTAATTCACCAAATTAATTATATACTATATATACGTACTATAATACGTACTACAATATATACTAAGCAGGTTAATTATATACATATACACATATTAACATAATTTAATTAGATAATAAACATTCACATTATTAAATTATATATATTACCATCATTAAATTAAATAGACAATATATATTTACAAAATATATATACATATATACATGTATTCCCTTTTTCTATTAAAATATATTAAGTATATAAGAAATATATATATTTATACGTATACCCATTATTATATATATACTATTAAACAATTAATAAAAATAATACTATATACTATTTGTATATATGTAGGTGTCTACACAAAATTACATACTTACAAATACATATACATTTAGTATATATATACTCATATATATTTACGTATATATGTATACACATTTATACCTACATTATACCAAATTAATATATATACACATTTATTTGCTTATACATATGCATTATGAATTACTCATACATATACAAATTTTCTCATTAATTAAATATATAAACAAACATATATATATGTATATACATTAGATATATATATATATATACTAATATATATATATAAAGATATATATATATAAAGAGGGAAGGGGAGAGAGAGGAAGAAGCTTACAGTGAAAGGGGGACTGGCCGGCCGCCGGACCGGAGGGGAAGCCGCCGGAGTGCGGAGGGGCAGCGGCTGACTCGGTTGGGAGGAGCTCAGGAAGTCGGCCGCCGGACTGGATCCGCTCGGTCGGGGGAGGACGTCAGCGGTTGATCCGAGGAGAGGTGGTGAATGGTGTTGATGCCGCGTCGGAGTGCAACCGGGGTCGGCAGAGGGCCGCCGGGCTCGTCCAGACAGCGCCGGCCGGTGTAGGGGGATCGAGCGCCGAGGGAAGGGTGGCCGGACCGGAGTTAATGGTGGTGGAGGTGGGAGTTGTCGATGATGGTGGTGGTGATGATGGGGGAGTCGGGGAGAGGCAGCAGGCTGGGTGCAGCGGAGAGATGCGGGGCCGCCGGGGTCTCACCGCAGAGGAGCAGCAGCTCCGCCGGCGCCGGAGTGGACGCTCGGCCGGAGCTCAGGGAATACACAGAGGAGATTTCCCCCCCCCCCTCTATTTGAATTCAAAAATAATTTCAATGAAAAAGAATTCAATCAAGGAAGAAGAAGGAAGGGAAAGAGAAGAAGAAGAAAAGTAGGAGAAGAAAGGAGAAGTTTCCAACGTAGGAGAGAGGTGGGGCTTGGGGAATTTGGAGGCTTGTGAGGTGGGGGAAAACCTAGGTTTCTAGGGATTAGGGTTGAGGTAGACATGTCATTAAATAGGATGAGAGAGGGTGTGATGGAGGGTTGTGATGGATCAATTTCAAATGAATGGTTAGGATTGAACATGAGGAATTTATTCATGGGGGATGAGGGTTCTTAATTAAAATTAATAGGCTCCCTCATTGATTAAAATAATTAGGTGTTGGCACCTACAATTAAATAATTGCAACTTAGCCCCTTAAATTCGGGAAATTGCACAAACACATGAAATGATGAAAATTTGGCGGACGATTCGGGGTCCGATATTTTGTAGGGTCAGGGGGCACTGTAAGATGGGTATGGGCTGAATTTGCAGGGCACTGGAATTAATTTGGGATTTTAAAATCAGATAAAATGGTATCCTCAAATTAAATAGAAATAAATACAAGTTGTGTTCGACAATTAATTAGGAGTACTTGGGGCCAAAATCAGATCAAGTCATCAATACCAATATTGAAGAAGACTCAGAACAGACTATTACCCTAATTTGGGTCGCACGAAAAATAGGTCAAGATGGCCTCCAATTTTCGATTGGAACGCACAACGATACAAATAGGAATTAAAAATAACGTCCGCGACGATTTTTGTGCGGCTAGAAACAATGCACAAGGAGCATAATTATGAGTTGCAAAAATAGCAGAAATGAAGGTGGGCATGTCTAGAGCAAGATTGTGAAATTTGTTGGAAGACAAAAGTCTGGATAGTGCTCCAAATATCGAAGCAAAGGCAATGCGCAAAATATTAAATAAAATACAGTAATTAACTACACCTCTAATAAATTAATTCTAAAATAAAACAATTAACCTCAAAATTCCATAAATTCCGACAGGTGCTCATCTACACCCTACTAGGTCTAGTCTGCTGGCTAAAATAAAATAATTAACACTGCATATAATTATATATTAAATTACACATCGCACAAAATTATTTAAATCAAATATACTATCATGAAATTAATTAATTATAAATAGCATAATATTAAATATTAAAAATTTCGAAAATACCCCTGTTTTCGGAATGTGGTAGTGACAAGTCTACCCACCTTAAAAGAATTTCGTCCTCGAAATTTAAAATCCTCATACTAGTGTTTAAATCATACACACTATTATTCCCTCAATTAAATTCATCAACCACGAATAATCCACAAGGTCTTTTCACAATTAAAAAAAAATCTGAAATTATTTGTATTCCTGTAAAAATCCTCGACATAGAATCAAAGTCCCTTTTTATTAAAAATTTCCTGAAAGTTTTTGAGTTAATAATCCAATGTCCGGAATTTAATATCCACTCCTCAAAGTACTCAACAATATGATATTTAAGGATTCTTCAAATGTCACATTCGAATATGAAGTTCTAAAATTCATAACTTGCGATTAAATAAATACATTGATAAATCTCCCAAAATTTCTAAATTAATAACCAACTTAAACATGTCAAAATCTTTCCTGGAATTAATAAACCACCAATTATGCCATGTTAATTTCTTAACCATTTATTTAAATCAATAATTATCCTCAAATTTTAATCATCTTGTTCCTCTTGTCAAGTCATAACTCCTTCATGAATCTTCACTACAGTCAACACCAATAATCACGGTCTAAGAAAATTCTACCTATAGTCCTACCACATACAATCTAGGGGGAACATACATGGTTATGGTCTCATTTGTTAAGGTGTTGCAGTCCATGTATCAGGGTGTACTACTAACTACATTATAACAAGAAAATCATGCATGCAAGCTACGGTACTAAGGTATCAGTCAATCAATCAAATAGATAGGAACAGAATGAAGGAAAGGACAGAAACTGCTAACACATTACCTGCAGTATCGGTCTCCTCGACCGTCATCGCAAATGCCTGTCCTGCTGGGGTGGTTCCCTTTGCAGGTACTGAGCAATGTACGGTTCCACAGGTAGCCTAACTGGATCTCTATAGTCTGAAGCTGCGTGTTGGCTGAGAAGATGAGGGACTCGAAGACAATCCCTTACTCGATGTCCCGCAGCGCCGCAGTGCAAACAAAGTCCTAGCCTCGTTCTACAGCTCTCCCAAAGGTGACCTGGCTTCTTACAGAAGTGACAAGTTCGTTGATCCTGCTGTACAGGAACTGGTGCCGGGTACTGCTGTTGATACTGATATGCCCATGGATGTTGTTGGATAGGAACTGGTGCTAGGTACTGCGGTGGATGCTGAAATATCCATGGTTGTTGCTGATTATGAAATGGTACTTGGTACTGCTGCTGGTGCTGAATACGGGGATGCTTGGCCGGTCTTGCGCTATCATTCGTATCTCCAAAAGTATCGTGACTCCTCTTAGGTCTGAGATCCAGGTCCTCTTCTGCAATCTGAGCATCCATCAAGATAGCCTCGAAGGTAGCGGTACGACGACCAGAAGTGCGCGACTTAATCTCTCTTGTCAGTCCCTTTCTAAATTTCCGGGCTCGATCTCCTGGGTCTCGAATCATAGACGATGCAAAACGGCTCAATCTACAGAATTCTGCAGCGTACTCGTCGACCGACATGTTTCCTTGAACTAAGTCATGAAACTGACTTTCCAAGGTTCCCAATGCCACGTCGGGAAAGAACTTCTCCTTGAAGAGTTCCTTGAAGGTCTCCCAAGTAAGTCCTTGCGCAGTAATTCTCGGCTCCGTGCGATACCACGTGAGTGCGATATCGAACATCTGACTGCCAGCGGCTTCTATCTTCAAGTTCTCCGGAATCTGGGTCAATCACAGACTTCTCTCTATATCCTCTAGCCAGTCGTCAGCGTAAAGTATCCCTTCGGTGCCTTTGAACTCTCGAGGCATCATTCTTTTGAAATCCACTATAGTGCCTGATCTCTGCTGCTGGCCAGGAAACTGCTGGTATTGTGCTACTCTCTCCAAAGCTTGGAGAGTCACTTGATGAGCATTCTCCATGTTTTCTTTCATCAGCTCGGTTTGTGCCTGGTGCGCTTCTGCTTGCACCCTCTGAGCCTCAGCTTAAACTCGCTGAGCGTCTGCCGTTATTCTCTGGGCATCTACCATGCCTTGGATCAAGGTAAACATCTGCGTTCCGTCAATGGGCAAACCTTCGGGAATCGGAGTCGGAGGAGGAGGAGGAAGGTTGTCCGTCACAGTTGCGGCAATCTTCTGAACAGGTGGAGAAGGAGGATCCCCGATAGGTGCAGACACACCTACGTGCATCGGAGATGTAGGAGGAACTATGGCTGTCTGTCCATCAGGTAGAGAGGTGGCAGACCCCTCTAAAGCTGATGTTCCCGCTCTCATAAACCTTGTCTGCGGCGACATCCTGAAGACAGATCCCAAAGAATCAATTAAGGCAAAATGCGATATCATCAAGGAAGGACAGTATAATTCTAAAGAAGCAACATTTAAGATAGAGAGATTGGAAATAACCCTAGTTATGATTGCACAGGTCAAAGATGCACCCATAGTCTGATACCTCTATCCCCTAGGGATCACAGTTCTATCACAAACACACTCACTGCTAGCTTCCTTACCTACTGCAATCGCTGATACTAGTTATCCTTATCACTCAAGTGCATAACAGTTGCAACACACCATACTAACTACTGCTCTCTCTCTCTAATACAATCCTAGTTGAACACCCAAGCCAGTTGACAGTGAGATCTCAATCACGCTCAAGCCAACAGATCTTACACATGCATCTTATCTACTTATATACTAATATATCTCTCTCACTATAAGATCTTATCCTCAAATAAAATTCCTTAAAATAACTCCTCGAATAAATTTTAAAGTAAAATTGCATATACTTTTCTCAAGACCAATTATTTAAATACTGAAATAAAACTTAATCACACAAAATCCTTACAGACTTGTCTAGGTTTATTGAATCGAATCTGAATCCTCAAAATAAAATTTTAATAACAATATTTCAACTCCTCAATTTCAAAGTTTTTGCAATTCATTAAAATCTTCAAAATGAAATTTTAATAACAATCTCAATCTTCTCAGAGTCCTAAAATTTGAAATTCATTTTCAATCTTCAATAAAAAATTTTAAATCCACCTTCTGTAGTCCAATAGCTCTAATGTTAATCATTCTCACTATCCTCATTGACGGACATCATCAAATAGTGCCATAAATTAGTCTATAATTCCTCTTAATATGAAATCAACTCTATAATGAAGCAAAAATCCTAATTTAATACCTAATTAACAACAATCAAATTCAACATTAATAAGTGAGAATGGACGGAACAAGGGAATGATTTAAATTTAGAAAATTCTCAGGGGTCATCCCAGGAATCTCTCAAGGAATTGTGATTGAGTATTTGCTCTCGTCTTAGTATCCTATGTCCTATGTCCTATAGCAGGCACGCAGTAGTATAACAAGGATGTCACACTACTACGACATCGCACAACTCGCGAAGTCTGACCTGCATGGGCCACCACTAAAAACGTGTCACGACCCGCACCCGGTTTAGGGGCACGAGTGCGTGGGTACGTCCAGCCTACGCCGCAGCATCGGCGGTAGAACGCTGTCTAGGTATTGATACTATCTAACTAATGTCACGCAAATATCCAATCTCCATTAGGAGGCACAGATGACACAAATAGATAAACATATACTCAATCATAGGATTACAGTACGATAAGATTTCGAAACAGAAGTCTAAATTAAATACAACACAAGTCCACAAGTAATATTCTAACTCAACAATATCCAAGAATCATCAAAATGCCGGAGACAAATCCGGTACCAAATAGTCTACTTAAGAACAAACAATGAATAATAATTTCGACTAGACCTTCCAGAATCAACTACTACCAAATCTGCAGCTACTCACCATAGTCCATAAAGTGTCGGACAGCGGTCCTCTAAGGCATAGTCTGGAAAAATATTTCCAGTCAGGAAGGAACAAAGTAACACTCTCAAATAACAGTTCCATTAATTGATAATGTCTATAATACAATAAAACATGTCATGCTAGCTACTGAGAAGACAGTGAAATAAATGCAATGGTAATTTAAGAGAGACAGGCAAATGTAAAGAGACAGGCAATAGGCAATATGGTACAGTCAGTGCATGTATAAAAATGGAAGAGCAAGGTACAGTATCATATATGGGTGATGTAGTATATGATTAAAAATAGAGAACTGTAATCTATTCTAGGTGTTTGAAATAGTAGTTTCGAAATGTGATCGGTTTGGGAACATGTACAGTAGCTACAGGGCCTAGCTAATCATGGGTGAAGAGCATGATTAACACTTACAATTTTATATACTACAATAAGAGGTTATGATCACATTTCTTACTAACTACTTCCCCGCCCCAACTAGTACTGTGGATCCAACCATGACACGTCACGATACACGAACAAGTCAAGTCTATCATGTACGATGTCTAAATATACATGTCGTGTACAATGTCAATACAATAATCAAGGTAACATCTCATGACTGCAGATCCAAGCTATACTAGTCCGTGTAACACAGTGTCAAAGATTCAGTTGTAACATTTCAAGATCATTGAACTTATAGCAATTATCAAGAATTGGAAATTATCAGAGAATGTACTTGCCTTGGTCCTTAGCTGGTATTTATGGATGTCCTGTTCCAGAGTACCCCCTGGGTAACCCAACAGTCCTATAAACACATCACAATATGACATTTGTATCAGAAACTATCCTAACACACAATAGAAATACACTGGCCTCAGGGCCATGCCAGGCAGGGCACTAGTCAACTAAGGTCATCTAGTAGGACTACGTATTTAAATAAACAATCTTATTAATTAATATATATATATAATTTCCATCAATATCAATAATAGATATATGTATAACTATATACTTTAAAAATAACTAATACTTGCATATAAACATAATAATAAAATAATACTTGTAAGTATATATATATAAACATAATTCATGAAATATATCTAAAATATATACCAATATAAATTACTTGCTATAGTTGCACATTTCCACAATTCGTACATTTATATTAACATATATCAAATACGTATTTACATATCTATACATTTATACCAAAAATACATATTTGATACACATATTATTAATATATATACAAAATATACATTGGTTATATATATACATGAATATATTACATATACAATACATTATGTATTTTAATTATTAATTAAATAAATGCTATTCATAAAAATATTAATTTGATACATACTCAATTATACAATTTAATAAAATAATTAATATACTTATTCGGATGTATTTAATTATACATGCTTAATAATTAATTCTACATACTATTATTTACAAGTAAATATTTATAAGGAATAATATACATCTCTAGGTTAACATATACAAAATATATACCAATATACATATATATACATGAGCATTAATTTAAATACATACTAATTCACCAAATTAATTATATACTATATATACGTACTATAATACGTACTACAATATATACTAAGCAGGTTAATTATATACATATACACATATTAACATAATTTAATTAGATAATAAACATTCACATTATTAAATTATATATATTACCATCATTAAATTAAATAGACAATATATATTTACAAAATATATATACATATATACATGTATTCCCTTTTTCTATTAAAATATATTAAGTATATAAGAAATATATATATTTATACGTATACCCATTATTATATATATACTATTAAACAATTAATAAAAATAATACTATATACTATTTGTATATATGTAGGTGTCTACACAAAATTACATACTTACAAATACATATACATTTAGTATATATATACTCATATATATTTACGTATATATGTATACACATTTATACCTATATTATACCAAATTAATATATATACACATTTATTTGCTTATACATATGCATTATGAATTACTCATACATATACAAATTTTCTCATTAATTAAATATATAAACAAACATATATATATGTATATACATTAGATATATATATATATATATATATATATATACTAATATATATATATAAAGATATATATATATAAAGAGGGAAGGGGAGAGAGAGGAAGAAGCTTACAGTGAAAGGGGGACTGGCCGGCCGCCGGACCGGAGGGGAAGCCGCCGGAGTGCGGAGGGGCAGCGGCTGACTCGGTTGGGAGGAGCTCAGGAAGTCGGCCGCCGGACTGGATCCGCTCGGTCGGGGGAGGACGTCAGCGGTTGATCCGAGGAGAGGTGGTGAATGGTGTTGATGCCGCGTCGGAGTGCAGCCGGGGTCGGCAGAGGGCCGCCGGGCTCGTCCAGACAGCGCCGGCCGGTGTAGGGGGATCGAGCGCCGAGGGAAGGGTGGCCGGACCAGAGTTAATGGTGGTGGAGGTGGGAGTTGTCGATGATGGTGGTGGTGATGATGGGGGAGTCGGGGAGAGGCAGCAGGCTGGGTGCAGCGGAGAGATGCGGGGCCGCCGGGGTCTCACCGCAGAGGAGCAGCAGCTCCGCCGGCGCCGGAGTGGACGCTCGGCCGGAGCTCAGGAAATACACAGAGGAGATTTCCCCCCCCTCTATTTGAATTCAAAAATAATTTCAATGAAAAAGAATTCAATCAAGGAAGAAGAAGGAAGGGAAAGAGAAGAAGAAGAAAAGTAGGAGAAGAAAGGAGAAGTTTCCAACGTAGGAGAGAGGTGGGGCTTGGGGAATTTGGAGGCTTGTGAGGTGGGGGAAAACCTAGGTTTCTAGGGATTAGGGTTGAGGTAGACATGTCATTAAATAGGATGAGAGAGGGTGTGATGGAGGGTTGTGATGGGTCAATTTCAAATGAATGGTTAGGATTGAACATGAGGAATTTATTCATGGGGGATGAGGGTTCTTAATTAAAATTAATAGGCTCCCTCATTGATTAAAATAATTAGGTGTTGGCACCTACAATTAAATAATTGCAACTTAGCCCCTTAAATTCGGGAAATTGCACAAACACATGAAATGATGAAAATTTGGCGGGCGATTCGGGGTCCGATATTTTGTAGGGTCAGGGGGCACTGTAAGATGGGTATGGGCTGAATTTGCAGGGCACTGGAATTAATTTGGGATTTTAAAATCAGATAAAATGGTATCCTCAAATTAAATAGAAATAAATACAAGTTGTGTTCGACAATTAATTAGGAGTACTTGGGGCCAAAATCAGATCAAGTCATCAATACCAATATTGAAGAAGACTCAGAACAGACTATTACCCTAATTTGGGTCGCACGAAAAATAGGTCAAGATGGCCTCCAATTTTCGATTGGAACGCACAACGATACAAATAGGAATTAAAAATAACGTCCGCGACGATTTTTGTGCGGCTAGAAACAATGCACAAGGAGCATAATTATGAGTTGCAAAAATAGCAGAAATAAAGGTGGGCATATCTAGAGCAAGATTGTGAAATTTGTTGGAAGATAAAAGTCTGGATAGTGCTCCAAATATCGAAGCAAAGGCAATGCGCAAAATATTAAATAAAATACAGTAATTAACTACACCTCCAATAAATTAATTCTAAAATAAAACAATTAACCTCAAAATTCCATAAATTCCGACAGGTGCTCATCTACTGGCTACTAGGTCTAGTCTGCTGGCTAAAATAAAATAATTAACACTGCATATAATTATATATTAAATTACACATCGCACAAAATTATTTAAATCAAATACACTATCATGAAATTAATTAATTATAAATAGCATAATATTAAATATTAAAAATTTCGAAAATACTCCTGTTTTCGGAATGTGGTAGTGACAGTCTCAAAACCTATATATGGAATATTACATTAATATAAGGTTTTGAAATGATAAACAACTAAACTAAGTTAATTTATAGATCATTAGGCCGATTCTAAGTCAAAATAGTCAAACTTGGTCAACTCTAGGTCAAACTAGCTACTTCTAAGTTGTATGAGTCCATCTCTAGGTTATTGGGTCTATACACTACTTAACTAGGCTATACTATATATATTAGGATACTAGAGTATCAATACTATTATGTATCAATAGATACACTTATACTAATTACTAATACTAGTAATGAGAATCATATATAAGTTATGTAATACTATATACAATTACCTTACCCCTATCTTGATATATACTAATACCTTAGTATATAGTTAATATCATAACTACTTATTACCTAATGTCCTCACACCCATGACCTTAACTTTATTAGTTAAACCTTATCTTGAGTATTACCTTAGTGATACTATAACTCAATACTCTAACTCACCCTTAACTACTGTCATCCACCCATGTACTTGTAGCAGCAACTGTGCACTGCAGAACTAGCATCAACCCAAGTTCCCCCTCCCTATGATCCTCACTAACTATATATACACTAGAATTTCTTCCCTCCTCATTCACCCTAACACTCTACCTCATACTACCATACTCTAACTCCTAAATTCTAACTTATACTAACAGCTCCTCAAATCTGAAATAGATCTAACTGATGCAATCTAATGCACAACTAAATGATGTTGCAAAGCAACCATACAAGCTAACCACATACCCCTCTAACCTGTCAATAACACACCCCACACTTCCTCACTCATCTCATACTTTACTCGAGTAACAGTACACAGATATAGATACTCACAGGCTATATGCATCTAACCAACATACCAACCTACACTAATATATACTAACTGATTACTTACATTAGCTAACTGATATATAATATACTAACCATTCCAACATATCTTACAACTAACATCTTACATACATATATGAATTAACTAATCATATATACAACTAACTAGCTTATATAATAACTAAACTCACATTCTAATTGATACTAACATACTAACTTAACTGATATGAACTACTAACATTACTAACCAAGCTAACTGTCTACTAACCAATACATGACTGAACTAATCATCTTACTGTGTGCAACTGACCATTGCTGCTCTCCTCTTATTGCTGCTGCTGTAGTCGCTACATCTACAGTGTGGCTATCACTGCTATGCATAGCAGATTTTGCCCAAACCATTGCCTATGTTGTTGTTCTACTTCTACCCGACTGCACACTTGCCTGTGATACTCCAACACAGACCTTGTACCTATGTTGCTCCCCAAATCTGCTATCAACTGTAACAATATGACATATACTTTTAATGGATAGTCCAAAATCCCAAGCACTGACATACTATGATACTAATAGACCAATCATTCTCCATCTAAAGAATATAAACTGACAGGTACTTAAAAAGCCTCAACACACACTTAACCGATTCCCCAAATACTCGGGTAACCCCCTTCACAGACCTCACACAACCAAATGACTGATACATAAGTAACTGAAACTCATCTGCAGTGCACAACATCCAAACATACCTCATACCACTTCCAATAACAGAAAATAAGGACACCAACACCTTATACAATCCCCCAATTACCCAAATGACTGAAAACTATAAATATATACATATATACACATGTATACATTAGTAATATAGAGATATAAACACACACACACACACACACACACACACACACACACACACACACACACATATATATATATATATATATATATATATATATATATATATATATATATATCATATATATCATAACCATACTAATTAGATATACACAACACTAAAATAGAGTATCAATACTCACAAAACAAATAATCAAACACTTGGAGTGTATCACACCCGTATCACACTAAATCTATGATACGCTTGCGATACGCCTCCAACACACCACCAAATGCATCACAAATGATATAAGAAAGATTAGAATCCTAATTATGAACAATATAAAGTGCTAGCAACTCAATTACATGTCCGTGGCAACATATGTCATGCACAACCCCCGTATCGAAGGAAAAACCCCCAAATCAACCCGTATCGTCAAATTGCCATGACATGGCCTATACGTATCCAATTGTGGATATGTCACTAGAATCACACACTAAAACAAATACTAAATCATCATTCTAACCTATTGACAAATACTTGATGTGCCAATCTTGAATTTCCTCTAAAATTGACACAAAATATATGGTAACTTTCACAATAGGGGTCCCTAGTAGTCCAAACTTCTTCCTATAGGTATCCTTAGTATATAAGAGGGTTCTTAATGATTAAACTACTGATTTAGAGTCTAATTAGTGAGAAAAAATTGAATTGTATCTATTGGGAGATTGATTCCTAATAAAAGTCTCTAATGAACACAAAAAAGTCTCAAGTTGTGCAATTTTCTCCAAATTGTATATCCTTGCCTCCTCCTTGCTTCTAGAGCCTCCAATGGCAACGTAGGGATGAATTGGAAAAAAAATTGGTAGAGATTTGGTGTAGGGAATGAAATAATTTGGAGAGAAAATATCTAGATCTAGGATTGGAATGAATGAGAGTGAGGAGAGAGAAATTCCCCTCTCTAATAGGGCCGGCCACCTACTTGGTCTCCAAGAAATTATACAAGTCTATTTTACCCCTATGGGCTTGTCATAGGGAAAACGATTAAGGGAAGAAGGTTCTATTCCTAATGGTTTGACTAATTAAAATACTAACTTAATGACATATGCTAATTATTGGGCTCAAGTCTAAACTAACAAATTTTTGGTTCAAAAGTTAAGTCAAGTCTAGTTATGTCCACTAACACAAGTCCAAAATATAAAATAATATGCTAACAATAAATAAATAATATAATAAATAAATAGAACATGCACCATAAATAAATAATTATGAAATATCATTCAATATAATAATTTTATTGAAATACCAATATTACAATATTACCAATAATAGGAAAAGACAAAAATATCCTTCTACGAAAAAGCGGTAGTGGTCTACACCCCCTAGCAGAATTTTGTCCTCGAAATTAAAACTCCCATCCCTCTCTCTTGGGCCAGTCATCACCTATTCTTAAAAAAATTACTGAGGTCCAACCCCCAACAATCATAGTCCAATACAACCCTATCCTATAACATACAATCCTACAATATTACTAGAGGAACAACCATGCATGGATATAGTCTCTAACTGTCATGAATTACAATCTCGATCATAGTCACTTGCTAACTATACCTTAGCTAAATTATTTAACATCATGGGTTACCACTTCTAATACTAATAGTATACTATAGTTCTAGGCCACGAGAAAACTTAACTCACTGGCACATACTACCCAGAATACTATACTAAACTTCTAGGATACTATCTTCTATTATCTGTCTCAGTTCTTCAATCACCTAGAAACGGCTTGACCATTCTTCTTGCAATGAACACTTGTATACACTCTCAATCATGTATTCTATGGGTACACCCTTATCCCTCTTGAATACCCTCAATGGGATGCCTACTCAAGTCTTGATACTGGCTACACAAGGCACTAGCTCTTATATGGCTCTTTAAATGATACTCTCATACTAGGTTACTCATGTCTCTCCTCTATACTTAATACAATAGCCATTATAAATGCTTGTACTTAAACCTCCATAATATTTGAGGTACTCTGAATCTTGCTACTAGGGTACTCCTCCTATCTTGGTACCTAGTGCAAACTAATATTCTAACACTTAATAATCACTCTAAGATTCTCACCTGTATTTGATATCAAAATAACATTCACCAATACTTTCTAACCACTATGACACTATGATATCTCACTGGTATCCTTATACCTATCATACTACTCCCTGATACATACAACTTCTATACCCAAAAACTAGCAAGGTACTATACCTACATACTCTATATAGATTGCCCCTCTTCTTTACTACCTGGATCACTTGTACTCTTTTTTCCAAATACTCCTTCATCTATATTAACTGATACACCCATCTAATATTATTATATAAGATATTTACTGATACTTGCAAATTATTCAACAAATCCCTGATATACCTTAGATACTATTATTCCCTAGGCGCTCTTGATATAAAAATACTAGATTCCTAACTATACATAATATTTGTACTTAATCTTCCAGGATACTAACTTCTTAGCACTCACAACAGCTCATCACATATACTACTGCCACTCTTGACACTAGCTTACTCACTAGATCACCCCCTTACCCTTACTAACTCCATAACTGTTCCTTGACTCATGCACTTAATGTTCTCTATAAGCTGCTTAACACCAACCTGCCCCATTGGCACACTATTGGTACCTCTGATACTAAACCCCTACTTCATAATACTTATGAAACTGGTACTACTTCACCACTCTTGCTTTTCTCATACATCTCTACTAATACTTTAACACTCCCAAATACTATATGATACCACAATACTAGACACATACCCACATCTACTCCCACCAATGCCCAACACTCGACACATAGCACAAGTCTTTTTACTGGCACAATATATTCTATCACCATCATACTCACCTTTATACTTATGGGTACCCTTATATCATGACCTACTCACTAGTATCTCTCCTGAATGTACCTTCTTTTCCTTACGACACAACCAAGCACCAAATAGTATATCATGTTCCATCGATATCCAAACATAAATTTTATGATACCTAATTGATACATGATTCACTCATCTATATAAATTTATGACTTTCTAGAACATGCATGCTGACACTGATACCAACTCCTAGAATCACCACTGATACTCTCTACTCCCCTTTCTACCTATAGTACCGTTACCATCTAGACTAACACCTACCATAGAACTATTCCTACAAGGTACTACACTATAGGTTATCTCTAGATTGATGTCTATTGCTCATATGTTCAGCTAAAAACTACTCACAGACTCACAAGCTACAATTCAAAAATTAACACTGATACTCAAAGACGCAGAACTTGATTGCAAATAACCAACTATTATAATATCAAAGAACCCTAATAAAATGATATTCCATAAGGAACAGGGCTAAAGGAATAGAAGGTATCTCTACTCCTGAGTTAATAGTGGTGATGGAATAAAATCCTATAATAACAGAAGTGGAAAGATAGAGATGATACATTAAGAACCAGTTTAAGATACAATCTGATAATCATACGCGTCTGTCCAAAATCATGATACTCAGAATCCTCGCCACGTTAGTAAGCATTGCTGCGATAAATAATAGATTCCATAACTAAGGTATGCAACTCTATAATCATGTCATCTAGAATCCTCACCAAGCCAACCGGTATGGCTGCGAGAAACTCTAAATTACATAACTAAGGTATGTACATCCGAAGTCAGGTCCCTATATTTCTGCCACGCCAGCTAATATGGCTGCAATAAACTCTAGGCTCCATAACCAAAGCAGATATTTTACCTTTCTATCTGTCCTCATCATCATATGTTATCAGGAGATACCATAATTTAGTGCATAAAATTTATCTCGATATGAAATCAAACTCAACAACGAACATCAAGAATTAAATTCAACAACCGATCATCAAGAATCAAATTCAAAATTAACAAGTGAGAGTGAATAAAAACAAGAAAAAAAGATTTTAAATTGGACTTTAAATTAAGATTCTCAAGGATCATCCCATGAATCTCTCAAGAAGTCCTAATTTTGTGATTGAGTATTCTCCTCCTAATTTCCTATATCATACACCTTATCACAGGCTCGCAATAATACAACTAAACCATTGTACTACCATGACATTGCACAACTTACGAAGCCTGACCTGTATGGGACCCCACTAAAAATATGTCACGATCCGCACTAGGTATAGGGGCACGAGTACGTGGGTACGTCCAGCCTACATTGAAACATCGATGGTAGAACGATGTTTGGGTAAACTATACTATCTATCAATAATGATCATCAAGATATACAAACCACCAATAAAATATGAATACTCAATCACGGGACTATAAGATAGAATAACCGTACGAATATAATATAAAGAACTAAAGATTCAAAATATAACTCACAAGATAGAAGATTATATCTAATGAGTCTTAAATATAATGAAGTACTAACTATCAAAGCTGGAGACAAATCCAGTACAATATAAGCCTATATACTAAGCTACCGATAAAATATCTAATGTGTCTCAAATATAATAAAGTACTAACTATCAAAGCTGGAGACAAATCCAGTATAATATAAGCCTATCTACTAAGCTACTAGTAAAGTATCATTTGTCTCAACCGGGATGAGTTCCTGCTGAGCCACAGTCTCTATCTCTAAACCAATTACGTTCTGAGGCCCGTAGTGAGTGGAATACCACTCTTTAATATCATCTGGGAAAAATATATACAACCAGAATTGGAGTAAAGTATACCTCTAGTAGCAGTTCCAATGAATGATAAATACTATGTAACAGTAAATGAAGCGCATACACAAGATGAATAGAGCATGGCAGGAATATACAAATATAAGAAAATATAAGAAATACATACAAGAGATATGAACATCATATATGAAATAAAGGAATATAACTATCTAAGTGAGTGAGTACCAGTGACAACATGCGATTGACTTAGGAACTTGTACATGAATATGGTCTGGTTAATTATATGTGAGGTGTATAATTAACACTCACAGGAATACATGAACTGTACAGGGAGGGTATGATCACATATCTACACTAAATACAGCCCGTCCCTGATTGGTATAATGGATCCAACTATGGCACGCTATGATACTAGATTCCACAAGAAGGGTGCTAATCTTCTCATGAATCAGTGTCCATACATGTACAGGAACAACATGGCATGTACATGATAAGCCAAAAAATACCAAAAAATACCAATCCGTGTAACCAAGTATCAGGAAAATCAAGGATATCTACACTAAATACAAGAAACATAAAGGATATCATAAACGAAAAACTGTCAGAGAATGTAATCGCCTGTGGTCCAAAGCAATGGATGCCAAACAATGTCCGAACTGGTATCTCAAAATCTATATACGGAATATTACATCAATACAAGGTTTTGAAATAATAAACAAGTAAACTAGTCAATTTCTAGATCATTAGGCCGATTCTAAGTTAAAACAGTCAAACTAGGTCAACTCTAGGTCAAATTAGCTACCTCTAAGTTGTATGAGTCCATCTCTAGTTTATTGGGTCCATACACTACTTAATTAAGCTATACTAGCTATATTGATACTAGAGTATCAATACTATTAAGTATCAATAGATACACTTATACTAGTTACCAATAGTAGTAATGAGAATCATATATAAATCATGTAATACTATATATAATTACCTTACCCCTAACTTGATATATACTAATACCTTAGTATATAGTTAATATCATAAAAACTAATTACCTAATATCCTCACACCAATAACCTTAAATTTATTAGTTAAACCTTATCTTGAGTATTAGCTTAGTGATACTATAACTCAATACTCTAACTCACCCTTAACTACTGTCATCCACCCATGTACTTGTAATACCAACTGTGCACTGCAGAACTAGCATCAACCCAAGTTTCCCCCTCCTCATGATCCTCACTAACTATACATACACTATAATTTCTCCCCTCCCCATTCACCCTAACACTCCACCTCATACTACCATACTCTAACTCCTAAATTCTAACTTATACTAACAGCTGCTTAAAACTGAAATAGATATAACTAATGCAATCTAATGCACAACTAAATGATGTTGCAAAGCAACCATACAAGATGACCACATACCCCTCTAACCTGTCAACAACACACCCTATACTTCCTCACTCATCTCATACTTCACTCGAGTAACAGTACACACATACACATACTTACAGGCTATATGCATCTAACTAACATACTAACCTACACTAATATATACTAACTGATCACTTACATTAGCTAACTGATATATAATATACTAACCAGTCCAACATATCTTACAACTAACATCTAGCATACATATATGAATTAACTAATCATATATACAACTAACTAGCTTATATAAAAACGAAACTCATATTTTAATTGATACGAACATACTAACTTAACTGATATCAACTACTAATATTACTAACTAAGCTAACTATCTACTAACCAATACAAGACTGAACTAATCATCTTACTGTGTGCAACTGACCACTGCTGCTCTCCTCTTGCTGCTGCTGCAGTCGCTATATCTGCAATGTGCCTATCACTGTTGTGCACAATAGATTTCCCCCCAAACCACTGCCCATGTTGCTGTTCTACTTCTAACCGACTACATACTTTCCTGTGACAGTATAACTCAGACCTTGTACCTGTGTTGCTCCCCAAATCTGCTGTCAACTATCACAACATGACAGATACTCCTAATAGACAGTCCAAAATCCCAAACACTTATATACTATGATACTAACAGACCACTCATTCTCTATATAAAAGATTACAACCTGACAGGTACTTAACAAGCCTCAACACACACTTAACAGTTCCCCCAAATGCTCGGGTAACCCCCTTACAGACCTCACACAACCAAATGACTGATATACAAGTGAATGAAACTCATGTACAATACATAAATATCCCAACATACCTTACACCACTTCTAATAAAAGAACCTAAGGACACCAACAACTTACACAGTCCCCCAATTACCCAAATAACTAAACACTATAAATATATACATATATGTACATGTATACATTAGTAACATAGAGATATAAACTCATATATATATATATATATATATATATATATATATATATATATATATATATATATATATATATATATATATATATATATATATATATATATATATATATCATAACCATACTAATTAGATATACACAATACTAAAATAGAGTATCAATACTCACCAAGCAAATAATCAAACACTTAGAGTGCATCGCACCTGTATCACACTAAATCTATGATACGCTCGCGATACACTTTCAACACACCGCCAAATTTATCACAAATGATATAAGCAAGATTAGAATCATAATTATGAATAATATAAAGTGCTAGCTACTCAACTACGTGTCTGTATCAACATATGGCATGTGCAACCCGTGTCATCAAATTGCCATCACATGGACTACATTTATCCAATTGTGGATACGATACTAGAATTATAACACTAAAACAAACCCCAAATCATCATTCTAATCTATTGACAAACACTTGGTATGCCAATCTTGGATTTCCTCCAAAATTGACATAAAATACATGGTAACTTTCATAATAGGGGTCCTTAGTAGTCCAAACTTTTTTTTATAGATAGCCTTAGTATATGAGAGGGATTCGAATGATTAAACTAAAGATTTAGAGTCTAATTAGAGAGAGAAAATTGAATTATACCTATTGAAAGATGGATTCCCAATGATAGTCTTCAATGAACACAAAGAAGCCTCAACTTGTGTAATTTCCTCCAAATTATAGATCCTTGCCTCCTTCTTGCTTCTAGAGCCTCCAATGGTGAAGTAGGGATTAATTAGGAAGGAATTTGGTAGAGATTTAGTGTAGGAAATAAAGGAATTTGAGAAGAAAATTTCTAGATCTAGAATTGGAATGAATGAGAGGGAGGAGATAGAAATTTCTCTCTCTAATAGGGCCGGCCACCTACTTGGTCTCCAAGAAATTGTAAAAAGTATATTTTACCCTTATGGGCTTGTCATAAAAAATTTCATTAAGGAAAGAATATTCTATTCCTAATGGTTTGACTTATTAAAACACTAACTTAATAAAATGGCCTAATTATTGGGCTCAAGCCTAAACTAACAAATTATTGGTTCAAAAGTCGTCTAGTCTAGTTAGGTCCACTAACACAAGTTTAAAATATAAAGTAACATGCTAACAATAAATAAATAATACAAAAAATAAATATAACATGTACCATAAATAAATAATTATAAAATACCATTCAATATAAATTTTTTTTAAATACTAATATTATAATATTATCAATAATAGGAAAAGACAAAAATACCCTTCTTCGAAAAAGCGGTAGTGACATGATGACATCCCAGAAGAAGTCTTAGAATCTAATATGGCAATGGGAGATGACACTTGGCAACTATTCTTTGACGGTGCATCAATAATAGGACCCAATGGCAACATAGTAGCTGGAGTTGGCATAGTCATAATATCTCCTGACAAACTACTCATTCATCGAGCATATTCTCTTAGTGAACCATGTTCCAATAATATGGTAAAATATAATGCTCTACTCATCTGTCTCCAACTAGCTAAAGAATTGGACATGGAATATCTTGAAGCCTATAGAGATTCTAAGCTGATAGTCAATTAGATCAGGGGAGAGTATGAGGTTTGATATGAAGACCTCATCCCTTATAATCTAGCGGTAATTGGACTGGCTTTTACTTTCGAAGGATTCTTCATCGAGCATGTGCCTTGTTTACAGAATACGGAAGCTGATGCTTTGGCCGGCCTAGCAGCATTATTGGTTATTTTCTTAAAGAGATGACACTCAATTATGATAACAGGACGAGAGTTATTCTGTACAAAAAATAACTTTCACGTTGAACATAGTTATGTCTTAATTTTAACTTCCATGGATAAAGATTAGAGAAACCCTTTTATAGACTATGCTCTTATGGGATTCTTCCAGAAGATTCTGCCATGACTCGCACCCGATGTAGGGATACAAGTCGGGAATAATGTCCAGCCTATGACGCAGCATCGGCGGTAGAACGTTGTCTTGGTCAACTATACTATCTAAATATCTCATAATAATATAAAATCTGCCAATAATATCTTACACAAAACTCAATCACAATTTTAGAAGCACGAGAAGATATCAAGGAAGTCTAACATATCTATCCATTCAATATGTAAACAATAATAGAAATAATATCCAATCTCATACTATATGTCGAAAATAAATCCGGTACCAAAAATGCTAACGAAAACTATGAAAACTAGTGATCCGGATAAACCTTCCAGCAATCACTCCAGAACTAGTGGGTCCAAATATGTACCATCTATAAGTCGAAGTCCATAGTATGTCGGACACCAATCTCTCGGATCCTTGAAAGAATATTTTTCAGTCAGGAATGGAGCAAAGTACATCTCTAACAGCAGTTCTAATCAATGATATAAACTATCTAACAGTATATAGATGTGTATATACAAGATGCCATATACATGTACAAGAGATACACAATAAAGGAAATACTAAAAATAAATACAAGAATGAACAATATGGCAATGAATAAGAATACTAATGACTAAGTTGTTTATGGTGATAAACGAAAGAAGGAAAAAACGTATATAAGACGAGGCTTATACGAAACCCATTTTCTTTGGTTTACAAACAAGCTTGTAAAATATAATCCTATACGAGGATGTGGGAGTATAATTTATTTAATCTGGGTAAATATTGCTATAGGTGTCTGATCTGTAGCCGATCACTTTAGCCCTTGGACCACACGATGGTGAAGAAGTGCCGTAGAAGATGGAGAGCAGCTTCGGGGGTTGCTTAGGAGGATGGATGCACGATGCCAAAGTCGTTGATCGCTACTCCTTGCCTGAGCTCCGGACTCTTCTCTCTCCAAGACTCCCTCTCACCGATCTCTTCCTCCTTTCTCAAATTCGACCTTGGATCTGATATTGGTTTCCTTGACCAATTTTTTGACCCTTTTTCTCTCAATTTTGTCGACCTTGTCCTCTGTTGATAGAGGTCTCTATTTATAGAGTTTTTAGTGACAGTGACCACTCAGTCGATGTAAAAACCGAGTAGTGGACAGTACAATACCCTTTTATACAACGGTTAAAGTAACCAATGCCTGTGTATAGATGATCTTTTGAATGAACGTGTGACGCGGGTCTAACTAAGGGACAAAACACGTATAATCGCTACGGAAATCATGGCGTAGAAGCCACGCAGGTAGGTATCCCTCGTGTAGAAGAGGTTGGCATAGAAGCCAATGTCTGTCACCATGGCGTGGAAGCCAAGTAGGCATAGAAGCCAAGTAGGCATAGAAACCTGAAGGCATAGAAGCCGAGTAGGCACAGAAGGCCGAATGGGCGTAGAAGCCGAGTGAGCATAGAAGCTGAATGGGCGTAGAAGCCGAGGTGATGTGGACGTCTTAGCCGGAATTACGGCTCTTAGAGATATAATCAAATCTCTCGCATTAAATACAGAGATCTTCCATCATCCTGCGTATTAATTACAGAGGCGTGTCCCGAAGGCCTACCATTGTTCTGAGCATTAGGTGCAGAGACGTGCCTCGAGCCCTATACGAAGAGCAGATTTTGACGTGGCAGTCCGGTTGTCTTCCGCAAAGCGTAAACTGTTCCTGCCTGCCTGTGTAAAACACGGCAGCGGATCCCCTTGTACGCGTAAAAGAAGCTTACGTCGAGGAGACGTCAATAAATGATGGTTCGGTGATTTTAACCAAATCCCCTGCATTAAATGCAGAGATCCGCCATCATCCTGTGCATTAATTGCAGAGGCGTATCCCGAAGGCCTGCCATTATTCCACCCGTCGTCTGGGTAGCCGTATAGTACTCTTTGTCAGGAGTCAGACGTCAGATTCACTGCGTGATTTGACAGGTTTATTTCGGGGGATACGAAGCGTTCCTCGTACGCTTTAATATTGCATTGAAAGATGGTGTGGTTTTACGCCATAGAGGCGATGTAGCACCTTCTTTACGCCAAAGTGGCCTGGATGTACTGTATTACGCGGATGCTTCGAGCTTTATATTTTCTGCTATGTTTAGCAAAAAAAGCTCTGTTGGACGTTGGGGGCTCTGAGGTCATCAGTTTACGCTGCTCTGCATAAATATGATTCGTATAGCTATCCAGCATATTTTTTATGCTTCTACTAGACCCCCTTCAAAGCTTTCAAATTTCTCATAATTTGAAACGCTTTGAATGAAGCATGAACCGCTCCTCGTAACTTGAAACGTCTCTGAATGGAGTTTTGAAATGGTGGAGGCTGACTTTATGGCAGATTTATTGGGGATGGGTGTGACCTCTCTTGCCTATAAAAAGGCTAGGAGTTAACCTGTTCTTCCCGTATTCCCCTCACCATAGAGATGATCACCGGAGTTCGTCGGGTCGATCTGAGGAAGAAGGAGACCATGTTCTTCCATCATGTAGGGAGCCAAAAAAGACGGCATCTTCGAGCAAGTATCATCTGCAACGATGGATCATGGAAGGATATTATAGCCTTCTTTGCTCGGGATAATCAACAACTTTGTATGGTGGTTCTTTGGGAGAGAAGAAGGGTTGTATTTTGCCATGCTGCTTGCAAGTGGCGCCTTCTCCCGCTACCTCTAGGGACGAGAGTCAGACAGACTAGCTCTGTCCCAGCTTGAGTGGCGTCGGTCTGTAGGAAAGCAGATTTACTCTGCTTTTCTTCTATTGGAGGATGGGTCTATGCCCATTTTTGTATCCTCCTGCCACTGATCATCTTCTTGTTCATGACTGTGGAAGTCTATGAACCGTCTTCGAAGAAGAGGAAGATCTCTACCAATGCGAGAACCTGTCAGAACAGATTTCGGGCACGATATTCAGCCGACGATGGGGAAGTCTTTGGTAGACTGCATTTCCCTCATATGTAATCATGAAAATAGAGAAAAACCCTTGTAGATTGGATTTCCCTCATATGTAATCATGATTTTCTTTTTAATAAAATCGTCTTTCTTCCGTGCATATGATCATCTTGCCATACTTTGTTGCTGTGAAGTCTGAATATGTGTAGCTTTGACACGTCTGATTTTTTACGCCGACTCTGTTTAGAAAGAGTGCTATGTCCTTTCCTGTCTTTTACGCATAACTAGAGATGCGTAGAAAGCCGCTTTAGCATTCGAGTGTTCGAACTGTCCTGCTGTTTAGGAGTGAGGGACCACGTAGAATTCTGAACTGTTGCTTATGATGAACAGCATTCTTGTTTAGACATCATCTTTAAGAATGATTTCTCAAAAAAAAATCTCTTTGAGCAGGGCGAGAAATGGCTGTCAAACTGATTTTCCATCTTGGTAGATAAAATATTCAGACTGGAGTCTGGATGAACTTTGAGTCGACCCATAAAGAAGAGTAATTTTTTAATATTAAACTCTTGGTTCGGGTACTTGGGATATCTTGTGGTCAAGAAGGAGTATCTTCTGTGTGAACTCCTGTAATTGACCGCTTTGAGAACCGTTCAGATGTACGCGTACTCTGGTCGGCGTATCTTTCAGATGTGCGGGAAGTCGTGGAGCATAAAATCATTAGTCTGCAGCCTCTGAGCGTAAACTAAACACCACCGAGCGTAAAATCATAGACTTGTAGTTCCTGAGCGTGAAGTCGTAGTTTTGTAGCCTCTCGAGCATAAAAGCTACTGAGCACAAAGGCATCTGGGCGTAAAATCCGACTTGTAGCCGTCGAACGTAAAGCCGTAGATCTGTTGCTGTCGAGCGTAGAAAGCTCCTTAGTGTAGAACTGTAGATTTGTAGCTTCTGAAAAGAAATTTTTTTTGAGCGTGAAGTCGTGGATCTGTTGCTTCTGAGCGTAAACTAAGCACCACCGTGCATGAGATCATCGATTTGGTATCTGCTGAGCGTGAAGTCGTAGGTTTGTAGCCTCTCGAGCATAAAAGCTACCGAGCACAAAGGCATCCGGGCGTAAAACCATAGACTTATAGCTTTGAGCGTAAAATCGTAGATCTGTAGCTGTCGAGCGTAGAAAGCTCCTTAGCGTAGGAACCATGAACTTGCTTTGCGCGAAAAACTTTTCGAATTCGCTGACTGTCCGCCTTCTTTGAATAATAGGCTAACGTAGGACCCAATCATAACCAAATATTTAATTAGGAGATTTGGTTCGGGGTCCGAGGAGTCCATCTGAACTATATATATATCCCAAGTTTCTGAGAGGAAAACTTTCCATCTGTCTCCTGCGAAAGAAAGCTTTCGACTGTTCGCAGTAATGGCTTCGAAGTAAACTCCCCCCGCTAAGGGAAAGGAGGTTGATTCTTTTTCTCGTTCTTCGGCTCAAGAAAGGGCGCCTCTGGTTGGACAGGGCGAACCTCATTCTGAGCGGAGCATCCCGCCGACGAGCAGTGCGCCCGGCTTGAAAGGTAGAGCTTTTTGGGATGAATGAGAAAGACTGAAAATCCTTTGCACACGTTGAACATGACCGCACTAGGTCATCTCCTGTGCTGATGGCCTCTTCGAGGAAGATGATACACGGGAACGTTTCATCTTTTTACGCCCACATTTCTAATGTGTCAGCGTAAAAACTCTAGATTTTCGCAGTTGAGCGTAAGAGCTTTGACTGCCAAAAATTTGGCGTATACAGTAAAATTTTGAGCTTTACGCTTGTGGATGAAAATCCCGACGTAACATCTCAAATTTTGGTAGTCTATTTGTAAGGCACAGACTGTATACTGCCGAGTTGAATTTTATGCTTCTGGATGAAGAATTCTGGCGTAAACGATCAAGTTTGTACAGTCTTGTCGTAGAGTATAGACTGTTGCCTCTTGGCATATGTTTGCAAGACTGTAATGTCCAGTATAGAAACTGACGTGTTTTTCTCGCACCTTTGCAGTTAACTTGCATGAGTCTCCGCTAGCCGAGGTGATGGGTTCTACCGTCGGGATGCTGTACTCCAATTATCTGGAGGATCTGTCGTACGTGACATTTTCTATCTCTGGGCCCCAGTATCCCGAAGGAAGGGAAATTCTGATATCAGCTCAGGGTGAGCGAACGCTACTGAATTTGATCATCGGGGAGCCCCTGAAGTACGTAGACGAGGAACAGTATATAAAGCCGACTTTCCTCTTCGGGGACATGATTGATAAGCAGTCCCAAATGAAGCCCAAGAAAGAACTCTGGGTTTTCCCTGCCGGGGGCTTGGTCTTGACTCTACCCAAGATGTCGAGAGATTATCCCATCTCGGCATTCTTCCATGCTACACATCCCAGGAGGATGTTGTGGACGCTGACTACCGATCTTCACGGCAAGCCGGGGAAGATCTTCTATCAGAAAAGATCTGGCCTATTTGTCAGCCTTCCTTCCGGCTCTGTGACGTTGTTAAGGGGATTGTACCCAGGCAGTGTCCCGAGTGAAGACAGCTTGGTGCTTCAGCCGGTGCAATTGTCGATCTTCTGTAATGACTTCATGGGGCGCGGAGGAGTATACCCCAAGGTAAATTCTCGGTGCAATAGGTAGATGACACCAACAAATCTTCGGTGGGCTCGTTTAGTTGATTGGGCCCTGAAATATTTTCGGATTGAGCTGGAGAACATCGGTCTGTTTGAGACTGTGAGTGCCACTAGCGTTGGGTTACCTCCTAACCCCAACCTATTTCTGGCACTGATGGAGCGATATATTTTGCTCACCGGGACTTTTGCCACTCCACTGGGGGAGCTGGGATTGGCCCTCTAGGAGATGGCAGAGATCTCGAGACTGCTGATGGGGGATACTCCGTATGAAGAGTATGTTCCCACGAACCGAGAGCTGGGGGATTCAGATCCTCGGGTAGTGGAAGTGTACCAGGAGCTGATGTGCCATAACCTTGCTTGTACCGCCTTCTACGATGAGCCTTCAGATTTGGCTCATACTAGCAAATGGACGTCCTACCTCTTTTTTCACCGAGCGAGGACTGCTCAGCCGGAGAAGGTTTTGGAGGGCAAGGATCAGCCTGTGAATTGTCTGAGCGCGCTTACTGCTCAGGTAGTCGACGATCTTATGGAAGACGCTGAGGCTCCAGATCAGATCCTCGGTGAAGGGATAGGAAGATATCCTGCAGGTACTAAGGCCTACAGTTATCTGAGGCACTATCGCAGGCCTCTGTCCAAGGAAGCTCAACTGGCTGGCTTCCTCTCTATATGGTTGTGCCGACTGGTGGTACCTGGCATCGCATCTATGGATCGTATTCACCACAACACCTTGTGGCCTGCAGTGCGTCTGGTATTTGGGGCGAGACTGGGCTTGCTCCCTGCCATGGTGTGCCGCATACAAGCTGGCCTGAGGGCGATGACTGAGGCGTTGCTTACCGATGAAGCTCGGCGTGAAAGCTTTCCCAGGGTGGAATTACCATACTTGTACTTGATGGGATGGTTAATTCTCTATAACCCCCGGATGATGTCTCCAGGTTTCGGTAGTAGCTTAGGGGGTAGTTTCCTGTTGAATTACAGGAAATCCTCCTGGAATGTACTCACAGTTTTAGACTGTCGGCGGATGCTGAATTGCGGCAATAGCTGGAAGCTCTTATGCATTATCCCCTCTGTACATCGTAATCAATCAGGGATTAGGCTTGAGGATTCAGGTAGAGAGAAGACCATTCTTTCCCCTGAGGCTTTAAATTGGTTGGTCTGCATTAGACCTTCCCACTTGCTGTACAGAAGTGAAGACCAGTGCTTCTTCGAACCCTACCTGCCTAATCGTTTTGCCAGGCAGTTTGGGTATAATCAGCTGCATGTGGGCAACGCTGTCACCAACTTTAGGTCCAGAGGTGGACTCATCGATGGAGTGAGGGGATGGCGATATTTCATCATGGGCTGCACTGGGGCAATTTTTACTGTGCCCGTCACCACACTCTCCACAGAGTTGTGCATCCTCCACTCGTATGCCCTGTTTTATGTGGCCACCAACACTTTCCATCGTGATTTTGATATGCGTGAAAGTTTCAGGGTGACCTCTTCCAAGCCTGGTGGAAGAGTCGAAGTCCCCTCGGTTTCTTCTAACGAGGGTGAGGAATCCGTTACTCCGGACGAGCCTCTTGTATCGGTACCGAGGGGTGAAGTACCTCCGCCTGCAGGGGCTTTGGTAATTCCTGGGAAGCGAAGGGTTCCTGCTCCGAAGGAGACTTCCCCTCGTAAGAGGAAGAAGAAGACGGTTACTCGTCCTCTCCGGATTCTTGGTATTGAGGCTCCTGTAAGTGAGCATGCTTCTCCCCATGTTGGGAATAATTCTTTGATTGGAGGTTCCTCGCCTTTTAGAGAGGGCCCTTCTACAGTTTCGGCTGGTGGTACCGGAGAATCTCAGCTGGAGGCTGCCGTCGCTGCTACTGCTTCAGGTAGTGGAATAAAGTCGCCTCCTGGGCTGAGTATAATAGGATTCCGTATACCTCTAGCCGGATCGGCATCGGGAGGGACTCCTGCTGCGCCTGTGAGCGCTCCTAGCGAGATTCCAGCCGATGAGCCTCGGTTGGATTTTGAGGAGGACCTGGAAGACTACTTGCCGGTGTCAGTTCGCAGACCCCTTTCTCCAGGTATAACAGCTTGCCTAGCATCATTAAGAAATAATTTAGCTGTACAGGCTGCAGATGCGACATATATGCCGTCGGCCATGGGTAAATATCGTCTATTATGTCTCTTCTCTAGGAAAATTAATATTATGTTGATATTAACTTTCTTTTGTCTCCTTTTTAGGGGAAGACCTCTTCGGAGAGGGCGATGTAGACGCGCACTTCGGCTCTGTGTCTGGTCCTAGTGGTGACACGGAGGTACTTGATTTTGAAGAGAAGATATCTTCGGGTGCTGGCTCGCCTGCTGACGAGGTTCCGATGCCTCAAGAGGACGAGCCTGTCTTTGCGATAATGCCTCCTTCGAGTACGTTGGTTACTTCGTCCGGTGTTGGTGCTTCATCTTTCGTCGCACCACCTGTGGAGGTGACAGTCATGGTGACATTGTCTGTGGTTGTTCCTGGAGGGGAAGTGCCACCATTGCGGACACTCCCCGCGTTTATACGGACCTAGTTGCGTTGACCGAGCAGTACACCGGCATCTTCTACACCACTCTGAGAACGCTAATGTCAATGGTGTTGGCGAAGAAGCTGAACTTTGCGCAGCTGAAGAGGTCCTCTCGATTCTTGATTGAGGCGATCAGGGAATTTAATGATACCGGGGTAGCTGACGCGCTGGAGGCAATGGTTAATGGTTTGGAGCAACCCGTTAGCGAATACCTGCAGCTAGCTCGAGGCAACATTGAAGCTCTGGTCTAGGCCAGATATGACTCCTTGACTGTGCATCTTGTTGAAAAGATGGAGCCTCTGAATAAGTCTATCGTGGCTCAGCAGCAGGAGATGGATGATGAGCACGTCCAGTTGGGGTACATCATCCCCGAGTTGACCCAGTGTGAAGCCGAATATGAGGAAGAGGCAGCGAGGGTCCGTATTTGGAAGGATGAGCTCACTCGAGCAGAGGCGAAGGCTCTCTCTTTGTTGGCGGCCCGAGACGTGCTGAAGGAACGACGGGCGACTGTTCAGCTGAACCTGACGCGTGTGGGCGTCAGCCATGCCGAATTCGTGCAGGATCGGTCTTAGTTAGTTGCTCTGAACGATGTTGTAACCCGGTTGGCGCGGGCTCGTGCCGACGTTTTGAACTCTCAAGATGAGAGGATGGCCGTACTGGTGCAGCTGCTTCACGATTTGATCGCTCCCCCTAAGTGATGTACTTCTGCTTTTGCTTTTTCGAATGTACTCTTGCTCTCCTTTGGGAATAATAAAGAGGCTTTTCATTTGACTTTGTGGACCCATCATTTCGGAATGTAAATGACAGGTTTGGTTGAAAGTGATATCAGAGGTAATATGGACGTGATATACTTTCGGTAAAATTTAGCAGGGCATATCTATGATAGGGTATGATTGGACTAAAGTTTGTTTTGGAAGTAGTTTGTCAAAATGAGATCGCCTTATTCCACTTGAGAAGAGGAGTTTAAGCATAGTACCTTTTCAGGAATTTGCCATTGATAGGAGCCATTAGCAGGTCTCCATTAGGCTGGGCTAACCTGTAAGCGCCGTTTGAGAACGTTGTCTCGATCATGTAAGGGCCTTCCCATTTGGGCTGGAATTTGCCTTTATTTCTGTGAGTACGAATCATCAACCTTCTTACGGCTAGGACTAGTTTGCCGACTTTGAACACTCTTTCCTTTACTTTTTGATTAAAAGCTCTGGAAATGCGTGCTTGGTAGAGCGCGATGCGCTGTTGAGATTGGAGGCGTTTCTCGTCTAATCCTTCTAGCTCTTGAAGCCTTAACAGGTCATTCTTTTCTTGAGTCAACTCATTAGTCACGGCTATCCTGAGTGACGGAATTTGAATTTCGATGGGAAGAACTGCTTCACTCTCGTAGACCAATGAGAATGGCGTGCAACCTGTCGGTGCTCGTACCGTCGTGCGGTATGCCCAGAGACATTCTTCCAGCTTCTCATTCCAATCTCTCTTGTTCGAGGAGACGAACTTAATCAAGAGTTTGATAATAGTTTTGTTGAAGGCTTCAGGCAACCCATTAGCAGCTGGATAGTATGCCGTGGAGGCCACATTTTGTATCCAATTTTTATCGCAAAATCGGAAAAATGCATGGCTGATGAACTGAGGCCCATTGTCGTAGATTATCCTTCGGGGAATCCTAAAGCGATAAATAACGTGATGCTTGATGAAGCTGATCACATTAGACGTCTTTACCTCAGCAAGAGCGATCGCCTCTGTCCATTTAGAGAAGTAATTCGTGATGGCCAGTATGAATTGGTGATCTCTGGAAGAAGACGGGTGAATAAGACCAATGATATCCATACCCCATGCTTCGAAAGGCCAGGACGCAACCGTAGGATGTAGATGTTCGGATGGTTGATGTATGAAGTCCGCATGAACCTGACAGGCTCTGCACTGTCGGGCATACTTGTTTGCGTCCGCGATCATAGTGGGCCAGTAATAGCCCATTCTTCTGATGCGATCCTGCAGCGTAGGACCGGGTTGATGCGCTCCGCATACACCGTCGTGAGCTTCACGAATAATTCGCTGTGCTTCATCACCAGAGAGACATCGTAATAATAGTCCGTCATAAGACCGGCGATATAGGTATTATGACGATGCGTCAAAGTAGAAGCGTAAGGATCGTCTTTTGACAGATACTGCTTCTTTAGGGTCCTCGGGTAAGATTCTGTATGCCACGAAATCTATAAAGGGACTTCTCCAGTCTCTCGTAGGAGGATTGACGTTCACAGCGTGGCTGTATTCGATGTGGAAGTTGTTCTTCACACAAAATAAATCTCTGTTAAGAAGGATTACCGAATTTTGCCTTTTTATAGGAGTAGCTAAATCTGCTTGTATTGTCTGTTCGTTGCGCGTGCGGCCGAAGATTATTGAACGCTGACCGTCGCGGGCAGGAGGAACAATAAAGATAGAATTCTCATATGGTCCATATATCGTGGTGACATTGGACGATGACGCCACTTCCCATATGTACGGATTATAGGAATCTATAGCTGTCAAGAATTTTTGTGCTATAGGCTCCATATCGTCATGGGGAGAGGTGTCCTGATTTGGAATCCGAGTGTCGATATACTGGAAAAGAGGTCTTTTATTATTATCAGAAACCGTATTCTTGGTTGCATTTACATCACTCGGCTGCTTGTTGCACCGAAGATTGATGACCAAGGGTGGAGGCTTCTGGTTCAGAGTGATCACTAGAGGATCACCCCCTTTTCTTGACCTGGTCTTGCTTAGGTGGATAGCCACAGGTTCTGTGGCTTTTGGACGGGTAGTCTATCCTTTCACCTTGATTGACAGGGGTTGCTTGGCAGAAGGTTCTTCAGGCTCCCGGTGGGATTCCTTCTCTGCTTGGGCTGACACCTCTTCCGTGTAGTCTTGAGAGTATAACACGACGTCGGAGTAGTAGGATTCTACTCCTTAAAACTGGTTTAGGTCAGCAACCTTCGTTTGTACTGTCCCTTGGGTGTCTACATATTTGAAGCATTGATGAAGAGTCGAAGGAACGATGTTGTGGTCGTGGATCCATGGTCTTCCCAGCAGGATGTTGTAGGACACCTCTGAATCGATGACGTAGCATGTAGCCACCGATCTGAGGTTGCCAATCTGGATCCTCAGGCGAATTTTCCCCAACGGCTTACTTCTTCCGGCGTTGAAACCCACGATAGTAGTGGTGGTGTATGCCATCTCACTGGTAGGAATCCTCAGCGGTCTGAGCAGACTATGAGGAATGATGCTGATTGAGGATCCCGGATCTATATGAATCCGGTCGACCTCCATGGAACCGACGTATCCGGTATGGTAGAGGGGTCTGTCATGCCTGTTATGTTTTAACAGCATATCGTCTTGAGTGAAAGTGATATTTGGGACCACCTCCATCACACTGTGGCATCGAGGACATGCCACGGGTTCTTCGTCGGAGGACTTGAGTTCGGTCAAGTACGTATCCGCCTGCATTAGTACTTCACTCAGGGCTAGACGAGTGTCTTGGGAGAGCCTGAGTAGCTCGAAGATGGACAACCTGACTGGTGTATTAGCCAGTTGGGCCAGGATATCGAAGTTGTACGGCTTCTCTAAACCTTTGTTTTGAATATTTTTCACAGGTTTATCGAAGCGCACTTCTTATTGCTTCCCCTTGTCCGCAGAAGTTGGTCTCGAAGGACCGGCCTCTGGTACGGCAGATTCTGGTCCTGAAGGCTTGGCAGCTGAAGTGTCTGCAGGTGTATCCTCCTGACTTGCTCCGTAGTCCTTGAGGTAAGCCTTCCCTCAGTGGGTTGCTGCGGCCAAAACCTCGTCTTCGTCTGATGTCGAAGAAGTTGCAACCATATGGTATGGTTTATATTTGGAGTTCTTCCTGGACTTAGCCTTAGTAGCATTAGTCTCTTTTTCGAGCTCCGACACCAAGTCTGGGTGAACCCACATAATCTCGCCTTTCTGGGTAGTTAGGGGTAACAGGTTGTGATTCTGGCCCCTAGCCGGAGGGAGATTAACGATGTTCATCGTCGTCCGGGAAATAGGTGTAACACCGTCCGGTACCTCTTGGGGAGGCAGATTGCCAAATTGCAGAGAGATCATGTTGGCCGTGACCGTCTTTTCGTTATTGCGCAGAGTGATGGCCTTAACATCGATCAGCTCTTGGATCTTCCTTTTTAGTATGTAACACACCTTTGTTGGGTGGTGTACGTATCTGTGGAAGATGCAGTACTTGGGGTTATTGGCACTGCCGACTTTACTGGGCCGCCTTTCCTCTGGAAGGGTGATCTTGCCACTTTTGACGAGACACTCGAATATACTCAGAATATCGTCATCGTCGAAAGAGTATACCTCGACGGTCCTGGAAGTCCCAGGTTTCGTCTGCGTGGTTGCCGCAGTCTTCTGTCTAGACGTATTGATTGCCAGAGCTTCTTTCCCTTTGGAACTGCGAGGATGGTCGCCGTTGGGGATGACCTTTTGCCTCTGTCGGAGGTAGAGATCATGATGCCATTGTCGCGTGCCTTGCGACTATTATCCTCGGCGGCTACCGCTAAGATGATGAACGAGAGCCAATCATGGAACTGATATGGTCCTGTAAACACCGAGATCACGAAAAGAAGGTTCTTCCTGCATATGTCCACCAATGCAGAGTCTGGAACCCCAGGAGGCATCTGCAAAGTGGCTTGACGAAAACGTTCGACGAAGGTGCGAAGTCCTCTTTTTCCCTCAGCTTGACTTCGATGAGAGAGGACATAGACATGTCCATTCCTCCCTCGTAGAATCGTGTAAAGAATAAAGCCTTGAAGTCTTCGAAGGAAGTAATGCAGTTGTCCGCCAGGCTACGGTACCACTGGTAAGCGACTCCTGAGAGACAGCCTTTGAACACCCGAGTGAGAAGGGCATCATTCCCTTGTAGCAACACCGTCATCATACTGAAATAGTTTATGTACTGACTTGGTGATGTTTTTCCCTCGAACAGGGCCATCGTCGGAGGTTTGTACCTCGGAGGGAAAGGAACCTCTTCCCAGATAGCTGGGTAAGGCTGGATGATTTCTAATTTCTTGAGCTGATCTTTGTGCTTTAAGGCATCAAATTGGGCTTTCAACTCCCATACTGCTTGCATCGGATTTTCAGCTGGTAGCGAAACCATGGAGTGGTGCAGAGTCGGTTATATTGCGACTCCCGCAGGAGGTAATATGTTCTCCGAGTGAGGAAGTGGAGGACCAGCTGACTCTTGATCTAGAGAAGGCTCTTGGACCGTGTTGGATGGTGGCAAGTCTACCACCACACGTTTCTGAGTTGGCGGGACCGGCGTTTGAGCCATAGCAGCCGCCTGTTGAGTTAGCATCATTTGGTGCATGTCCTCCATCATGGATTGTATTTGCTTCAGAGATGTCTCTAGTGTAGTAATGCGTTGCTCAGCGTTCCCTGACGGCATAGCTTCCTCATGTTCATCTCCAATGGCAGACACTCCCATCTCCCTGGGCGTTGTCGAAGGATGCGTATAGGTCGCTGCAGAAGTTGACTCTATACTCTTAATATTTGATTCGGGAGACTGGCGACCCCCAGCATCGGAATCAGAAGAGCACGAAGTCAGTTGTCGTGACCTCGAACGAGTGTTCTGGAATACCCCAGCTTCGGTGTCTCTAAGGAGCATGTTGAATCTCCTTCGGCTCGAAGTTCTAGAGGACGGATGTCTTGAGTCTGAGCTTCCTCCAGGTATATGTGATGCCATATTCACATATGCATGCTTGGGCTCTTCTTCTAGGAAAGATGGAGAGTAGCTCAGTCGGTTAAAAACTGGTCTTTTTGCTTTAGAACAACAACAATTAATTATAATCCTGTGACTATTACAATAGTGCTCATTAGGCGGCGTAATAGCCATGCTGGAAGATCCCCTCTCCTTGCATTTTTGGATTAGATATTTACGCAGGTCAGGAGTCTGGGTGGCGGATAATCCCCGAGGAGGGTGTCTTTCCGTCGATCGGGCCTTCTGTACGCTGATGGATCCCACCTGGCGTAGTTCGAAGCTCTGCTCCGGTTGGCGTAGAGCCGAGGTGGCCCTCAGTCGGCCATCAGTTCCTCGCATAATTTGGAGGGCGGACAGCTTCTTCCCTTGCTGGTGTAGAGGCCGAGAAGCTGAGGAGTCCGCTACTTGCTTTCCCTTGCGTAGTTTGCAGGGATCATCTGCTCTTCCGCATAAGGCAGATGTAATCTTACGTGCAGGGCGTGAAGTGGACTTCCGGGATAGCCCAAAGGCATTGCCAGAAGTTTTGTCTATTCCGCCGGAGACGGGAGACTGAATTTCATGCGCAGGGCGCGGGGTGGACTTCTGGGTTAGCGCTGAGGCATTGCCAAAAGTTTTGTCTATTCCGCCACAGACGGGAAACTGAATGTCACACGCAGAGCGCGGAGTATACTTCTGGGTTAGCGCTGAGGCATTGCCAGAAGTTTTGTCATCTCTAACGGAGATAGGCGACTAAATTTTATGCGCAAGGCGCGGAGGGAGCAATGCTACAACCTCATTGGTCGAAGAGATAAGAGAGATCGGAGAGTCGTCAGGAATGGTAGTGGATGTCTTGGGCATCCAGACCTTGCGTGGCTTCCTGTTGTCTTGTACAGAGAGAGAGTGAGAGATACCCCTGGTTCGGAGCATGTCTTCGTAGGCAGACTGGTCGAACTGGATGACCAGTGTCTTCTTCACGGATCCTACAGATACCGCATCGTGTTGAGCAATCGCTTCCTCATCAAAAGAGAAAGATGTCCCTAGCAGAGTCGCCATCTTGTTTATGGTGATAAACGAAAGAAGAAAAAAATGTATATAAGACGAGGCTTATACGAAACCCATTTTCTTTGGTTTAGAAACAAGCTTGTACAATATAATCCTATACGAGGATGTGGGAGTACAATTTATTTAATCTGGATAAATATTGCTATGAGTGTCTGATCTGTAGCCGATCACTTTAGCCCTTGGACCACACGATGGTGAAGAAGTGTCGTAGAAGACGGAGAGCAGCTTCGGGGGTTGCTTAGGAGGATGGATGCAAGATGCCAAAGTCGTTGATCGCTACTCCTTGCCTGAGCTTCGGACTCTTCTCTCTCCAAGACTCCCTCTCACCGATCTCTTCCGCCTTTCTCAAATTCGACCTTGGATCTGATATTGGTTTCCTTGACCAATTTTCTGACCCTTTTTTCTCAATTTTATCAACCTTATCCTCTGTTGATAGAGGTCTCTATTTATAGAGTTTTTAGTGACAGTGACCACTCAGTCGATATAAAAACTGAGTAGTGGACAGTACAACACCCTTTTACACAACGGTTAAAGTAACCAATGCCTGTGTATAGATGATCTTTTGAATGAGCATATGAGGCGGGTCCAACTAAGGGACAAAACGCGTATAATCGCTACGGAGATCACGGCGTAAAAGCCACGCAGGTAGGTATCCCTCGTGTAGAAGAGGTTGGCATAGAAGCTAATGTCTGTCACCATGGCGTAGAAGCCAAGTAGGCATAGAAGTCGAGTAGGCGTAGAAACCTGAAGGCATAGAAGTCGAGTAGGCACAGAAGGCCGAATGGGCGTAGAAGCTGAGTGAGCATAGAAGCTGAATGGGCGTAGAAGCCGAGGTGATATGGACGTCTTAGCCAGAATTATGGCTCTTGGAGATATAATCAAATCCTGCGCATTAATTGCAGAGGTGTGTCCCGAAGGCCTACCATTGTTCTGAGCATTAGGTGCAGAGACGTGCCTCGAGCCCTGTACGAAGAGCAGCTTTTGACGTGGCAGTCCGTTTGTCTTCCGCGAAGCATAAACTGTTCCTGCCTGCCTGTGTAAAACAAGGCAGCGGATCCCCTTGTACGCGTAAAAGAAGCTTACGCCGAGGAGACATCAGTAAACGATGGTTCGGTGATTTTAACCAAATCCCCTGCATTAAATGCAGAGATCTGCCATCATCCTGCGCATTAATTGCAGAGGCGTGTCCCGAAGGCCTGCCATTATTCCAGCCGTCATCTGGGTAGCCGTGCAGTACTCTTTGGCAGGAGTCAGATGTCAGATTTACTGCATGATTTAACAGGTTCATTTCAGGGGATACGAAGCGTTCCTCGTACGCTTTAATATTGCATTGAAAGAGGGTGTGGTTTTATGCCATAGAGGCGATGTAACACCTTCTTTACTCCAAAGTGGCCTGGACGTACTGTATTACGCGGATGGTCCTTCGAGCTTTATATTTTCTACTGTATTTAGCAAAAAAAGCTCTGTTGGACGTTGGGGGCTCTGAGGTCATCAGTTTACGCTGCTCTGAATAAATATGCTGCGTATAGCTATCCAGCGTATTTTTTATGCTTCTACATAAGTGAGTGAGTACCAGCTTTAACATGTGATCGGCTTGGAAACTTGCACAAGAGTAAATGGCCTGGTTAATCATACGTGCGATGTATAATCAACACTCACAAGGAATAAGACTTGCACAAGGAGGGTATAATCACATATCTATACTACATACTCTCCAACCCCGACTGGTATAGTGGATCCAACCATGGTATGCTATGGCACGGGATTCCCCAAGAAGATAGCGACTCTTCTCGAGAATCAGTGTCTGTATATGCATAAGATAATCAATGAAACAAGACTTGCACAAGTGTCACTACCATATTTCGAGATTAGGGCATTATTGTAAATTGCCATGTTTAATTTATTGTGTAAATAAATATGTATGATAAGTTTATTAAATAAATTGTAGGGTGTTCTTAATGCATAGGTTTATGGGCTTGACCTAAAGACCCATTAGATTTGACCTTGTGACCAAACCCTAATTAGTATTTTTAGTTTTTAGTTAAACCCTAAGTGAATGACTAAAACCTGTCATGACCCACACCCGAATTTTGGGGCACGAGTATGTGGGTACGTCCAGCCTATGCCGTAACATCGACGGTAGAACGCTGTCTATGTCATAATACTATCTAAATAATCTCACACGAGCATCCAACTCCATAAGGAGTCATAGATATCACATTATAAAATGAACAATATACTCAATCACATAACTACAGCACAATAAGTTATCGAAGAAATAAATAAATCAAAATACAACTCAAGTCTAAAATAGAAATAATCTAACTCAACAGTAATATCCAAGTTTCAAAGTATGCCGGAAACAAATCCGGTACCATAAACTACAAAAAAAAACTAACTAAATAACTAGTGATCCCGACTAGACCTCTCGGGAACCACACCTGTGCTACCAAGTCCAAGTCTGCAGCTATTCTCCCTGTGGTCCATAATATGTCGGACACCAGTCCTCTAAGGCACAGTCTGGAAAAATATTTCCAGTCAGGATGGAGCAAAGTACATCTCAAATAACAGTTTCAATTAATTAATAAGGACTATAAAATAATAAATAGATGATGCTTTATACTGAGAGAAGGCAATAAATGAATGCAATGACAATATAAGGAGAATAGGCAATATAGACAATATGGTACAGGCAGTGCATATATGAAATGAAGAGAACGAGGTACAATATCATATACGGGTGATGTAGTATATGAACTAAAATAGAGAACTGTAACTAACTAAGTGTTTGAAATCATAGTTATGAAATGTGATCGGCTTGGGAACTTGTACGATGACTACATGGCATGGCTAATCATACGTGAGGTGAATGATTAACACTATCAATATCTACACTTGTACGATCGGTATTTTGATTACATCTCTCACTAACAATTTTCCCGCCCCCAACTAGTACTGTGGATCCAATCATGACACGTCACGATACATGATCAATGTCCAATATATCATGTACAATGTCTAATATAAATGTCTAATGTCATTGTCGTGTATAATGGCAATACGATAACCAATGTAACATCTCATGACTAAAGATCCAATCTATATACTAGTCCGTGTAGCACAGTATCAAGAGTCAGATATAACATTTCTAAATACTTGAATTAAAGAAATTATCAAATAACGAAAATTATCAGAGAATATACTCGCCTGTGGTCCTTAGCTGGTATGAATCAGAGTCCAAGTCACAGTCCAAATAGCCTATGTATTACAATTTTTCCATGTCAAAAGATAATTTATTTTAATTTATTTAGTTCTGGAATAATTACCCTAAAATCTTATTTTAATCTTATTATTCTGATTTTTTGGTTAATTCCTAAATTTTGTCCAAAGGAACTGAATTTTATCAACTCGAGACACATGGCACGCAAATCGAGGCGATCTGTTGACCAAAAAGTCTACTGACACAAACTCGACTTTCATGCATGATTTCCTGTAGATTTCAGCGTCAAAAATATGCTAGAATTTATGGCTCGTCCGAATTCAAATTCATTTGGGAATTATGGCACATACAAATTTTGTATTGTACAATGGTGGTTAATTCTTAACCTAGAAGTTCTATAGAATTAACAGTATATAAATATTTCGAAGTAATTTTGGAAAAAACATATGTCAATGATCTCGATGTTAGCTTTCCGAAACTTCAAACGGTTCATGATTCTGATTCCTAGTTCTCCCGAAATCGCAAAAACATCGAGACACATCTATTTTCAGACATGCTGTGCTCTACGAATTTTCCAGATTTTAATGCTCAAAATTTCGTGAAATTTTTTTATATATTCAGAAATTTAACCTCAATATTATTCTAAAACAAAAAATTGGGCCTCGTTTGGAGTCTGGAACTATGCGCAATGGCTTCTGGAAAATGAAGGAACCCTAGATGGCAATTCTCCAAAATTTGGCCCAAAGAAAACCCTAGAAATTAATAACTTAAACTATTATATATATAGAGGAGAGAGAGAGAGCAGCCGCGGCTCAGAGAGTGCCACGTGGCAGCCATTCGATATTGCCCGCTCAGATCGAACGGTCAGGGTTCGATACGGCTCGGCTCAGCTCAGTCCGACTCGAACTAGGACGCGGCTCGGCTCGGCTCGGCTCAGCTCGCGGTTGGCTCGGCGCACCCACACCCATCCCGCAGTCGCTGACAGGCGGGCCCCAAACTGTTGGCAGCGGGAGGCTGACGGGTGGGTCCCACTTGGCTGACTGGGCAGAAATAATTACTTTTTGGGTTTTTATTTTCAGAAAATAGTTTTTAATTCAGTTTTCCCTAATTAACTCAAAATAAATACTAAAAATAATCAGAAAATTCCCAAAAAATTTTAGAAAATATATTTGATTATATAGAACCTAAAATAAAAGTTTGGGATATTTTTAATTAAGTTTGACCCTAACATAAATTCTTGAAAGTCCTAGAAAATTAGGGTTACTAGTTTTTAATAAACTAAAATTTATGAAAAAATCTTACTAGCCCCAAATTAACCTAAAAATAACATTTAAGCTAGAATTTCAGGATACAAAGGTTACAAGTCTACCAACCTAAAAAAAAATTTCATCCTCAAAATTTAAAATCCCCAATTGTTTTATTTTTTATTTATTACCATCAAAATTAAATTCATCAAATCATATAATCGTGAACTAATCCATATTGTTATTTCACAATATTTTTCAAAATTCTATAAATATCATATCCCTAAAATCTTCAAATAAAATCAAATTCCATTCTTATCACAATCTCCTCCAAAATTTTAAGTTAATAACGAAATACAAGAATTTAATATTCAATCCTCTAATTGAAATCCAATCAATGCATATTTATAAAATTTAAAAATCGTATCACAAAAATTGAATTCAAACACTAATCCATTAATGATCTTACTCCTCTAATTTAAATCCAATCAATGCATATTATAAAATTGAATCTCATCCCAAAATTTGAATTCAACACTAATCCATTTGTGTTCTTATTCCTAGATTTTTTTTTCCATATAATACGCAACGATGTAATACTTATGAAACCTCCAATACAATATTCAAAATATAAGTTCATAACTTGCAGTCCAATAAATATATTGATAACCTTCTTAAATTCCTCAAAATTCAATGATAAATTCAATCATTTCATAACCTTCATAAAAATTAACGATTTAACAAAATCGTCAATTCTGCCATATTAAATTCTCAACTCTTTATTTAATTTAATATTTCTCCTCAAAATTTAAGGCACCTTGTCTCTCTTTGTCAAGTCATAACCTCTTCGTTAATCTTTACTATAGTTAAATCCTCAATAATCAAAGTCTAAGAGAATTCTACCTACAATCATACAACATGCAATATAAGGAAAACATGTATGGTTATGGTCACTTTTGTCATGGTATTGCAGTCTCTGTCAGGGTGTACTATTAACTATATTCTAACAAAAAAATCACGAATACAAGCTACGGTACTAAGGAATCAATCAATCAATCAAATAGAAAGGAACAGAAGGAAAGAAAGAACAGAACCTGCTAATCCATCACCTGCAGTATCGTTCTCCTCGACCGTCATCGCAAATGCCCTACCCTGCTGGGGTGGATCCCTTCGCGGGTGTTGAGCAATCTGCGATTCCATAGGTGGCCTAACTGGATCTCTATGATTTGGAGCTGCTCGCTGGCTGGGGAGATAAGGAGCTTGAAGACAATCCCTCACTCGATGTCCTACAACGCTACAGTGCAAACAAAGCCCTAGCCTCGCTCTACAGTTCTCCCAAAGATAACCTGGCTTCTTACAGTAATGACAAGTCTGCTGTGTCTCTCTCGCAGGCTGCTGCTGATCCTACTGAACACGAACTGGTACCTGGTGTTGCTGATATTGCTGCTGGTATGACCTCTGTTGTTGTTGTTGAAAGTGTGGGCGCTTGGCCGGTCCCGTGTTACCACATGTCGCTCCAGAAGTGTCGCGTCCTCTCTTGGGCCTGAGGTCCAAGTCATCTTCAGCAATCTGGGCATCCATCAGAATATCCTCAAATGTTGTAGTGCATCGTCCCGAAGTACGAGACTTGATCTCTCTATTCAATCCCTTCCTGAATTTTCGTGCTCTGTCTCCTAGATCTCGAATCATCGATGGCACGAATCGACTCAATCGGCAAAACTCTGCGGCGTATTCGTCGACTGATATGCTTCATTGGACTAAGTCATGGAACTGACTTTCCAATGCTCCCAAAGCTATGTCAGGAAATAATTTCTCCTTGAAGATCACCTTAAAGTCCTCCCAAGTAAGTCCTTCAACAGTGAGTCTCGGCTCTGTACGATACCACGTCAGCGCGATATCAAACATCTGACTGCCAGCGGCCTCTATCTGAAGAATCTCTGGGATCGGTGATAAGCGCAAGTTCCACTCTATGTCCTCTAACCAATCGTCAGCATAGATATTCCTTCAGTACCTTTGAACTCTCGAGGCATCATCCTCTTGAAGTCCACTATGGTACCTGATCTCTGTTGTTGCTGCCCATGATGCTGCGGTTGTCGTGCTACTCTCTCCACTGCCTGGAGAGCCACCTGATGAGCATTCTCCATGCTCTCTCTCATTAGTTCTGCCTGTGCCTGGTGTGCTTCTGCTTGCACCCTCTGAGCCTCAGCTTGAACTCGCTGAGCGTCTGCCGTCACTCTCTGGGCATCTACCATGCCCTGGATCAAAGTAAACATCTGTGTCCCGTCAACGGGCATACCTGCGGAAAGTGGAGTTGGTGGAGGAGAAAGATTCTCCGTCACAGCTGGGGCAATCCCTTGAACAGGTGGGAGAGGAATCCCATTAGCTGCAGATACTCCCACATAAACAGGAGATGTAGGAGGAACTCCAGATGTCTGTTCGTCAGGTCGAGAGGTGGAAGACCTCTATGAAGTTAATGCTCCCCCTCTCATAGATCTTGTCTTCGGCGGCATCCTGAAGACAGACTGAAAAGAATCAATTAAGGGGATAGATACGGTATCATCAAGGAAGGACAGTAAAGTTCTAAAGGAAGCAATATTCAGAAGAAATAAAGATAACAAGATAGATAGATTGGAGAATTTCCTAGTTGTGATTGAGTATTCGCTCTCATCCTAGTATCCTATGTCCTATATCCTATTGCAGGCACGCAGTAGTACAACTAAGATGTCACACTACCACGACATCACTCTAATTGTGAAGTCTAACCTGCATGGGCCACCACTAAAAATGTGTCACGACCCGCACCCGAATTTTGGGGCACGAGTACGTGGGTACGTCCAGCCTACGCCGCAGCATCGGCGGTAGAACGCTGTCTAGGTCATAATACTATCTAAATAATCTCACACGAGCATCCAACTCCATAAGGAGTCACAGATATCACATTACAATATGAACAATATACTCAATCACATAACTATAGCACGATAAGATATCGAAGTAATAAATAAATCAAAATGCAACTCAAGTCTAAAATAGAAATAATCTAACTCAACAGTAATATCCAAGTTTCAAAGTATGCCAAAAACAAATCCGGTACCATAAACCGCAAGAAAAAAACTAACTAAATAACTAGTGATCCCGACTAGACCTCCCGGGAGTCACACCTGTGCTACTAAGTCCAAGTCTGAAGCTATTCTCCCTGTGGTCCATAATATGTCGGACACCAGTCCTCTAAGGCACAGTCTGGAAAATATTTCCAGTCAGGATGGAGCAAAGTACATATCAAATAACAGTTCCCGTTAATTGAGAAGGACTATAAAATAATAAATAAATGATGCTATATACTGAGAGAAGGCAATAAATGAATGCAATGACAATATAAGGAGAACAGGTAATATAGACAATATGGTACAGGCAGTGCATATATGAAATAAAGAGAACGAGGTACAATATCATATACGGGTGATGTAGTATATGAACTAAAATAGAGAATTGTAACTAACTAAATGTTTGAAATCGTAGTTTCAAAATGTGATCGGCTTAGGACCTTGTACGATGACTATATGGCCTGGCTAATCATACGTGAGGTGCATGGTTAACACTATCAATGTCTACACTTGTACGATAGGTATTTTGATCACATCTCTCACTAGCAATTTCTCTGCCCCCAACTAGTACTGTGGATCCAATCATGACACGTTAAGATACACGATCAATGTCTAATATTTCATGTACAATGTCTAATATAAATGTCTAATGTCAATGTCGTGTACAATGTTAATAAGATAACCAATGTTATATCTCATGACTAAAGATCCAATCTATATACTAGTCCGTATAGCATAGTGTCAAGAGTCAGATGTAACATTTCTAAATACTTGAATTATTGAAATTATTAAATAATGGAAATTATTAGAGAATGTACTCGCCTGTGGTCCTTAGCTGGTATGAATCAGAGTCCAAGTCACAGTCCAAATAGCCTATGTATTATAATTTTACCATGTCAAAAGATAATTTATTTTAATTGATTTAGTTCTGGAATAATGACTCTAAAATCCTATTTTAATCTTATTATTCTAATTTTTAGGTTAATTCTTAAATTTTGTCCAAAGGAACTGAATTTTATCAACTCGAGACTCATGGCACACAAATTGAGGCGATTTGTTGACCAAAAAGTCAACCGACACAAACTCGACTTTCATGCATGATTTCCTGCAGATTTCAGCGTCAAAAACATACTAGAATTTACAGCTCATCCGAATTCAAATTCGTTTGGGAATTATGGCACATACAAATTTTGTATTGTGCAACGGTGGTTAATTCTTAATCTAGAAGTTCTATAAAATTAATAGTATATAAATATTTAGAATTAAATTCTGGAAAAAATATATGTCAATGATCTCAATGTTAGCTTTCCTAAACTTCAAACAGTTCGTGATTCTAATTCATGGTTCTCCCGAAATCGCAAAAATATCGAGACACATCTATTTTCAAACATGCTGTGCTCTACGAATTTTTCAGAATTTAATACTCAAAATTTTATGAAAAAATTTATATATTCAGAAATCTAACCTCAATATCATTCTAACGGAAGAAACTAGGCCTCATTTGGAGTCCGGAGCTATGTGCAATGTCTTTTGGAAGATGAAGGAACCCTAGATGACAATTCTCCAAAATTCGGCTCAAGGAAAACCCTAGAAATTAATAACTTAAACTATTATATATATAGAGGAGAGAGAGAGAGAGCAGCCGCGGCTCAGAGAGCGCCATGTGGCAGCCATCCAACGTTGCCCGCTCAGATCGAACGGTAAGGGTTCGATGCGGCTCGGCTCAGCTCAGTCCGAATCGGACTAGGACGCGGCTCGGCTCGGCTCGGCTCGAGGTCGGCCCGACGCACCCACACCCATCCCGCGATCACTGACAGGCGGGCCCCACACTGTTGGCTGCGGGAGGCTTACGGGTGGATCCCAGTTGGTTGACTGGGCAGAAATAATTACTTTTTGGGTTTTTGTTTTCAGAAAATAGTTTTTAATTTAGTTTTCCCTAATTAACTCAAAATAAATGCTAAAAATAATCAGAAAATTCCCAAAAAAATCAAAAAATATATTTGATTATTTAGAACCTAAAATAAAAGTTTAGGATATTTTTAATTAAGTTTGACCCTAACATAAATTCTTGAAAGTCCTAGGAAATTAGGGTTACTAGTTTTTAATTAACTAATATTTATGGAAAAATCTCACTAGCCCTAAATTAACCTAAAAATAACATTTAAGTTAGAATTTTAGGATACTGAGGTTACAAAACCCCTTATTAATTTAAGTTCTTCATGACAAATCATGAAGGGCAATTAAGACACTTGGCATTAGAAGCCCTAACCCTAACCCTAGTCCTATTTAATGAGAGGGAGCCTCCCTCAAGCTTCTTCATTCATGAAAAAAAACCCAAAACGTAGCCTCCACTTAGAAAACTACTTCCTTCCTCAAAAAATTTCTGGAATTTATTGCCCTAGAAACCCATTTCCTTCTCCATCAAGAGAGATCTAAGAGCTTGGACCAAGGAGGCTTGAAGAAAGAGGAGCTACATTGGGAAACCATCTCCATATAGGTGAGGATCCGAATTAAACCTCATTTAATTCTGTTTTATATGTTGTTGGCCATTAGGAGCCCACCATTTGAATTAGGAATGGCTCTTTTGGTTTTCCATGGAGTCCTAGTTGATTCAAGGGTTTTGTGTTTCAATGATGGTTTTTCCCCAAATTCGTGAGCCCTAACTATGGGTATATGTATCTACACATGGTTGCATTATTTCTATATAATTTTGATTATAATTTTAGGGTTTTGGGTTGGGTATTCATGAGTTCTTATTGTGGAATCTGAATTCAGCACCTTACGTGTTCGATAAAATGCTTAGTATGGGTATACCTATCTAATCTATTCTAATATTTCATATTTTTGATGTATATATATGTATATGCACGTGTGTGCAATAATCGGTTTGCATCATTCTTGGAGAAGGGGGTTTGAGTCGGGTGCCAGTGTATGACACTGTGGATGCACCATGGGAGAGTAACCGTGCAATCGTGTCCAGTGTAGTGGTGTATGACAGTTCTGTACGAGTGAACTGTGCACTGTGGACACTATCGTGTAAGGTGGAGGAGTGAATTAAGAGTCGGGTTTTACTTTGTGCCAGTGCACTGAGTATTGATGTAGCAGTATTTAAGTGTCAGTGTCAAGGTTAAATATCAGTGAGGGAGAGGGTGCAGATTATATTAGTATCTATGTCGAGTATCAGTTGCTTGAGGGATAGTGTGATGTGAACAGTCAACTATGAGTATCAGTAATTGGAAGGAAAAGAGGATTAGGTTCAGCAGTGAGTACTTGGTTCCAGTGTATAACTGTCTATATGAGTTTAGTTTTTGAGTGAGGTGAGGGTTTTGAGTGAGCTATGGGTTATGTATCAGTAGGACTAAGTATTGTGCAAGTTCATCAGTGTTTGGTGTGTGTGTGTGGTAGTTTGATTCAGTGAGTAAGTGAGCAGTGGGTATAAAGTGTCTAAGGTATGTGCATTATGATTTGGGGCTGAATTGTGCAGTTCAAAACTTGCTGAATAGAGTATCAGAATTACTGTGCAGTATTAGGACTGTATGTCAGTTCAGCTAGTGGGTGTGTCGGGTTAGAGGTTGTCTCAGTAGCAGTGTGTGGTAATTTCTCATACATATCTGTTGTAGAAGCATGAAAAATATGCCGGATAGCTATACGCAGCATGTTGATCAAGGGCAGCGTAAATAGATGAACTCAGAGCCATCAGCGTACAACAAAGCTTTTCCGCTGAGCACAGCATAAAATATAGGCTTAAGGACAATCCGCGAAATGCAGTATGTCCAGGCTGCTTCAGCGTAAAGAAGGGTGCTATATCGCCTTTATGGCGTAGAACTCATCCGCTTTTAATACAGTATTGAAGTGTACGAGGAACGCTTCGTATTCTTTGAAATAAACTTGTCAGATCATGCAATAAACCTGACGTCTGCACTCCTGACAAAGAGTACTGCACGACTACCCAGGCGACGGGTATAATGATGGCACAACACTGCAACCCAGGCTATCATTTACTTCTATTTCCTTTGCGTAAACTGCTTTTACGCATATAAAGGAATACGCGGCCTAGTTTTACACAGGCAGATGTAAGCTATTTACGCTCCGCAGAAGACAAACAGCCTGCCACGTCAAAAGCTGCTCTTCGTACAGGGCTCGAGGCACGTCTCTATATTTAATGTGCCAAATACTGACAGATACTCGAGGCACGTCTCTGTATTTAATGCGCAGGATGGGGGCAGATCTCTGCATTTAATGCAAGAGATTTGATTATATGTCTAAGAGCTGTAATTCCTGCTAAAACGTCCACATCATCTCGGCTTCCACGCCCACTCGGCCTCTATGCCCACTCGGCCTCTATGCCTACTCGGCCTCTATGCCCACTCGGCTTCTACGCCCACTCGGCTTCTACGCCCACTCGGCTTCCACGCCTGCTCGGTTTCTATGCCAATTTTTGCTTCTACGCCATGGTGACAGTCATTGGCTTCTACGCCAACCTCTTCTACACAAGAGATACCTACCTACGTGGCTTCTACGCCGTGATCTTCGCAGCAGTTATACGCGTTGTCTCTTAATTGATATGCGTCACATGCTCATTCAAAAGGTCATCTATACACGGGCAACGGTTGTTTTAACCATCGTGTAAAAGGGTGCTGTACTTTCCACTACTCGGTTTCTACACCGACTGAGTGGTCACTATCAGTAAAACTCTATAAATAGAGACCTCTATCAACAAAGGTTTAGGGTCGAGAAAAAAAGAGAAAAAAGTGTCAAAAGATAGATTTGAGGTCGAAAGATTGGAGGGAAAATGGCCGAAGATTTGAAGATCAGAACCGAAGAGTCGAGAGGGAGAAGAATCCAGAGCTCAGGCAAAGAGTAGCGATCGACGACTTTAGCATCGTTCATCCACCCTCTTTTGCAACCTTCGAAGCTGCTTTCTGTCTTCTACGATACTTCTTCATCATCGTGTGGTCCAAGGGAAAAAGTGATCGACTGCAGATCAGACTCCTATAACAATATTTACCCAGATTAAAAAATTGTACTCGACATCCTCATATAGGATTAATTGTACTGCTTGTTTGTAAACATAAAGGGCGAGTTTTCGTATAAAGCCTCGTTTCTATATCCTTCATTTATTTTATCAGACAACAAGATGGCGACTCTGCTGGGGTCATTTTTTTCTTCTGATAAGGAAGCAATTGCTCAACACGATGCGGTATCCGTGAAGAAGACACTGGTCGTCCAGTTCGACCAGTCTGCCTACGAAGATATGCTTCGAACAGGGGGTAGCTCTCACCCTCTCTCCGTCCAAGACAACAGGAAGCTGCGTAAGGTCTGGATGCCCAAGACATCCTCTACCATTCCTGTCGACTCTTCGATCTCTTCGATCTCTCCGACCAATGAGGTTGTAGCATTGCTCCCTCCGCTCCTTGCGTATAAAATTCAGTCGCCTGTCTTTGATAGGGCAGACAAAACTTCTGGCAATGCCTCAGCGCTAACCCATAAGTATACTCCGCACCTTGCTCGTAAAATTCAGTCGCCTGTCCTTGGCAGGGCGGACAAAACTTCTGGCAATGCCTCAGTGCTAGTCCAGAAGTACACATCGCGCTCTGTGCATAAAATTCTGTCTCCCGTCTCTGGCGGAATAGACAAATTTTTTGATAATGCCTCAGCACCAAATCAGGAATCCCAAACACGCTCCGCGCGTAAAAATGCATCTGCCTTCCGCAAAAAAGCAGATGATCCCTGCAATCTACCCAAGGGAAAGCAAGCAGCGGACTACTCAACTTCTCGGCCTTTACGCCAGCAAGGGAACAATCTGCCCGCCCTCCGGATTATACGAGAGGCTGACGGTCGACTGAGGACATCCTTAACTTTATGCCAACCTGAGCAAAGCTCCAAATTATGCCAGGCAAAGCCCCTCAGCGTAAAGAAGGCTCAGTTTGCGGAAAGACACCCCCTCGGGGATTATCCACCACCCAGATGGCCAACCTGTTATATACAGGTGGCACAGGGAAAACTATGGTTCCCAACATCCGTATGCCCACTGATGTGAACAGAAGGAACAAGCCATCATCTTCTTCTTCTGTAACTTCTCCTGACCTGTGCAAGTATCTGATCCAGAAATGCAAGGAGAGGGGATCTTTCAGCATGTCTATTATGCCTTCTAGCGAGCACTGTTGTAATAGTCATAGGATTGTAATTAATTGTTTCTGCTCTGAAGCAAAACGGTTAGTTTTCGACCGGTTGAGCTACTCTCCATCTTTCTAGGAAGAAGAGCCCACGCATGCATCTGTGAACATGGCTTCACACATACCTAGAGGAAGGTCGGGCTCAAGACGTCATCCCTCTAGAAATTTGAGCCGAAGGAGATTCAACATGCTTCTTAGGAACACCGAAGCTGGGGTATTCCAAAACACTCGTTCGAGGTCACGACAACCGGCTTCGTATTCTTCTGATTCCGATGTTGGGGGTCGCCAGTCCCCCGAATCAGATGCCGAAAGTATAGAGTCAAGTTCTACAGAGACCTATACTAAACTTTCAATGACACCCAGCGAGATGGGAGTTTATGCCATTGGAGATGAACGCGAGGAAGCTTCCCCGTCCGGGAGCGCTGAGCAACGCATCACTATACTGGAGACGTCTCTGAAAGAGATACAATCCATGATGGAGAACATGCACCAGATGATGCTAACTCAACACGCAGCTGCCATGGCTCAAGCATCGGTCCCTCTAACTCAGATACGTGTGGGGGTGAACTTACCACCATCCAACACGATCCAAGAGCCTGCTCTAGATCAAGAGTCAGCAGTTCCTCCGCTTTCTCACTCGAAGAATGTATTACCTCCTGTTGGAGTCGCAATACAACCGATTCCTCACCACTTCGTGGCCCCGCTACCGGCTGAAAATCCGATGCAGGCAGTACGGGAGCTGAAAGCCCAATTTGATGCCTTGAAGCACAAAGATCAGCTCGAGAAATTCGGAATCAACCAGCCTTACCCGGCTATCTGGGAAGAGGCCCCTTTTCCTCCTAGATACAAATCGCAGACCATGGCTCTGTTCGAGGGAAAAACATCACCGAGTCAGTACATGAACTACTTCAGTATGATGACGGTGTTGCTACAGGGGAATGACGTCCTCCTCACTCGGGTGTTCAAGGACTGTCTCTCGGGAGTGGCTTACCAGTGGTACCGCAGCCTGGCGGACAACTGTATTACTTCCTTCGACGACTTCAAAGCCTTATTCTTCGCAAGATTCTACGAAGGAGGAATCGACATGTCGATGTCGTCTCTCATCGAAGTAAAGCAGAAGGAAAAAGAGGACGTTCGCACCTTCATCGAACGTTTTCGTCAAGCCACTTTACAAATACCTCCTGGAGTTCCAGACTCGGCATTGGTGGACATTTGCAGGAAGAACCTTCTTTCTGTGATCTCAGTGTTCACAGGACCATATCAGTTCCATGATTGGCCCTCGTTTATTATCTCAGCGGTAGCCGCTGAGGACAACAGTCGCAAGGCGCGTGACAATGGCATCATGATCTCTACCTCTGACAGAGGCAAGAGGTCATCCCCCAACAGTGACCATCCTCGCAGTTCCAAAAGAAAAGAAGCGCTGGCGATTAATACGTCCAGACAAAAGACTGAGGCAACCACTCAGACAAAACCTGGGACTTCCAGGCCCATTGAAGTATACTCTTTCGACGACGATGATATTCCGAGCATATTCGAGTGTCTCGTCAAAAGTGGCAAGATTACCTTTCCGGAGGAGAAGCGGCCTAATAAAGTCGGCAGTACTAATAACCCCAAGTACTGCATCTTCCACAGATATGTACACCACCCTATAAAAGTGTGTTATGTACTAAAAAGGAAGATCCAGTAGCTGATCGATGCTAAAGCCATCACTCTGCGCAACAACAAGAAGACGGTCACAGCCAACATAATCTCCCTGCAATTTGGCAATCTGCCTCCCCAAGAAGTCCCGGACGGTATTACACCTATTTCTCGGACAATGATGAACATCGTTAATCTCCCTCCGGCTAGGGGTCAAAATCATGACCTGCTACCCCTAACTACCCAGCGAGGCGAGATTATATGGGTTCATCCAGATCTGGTGCCAGAGATCAAGAAAGAGACTCAAGCTGCTAGGGCTAAGTCTAAAAAGAACTCAAAGCATAAACTGTGTCACATGATTACGGTACACTCGACATCAGAAGATGAGGTCTTGGCTACTGGAACCCGCTCAGGGAAAGCCTACCTCCAGGACTGTGGAGCCAGCCAGGAAGATGCATCGGCAGACGCTTCAGCTGCCAAGCCTTCAGAACCGGAATCTGCCGTACCAGAGGCCGGTCCTTCGAGACCAACTTCGAAGGACCGAGGGAAGCAAAAAGAATTATGCTTCGATAAACCTGTAAAAAATATTCAAAACAAAGGTTTAGAGAAGCCATACAACTTCGACATCCTGGCCCAACTAGCTAATACACCAGCCAGGTTGTCCATCTTCGAGCTACTCAGGCTCTCTCAAGACACTCGTCAAGCCCTGAGTGAAGCATTGATGCAGGCAGATGCATACTTGACCCAACTCAAGTCCCCTTGACGAAGAACCCGTGGCGTGTCCTCAATGCCACAGTATGATGGAGGTGGTCCCGAATATCACTTTCACTCAAGATGACATGCTGTTAAAACATAACAGGAATGACAGACCCCTCTATTACACCAGGTACGTCAGTTCCATGGAGGTCGACCGGATTCACATAGATCCGGGATCATCAATCAGCATCATTCCTCATAGTCTGCTCAGACCGCTGAGGATTCCTACCAGCGAATTGGATTACACCACCACTACGATCGTGGGTTTCAACGCCGGAAGAAGTAAGCCGTTGAGGAAAATTCGCTTGAGGATCCGGATTGGCAACCTCAGATCGGTGGCTACATGTTACGTCATTGATTCAGAGGTATCCTACAACATTCTGCTGGGTAGACCTTGGATCCACGACCACAACATCGTTCCTTCGACTCTACATCAATGCTTTAAATATGTAGACGTCCGAGGAACAGTACAAACGGAGTTTGCTGACCTTAACCCGTTTAGAGGAGTAGAATCCTACTACTTTGATGCCGTATTATACTCTCAAGACTACACGGAAGAGGTGTCAGCCGAAGCAGAGAAGAAATCTCACCGGGAACCAGAAGAACCCTCTGCCAACCAACCTCTGTCAATCAAGGTGAAAGGACGGACTACTTGTCCAAAAGCCATAGAGCCTATGGCTCTCCACCTGAACAAAACTAGGTCAGGAAAAGGGGGTGATCCTCTAGTGATCACTTTGAACCAGAATCCTCCACCCTTTGTCATCAACCTCCGGCACAACAGGCAGTCGATTGATGTAAATGCAATCGGGAACAGAGTTTCAGATGATAATAAACATCCTCTTTTCCAGTATATTGACGCTCAAATTCTAAATCAGGAATCCTCCCTCCACGATGATATATAACCTATAGCGTAAAAATTCTTGGAAGCTATAGATTCCTATCATCCGTATATATGGGAAGTGGCATCATCATCCAATGTCACCACGACATATGGACCGCATGAAGATTCTATCTTCATTGTCCCGCCTACTTGCAGCAGTCAGTATTCAATAGTCTTCGGCCACATGCACAATGAACCAATTGCCCAAGAAGATTCTTCCAATGATGATGCCGGTAAAATACAGGTTCACAGATACAGCCCGCAAGCTCTGAAGATTATGCAAAGCATGGGTTATAACTTGAAGCTGGAATGGGGTCTCAACTACGGGAAAGGCAGACAAATGCCTCTGCACGGTGATCCCTACTATCAGCGAACTCGTTTCGGGTTAGGGTATACCACCTCCCTCGCAACTCCTGAGTCAAACAAGGATATCTTTTCCTCCTCTCAAAACGGCTCAGCACCCTCCGACTCATCTCTTGCTCTCGAACGAACATTATCAGTAAATATGGTAGTGACAAATTCCTTCGAAGCAGACGAACAAGAATATGAACTGTTTGAGAATGACGCTTGGGATCAGCAAATGGATACGCAATGGGAATTCTGGTTCGAGTAGAGAGAACCTCCCACTGAAGATAAAGTTATCCAGATTGACATTAGGGAAGAACTTTTGCCAAAGCCGATATTTATCAGTAACAATCTTTCCGAAGCAGAAAGGGAAGAAGTTATTCAGCTGATAAAAGAATATATCGACTTCTTTGCATAGAATTATAAGGATATGCCAGGCCTTGATCCAAATGTGGCTACTCATAAGCTCAATATATTGCCCGAATCAAAGCCTGTGAAGCAACACCAACGCCGGTTCCGCCCAGATATAATGGATGCCATTGAAGCTGAAATCAAGAAGTTGATAGCCTGCGGTTTTATCTGGGAAGAACAATATCCCGACTGGGTCGCCAATGTCATCCCGGTCATGAAGAAAAATGGAAAAGTATGTGTCTGCATCGATTACCGAGATCTGAATGCAGCCTGCCCCATGGATGAGTTTTCTCTTCCCATCACAGATGTCACGATTGATAATACATGCGGTTTTGAACGTATGTCTTTTATGGACAAATTTTTAGGATACAATCAAATCAAGATGCATCCTGAAGACGAGAAGCATACTGCCTTTCGGACACTATTGGGGGTATATTGCTATACGGTCATGCCCTTCGGATTGAAGAATGTCGGGGCTACGTACCAACGGGCTATGAGTAACATATTCCATGAGCATTTATGCAAGACAGTAGAGTGTTACCTGGACGATATAGCTGTCAAAAGCTGCCTCAAGGATAATCACATCGAAGACTTGAAGACAGTATTTGAATTGATGCGCCAACATCAACTCAAAATGAATCCTACAAAGTCCTTTCTGGGGGTATCTAGTGGCAAATTTCTGGGATTTGTCATTACCGCCAAAGGCATTCAAGTGAACCCTGATAAAGTCAAGGCCATCTTAGAAATGCGACCGCCCCATAATCTGAGGAAATCAGGGGATTTCAAGGTTGTCTGACTTATATTCGGAGATTCATATCCAACCTCTCTGGGAGATGTCAGCCCTTTTCTCGTCTCATGAAGAAAGGTATATCCTTCGTATGGGACGAAGCCTGTCAGCAAGCGTTCGGTGATATCAAGCGCTACATCACTAGTCTGCCAGTTCTGGTGCCTCCAGTCATAGGAAGACCATTCATGCTGTATGTTCGAGCGATGGATCATTCTCTGGGAGCTCTTCTCGCACAAAAAAATAATATGGGTCATGAACAGGCTATCTACTACCTCAGCAGGATGATGGTCGGAGCCAAACACCGGTACAACCTAGTGGATAAAGAATGCTTGGCTCTGATGTTCGCTATCCAAAAAATGTGACACTATGTCACGGGACAGACCATTCACATCATCTCCAGGATCAATCCTCTTCGGTTACTGATGAACAAGCCAAGTGTTCTTAATTTCTGACTCGCGACTTGGGCGATGTTATTAACACCGTATGACATGGTGTACGTCCCTCAGAAGTCCGTCAAAGGCTAAGCATTGGCTGACTTTCTAGCTGCTTATCAGATCCCGGAGGCCTCCAAAATGTACGAGGACATTCCCGACGAAGTTGCAGAATATAATTCCGTAATGGAAAGTGATGCATGGCAACTGTTCTTCGATGGTGCCTCCAGGACTGGTCCCAGGGGAAACGTGGTTTTGAGAGTAGGAATTGTCCTGGTTACTCCTGATAAGCTCGTCATCTACCGAGCATATTCTCTTAGCGAGCCCTATTCCAACAATGTGGCGGAGTACAACGCTCTACTAATCGGCCTCCAAGTTGCTAAAGAATTGGGTATTGAATCTCTGAAAGCTTTCGGTGATTCTCTGCTGATCGTTAATCAAGTCAGAGGAATATATGAAGTCCGGAATCCAGACCTCATCCCCTATCACCGAGCAACGGTCGAGATACCCATGACATTCAAAGGATTCTTCCTAGAGCATGTACCTCGATCTCAGAATCTGAAAGCTGACGTCCTAGCCAGTCTAGCTGCAGATTTAGCTACCCTATAAGAAGACAGAATTCAGTAATCCTTCTTAACAGAGATTTATTCTGTGTGAAAAATAACTTTCACATAGAATACAGCTACGCGGTGGACACAGATCCTCCCAGGAGAGACTGGAGAAGTCCCTTTATAGATTTAGTAGTATACGGAGTCTTTCCAGAAGACCCTAAAGAAGCAGTATCCGTCAAAGGACGATCATTGCGCTTCTATTTTGACGCATCTTCACAATGTCTATATCGCCGGTCTTATGACAGACTATTATTACGATGTCTCTCTGGTGATGAAGCATAGCAGATTATCCGTGAAGCTCACGATGGCGTATGCGGAGCGCATCAACCCGGTCCTAAGCTACAGGATTGCATCAAGAGAATGGACTATTACTGCCCTACTATGATCACAGATGCAATAAAGTACGCAAGACAGTGCAGAGCATGTCAGGTCCATGCAGACTTTATCTATGAACCTCCTGAGTATCTATATCCTACGGTTGCGTCCTGGCCTTTCGAAGCATGGGGTATGGATATCATTGGTCCTATTCACCTGTTTTCTTCCAGAGGTCACCGGTTCATACTGGCCATCACGGATTATTTCTCCAAATGGGTAGAGGCGATCCTTCTTGCTGAGGTGAAGGCATCTAATGTGATCAGCTTCATCAAGCATCACGTCATTTATCATTTCGGGATACCCCAAAGGATAATTCATGACAATGGGCCTCAATTCATCAGCCAAGCATTTTATCGATTTTGCGATAAAAATCGGATACAAAATGTTGCCTCTACGGCATATAATCCTGCTGTTAATGGTTTGGCAGAAGCTTTCAACAAAACCATTATCAAGCTCTTGAAAAAGTTTGTCTCTTCGAACAAAAGGGATTGGAATGAGAAGTTGGGAGAATGTCTCTGGGCATACCGCACAACGGTACGAGCACCGACAGGTTGCATCGCATTCTCATTAGTCTACGGGAGCAAAGCAGTTCTCCCCATCGAGATCCAAATTCTGTCACTCAGGATAGCCGTGGCTAATGAGTTGACTCAAGAAAAGAATGACCTGTTAAGGCTTCAAGAGCTAGAAGGATTAAACAAAAAATGCCTCCAAGCTCAACAGCGCATCGCATTCTATCAAGCACGTATTTCTAGAGCTTTTAATCAAAAAGTAAAGGAAAGAGTGTTCAAAGTCGGCGAGCTAGTCTTAGCTGTGAGAAGGCCGATGATTCTTACTCATAGGAGTAAGGGCAAATTCCAGCCCAAATGGGAAGTCCCTTATGTGATCGAGACAACATTCTCAAACGGCGCTTACAGTTAGCCCAGCCTAATGGAGACCTGTTAATAGCTCATATTAATGGCAAATTCCTGAAAAGGTACTACGCTTAACCTCTTTGGCTCAAATGGAGTATGGTGAAGGTCTTATTCTGACAAAACTACTTCCAAAACGAAATTAGTTGGATCGTATTCTATCATGTCCATATAACCTCTGAATAGATATGTTTAACTAATTTGGAACTTCAAGACCTATCACGTCCATACTACCTTTGATAGTATTTTGTGTACAAATTTTAACTGAAGTATATTCTATCATGTCCATATAACCTCTGAATAGATATATCCTGCTAAAACTTACCGAGAGTATATCACGTCCATATTACCTCTGATATCACTTTTACCCAAACCTGTCATTTATATTCCAAAATGATGGATCCACAAAGTCAGATAAGAGTCTCTTTATTACATCCAGAAAGAGCAAAATTATATTGAAGAGCAAAAGTACATCATGAAGGAGGAGCGATCAGGTCGCGAATCTGCTGTGCCAGTGCGGCCATCTTCTCAGTCCTGGAATCCAAGACATCAACGTGGGCCCGCTCCAGCCGTGCCTCATCGATGCTCATGAGGGACAGTTCGGATCTAGCCCAAACAAAACCAGCACGGGCGACTCCTGCACGTGCCAAGTTCTGTTATACTACGCCCAATCGGCCATCTGCTACATCTAGAGCTTCCGACGACTGAGAAGCCCACTCCTTTGCCTGAGTGAGTTTTGTTTCCAGCCTGCGGACCCTCGCTACATTCCCTTCATGCTTGGCCTGGCACTTTATTTGAAGAGCAATGACCTCCTCCAAGACAGATTTTCCTTCATCCATCTCCTGCTGATGTATCTGGATAGATTTATTTAGGCCTTCCATCTGTTCAGCAAGCTGCGCAGTCAAGGAGTCGTATTTAGCTTGGACTAGGTCTTCAATGCTGCCTCGAGCTAGCTGCAAGTATTCGTTAATGGGTTGCTCCAAACCATTAACTATCTCCTTCAGCGTGTCAGCTACCCCAGTATCGTCGAATTCTCGGATCAGCACTATCGCGGACCGGGAGGACCTCCTCAGCGACGCAAAGCTCAAATTCTTCTCCAACACCATTGATATTAATATTTTTAAGGTGGTGTAGAAGATACTAGTGTACTGCTCGGTCAGCGTAGCTAGATCCGAATGGACGCTAGGAGTGGCCTCGATATTAGCGAATCCTCCTCCAGGAACAACCATAGACGATGTTGCCACGGCCATCGCCTCAACAGGTTGTGCGACAAAAGAAAAAGTGCCAACACCGGACGAAGTGACCGGCGTACTCAAAGGAGGCATTGTCGTAATGACAGGCTCGTCCTCCTCTTGAGATATCGGAATCTCTTCGACAGGCGAGCCAACACCCGAAGATATTTCCTCTTCAAAATCAGGCACCTCTGTGTCGTCGCCAGGACCTGACACAGAGTCGAAGGGCGCATCTATACTGCCCTCCCCGAAGATGTCTTTCCCTGAAAAGAAGACAAAAGGAAGTTAATATCAACATAATGTTAATTTTTCTAAAGAAGAGGCATAGAAGACGACATTTATCCATAGCCAATGGTCTATATGTCGCGTCTGCAGCCAGTACAGCTAAATCATTTCTTAGTGATGCTAGGCAAGCTGTCATACCTGGAGAAGGGGGTGCGCTAACAGACATCGGCAGGTACTCTTTCGAATCTTTGCCGAGATCCACTTGAGGTTCACCAGGTAGAATCTCGCTGGGTGCACCTACAGACACGGCAGGGGTCTCTCCCGATGTTAATCCAGACAAAGATATCCTCATTTGGCTCAGCCCCGGAGGTGACCTCGTTCCACTACCTGAAGTAGTAGCAGCGACAGCAGCCTCCAGCAGAGATTCTCTGGCACCGCCAGCCGGAATTGTAGAGGGTCCCTCTCTAAAAGGCGAGGGACCTCCAATCAAAGAATCATCCCCAACATGGGGAGATGTAGGCTCACTTCTAGGAGCCTCAATACCGGGAATCCGGAGAGGACGATTAACCATATTCTTCTTCCTCTTGCGAGAGAAAGTCTCCTTCGAAGCAGGAGCCCATCGCTTCCCAAAGATTACCAGAGGCCCTGCGGGCAGAGGTACTTCACCCCTCGGTACCGCCAAAAGAGGCTCATCTGGATTGATAGATTCCTCACCCTCGTCAGAAGAAACCGAAGGGACTTCAAATTTCCCCCCAGGCTTGGAAGAGGGTACCCTAAAACTTTTATGCATACAAAATTGCGATGGAAGGTGTTGGTTGCCACATAGAACTGGGCATACGAGTGGAGGATACGCAGCTCCGTAGAGAGTGAAATAACGGGCACGGTAAAAGTTGCCTCAGTGCAACCCATGATAAAATATTGCCATCATCTGGCTCCATCAATGAGTCCGCCCCTGGACCTGAAGCTGGTAACAGCATTGCCCATGTGCAACTGGTCGTACCCGAATTGCCTGGCAAACCGACTAGGCAAGTAGGGCTCGAAGAAGCAATGGTCTTCACTTCTATACAGTAAATGGGAAGGTCTAATGTAGACCAACCAATTAAAAGACTTAGGAGAAAGAACGGTCTTCCCGTCGCCTACGTCCTGGAGTCTGATCCCCTGTTGATTGAGATATACAGGGGGGACAGTGCAGAAGAGCTTCCAGCTGTGACTGAAGTTCAGCACCCGCCGACAGTCTATAACTGTGGCACGTTCCAGGAGAAATTCTTGTAGTTCAACAAGAAACTAGCCCCCGAACTACTACTAGAGCCGGGAGACATAACCCTAGGGTTATGAAGAATTAACCATCCCATCAGATACAGGTATAATAATTCTACCATGGGAAAGCTATCACGCCGAGTTTCATCGGTGAGCAGCCCGATAGTCATGGCCCTCAGGCCAGCTTGTATACGACATACCATGGCAGGGAGAAAGCCCCGTCTCGAATCCCAGACGCACTGCAGGCCATAGCGTGTTGCGGTGAATGCGGTCCGCAGATGTGATACCGGGTACTACCAGTCGGCACAGCCATATGGAGAGGAAGCCAGCCAATTGAGCTTCCCTAGACAGAGGCCCGCTGTAGTGCCTCAAATAACTATAGTCCTTAGTGCCTACAGGATACTTTCCTATCCCTTCGTCGAGGATCCAGTCCGGAGCCCCAGCGTCTACCATGAGATCGTTGACTACCTGAGCATTAAGCACGCTCAGAGGATTCAAAGTCTGATCCTTGCCTTCCAATACTTTCTCTAGCTTACCAGTCCTAGATCGGTGAAAGAAGAGGTAGGACGTCCATTTATTGATATGAGCCAAATCTGAGGGCTCACCATAAAAAGTGGTGCAAGCGAGGTAGTGGCACATCAGCTCCTGGTACACTTCCACTACCCGAGGGTCTGAATCTCCCAGCTCCCAGTTCGTGGGAACATACTCTTCATATGGAGTATCCCCCATCGGCAGTCTCGAGATCTCTGCTATCTCATGGAGGGCCAATCCCAACTCCCCCAGTGGAGTGGCGAAAGTCCCGATGAGCGAAATATATTGCTCCATCAGTGCTAGAAATAGGTTAGGGTTGAGAGGTAACCCAATACTTGTGGCACTCACAGCTGCAAATAGACCAATGCTCTCCAACTCGGTCTGAAAATGCTTCAGGGCACAATCAGCTAAGCGAGCCCATCGAAGATTTGTAGGGGTGATCCACCCACTGCACCGAGGGTTCACCTTAGGGTATACTCCCCCGTGCCCCATAAAATCATTGCAGAAAGTCGGTAATTGGACAGACTGGATCACTAATCTGTCTTCACTCGGGACACTGCCCGGGTACAGTCCCCTGAACGTCGTCATAGAGCCGAAAGGGCGGCTGACAAATGACCCCTGGTCAGCTCATTTCAGATAAAATATCTTTCCCGGTCTGCCGTGAAGATCGGGAGTCAGCGTCCACAACATCCTCCAGGGATGTATAGCATGGAAGAATGCTGAGATGGGATAGTCTCTCCGCATCTTGGGCAGATACAAAACCAAGCTCCCGGCAGGGAAAACCCAGAGCTCTTTCTTGGGCTTCGTCTGGGACTGCTTGTCAATCATGTCCCCGAAGAGGAAAGCCGACTTTATGTACTGGTCCCCGTCTATGTATGTCAGGGGCTCTCCGTTGATCATGTTTAGCAGCGTTCGCTCGCCTTGAGCCGATATCAAAATTTCCCTTCCTTCAGGATACTGGGGCCCGGAGATAGGAATTGTCACGTGTGACAGATCCTCCAGATAGTTGGAGTGCAGCATCCCGGCGGCAGAACCCATCACATCGGCTAGCGGAGATGCATGCAAGTTAACTGCAAGAGTACAAGAAAAATACATCAGTTCCTATAACTAGACATTACAGATCTTGCAGCACAATCCGAAAATCAACAGTCTGTGCTTTACGCCAAGACTATAAACTTGAGCTTTTACATTGGAATCCAATTCCTAAACGTAAAAATTTAAGGTTGGCAGTATACAGTCTGTGCTTTACGCCAGACTGATAAAGTTGAGTTATTACGCCAGAATTTTCATCCAAAAGCGTAACACTCAAATTTTATACGCCAAGTTTCGACAGTTTGTGCTTTTACGCCCGACTACGAAAATATGGAGTTTTTACGCTGACACATTAGAAATATGGGCGTAAAAGATGAAATGTCTCTGTGCATCATCTTCCTCAAAGAGGTTATCAGCACAGAAGATGACCTAGTGCGGTCACGTACAATGTGTGCGAAGGATTTTCAGTCGTTCTTTTAAGGCCGGGTGCACTGCTCGTCGGCGGGATACTTCGCTCAGAATGAAGTTCGCCTTGCCCGACCGAAGATGCTCTCGCTTGACCAGAAGAACGAGAAAAAGAATCAACCTTCTTTCCCTTAGAGGAGGAGAGTTGTTTCGAGGCCATTACTAGAAACTTTGAAGGCTCGGAGAAGAAACGAAGAAGAACTCAAACAGTCGAAGGCTTTCTTTCACAGAAGACGGATAAAAAGTTTTTCTCTCAAAAGTTTGGGATATATATAGAGTTCGGATGGACTCCTCGAATCCCGAACCAAATCTCATAATTAGTATTCGGTTATGATTGGGTACTACGTCAACCTATTACTCAGAGAAGGCGGACAATCAGCGAATTCAAAAAGTTTTCGCGCAAAGCAGATTCGTGGTTTTTACGCTAAGGAGCTTTCTACGCTCGACAGCTACAAATCTATGGTTTTACGCTCATAGGCTATAAGTCTATGGTTTTACGCCCGGATGCTTTTATGCTCGGTAGTTTTTACGCTCGAGAGGCTACAAACCTACGACTTCACGCAAAGCAGCTACAAATCTATGATCTCACGCTAGGTGGCTTTTTACGCTCAGAGGCAACAGATCCACAGTTTCACGCTCGAAAGATTTTCTTTTTAGAAGCTACAAATCTACAGTTTCTACGCCCGGATGCTCTCATGCTCAGCAGCTTTTACGCTCGAGAGGCTACGAACTTATGATTTTATGCTATGACTTTCCGCACATATGAAAGGATACGCAGGCCAGAGTATGCGTATATCTGAACGATTCTCAAGGCGGTCACTTGCAAGAGTTCACACAGAAGATACTCCTTCTTGACCTCAAAATATCCCAAGTACCCGAAGCATACAAAGTTCAACATTGAAAAATTCTCTTCTCCATGGGTCGATTGGAAGTTCATCCAGACCCCAGTCTGAATATTTTTTCTACAAATCAAGATGGCGACTCAGTTTGACAGCCATTTCTCGTCCTGTTCTAAGGGATATTTTGAGAAATAATTCTTAAAAATGAAGTCTGATTAAGAATTCTGTTTATCAGACGTAACTGTCAAAGTTCTATGCGGTTTCTCATTCCTAACAAGCAGGACAGTTCGAACACTCGAATGCTAAGCGGCTTTCTACGCACCCTTAGTTATGCATAAAAGACAGGACGGGACCTAGCACTCTTTCTAACAGAGTCAGCGTAAAGATACCAAACGTGTCGAAGCTACACATATTCAGACTTCACAGCAAATATATGTCAAGATGATCATATGCACAGAAGAAGACGATTTTATTCATTTTCATGATTACATGTGAGGAAAATCCAGTCTACAAGGGTTTTTCTTCATTTTCATGATTACATATGAGGGAAATCCCGTTTACAAAGTACTTTCTCATCATCGTCTAAAGATCGTGCCCAGAATCTATTCTGCCAGGTTCTCGCATGGGCAGAATTCTTCATCCATCTTCTCCAGCAGTTAGTCGGTGTCCGCAAACCGACTGACATATGGTCAACGGCAGAAGGATACAAAACTGGGCCTAGACCCATCCTCCAATATAGAAAAGCAGGGTAAATCTGCTTTCCTGCGTCCAACGCCGGGACAGATTAAGTTGAGGTATTTTACCCAACTGAATACTCGAGGACAGAGCTAGTTTCTGCTCTCATCCACGAAGGTATCAGGAGAAGATACAGCTTGCAAGCTGTGTGGTCAAAAATGACCCTTCCTCTCTCCGGAAGAACCTCCATACAAAATTGCTGATTATCCCGAGCAAAGGAGGCTATGATATCCTTCCATGATCCATTGTTGCAGAGGACATTTGCTCGAAGACGCCATCTTTTTCGGCTCTCTATATGCTGGAAGAACATGGTCTTCTTCTTCCTCAAGTTGAATCGAGGAACTCCAGCGATCATCTCTGTGTGTTAAAGGAAATATGGGAAGAACAGATTAACTCCTCAGCCTTTTTATAGGCGAAAGAGATCACACCGATCCACAATAACTTTACCATAAAGTTAGCCTTGAAAGAACGTGTCAGACTTGATCGTTTCAGGCTCCATTCAGAAGTATTTTAAATTACGAGGAATATTTCATGCTTCATTCAAAGTGTTTCAAATTACGAGAAATTTAAAAGCTTTGAAGGGGGTCTTGTAGAAGCATAAAAAATACGCTGGATAGCTATACGTAGCATGTTGATGCAGGGCAGCATAAAAAGATGACCTCAGATCCATCAGCGTGCAACAGAGCTTTTTCGCTGAGCACAGCATAAAATATAGGCTCAAGGACCATCCGCGTAATACAATATGTCTAGGCTGCTTCAACGTAAAGAAGGGTGCTACATCGCCTTTATGGCATAGAACTCATCCGCTTTCAATACAGCATTGAAGTGTACGAGGAATACTTTGTATTCTTCGAAATGAACCTGTCAGATCATGCAATGAACCTGACGTCTGGACTCCTGACAAAGAGTACTGCACGACTACCCAGGCGACGGGTATAATGATGGCACGGCACTGCAACCCAGGCTGTCATTTACTACCATTTCCTTTGCGTAAACCACTTTTACGTATACAAAGGAATACGCGACCTAGTTTTACACAGGAAGATGTGAGCTGTTTACGCTCCACAGAAGACAAACAGCCTGCCACATCAAAAGCTGCTCTTTGTACAGGGCTCGAGGCACGTCTCTGTATTTAATGTGCCGAATACCGACAGATGCTCGAGGCACGTCTCTGCATTTAATGTGCAGAAAGGATGGCAGACCTTCAAAACACGCCTCTATATTTAATGCACAGGACAATGGCGGATCTCTGCAATTAATGCATGAGATTTGATTAAATATTACCGAACCGTCGTTTAATGACATCCTCTTTGCGTAAACTACTCTTACGCATACAAGGGAATACGCTGCCTAGTTTTACACAGGCAGACGTGAGCTTCTTACGCTCCGCAGAAGACAAAAAGACTGCCACATTAGCAGTTACTCTTCATATAGGATTCGAGGCTCGTATCTGCATTTAATGCGCAGAATGATGGCAAATCTTAAAGACAAGCCTCTGCATTTAATGTACAGGATGGGGGCAGATCTCTGTATTTAATGCAAGAGATTTGATTATATCTCCAAGAGCCATAATTCTGGCTAAAATGTCTACATCATCTCGGCTTTCACGCCCACTCGGCCTCTATGCCCACTTGGCCTCTGTGCCCACTCGACTTCTACGCCCACTCGGCTTCTATGCCTTTAGAAGCATAAAAAATACGCCGGATGACTACGCGGTATATCGGTGCAGAGCAGCATAGACAGAGGTCTTCAGAGCCATTAAGCGTGCAACAGAGCCCTTTTTCGCTAGAACAAAGCGTAAAAAAGCTCAAAAGGCCATCCGCGTAAGGCAGTACGTCCAAACCACTTCAGCATAAAAGGGGTGCTTCTTCGCCTCCAGGGCATTAAACTCATCCCCTTTTTCATACGCAGCATGGAGGTGTACAAGAGACGCTTCATATTCTCCGAAGTGAACCTATCAGATCCTGCAATGAACCTGTCAGAGCCTGCAAAGAACCTGATATTTGGACTTCTGGCAAAGGGATACGGATCGACTACCCAAGCGACGGCTATAATGATGGCACTGTACTGCCACCCAGGCTGTCAAATACCGCCATCCCTTTCGCGTAAACTGCTTTTTCAAAGCACGAGGGGATACGCTGCCTTATTTTACACAGGCAAAACGCGAGCAGTTTATGTTTTACAGTAGACAAACCGCCTACTATGCTAAAAGCTGCACTCCGTACGAGGTTCGAGGCACGTCTCTTCGCTTAATGCACAGTGCGGTGACAGTTTCTCGAGGCACGTCTCTACGACTGATGCGCAGAAAGGGTTGTAGGCCGTCAAAGAACACGCCTCCATATTTAATGTAAGGGATGATGGCAAATCTCGATATTTAATGCGAGAGATTTGATTATATCTTCAAAAATCGTAATTCCGGCTAAGACGTCCATGTCAGCACTGTGGCACGGTACGGCTTCTACGCCTATCCAACGATTGTGCCCCTTCGGCTTCTATGCCTGCTCGGCCCCTGTGCCCCTTCGACTTCTACGCCTGTTCGGCACCTGTGCCCCTTCGGCTTCTACGCTTATTCGGCCCCTGTGCCTCTTCGGCTTCTATGCCTGCTCGGCCCCTGTGCCCCTTCGACTTCTACGCCTATTCGGCCCCTTTGTCCCTTCGGCTTCAACGCCTGTTCGGCCCCTGTGCCCCTTCGGCTTCTATGCCTGTTCGGCCCCTGTGCCCCTTCGGCTTCTATGCCTGTTCGGCCCCTGTGCCCCTTCGGCTTCTACGCCTGTTCGGCCCCTGTGCCCCTTCGACTTCTATGCCTGTTCGGCCCCTGTGCCCCTTCGGCTTCTACTTCTGTTCTGCCCCTGTGCCCCCTCGGCTTCTATGCCTGTTCGGCCTCTACGACCACTCGGCTTCTACGCCTGTTCGGCTTCTATGTCAGTTTGATAACTATTTGGCTTCTATGCCATGGTGACAGACATTTGGCTTCTATGCCAACCTCTTCTACACGATGGATACCTACCTACGTGGCTTTTACGCCGTGATCTTCGTAGCAATAGTATGCGTTGTGTCCCTTAGTTGGACCCGCGTCACACGCTCATTCAAAAGATCATCTATACGCAGGCATTAGTTACTTTAACCATTGTGTAAAAGGGTGCTGTACTTTCCACTCCTCGGTTGTTACACCGACGGAGTGGTCACTGTCACTAAAACTCTATAAATAGAGACCTCTATCAATGAGAAACAAGGTCGGAAAATTGGTCAAGAAAGCCAATATCAGATCCGAGGTCGAGAAACTGAAAACTTGAAGATCGAATCAGGTCAACAAGAATCGGAAGATCGAACCCGAGAGAGAGAGAGAGAGAGAGAGAGAGAGAGAGAGAGAGCACCCGGAGCTCAGGCAAAGAGTAGGGATCGACGACCTTGGCATCGTGCATCCACCCTCTCCTGCAACCTTCGAAGCTGCTTCATGTCTTCTACGGTACTTTTTCAATATCGTGTGATCCAAGGGCTAAAGTGATCGACTGCATATCAGACACCTATAGCAATATCTACCCAGATTAAATAAATTGTACTCCCATATCCTCGTATAGGATTAAATTATACAAGTTTGTTTGTAAACAAAAGAAGGCGGGTTCTGTGTAAACCCCATATTGAATACATCTTCATTCTTTCGTTTAATACCACAAACAAGATGGCGACTCTACTGGGGACATCTTTCTCTTCTGACGAGTAAGCAATTGCTCAACACGATGCGGTATCCGTAGGATCCGTGAAGAAGACATTGGTCATCCAATTCGACCAGTCTGCCTACGAAGACATGCTTCGAACCGGGGGTACCTCTCACTCTCTTTCCGTCCAAGACAACAGGAAGCTGCACAAAGTGTGGATGCCCAAGACATCCTCTACCGTTCCTGTGGACTCTCCGATCTCTCTGACCAATGAGGTGGTAGCGCCGCTCCCTCCGTGCCCTGTACGAAAAAATTCAGTCTCCCGCTACGCGCGGTACAGACAAAACTTCGGGCAAAGCCTCAGCGCTAACCCAGAAGTATCCACTGCGCTCTACGCGTAGGAACCAGTCTTCCGCTATGCGCGGTAAAGACAAAACTTTGGGCAAAGCCTCAGCGCTAATCCAGAAGTATCTACTGCGCTCTACGCGCAGAAACCAGTCTCCCGCTACGCGCGGTACAGACCAAACTTCTGGTGATGCCTCAGCACCAGGACAGAAGTACAAATCACGCTCCAGGCGCAAAACAACATCTGACCTCTACGAGGAACCAGATGAGCGCCGTGATTTCCGCGAAGGAAAGCAGGCAGCAGAATACTCGACTCCTCGACCGTTACGCCGGCGAAGGAGCAATCTGCCTACCCTCCGGATTATGCGGGAAGCCGACTGCCAACTAAGGACCTCTTCAGCCTTACGCCACTCTGAGCGAATCTCCAATTTACGCCAGACAGAGTCCAACAACGTAAAGCAAGCTCAAGTTGCTACTCCCCCTGACCTGCGCAAATACCTAATCCAGAAGCATAAGGAGAGGGGACTTTCCAACATGTCTATTATGTCCCTAGCGAGCAATGTTGTAATAGTCATAAAATTGTGATTGACTGCTGCTGTTCTAAAGCAAAACGGTCGGTTTTCGACCGATTGAGCTACTCTCAGTCTTTTTCGAAAGAAGAGCTCGCGTATGCGTCCGTGAACATGGCTTCACACATACCTAGATGAGGGTCGAGCTCCAGACGTCATCCCTCAGGGCCTCCGAGCCGAAGGAGATTCGAAGACCTCCTCAGGAACACTGAAGCTGGGGTGTTCCAAAACACCCGTGCAAGGTCACAACAACCGGCTTCGTACTCATCTGATTCCGACGCTGGAGGTCACCAATCTCCCAGATCAGATGCTGAGAGTATAGAGTCGACTTCTGCAGCGACCTATACTTATCCTTCGAGGATGACCAGGGAAATGGGAGTCTACGCCATTGAAGACGAATACGAGGAAGCTTCGCCGTCAGGAAACGCGGAATAACGCATCACTATGCTGGAGACATCTCTGAAACAAATGCAATCCATGATGGAGAACATACACCAGATGATGCTAACTCAGCACCCAACTGCCATGGCTCAAGCATCGGTCTCGCCAACTCAGATACGTGCGGGGGTGGACTTGCCACCATCCAACCCAAGCCAAGAGCCTGCTCTAGATCAAGAGTCAGCAGTTCCTCCGCTTCCTTACTCGGTGAATATATTACCTCCCGTTAGAGTCACGATACAACCAACTCCACACTACACCGTAGCCCCGCTTCCAACTGAAAATTCGATGCAGGCAGTGCGGGAGTTGAAAGCCCAGTTTGATGCCTTGAAGCACAAAGATCAGCTCAAGAAACTGGGAATCAACCAGCCTTACCCAGCTATCTGGGAAGAAGTCCCTTTTCCTCCGAAGTACAAGCCTCAGACTATGGCTCTGTTCGAAGAAAAAATATTGCCAAGTCAATATATGAACTATTTCAGTATGATGACGGTGTTGCTACAAGGGAACGACGCCCTCCTCACTCGGGTGTTCAAAGGCTGCCTCTCAGGAGTAGCCTATCAGTGGTACCATAGCTTGGCGGACAACTGCATTACTTCCTTCGAAGACTTTAAAGCTTTATTCTTTACGCGATTCTATGAGGGTGGGATGGACATGTCTATGTCCTCTCTCATCGAAGTCAAACAAAGGGAAAAGGAGGACGTTCGTACCTTCGTCGAACGTTTTCGTCAGGCCACCTTACAAATGCCTCCAGGAGTTCCGAACTCGGCGTTAGTAGACATTTGCAGGAAGAACCTCCTTCCTGTAGTCTCGGTGTTCACACGACCATATCAGTTCCATGAGTGGCCTTCGTTCAACGTCTCGACAGTGGCCGCCGAAGACAACAGTCGCAAGGCGCGCGACAATGGCATCATGATCTCCACCTCCGATAGAGGTAAAAGGACATCTCCCAGCAGCGACCATCCTCGTAGCTCCAAGGGAAAAGAAGCTCTGACAGTCAATACGTCCCGACAAAAGACGGCGGCGACCACACAGACGAAGCCCGGGACTTCAGGCCCGTCGAAGTCTACTCTTTCGACGACGACGATATCCCTAGTATATTCGAGTGTCTCGTCAAAAGCGGCAAGATCACCCTTCCGGAGCTAAGGCGGCCCCAAGAAGCCGGCAGTACTGACGACCCCAAATACTGTATCTTCCACAGATATGTATCTTCCACAGATATGTACACCACCCAACAAAAGCGTGTTACATACTGAAGAGGAGGATCCAGGGGTTGATCGATGCTAAGGCCATCACTCTGCACAACACCGAGAAGACGGTCACGGCCAACATGATCTCTCTACGGTTCGGCGATCTGCCTTCCCAAGAGGTCATGAATGGTATCACACCCATTTCCCGAGCTACGATGGACATCGTCAATCTCCCTCCATCTAGAGATCAAAATCAAGACCTGGTACCCCTGACCACCCGGCAGGGCGAGATTATGTGGGTTCATCCGGATTTGGTGTCAGAGCTCGAGGAAGAGACTAAAGCTACTAAAGCTACGTCTAGAAGAAGCTCCAAGCGCAAACCATGCCACATGGTTGTAACTTCTTCCCCATCAAACGGGGACGAGGTACTTGCTGCAACCCGTTCAGGGAAAGCCTACCTCAACGACTGCGGAGCAAGTAAGGAGGATGCACCGGCGGACGCTTCAACTGCTAAACCTTCGGGACCAGGCCCCATCGTACCAGAGGCCAGCCCTTCAAAATCGACGCCTGCAGACAAAGGGAAGCAAAGAGAAGTGCGCTTTGATAAACCTGTGAAAAATATTCCAAACAAAGGTTTTGAAAAGCCATACAACTTCGATATCCTGGCCCAACTGGCTAATACACTAGCCAGGCTCTCCATCTTCGAGCTACTCAAGCTCTCCCAAGACACTCGTCTAGCCTTGAGTGAGGATCTGATGCAGGCAGAGGCATGCTTGACCCAGCTCAAGTCCCCCGACGAAGAACCAGTGGCGTGTCCTCAATGCCACAGTGTGATGGAGGTGGTCCCAAATATCACCTTCACCCAAGATGACATGCTGTTAAAACATAACAAGCATGACAGGCCCCTCTATTACACCGGGTACGTCGGTTCCATGGAGGTCGATCGGATTCACAAAGATCCGGGATCGTCGATCAGCATCATCCCTCACAGTCTGCTCAGACCATTGAGGATTCCTACCAGCGAACTGACTTACACCTCCACTACAATCGTGGGTTTCAACGCCGGAAGGAGTAAGCCATTAGGGAAGATTCGCCTAAGGATCCAGATTGGCAACCTCAGATCAGTGGCCACATGTTACGTGATCAATTCAGAGGTGTCCTACAATATTTTGCTGGGGAGACCGTGTATCCACGATCACAACATCGTTCCTTCAACTCTACATCAATGCCTTAAATATGTAGACCCTCAAGGAATAGTACAAACGGAGGTTGCCGACCTAAACCCGTTTAAAGGAGTAGAGTCCTACTATTCCGATGCCATGTTGTACTCTCAAGACCACACGGAAGAAGTATCGGGCGAGACAGAGAAGGAATCCCACCGGGAGCCAGGAAAACCCTCTGCCGCACTGCCGCTGTCGATCAGAGTGAAAGGACGAACCACTCGTCCAAAAGCCATAGAGCCTATGGCTATTCACCTGAACAAATCCAGCTCAGAAAGAGGAAGCAGTTCTTCAGCGGTCACTCTGAACCAGAAGCCCCCACCTTTGGTCATCAGCCTTCGGTACAAAGGGCAGCCGACCGATGTAAACGCGACCGGGAACGGGGTTCCAGATGATAATAAACATCCTCTTTTCTAGTACATTAATGCTCAGATTCTAAATTAGGAATCCACTCATCGTGACGAGGTAGAACCCATAGCACAAAAATTCTTGGAAGCTATCAATTCCTACCATCCGTATGTCTAGGAAGTAGCGTCATCATCCAACGTCATCACAACGTATGGACCCCATGAGGATTCCTGGAATCGTCCTAGTCACTCCTGATTAACTCGTCATGTACCGGGCGTATTCTCTTAACGAACCATGATCCAACAATGTGGCAGAATATAACGCCCTGTTAATTGGACTCCAAGTCGCTAAAGAGCTGGGGGTCGAATCCCTGGAAGCTTTCGGCGATTCTCTGCTTATCGTCAATCAAGTTAGAGGAATATATGAAGTCCGAAATCCAGACCTCATCCCCTATCACCAAGCAACGGTCGAGATAGCCATGACATTCAAAGGATTCTTCCTAGAGCATGTGCCTCGATCCCAGAATCTGGAAGCTGATGCCCTAGCCAGTCTAGCGACGGATTTAGCCACTCCTATAAGAAGGCAGAATTCGATAATCCTTCTTAATAGAGATTTATTCTACGTAAAGAATAACCTTCACATAGAACGCAGCCACGCTGTGAACACGGATCTCCTGGAAGAGACTAGAGAAGTCCCTTCATAGATTTTGTCGCATACGGAATCTTGCCAGAGGACCCCAAAGAAGCAGTATCCGTCAAGAGACGATCATTACGCTTCTACTTCGATGCATCTTTACAATGCCTATATCGCCGGACCTACGACGGACTGCTATTAAGATGTCTCTCAGACAACTAAGCGCAGCAGATTATCCGGGAAGCTCACGACGGTGTATGCGGAGCGCATCAGCCCGGTCCTAAGCTACAGGATCGTGTCAGGAGAATGGGCTATTACTGGCCCACTATGATCACAGACGCGATCAACTACGCAAGACAATGCAGAGCCTGTCAGGTCCATGCAGACTTCATATATCAACCGTCTGAATATCTACATCCTACGGTTGCATCCTGGCCTTTCGAAGCATGGGGTATGGACATCGTTGGTCCTATTTACCCGTCTTCTTCCAGAGGTCACCGGTTCATACTAGCCATCACAGATTATTTCTCCAAATGGGCGAAGGCGATCCCTCTTGCTGAGGTAAAAGCGTCTAATATAATCAGCTTCATCAAACACCACATCATTTATCGCTTTGGGATTCCCCGAAGGATAATCCATGACAATGGGCCTCAGTTCATCAGCCAAGCGTTTTATCGATTTTGCGATAAAAATTGAATACGTAATATTGCCTCTACGGCATATTATCCAGCTGCTAATAGTTTGGCGGAAGCTTTCAATAAAACCATTATCAAACTCCTGAAGAAATTCGTCTCTTCGAACAAAAAAGACTAGAATGAGAAGCTGGGCGAATGTCTCTGGGCATACCGCACAATGGTACGGACACCGACAGGTTGTACCCCCTTTTTACTAGTCTACGGGAGCGAAGCAGTTCTTTCCATCGAAATCCAGATCCCGTCGCTCAGGATAACCATAACTAATGAGCTGACCCAAGAAAAAAATGACCTATTAAGGCTTCAAGAGCTGGAAGGTTAGACGAGAAATGCCTCCAAGCTCAACAGCGCATCGCGCTTTACCAAGCACGTATTTCCAGAGCTTTTAATCATAAAGTAAAGGAAAGAGTGTTCAAGATCGGCGTGCTAGTCTTAGCCGTAAGAAGGCCAATGATTCTCACTCACAGGAGTAAAAGAAAATTTCAGCCCAAGTGGGAAGGCCCTTATGTGATCGAGACAACGTTCTCGAATGGCGCTTACAGGTTAGTCCAGCCTAATGGAGACCTATTAATGGCTCCTATCAACGGTAAATTCCTGAAGAGGTACTATGCTTAACCTCCTCTACCCCAGGGTAGAATACTGCGGGAATTCAAATTCTGACAAAGCTACTTCCACAACAAAGCTAGTTAGGTCATATTCTATCATGTCCGTACGACCTCTAAATAGATATGTCCTGCTAGAAGTTTATCGAGAGTTTATCACATCCATACTACCTCTGATATCACTCTCACCTAAACCTGTCATTTATATTCTGAAATGATGGGTCCACAAAGTCAGAAAAGATGCATTTTATTTCCAAAAAGAGCAGAATTACATTGGGGAAGCTAAGAGCAAGGAAGGGTACATCATTGCGGGGGAGCAGTCAGATCGCGAATCAACTTCGCCAGTGCAGCTACCTTCTCGCCCCTGGAAACCAAGGCATCAGTGCGGGCCCGTTCCAGCCGTGCCTCAGGATTGTTCGTAAAGGCCAGCTCGGCCCTTGCCCGGAGAGAGCCAGATCGGGCAGCTTCTGCACGATCCAATTCTCGTCGAGCAGTGCTCAGCCAACCGGATACTACGCCTAGACCTGCCAGCGACTGAGAAGCCCACTCCTCTGCCCGAGCGAGTTTCTCCTTCAACTTGCTGACCCTCGCTGCGTTCCCTTCGTGCTCGGATTCGCACCGCGTCTCAACAGCAAGAGCCTTCTCCATGACGGCTTTTCTTTTATTCTTCTCCAGCTCATGCTCCTTGATGGAACTATCCAAGCTCTCCAGCTGTTTGGTAAGCCGTGCAGTCATGGAGTCGTATCTGGCCTGGACTTCAGCTTCAAAACTACTCCCGAGTCAGCTGCAAGTATTCGTTAATGGGTTGCTCCAACCCATTAACCATCGCCTCCAGGGCGTCAGCTACCCCCGAATCGCCAAACGCTCTGACGGCCCCAATCAAAAACTGGGAAGCCTTCTTCAGGCTCTCAAAATCCAGATTCTTCGCCAACACCATTGTTATCAGCGTATTTAAATTGGCGTAGAAGGTGCCGGTATACAGCTCAGTCAGCGCTACCAGATCTGGTTGTACGCCAGAAGTGGCCGCGATATTGGCGAGTTCCCCTCCAAGGACGATTGCAGACGAGGTGGCCACAGCCGCCGCCTCGACAGGGGGTACGACCGAAGAAGGTGCGGCAACGACGGTCGAAGTCATCACCATACTCACAAAAGGCGAGATCACGACGACGGGTTCGTCCTCCTCTTGAGGTGACAAAACTACTCCGGGCGTACTGCCCCCGAAGCCACTTCCTCATCGAAGTCGAACGCCTCCGTATCATCGTCAAGAGCCCGAGCGGAGCCAGAATGCGCTTCAACGCTATACTCCCCGTGGGCGCCATCCCCTGAGAAGAGGATAAGAAAGTTGACATCAATATGATAATAATCTTTCTAAGAGGAGACATAAAGATGACCTTTACCCGTAGCTAACGGTATATATGCCGCGTCTGCAACTGATGTAGCTATATCGTGCCTTAATGATGCAATACGAACTGTCATACCTGGAGAAGGAGGTGGGCCAATCGACATCGCCTGGAGCTCCACCAAGCCTCCGCCGAGACGTGTTCGAGGTTCGTCATCTGGAACCTCGCTGGTCATGCTCACGGGCGCAGCAGGAGTTTCCTCCGTTGCTGACCTAGAGGAAGATTCTCCCATTTGCCTCGGCCACGCGGGCGATTTTATTCCACTACCAGAGGCAGTGGCAGCAGTGGCAGCAATTGCAGCCTCAAGCAGGAGTTCTCCGATACCGCCAGCCGAAACTGAGGGTCCCTCTCCGAGAGGTCGGGAGTCTCCAATCAAAGAGGCATCCCCAACAGGAGAGGCAGCAAATTCCTCTCTAGGAGCCTCTATGCCAGGAATCCGGAGAGGGCGGGCAGCCGTCTTCTTCTTCCTCTTGCGAAGGGAAGTTTGCTTCGAGACAGAAGCCCTTCGCTTCCCTGAGATCGCCAGTGCCCCCGCAGGCGGAGGCACTTCGCACCTCGGCACCGGCACCAGAGGCTCATCCGGAATGACGGACTCCTCACCCTCGTCAGATGAAACTGAGGGGACTTCGATTCTTCCCCCAGGCTTGGAAGAAGGCACCCTGAAGCTTCCACGCGTGTCAAAATTGCGATAAAGGGTGTTGATCGCCACGTAGAACTGAGCATACGAATGGAGGATGCGCAGCTCCGTGGAAAGGGTGGCGACCGGCACAATGAAGATTGCTCCCGTGCAACCCGTGATGAAGTACCGCCATCCCCTGGATCCATCAATGAGTCCGTCCCTGGACCTGAAGCTGGTAATGGCATTGCCCACGTGCAGCTGATCGTACCCAAACTGCCTGGCGAACCGACTGGGCAAGTAAGGCTCAAAAAAGCGATGATCTTCACTTCTGTACAGCAAGTGGGAGGGTCTGATGCAGACCAACCAATTAAAGGCCTCCGGAGAAAGATTGATCTTTTCTTCGCCTAAATCCTTGAGCCTGATCCCCGACTAATTACGATGTACAGAAGGGACAGTGCAGAAGAGCTTCCAACAATGGCCAAGGCCCAGCGTCAGCCGACAGTCCACGATTGTGTTCACGTTCCAGAGGGAGCCCTTGTAGTTCAGCAAGAAACTATCCTTCGCACTACTACCAGGACCGGGAGACATCATCCAGGGGTTGTGGAGAATTAACCATCCCATCAAATACAGGTATGGTAGTTTCACCCGGGGAAAACTCTCATGCCGAGCTTCGTCGACGAGCAGTCCGTCAGCCATGGCTCTCAGGCCAGCCTGTATACGGCACACCATGGCAGGAAGCAAGCCCAGCCTTGCCCCGAACACCAGACGGACGGCGGGCCATAATATGTTTCGATGAATGCGGTCCGTGGACGCGGTGCCAGGCACCACTACTCGACGCAGCCATAAGGAGAGAAAGCCAGCCAGCTTGGCTTCCTCAGACAAAGGCCTGCGGCAGCGCCTCAGGTACCTATAGGCCTTAGTGCCTTCAGGCTACTTTCCTACCCCGTCAGCGAGGAAATGATCTGGAGCTTTAGCCTCCTCCATAAGATCCACAACAACCTCAGTACTGAGCACGCCCAAGCAGTTCACCGGCTCGTGCTTGTCCCCCAAAACCTTCACCGACTTGACGGCCCTGGCCTGGTGGAAGAAGAGGTAGGACATCCACTTAGTGGTGTGAGCCAAGTCAGAAGGCTCATTATAAAAAGCAGTGCACGCGAGGTAGTGGCACATCAGCTCCTGATACACCTCCGCCACCGGAAGATCCGAGTCCTCCAACTCCCGGTTGGTAGGAACATACTCTTCATACGGGGTATCCCCCATCGGCAGTCTCGAGATCGCTGCCATTTCGTGGAGGGCCAACCCTAACTCCCCCAGTGGAGTGGCGAAGGTCCCGATGAGCAAAATGTATCGCTCCATCAGTGCCAGAAAGAGGTTAGGGTTGGGAGGCAACCCAACACTCGTTACGCTCACGACATCATACAGTCCGATAACTTCCAGCTCTCTCCAAAAATGCTTCAAAGCCCAGTCAACTAGGCAGGACCATCGGAGATTTGTTGGGCTAATCCACCCGTTGCACCGAGGATTCTCCTTGGGGTATACCCCCCCTCGTACCATGAAGTCATTACAGAAAGTCGGTAATTGCACCGGCTGGATCGTTGAACTGTCTTCACTCGGGACGCTGCCCGGGCACAGTCCCCTGAACAACGTCACAACGCCAGTGGGGCGGCTGACAAACGACCACCGGTCGGCTCCTTTCAGATGAAAGATCTTCCCTGGTTTCCCATGAAGATCAGGAGTCAGCGTCCGCGATATCCTCCTGCGATGTGTGGCATGGAAGAAAGCCGAGATGGGATAATCTCTAGGCATCGTGGGCAAATACAAGACCACGCTCTCGGCAGGGAAAACCCAAGGTTCTCTCTTGGGCTTCGTCTGGGACTGCTTGTCTATCATGTCCCCAAAGAGAAAGGTCGGCTTGATGTACTGATCCCCATCTACGTACGTTAGGGGCTCCCCGTTGATCATGCTCAGCAGCATTCGCTCGCCCTGAGCCGATATCAAGATCCCCCTCCCTTCGGGATACTGGGGCCCGGAGATAGGAAATGTCACATGCGACAGATCCTCCAAGTAGTTCGAGTGCAGCATCCCAGCAGCGGATCCCATCACCTCGGCCAACGAAGACTCCTGCAAGTCATCTGCAAAAACACAAGAAAAACACGTCATTACGAACCTTGCAACATAAGGGCCAAGAAGCGACAGTCGGTGCTTTACCCCAAGACTGTACAAAATTTGGCCCTCTTACGCCTGGAGTCATATCCAGAAAGCGTAATTGGCGGTATACCGTCCGTGCTTTACGCCAGACTGCCAAAAAATCTAGTTATTACGCTGGAGGTCCCATCCAAAGCGTAAAACTAAAAATTTTATAGTATACACCAAAGCCTTCGGCAGCCAGAGCTTTTACGCTCATAACTACGAAGACATGGAGTTTTTATGCTGACACATTAGAAATATGGACGTAAAAGATGAAAACGTCTCCGTGCGTCATCTTTCTCAAAGAGGCTATCAGCACAGAAGATGACCTGGCGCGGTCACGTTCAACGTGTGCGAAGAATTTTTTATTGTTCTTTGTTATTCCCAAATGGCTATACCTCTAAGGCCGGGTGCGCTACTCGTCGGCAGAATGCTTCGCTCAGAGGGGAGTTTGCCTCGCCCAACTGAAGACTCCCTCGTCGGGGCAGAAGGACGAGAAAAAGAGCCTATGCTCTTTCCCTTGGTGGAGAGGGTTTATTTCGGCGCCATTTCTGGAAGCTTGGAGTGCTCGGAGAAAGAACGAGGAACTTAAAATCAAAAGCTCTCTCTCATAGAAGACGGATAAAAAGTTTCTCTCTCCAAAGCTCGGGATATATATAGAGTTCGGATCGACTCCTCGGATCCTCAGGCGGCTCCTCGAAACTCCCAACCAAATCTCACAAATTAATATTTGGTTATGATTGGGTGCTACGTCAGCCCACTACTCTCGAAAGACGGACAGTCAGCAGATTCAAAGAGTTTTTCGCACAAAAGCAGGTCAGCGGTTCCTATGCTAAGGGGCTTTTCTACGCTCGACAGCAACAGATCTACGGTTTTACGCTCGCAAGCTACAAGTCTATGGTTTTATGCCCGGATGCCTTTGTGCTCGGTAGCTTTTATGCTCGAGAGGCAACAAACCTACGACTTTTTATGCTCAGCAGGTACCAAATCAATGATCTCATGTTCGATGGCGCTTAGTTTACGCTCGGTGGCAATAGATCCGCAACCTCTATGCTCGGAAGATTTCTTTCATTCACAGGCTACAAATCTACAGTTCTACGCTAAAGAGCTTTCTACGCTCGACAGCAACAGATCTACGGTTCTATGCTCGCAAGCTATCAGTCTATGGTTTTTGCCCGGATGCCTTTGTGCTCGGTAGCTTTTACGCTCGAGAGGCTACAAACCTACGACTTCACGCTTAGCAGCTCCAAATCGATGGTCTCACGCTCGGTGGCTTTCTACGCTCAATAGGCCTACGAACTCAAGATTTTTAGCTTATCTACGCTACGGATATCTGACTTTACGCATATCCGAACTCAAGACGGTCAATTACAGGAGTTTATACAGAAGATACTCCTTCTTGGCCTCAACATATCCTAAGTACCCGAAGCATACAAGAGTTCAAACATTGAGAAATTACTCTTCTTGGGTCAATTGGAGGTTCATCCAGACTCCAGTCTAAATATCTCGTCTATCAAAAGATGGCAACTCAGTTAGACAACCATTTCTCGATCCTGTTCCAAGGGATTTTTCGGGAAGTCATTCTTGAAGACGAAGTCTGAACAAAAATTCTGTTTATCAGAAGTTCAGAGCTCTACGCGGTTCCTCAGTCCTAGCAATAGGACAGTTCTAAAATGTTCAAAATGCTCTACAGCATTCTATGGACTATTCGCTATGCGTAAAGGAAAGGACCTAGTACTCTTCCTACAGAGTCGGCGTAAAGAATCAGACGTGTTGAAGCTACACATATTCAGACTTCACGGCAACGTATGGCAAGATGATCATATGAAGAAGCAAGACGATTTTATTAAAAGATCAAAGTCATGATTACATATGAGGAAAATCTAATCTACAAGGTTTTTCTTTTTATTTTTATGATTACAACTGAGGGAAACTCCGTCGACAGGAGGGTTTTCCCATCATCGTCTGAAGATTGCCCAGAAGCTGTTCTGATAGGTTCTCGCTGGGCTTCAATTCTTCATCCATCTTCTCCAGCAGTCAGTCGGTTGTCGCAAACTGAATGACATGGCAATAATCAATGGCGGGCGGATACAGAACTGGGCCTGCATAGATTTTGCAGATCCCATGCTCTGCGTGCCGATCAAGCCGGGACAGAGCGAGTCTGTCTGACTCTCGTCACTGGAGGCAACGAGAGCAGATAGCACTTACAAGCTGTGTAGTCTAATACGACCCTTCCCTTCTCCTGGAAGCAACACCATACAAAGTTGCTGATTATCCCGAGCAAGGGAGGCTAAGATATCCTTCCATGATCCATCGTTGCAGTGGACACTTGCTCGAAGATGCCGTCTTTTTCGGCTCCTTACACGCTGGAAGAACATGATCTCCTTCTTCCTCAAATCAACCCGGCGAACTTCGGCGATCATCTCTGCGTGGTGATGAAAGTATGGGGAGAACAGGCTGTCACTACCATATTCTGAAATAGGGGTATTTTTGACTTTTTTGTAATATTTAATATTATGTTATTTATAATTAATTAATTGCATGATAGTGTATTTGATTTAAATAATTTTGTGCGATGTGTAATTAAATATATAATTATATGCAGTGTTAATTATTTATTTTTAGCTAGCAGACTAGACCTAGAAGCCCAGTAGATGAACCCCTGTCCGAATTATAGAATTCTGGATTTTATTATTTTATTTAGAATTTGATATTTGGAGATTGTAATTAATTACCGTATTTTATTTAATATTTTGCGCAATTGCCTTTGCTTCGATATTTGGAACACTATCCAGACTTTTGTCTTCCAACAAATTCCACCATCTTGTCCTAGACATGCCCACCTTCAATTCTGCTATTTTTACAACTCATAATTGTGCTCTCTGTGCATTATTTCTAGCCGCACAAAAATCGTCGCGGACGTTATTTAATTAATTCCTATTTTGTATCGTTGTGCGTTCCAATTTAAATTGGAGGCAATCTTGACCTATTTTTCGTGCGGCCCAAATTAGGGTAATATTCTGTTCTGAGTCTTCTTCATTATTGGTATTGATGACTTGACCTGATTTTGGCCCCATGTACTCCTAATTAATTGTTGAACACAACTTGCATTTATTTCTATTTAAATTGAGGATACTATTTTATCTGATTCTAAAATCCCAATTTAATTCCAGTGCCCTGCTAATTGAGCCCATACCGATCATATAGCGCCCCCTGACCCTACAAAACACCAGACCCCGAATCGCCCGCCAAATTTTCGTCATTTCATGTGTTTATGCAATTTCCCAAATTTAAGAGGGTTAAATTGCAAATTGATATTTTGTGCCAACACCCAATTATTTAAAACAATGAGGGAACCTAATATTTTTATTTAAACCCTCACCCTTATTTCCCACATGAGTTAATTTCCCTCATGTTCAATCCTAGCCACCCATTTACTTGGGTACATCCTCACCATTAGATTCAACCCTCTCCCTTATATAATATCATGTCTACATCAAACACTAATCCCTAGACAACCTAGGTTTTCCCCCACCTCACAAGCCTCCTCCCTCTCATACGTATGTAATTCTTCTCCTTCTCCTTTCTTCTTCTCTTTTCTTCTTCTTCTTCTTCCTTTATTCTTCTCCTTCTTTGTTTTTGAAATTCAAATTCAAATAATTAGGGGGGGGAATATTGTTCATCAACTCCCCCCCCATATACTGTTCACCCGGCAGCCGAAACTCCCTGTTCCGGCGGCTCCCTCCGGCGCCGGTGCTGTTCTCCTCCCCGGCGGCTCTGTGTACAGCCTCCGGCGGCACTGCCGCTGCTCATCCCTCCATCCATCCAACTCCATCAACTTCCGGCCGACTTCCCCTGCTCCTCCCGCCGAAGCCGCTGCTGCCTCTCCCCGATCTCCCTTCAGTCCATCCGACCGGCGATCTCCGGCTGCGACCTCCCGTTGCTTCCACCATCTCCACCCATCACTACCACTACCACCTACAAGATCCGACGAGCCTCCCTACAACCTCCCCGCGGCCCTCTGAACTCCGGCCAGGCCGACCCAGCGGCCTCTCCGACCCGCTGCAGGCTGCCCGCTCTCCCGCTGCGACTGCTCCGGCGGTCTCCAGTCCGGCGGCCGGCCAGCAAGCTCCGACCACCCCCCTTTGACACAGTAAGTCTTCTTCACCCCTTCTTTCTTTATATATATATATATATATATATATATATATATATATGTATATATACATACATGTATACGTATGAGTGTATATAAGGAAAGGTATATGTTTAATTAGCGTAATTAATTTGTATATGTATGGTTAATTTATGTATAAGTATATATTTAAATTGTATATATTTAAATTAGTGTATATATGTTTTATATATATACATATCTCACGTATATCTCTATATTTTAATACATATGTATTGCATATGTATTCTAGTATAAATACATATTAGTATATGTATATGCATATTATTTATTTAATTAATATTTAAACATAATGTATAGTATATATAAAACATATGTATAGATATAATAGTTATTTAATTTAGGTTAATACATAAATATGTATTGGTATATAATGTAAAGTGTATAATATAATTGGTATATGTGTATACATGTATTATATATATATTTAGCATATTTTCAATATAAAATTAATTAGTAATGTATGTATTTTTAAAATATGAATATATATATATTATTTATTTTATTAATATTAATTGTATAAATATAGTATAATTTCTCTAATTGCATATAAAATAAGTACTATTTTGGTATATGTACAAACATATAAATGTATGTATTTTGGAAAAGTATATATTTAAATTAATACTTTTTGGTATAAATATGTGTATGTTAATGTATACATAATCTAATATATATGTATATGTATATATTTAATTAATGTATGTAAGTGTGGGTATTAAATTTAACTGGTATAAATGTATATATTTTTATGTGTATAATTATTTTGATATATATATATGTATGTATATTTGTATAAAACCTTAGCATATTTTTAATATATATATATACATATATTTTGTATATGTATTTAATTTGATATGTATATTGTAAGTACATATATTAATTAAGATGTGTAAAATTATGTATCTATCTACTAGGTGACCCTAGTTGACTAGTGCCCTGCCTGGCATAGCCCTGAGGCCAGTATATTTCTTCTATGTGTTAGGATAGCATCTGATACAAGTGTTATTGTGATATGTTTTTAGGACTGTTGGTTTACCCAGGGGATACTCTGGAACAGGACATCCATAAATACCAGCTAAGGACCCAAGGCAAGTACATTCTCTGATAATTTCCAATTCCTGAAATTTTTATAAGTTCAATGATCTTGAAATGTTACAACTGAATCTTTGACACTGTGCTACACGGACTAGTATAGCTTGGATCTCCAGTCATGAGATGTTATCTTGATTATCGTATTGACATTGTACACGACATGTATATTTAGACATCGTACATGATAGACTTGACTTGCTCGTGTATCGTGACGTGTCATGGTTGGATCCACAGTACTAGTTGGGGGCGGAGAAGTAGTTAGTAAGAAATGTGATCATAACCTCTTATTGTAGTATAGAAAATTGTAAGTGTTGATCATGCTCTTCACCCATGATTAGCCAGGCCCTGTAGCTATCGTACATGTTCCCAAGCCGATCACATTTTGAAACTACTATTTCAAACACCTAGAATAGATTACAGTTCCCTATTTTAAATCATATACTACATCACCCGTATATGATACTGTTCCTTGTTTCTTTTATTTCCATACATACACTGACTGTATCATATTGCCTATTGCCTGTCTCTTTACATTGCCTATTCTCTTAAATTGTCATTGCATTTATTTCACTGTCTTCTCAGTAGCTAGCATCACATGTTTTATTGTATTATAGACATTATCAATTAATGGAACTGTTATTTGAGAGTGTTGCTTTGCTCCTTCCTGACTGGAAATATTTTTCCAGACTATGCCTTAGATGATCGGTGTCCGACTCTTTATGGACCATATGGTGAGTAGCTGCAGACTTGATAGTAGTTGTGATTCCAGGAGGTCTAGCCAGAAATTATTATTTCTTGTTAGTTCATTTAGTAGACTATTTGGTACCGGATTTGTCTCCGGCATTTTGATGATTCTTGGATATTGTTGAGTTAGAATATTACTTGTGGACTTGTGTTATGTTTAATTTTAATTTCTGTTTCGAAATCTTATCGTGCTGTAATCTTGTGATTGAGTATGTGTTCATCTTATTTGTGTCATCCGTGCCTCCTAATGGAGATTGGATGCTTGCGTGACATTAGTTAGATAGTATCAAGACCTTGACAGCGTTCTACCGCCGATGCTGCGGCGTAGGCTGGACGTACCCACGCACTCGTGCCCCTAAACCGGGTGCGGGTCGTGACACAGGCTAACTCTCCTAGCCTTTTTATAGGCGAGAGGAGTCACACCGGTCCCCAATAAATCCGACATAAAGTCGGCATCGACCGTTTTAACGCTCCATTCAGAAACATTTGGAGTCACGAGGTGCGGTTCATGCTTCATTCAAAGCGTTCCAACTTCCGAGGAATTTGAAAGCTTTGAAGGGGGTCTTGTAGAAGCATGAAAAATACGCCGGATGACTACGCGGTATATCGGTGCAGAGCAGCATAGACAGAGGCCTTCAGAGCCATCAAGCGTGCAACAGAGCCCTTTTCCGCTAGAACAAAGCGTAAAAAAGCTCAAAAGGCCATCCGCGTAAGGCAGTACGTCCAAGCCACTTCAGCGTAAAAAGGGTGCTTCTTCGCCTCCAGGGCGTTAAACTCATCCCCTTTTTCATACGTAGCATGGATGTGTACAAGAGATGCTTCGTATTCTCCGAAGTGAACCTGTCAGATCCTGCAATGAACCTGTCAGAGCCTGCAAAGAACTTGACGTCTGGACTTCTGGCAAAGCGATACGGCTCGACTACCCAAGCGACGGCTATAATGATGGCACTGCACTGCCACCCAGGCTGTCAAATACCGCCATCCCCTTCGCGTAAACTACTTTTTCAAAGCACGAGGGGATATGCTGCCTTATTTTACACAGGCAAAACGTGAGCTGTTTACGTTCTGCAGTAGACAAACCGCCTGCTACGCCAAAAGCTACACTCCGTACGAGGTTCGAGGCACGTTTTTTCGCCTAATGCACAGTACGGTGATAGTTTCTCGAGGTACGTCTCGGCGACTGATGCGCAGAAAGGGTTGCAGGCCGTCAAAGAACATGTCTCCACATTTAATGCACGAGATGATGGCAAATCTTGGCATTTAATGTGAGAGATTTGATTATATCTTCAAAAGCCATAATTCCGGCTAAGACGTCCACGTTAGCACTGTGGCACGGTACGGCTTCTACGCCCATCCAGCGATTGTGCCCCTTCGACTTCTATGCCTGCTCGGCCCCTGTGCCCCTTCGGCTTCTACGCCTGTTTGGCCCCTGTGCCCCTTCGGCTTCGACGCCTGTTCGGCCCCTGTGCCCCTTCGGCTTCTATGCCTGTTCAGCCCCTGTACCCCTTCGGCTTCTACGCTTGTTCAGCCCCTGTGCCCCTTCAGCTTCTATGCCTGCTCGGCCCCTATGCCCCTTTGGCTTCTATGCCTGTTCGGCCCCTGTGCCCCTTCGGCTTCTACGCCTGTTCGGCCCCTGTGCCCCTTCGGCTTCTACGCCTGTTCGGCCCCTGTGCCCCCTCGGCTTCTATGCCTGTTCGGCCTCTACGACCACTCAGCTTCTACGCCTGTTCGGCTTCTACTCCTGTTCGGCTTCTATGCTGGTTTGATAACTATTTGGCTTCTATGCCATGGTGACAGACGTTTGGCTTCTATGCCAACCTCTTCTACACGATGGATACCTACCTACGTAGCTTTTATGCCGTGATCTTCATATCAATAGTATACGTTGTGTCCCTTAGTTGGACCCACATCACACGCTCATTCAAAAGATCATCTATACGCAGGCATTGGTTACTTTAACCGTTGTGTAAAAGGGTGCTGTACTTTCCACTCCTCGGTTGTTACACCGACGGAGTGGTCACTGTCATTAAAACTCTATAAATAGAGACCTCTATCAATGAGGAACAAGGTCGGAAAATTAGTCAAGAAAGCCAATATCAGATCCGAGGTCGAGAAACTGAAAACTTGAAGATCGAATCAGGTCAACAAGAATCGAAAGATCGAACCCGAGAGAGAGAGAGAGAGAGAGCACCCAGAGCTCAGGCAAAGAGTAGGGATCAACGATCTTGGCATCGTGTATCCACCCTCTCCTGCAACCTTCGAAGCTGCTTCCTGTCTTCTACGACACTTCTTCGACATCGTGTGGTCCAAGGGCTAAAGTGATCGACTGCAGATCAGATACCTATAGCAATATCTATCCAGATTAAATAAATTGTACTCCCATATTCTCGTATAGGATCAAATTGTACAAGTTTGTTTGTAAACAAAAGAAGGCGGGTTCTGTGTAAATCCTATATTGAATACATCTTCATTCTTTTGTTTAATACCACAAACAACGCCCACTCGGCTTCCACGCCTGCTCGTCTTCTATGTCGATTTTGGCTTCTACGCCATGGTGACAGTCATGGCTACGCCAACCTCTTTTACGCGAGGGATACCTACCTACGTGGCTTCTACGCCGTGATCTTCGCAGCAGTTATACACATTATCTCTTAATTGACACGCGTCACACGCTTATTCAAAAGGTCATCTATACATGGGCAATGGTTGTTTTAACCATCGTGTAAAAGGGTGTTGTACTTTTTACTACTCGGTTTCTACACCGACTGAGTGGTCACTGTCACTAAAACTCTATAAATAGAGACCTCTATCAACAGAGGTCCAGGGTCGAGAAAAATAAAGAAAAAAGGGTCAAAAGATAGATCCGAAGTCGAAAGATTGGAGGGAAAATGGTCAAAGATTTGAAGATCTGAATCGAAGAGTCGAGAGAGAGAAGAATCCAGAGCTCAGGCAAATAGTAGCGATCGACGACTTTGGCATCGAGCATCCACCCTCTTTAGCAACCTTCGAAGCTGCTTTCTGTCTTCTATGGCACTTCTTCATCATCGTGTGGTCCAACGGACAAAGTGATCGACTACAGATCAGACTCCTATAACAATATTTACAAAGATTAAAAAATTGTACTCGACATCCTCGTATAGGATTAATTGTACTGCTTGTTTGTAAACATAAAGGGCAGGTTTTCGTATAAAGCCTCGTTTCCATATCCTTCATTTATTTTATCAGACAATATCTGTGAGTATCACTATACCAATGTCAGTAAGCAGTGAACTGTGTTATGTAGATTTAGAAGAAGGTTTTTCCTGTTCTAAGGGTTGTATCTGAGTATTTGTGTGTGTGTGCATCAATAGGTTAGTGTGTTAGTCGTGTATCTCAGTGAGAAAATTGAGATAGTGAGTCTCAGTAAGATGGAATAGTGTCTGTGCAGTTTTGAGAACTGTGTTATGTAGATATGTAAGGTAAGGAAGATAGGTTAGTTATTGAGTTAGGTCCCTGTGCTATACTGTTAGAGTATCAGTAGTTCATTCATTTAAGTGTGCATTGGTTTGAATTTAGGAAGTATCACAGTATCAGTATCAGTAAGAGTATATGAGAGTGTGCCTGTGTTAAATTGTAGGAGTATCAGTTCAGTACCCTGCTGTATAGTGGTAACTGCATAGAAAGAGTATCGGATTCACTGTGGGGGAAACTGTGTGTATCAGTGAAGAAAGTTAACTAGCTGGGTGATCCTGCCAGTATCCATAAGCTTGTTTCAAAGGTTTAGGCCATGTCTGTGTAAATTGAACAGGTTTATACCTACCTGTTATGTTGTCTCAAGGTTTAAGCCATATATGTATGAAACTGAACAATTTCAAACTGTGAAACTGTGTCAGTTTACTGTGCCAGTTCTTGAGGGACAGGGAGTCATACATTTAGGGTATCTTATTGTGGTTGTGCATGGAGGTATAGTTCTGTTGGAAGCCTGGTGAGGTTGGGGCAGTTCATTTCCAGGTTGGGGCAGCAACATACACAGTTGGATACTGTGGCATTAAGGTCCAAGTGAGGTCTGCACTTAGGTGATTGGTGTTATGGTAGGATGCAAGGTTTCAAGGCTTGTGGAGTGTAGGGTTTGGATGACTGATGCTAATATCAGTTAAGGGGAAACCACACACAGGTAAGTGCAAGTATAGTGTAGGTAATGGTGTATCAGGTATTGGTATAAATGCTGGTATGGGTAGATTGGTATGGTAAGGTTAGTTAAGGGTAAGGTTGGCATGGAGTGGGGAAAAGTCTTAGAGTATCAGTATAAGTTAAGGTTAGAATTTGAGTACTAGTTAGTAAGAGTTACATAGTTAAGTAATACCTTAGAATCTATATAGGAGTTTTGTTTATACTAATAGCCTAGTATATAAATATTGTTTAGTATTAACATGGAAAGCCTAGAGTAACAAGGTATAGACCTAGTATGGTCTTAGTAAACCTAGTATGGACTTAGTTAAATATGCTTATTCCTTTATTTTAGTATTTTGACATTGATATTCCATAATTAGGTTATTGTGAGCTCGCCTTGGACATTGATCCTCGCACCTTCCTCAGGACCACATGCGAGTATATTTTCTGACAGTTTTTATTTTGTTGATTAATTCTATAATTCTAGTTGTATAATATACTTAATTCTGACACTGTGGATACACGGGTTAGTATCCTAGATACCTGTCATAAGGAGTCATGATTGGAATCCATCGTGATAGCTGGGGATGGAGAAATATTAGCATATTATGTGATCATACCCCACCTTATATGTATCACAGCTCACCCCACACATCACGTCGGATGTAGCCTGACTATTTATGTGCCTTATAGCTTGTTATATATGATTAGCCTTACTATTGCTAGCATTATAGCTAACCAGATGGTTAGCCTGACCTCACATGTATCATAGCCAATCATATATAACAAGCCTGATCTCGTCCCAAGCCGATCAAATAATAAACTGATATTTCAAACACATAGCCAGATATTTACCCTTTATTTCAGTTCACTTGTTCTAGCATTTACTTATATTTTTATTCATTGCTATATGTTCTATTATTTATTTCATATTCTCTAGTATTCTATACTTCCAGTATTTCTTTCATCTTGTATTTCCTTACACTATTTTATAGCTTTTGTCAACATAAATGAAACTGCTGTTTAGTGTTTGTGCTTCGCTCCAATCCTGACTGGATAATATTTTTCAGAGGACCAGGAGGACTTCTGTCCTACCCACTATGGCCCAGAAGCAGAGGGAGATTTTGTACCAAAAATTTTAGAGGAGTTTGCCATCATAGAGGAGATACCACCTACAGGCATTTAGACTGTCTTATTTATGTATCTTTGTTCTTGAACTGAGATTTTGGTTGTATTATTGTTGAGACTTTTTGTGGACATCTAGACTCTAGACTTGTGATATATTTATATTTTTTGTGCTTGACTTATGTCAGTACACTTTATCCTTATATCTCATCGTGCCCTTTACTTTCCAATAGTCTTGTGATTGAGTATATATTATTAATTATTGATCCATGTATTATCATTGTCCTCCCTATGGAGTTGAGACCATTAACATGATGAGTTGTGATTGTTAGTCTTGAGACCTAGATAGCGTTCTACCGCCGATGTTGCGGCGTAGGCTGGACGTACCCATGGTTCATGCCTAATTTTTGGGTGTGGGTCATGACACATTTTAATGGTGGCCCATGCAGGTCCAGATTCGCATTTAGAGCAATATCATAGTGGTGCTCGCTTAGAGTATTGCTACGAGCCTATTTTAGGAGATAAGATTTAGGTCGAGAATATGCTCAATCATAATTAGGAAATTTCTGATCCTTATAATGCTATTCTTAATGATTACTTCCTTTAGAATTTTTACTGTCCTTCCTTGATGATATCGTGTCTATTATCTTAATTGATTCTTTTTAATCTGTCTTCAGGATGCCGCCAAAGATCAGGTCCTTGAGACTGAAAGCAGCAGCTTCAGAGAGGTCTGCCACCTCTCGCCCTGTTGGACAGACATTCGCAGTACCTCCTACATCTCCTGTGCATGTGGGAGTATCTGCACTTTTCAGGGGTCCTCCCCCACACCTATTCAGAGGGTTGCCACGGCTGTGACAGAGCCTCTTCCACCACCATCGACTCAGTTTTCCGGAGGTGGCCCGTTGATGGGGCACAGATGTTCGCGCTGATCTAGGGCATGGTTGATGCCCAGAGGACGTCGGCGGAGGCTCAGAGGGTGCAGGCGGAGGCACACCAGGCCCAGACCAAGACAATGAGGGTGAGCATAAAGAATGCTCATCAGATGGCTCTCCAGGTTGTGGAGAGAGTTGCGCAGCAGCATCCTGGCTAGCACCATCAGAGGCCGGGCACTATCGTAGACTTCAAGAGGATGATGCCTCGGGAGTTTAAAGGTACTGAGGGGATACTCTACGCCGACGATTGGCTAGAGGACATAGAGAGAACTTGTGCTTGGCGCAGCTTCCGGAGGTTCTTCAGATCGAGGCAGCCGGCAGCCAGATGTTTGACATCGCGCTGACGTGGTTTCGTACTGAGCCGAGACTCATTATTGGGGGACTTACTTGGGAGGCCTTCAAGGAGTTCTTCAAGAAGAATTTCTTTCCTGATGTTGCCCTAGGAGCCTTGGAGAGTCAGTTCCATGACTTGGTCCAAGGGAGCATATTAGTTGATGAGTACGCCGCAGAGTTTTGCCGCCTGAGTCATTTTGTGCCATCTATGATTCGAAATCCAGGAGATAAGGCCGGGAAGTTTAGAAAGGGGCTAACAAGGGAGATCAAGTCTCGCACGTCTGGACGTCACACTTCTACCTTCGAGGGCATATTGATGGATGCCCAGATAGCTGTGGATGACTTGGACTTCAGGCCCAAGAGGGGACGCGACACTTCAGGAGGAGCAAACAATAGTGTGGGACCAGGAAAGCATTCATACTTCCAGCAGCAACAGAGGCCATATCAGCAGCAACATCAGCAGCACCAGGCACCAGCCCGAGGATACGCCCAGTAGCAGCAGCAGAGACAGACTCAGCCCGCTATCCAGTGTGCATACTTTAGGAAGGCAGGACACACTAGAGAGATCTGTAGGAAGAGGTTGGGCACATATTTGTCCTGCGGATCGTCAGTACATCAGCTGAGGGATTGCCATTCTATTCAGACTCGTCCAGGTCAGGGTGGAGCAGCCGTCCAGAGGGGACCAGTCAGGGTACCTACCGTACCAGAAGGCCAGCAGAGGGGAACACTTCCACTGCAGCAGTAGAGTTTTGCTCAACACCAGCAGCAGAGAGGTGCACCCCAGGGGCTAGCATATGCCATGACGGTCGAGGAGGCCGAGCCAGCAGGAGACGTGATTACAGGTTCAGTTCTTCTCGATTGTATCCCAGCATTTACATTATTCGACTCTGGCACTTCCCAAAGTTTTATGTCTGTATCTTATGCTCTTAAATATCATTTAGAGGCGAAACCATTAGATAGGACTTACAAGATCACGACTGACGGAGGTATTATCCTAGTCCGTGATTATTGTCAGGACCGGAGAGTATCATTGGAAGGTCGAGAGTTGAGCATGTGCTTACTCATTATGCAACTTCCGGGATACGATATTGTACTCGGAATGGACTGGTTGAGTAGGCACCATGCTACTATAGATTGTCATGGAAGAAGAGTAATATTTCGACCACCAGGAGAGCCGGAGTTCGAGGTCGCCAGAGGAGCAGTAGAGCAGAGTAGAAGCATATTTTGCGGAGCCAGGATGGAAGAAGACGAGTTGCCACATCCTTTGATAGCGGAGTTCCTGGATATATTTCTAGAGGAGTTGCCAAGCTTGCCGCTAGACAGAGATGTTGAATTCTTTATAGACTTGGTGCCAGGAGTGGAGCCCATTTTACAACATGTCTATAGAGTCAACAATAGCGAGCTGGCAGAACTGAAAAAGCAAGTTGAGGAGCTGCAGGACAAAGGCTTCATCAAATCCAGTTTATCACCATGGGGAGCTCCGGTATTGTTCGTACCGAAGAAGGACGGCACGGTACGTATGTGCATCGATTATAGAGCTCTGAACAACCTCACTATCAAGAACAAATACCCACTGCCGAGGATAGATGATCTTTTAGATCAGTTGAGCAGGGCGAAGGTGTTTTCAAAGATAGACTTGATTTTAGGCTATCACCAGGTGAAGGTGAAGAGAGAAGACACGCCGAAGATAGCCTTTCGGACCAGATATGGCCAGTTTGAGTTCATGGTAATGCCATTTGGTTCAACCAATGCACCGGCAGTATTCATGAACTTGATGAACAAGGTGTTCTACCAGTACCTTGACAAGTTTATGGTGGTGTTCATCGACAATATTCTTGTGTATTCCAAGACCATATAGGAGCACGAAGAGCACCTGAGAATGGTCTTAGAGACTCTCAGAAAGGAGGAGCTGTACGGGAAACTTTCAAAGTGCAAATTCTTCCTTGACAAGGTTGTATTTTTTGGGCATGTGGTGACGGGTGACGAAATCTCAGTTAACCTAAAGAAGATCGAGGCAGTGGAGTCGTGGGCTACCCCCAGTTAGATAGCTGAGATCAGGAGTTTTTTTTGGGCTAGCAAGATACTACATGAGGTTTGTATAAGACTTCTCCAGGATTGCAGCACCAATGACTAGGCTGACCAGGAAAGATATAGATTTTATCTGGATGAAGGATTGCCAGGCCGCATTTGATGAGCTGAAGAAGAGATTGACGACAGTTCCAATTTTGACGTTGCCAGCGGGGACAGGTAGATTCACTATCTAAAGTGATGCTTCAGGGAAGGGTTTGGGTTGCGTTCTTCATTAGCACGGGAAGGTAATTGCCTATGCTTCCAGGCAATTATGCCCTCATGAAAAGAATTAACCTACCCACGATTTAGAGTTGGCAGCGGTTATCTTTGCTCTAAAGCTATGGAAACATTACCTATATGGAGAGCGTGTGGAGATCTTCACAGACCACAAGAGCTTGAAGTATGTGTTCACACAGAAGGAGCTGAACATGAGGCAGAGGAGGTGGTTGGAGTTGATGTAGGACTTCGACATCTCATTATAGTACCACCCAAGAAAGGCCAATGTAGTCGCCGATGCCTTGAGCAGGTATCCGATGGCTATGTACTTGACGACAAATAGAAATTTATTGGCTGATCTGGAAAGCTTGGGAATTGAGATGCTAGTTCCCGGTATCGAGATTCATATGTGGGGATTGCAGATACAGTATGAGCTGATGGACAGAATTAGATCTGCGCAATATGATGATGAGGCTCTAAGGAGTATCAGGGCAAGGTTCGGACAGGATTGTCAGACGATTTCACTATTGCAGATGATGGGTCTTTATGGCACAGCACGAGGATGTGTGTGCCAAGCGGGAAGCTGCACGAGAAGGTTTTATAGGAGGCACACCACTCTCAGTACTCGTTGCATCCCGGTGCCAACAAGATGTATCAAGACTTGAGGGAGCACGTATGGTGGTATAGTATCAAGCACGAGGTAGCATGCTTCGTATCCCGGTATCTAGTGTGCCAGCAGGTAAAGGCGGGTCAATAGAGGCCAGTTAGATTGCTTCAACCTTTACCTATCCCAGAGTAAAAGTGGGAGCACGTGACCATGGATTTCATTTTAGGGCTTCCGCATTCTCTAAGAGGAAAGGACGTGATTTGGGTCATCGTGGATAGGTTGACCAAATAAGTCCACTTCTTACCCTTCAAGGTGGGTACATCGACCGAAAGGCTAGCAGAGATGTATGTGCGACAGATTATCAGATTGTATGCGGTTCCTGTGAGCATCATCTCAGATTGGGATAGTCATTTCACTTCCCACTTCTGGAGGAGTCTGCAAGCTAGCTTGGGCACTCAGCTCAAGTTCAGTACCGCATACTACCCCCAGAAAGATGGGTAGTCTAAAAGGACTATTCAGACTCTCGAGGATATGCTACGCACTTGCGTTCAAGATCTCGAAGGTTCTTGGAAGGATCATCTACACCTGGTAGAGTTTGCTTACAACAACAGCTACCAGGCCAGCATTGAGATATTGCCAATCGAGGCTCTATATGGACGAAGGTGCCGTACACCATTATCTAGGGATGACGTCGAAGAGAGAGCCTTGCTAGGACCAGAAATGGTCATGGATGCAGCAGAAAATATGAAACTCATCAGAGACAGACTGCGAGTGGCGCAGGACAGACAGCGACATTGGACCAACAGCCACCGTAGACCCCTTGAGTTTCAGGTATAGGTTTGTTATTTTTCTGGCTTGTGATTATTTTGTTTTAGACTGTGTGTTGAGACTGTTTTGTTCTAGGTTGGCGATCTTGTATTCCTACGGATTTCTCCGACATGGGGCACGATTTATTTTGGTGGAGGCGGGAAGCTTAGTCCATGCTACATCGGACCTTTCAGTATCCTTGCGAGGGTCGATTCAATGGCATATAGACTAGACTTGCCACCTGCACTAGAGGGAGTGCATGACGTGTTCCACGTGTCACAGCTGAGATGGTACGTGGCAGACCCTAGTCACGTACTAGATTACTCAGAGTTTGAGATCGGTCCAACTCTCAGCTACCCTGAGCAGCCCGTAGAGATCTTGGATCGCAGAGAGATGGTGTTGCGGAACCAAACTATTCCTTTGGTTCGTGTTGCATGGAGACATCACTCTCCAGGCTAGTTAACCTGGGAGAGAGAGGACGAAATGCGCGAGCAATACCCGTATCTCTTCGAGACTTGAGGTATAATTCCTTCCCTGATTTTGTTCTTGTTCCAGTTCAATTCAATTTCGAGGACGAAATTTTTTTTACGAGGGAAGACTTGTCACTACCACATTTCTAGATTAGGGTATTATTGTAAATTGCCATGTTTAATTTATTGTGTAAATAAATATGTATGATAAGTTTATTAAATAAATTGTATGGTGTTCTTAATGCATAGGTTTATGGGCTTGACCTAAAGACCCATTAGATTTGACCTTGTGACCAAACCCTAATTAGTATTTTTAGTTTTTAGTTAAACCTAAGTGAATGACTAAAATCCCTTATTAATTTATGTTCTTCATGACAAATCATGAAGGGCAATTAAGACACTTGGCATTAGAAGCCCTAACCCTTACCCTAGTCCTATTTAATGAGAGGGAGCCTCCCTCAAGCTTCTTTATTCATGAAGAAAAACCCTAAACCTAGCCTCCACTTAAAAAACTACTTCCTTCCTAAAAAATTTAGGAATTTATAGCCCTAGAAACCTATTTCCTTCTCCATCAAGAGAGATCTAGGAGCTTGGACCAAGGAGGCTTGAAGAAAGAGGAGCTACATTGGGAAACCATCTCCTAATATGTGAGGATCCAAATTAAACCTCATTTAATTCTGTTTTATTTGTTGTTGGCCATTAGGAGCCCACCATTTGAATTAGGAATGGCTCTTTTGGTTTTCCATGGAGTCCTAGTTGATTATAGGGTTTTGTGTTTCAATGATAGTTTTTTCCAAATTCGTGAGCCCTAAATATGGGTATATGTATCTACACATGGTTGCATCATTTCCATACAATTTTGATTGTGATTTTAGGGTTTTGGGTTGGGTATTCATGAGTTCTTATTGTGGAATCTGAATTCAGCACCTTACGTGTTCGATAAAATGCTTCATAGGGGTATACATATCTAATCTATTCTAACATTTCATATTTTTAATGTATATATATATATATGTATTTGCACGTATATGCAATGATCGGTTTGCATCATTCTTGGAGAAGGGGGTTTGAGTCAGGTGCCAGTGTATGACACTGTGGATGCACCATGGGGGAGTAACCGTACAGTCGTGTCCAGTGCAATGGTGTATGACAGTTCTATGTGAGTGAACTGTGCACCGTGGACACTGTCGTATAAGGTGGAGGAGTGAATTAAGAGTTGGGTTTTACTTTGTGCCAGTGCACTGTGTATTGATGTAGCAGTATTTAAGTGTCAGTATCAAGGTTAAATATCAGTGAAGGAGAGGGTGCAGATTATATCAGTATCTATGTCCAGTATCAGTTGTTTGAGGAATAGTGTGATATAGACACTGAACTATGAGTATCAGTAATTGGAAGGAAAAGAGGATCAGGTTCAGTAGTGAGTACTTGGTTTTAGTGTATAACTGTCTATGTGAGTTTAGTTTTTGAGTGAGCTGAGGGTTTTGAGTGAGCTATAGGTTATGTATCAGTGGGACTAAGTACTGTGCAAGTTCATCAGTGTTTGGTGTGTGTGTGTGGTAGTTTAATTCAGTGGGTAAGTGAGCAATGGGTGTAAAGTGTCTAAGGTATGTGCATTATGATTTGGGGCTGAACTGTGCATTTCAAAACCTGCTGAATAGAGTATCAGAATTACTGTGCAATATTGGGACTGTATGTCAGTTCAGCTAGTAGGTGTGTCTGGTTAGAGGTTGTCTCAGTAAGCAGTGTGTGGTAATTTTTTATACATGTTTGTGAGTATCATTGTACCAATGTCAGTAAGCAGTGAACTGTGTTGTGTAGATTTAGAAGAAGGTTTTTTCTGTTCTGAGGGTTGTATTTGAGTATTTGTGTGTATGCATTAGTAGGTTAGTGTGTTAGTTGTGTGTCTCAGTGAGAAAACTGAGATAGTGAGTCTCAGTGAGAAAACTGAGATAGTGAGTCTCAGTGAGATAGAATAGTGTCTGTGCAGTTTTGAGCACTATGTTGTGTAGATGTGTAAGGTAAGGGAGATAGGTTACTTATTGAGTTAGGTCCCTGTGTTCTACTGGTAGAGTATCAGTAGTTCAGTCATTTAAGTGTGCATTGGTTTGAATTTAGGAAGTATCACAGTATCGGTATCAGTATCAGTAAGAGTATATGAGAGTGTACCTGTGTTAAATTGTTGGAGTATCAGTTCAGTACCCTGCTGTGCAGTGGTAACTGCATAGAAAGAGTATCAGATTCACTGTGGGGGAAACTGTGTGTATCAGTGAACAAAGTCAACTAGCTGGGTGATCCTGCCAGTAGCTATAAGCTTGTCTCAGAGGTTTAGGCCATGCCTGTGTAAATTGAATAGGTCCAGACCTACCTGTTATGTTGTCTCAAGGTTTAAGCCATGTATGTGTGAAACTGAACAATTTCAAACTGTGAAACTGTGTCAGTTCACTGTGCCAGTTCTTGAGGGACAGGGAGTCATATATGTAGGGTGTCTTATTGTGGTTGTGTATGGAGGTATTGGTCTGTTGGAAGCCTGGTGAGGTTGGGGCAGTTCATTTCCAGGTTGGGGCAGCAACATACACAGTTGGACACTGTGGCATTAAGGTCCAAGTGAGGTCTGCACTTAGTGGATTGGTATTGTGGTAGGATGCAAGGCTTTAAGGCTTGTGGAGTGTAGGGTTTGGATAACTGATGCTAATGTCAGTTAAGGGGGAACCACACACAGGTAAGTGCAAGTATAGTGTAGGTAATGGTGTATCAGGTATTGGTATGAATGCTAGTATGGATAGATTGGTATGGTAAGGTTAGTTAAGGGTAAGGTTGGCATGGAGTACGAAAAAGTCTTAGAGTATCAGTATGAGTTGAGGTTAGAATTTGAGTACTAGTTAAGTAAGAGTTACATAGTTAAGTAATACCTTAGAATCTATATAGGAGTTATATTTATACTAATAGCCTAGTATGTAAATATTGTTTATATTAACATGGAAAGCCTAGAGTATCAAAGTATAGACCTAGTATGGTCTTAGTTAACCTAGTATGGACTTAGACATGACCTAGAGGCCTCATATTTAATTAGTTAAACATGCTTATTCCTTTTCAGTATTTTGACATTGATATTCCATAATTAGGTCATCGTGAGCTCGCCTTGGACATTGATCCTCGTACCTTCCTCGGGACCACAGGCGAGTATATTCTCTGACAGTTTTTATTTTATTGATTAATTCTATAATTCTAGTTGTATAATATACTTGATTCTGACACCGTAGATACACGGGTTAGCATCCTAGATACCTGTCATGAGGAGTCGTGATTGGAATCCATCGTGCTCGCTGGGGATCGGGAAATATTAGCAGATTATGTGATCATACCCTACCTTACATGCATCTTAGCTTACCCCACACATCACGTCGGGTGTAGCCTGACCATTTACGTACCTCATAGCCTGTTATATATGATTAGCCTGACTATTGCTCACATTATAGATAACCAGATGGTTAGCCTGACCTCACATGTATCATAGCCAATCATATATAACAAGCCTGATCTTGTCCCAAGTCGATCACATAATAAATTGATATTTTAAACACATAGCCAGATATTTATTCTTTATTTTAGTTCACTTGTTCTAGCATTTACTTATATTTTTATTCATTGCTAGATGTTCTATTGCTTATTTCATATTCTCTAGTATTCTATACTTCCAGTATTTCTTTCATCTTGTATTTCCTTACACTGTTTTATAGCTTTTGTCAACATAAATAAAACTGTTGTTTAGTGTTTGTGCTTTGCTCCAATCCTGACTGGATAACATTTTTCAGAGGACTTGGAGGACTTCTGTCCTACCCACTATGGCCCGGGAACAGAGGGACATTTTGTACAAGAAATTCTAGAGGAGTTTTCCATCTTAGAGGAGATACCACCTACAGGCATTTAGACTATCTTATTTATGTATCTTTGTTCTAGAACTGAGATTTGGGTTATATTATTTTTGAGACTTTTTGTGGACATCTAGACTCTAGACTTGTGATGTATTTATATTTTTTGTGCTTGACTTATGTCAGTACTCTTTATCCTTATATCTCATCATGCCCTTTACTTTTTAATTGTCTTGTGATTGAGTATATATTAAAAATTATTGATCCATGTATTATCATTGTTCTCACTATGGAGTTGAGACCATTGACAGGATGAGTTGTGATTGTTAGTCTTGAGACATAGACAACGTTCTACCGTCGATGCTACGGCATAGGCTGGACGTACCCATGGCTCATGCCCAATTTTTGGGTACGAGTCGTGACAACCAGATACATCATATACAAGGAATAACATTGCATGATGAGATCCGGATATACCAATCCGTATAACTATCGTGTCAAGAAATATGGATATCTACAATAGATACTATGAACATAGAGGATATCATAAATAAGAAACAATCAGAGAATGTACTCGCCTGTGGTCCTAAGTAATGAAGATCAAATTATGTCCGAACTGGTGTCACACAGACCTATATATGGAATACAACATCAATATAAGATTCCGGAAAGAAAATAAGTTAAACTAGTCAACTTCTTGCTCAATAAGTCAATTCTAAGTCAAAAGTCAAACTCGGTCAACTCTAAGTCAACTATGGTCAACTATAGTCAAACTATGGTCAACTATGGTCAACTATGGTCAGCTACCTATTTCTAGGTTGCATGAGTCTATCTCAATATTGGGTTCATACTCTATGAATCTAGATCATACAAGCTACATCTTAGGAAACTAAGATACCGTATCTCAGGATACGCAAATAATAGATAAATATCACATATCTATAATAAAGCAATATTAAATATATAAATCCTAATTTATAAATGCTAAAAGGATACCTTGGTTTTGAACCAACTTGGTATCGCAACACAATACTGTACTGTCTTAAGGATACCGTAAAACTCTTGTTAAGGTCTTCGAGAAGGGGCCTTGGTACTTATTAGGGTATCCGCTTCCATTACATAGATCATGGTCGTCTTTAAGCCTTAGTCATAGTGCTTATAAAACAAGTGTCAATAGTAAGAATAGAAGAGTTACTAGCCGTTAAGGGGAAAGGGATCTAACTCGTATCGAGGTAAGGGTACATGTTATGCAATTTGAAAACTAAGGGATAATCATCAGGTTACAATCTACAAGAATAACTTAAACTTGTAGAAGCATAAAAAATACGCTGAATAGCTATACGCAGCATTTATATGCTGGGCAGCGTAAGATATGGCTTCGGAGCCATCGGCGTACAACAGAGCTTTTCCGCTAAGTACAGCATAAAATATAAGCTCGAGGACTATCCATGTAAATGTAGTACGTCTAGGCCGCTTCAGCGTAAAAAGGGTGCTATATCGCCTTTATGGCGTAAAACTCATCTGCTTTTAATACAGCATTGAGGTGTACGAGGAACGCTTCATGTTCCTCGAAATGAACCTATCAAATCATGCAGTGAACCTGACGTCTGACTCCTGACAAAGAGTACTGCACGACTACCTAGACGACGACTATAATGATGGCGCAGCACAACAACCCAAACTGTCGTTTAGTGATATTTCCTCGGCGTAAACCACTTTTACGCGTACAAGGGAATATGCTGCCTAGTTTTACACAGGCAGATGTGAGTTGTTTACGCTCCATAGAAGACAATCAGGCTGCCACGTTAAAAGCTGCTCTTCGTACAGGGCTCGAGGCACGTCTCTGCATTTAATGCGCAGAATAATGGCGGATCTTCGAGACACGCCTCTGCATTTAATGCGCAGGATGATGGCAGATCTCTGCATTTAATACAAGAGATTTTATTAATGTCACCAAACTATTGTTTAGCGATATTTCCTCGACGTAAACCACTTTTACGCATACAAGGGAATACGCTGCCTAGTTTTACACAGGCAGATGTGAGCTGTTTACGCTCCACAGAAGACAAACAGGCTGCCACATCAAAAGCTGCTCTTCGTACAGGGCTCGAGGCATGTCTCTGTATTTAATGCGCAAAATGATGGCTGATCTTCGAGACACGCCTCTGCATTTAATATGCAGAATGATGGCGGATCTTTGAGACACGCCTCTGCATTTAATGCACAGGATGATGGCAGATCTCTGCATTTAATGCAAGAGATTTGGTTATATATCCAAAGGCTATAATTTTGGCTAAGACGTCCACATTATCACTTTTGTACATTATGCCATCAGGCTATTTTCAGCTAAGGAGCACGCTGTACGCTATCTCCTTGAAATACGCCAGCTCAGGCTACGTTTGCACTGTTGCATATTAGAGCTATTCGGTCCAGAATTTGCTCAAAGCCTCAGTTAAGGGAGGAGGATTAGCTATCTTCTACGCCCACTCGGCTTCTGTGCCCACTCGGCTTCTATGCCTACCTGGCCTCTATGTCGGTTCGATAACTCTTTGGCTTCTATGCCATGGTGACAGTTATTGGCTTTTACACCAACCTTTTCTACGCGAGGGGTAACTACCTATGTGGCTTTTATGCCATAATCTTCGTAGCAGTTATACCCATCGTCTCTTGATGGGACACACATCACACGCGCATACAGAAGATCATTTATACGTAGGTAACGGTTATTGCAACCTTCAGCGTAAAAAGTGCCATACTCTCCACTATACGGCTTCTACGCCGATTAGACGTTTACTGTTACTAAAACTCTATAAATAGAGACCTCTGTCCACAGAGGACCAAGGTCGAAGATTTGGTCAAAAAAATCAAGGGTCGAAGACTTGGAGCTAAAGAACCGAGAGTCGAAGAGTCTTTGAGAGAGAAGAATCCAGAGCTCAGACAAGTAGTAGTGATCGACGACTTTGGCATCGAACATCCACTCTCTTTTGCAACCTTCGAAGCGCTCCCTTCTGTCTTCTCCGTCACTTTTTTGTCATCGTGTGGTCCAAGGGACAAAGTGATCGACTGCAGATCAGACTCCTATAGCAATATTTACCCAGATTAAAATTGTACTCGACATCCTCGTATAGGATTAATTGTACTGCTTGTTTGTAAACCAAAGAGCGGGTTTCGTATAAACCTTATCTTATCTTCTTTCGTTTATCACCATAAATAAGATGGCGACTCTGCTGGGGACATCTTTCTCTTCTAATGAGAAAGTAATTGCTCAACACGATACGGTATCCGTAGGATCCGTGAAGAAGACCCTGGTCGTCCAGTTCGACCAGTCTTCCTACGAAGAGATGCTTCAAATGGGGGGTAGCTCTCACTCTCTCTCTGTCCAAGACAACAGAAAGCTGCGTAAGGTCTGGATACCCAAGACATCCCCTACCATTCCTGCCGACTCTCTGACCTCTCTGACCAACGAGGTTGTAGCATCGCTCCCTCCGCGCCTTGCACGTAAAACTCAGTCTTCCGTCACTGACGGAACAGATAAAACTTCTGGCAATACCTCAGCGCTAACCCAGAAGTCTGATCCATGCTCTACACATAAAATCCAGTCTCTCGTCCGTGATGTGGCAGAAAAAACTTCTGGTAATGCCTCAGTGCTAGCCCAAAAGTCTAATCCACGCTCTGCGCGTAAAATCCAGTCTCCCTTCGATGACGTGGCAGACAGAATTTCTGACAATGCCTTAGCGCCAAAACAGAAATACCAAACGCGCTCCGCACATAAAAATGCATCTGTCCTCCACGGAAAAGCAGATAATCCCTGCAATCTACGCAAGGGAAAGCAAGTAGTGGACTGCTCAACTTCTCGGCCTTTATGCCAGCAAGGAAAGAATCTGCCCGCCGTCCGGATTACGCAAGAAACTGACGGCCGACTGATAACCTCCTCAGCTTTACACCAACATGAGCAGAGCTCTAAATTACGCCAGGTGAAACCCTTCAGCGTAAAGAAAGCTCAGTTTGCGGAAAGACACGCTCCTCGGGGATCATCTGCTACCCAGATGGCCAACCTGTTGTATACGGGTGGCACAGGGAGAACTATGGTTCCCAACATCCGCATGTCCACTAAGGTGAACAGAAGAAACAAGCGATCTTCTTCATCTTCTGCAAATGCTCTTGACCTGCGTGAGTATCTGATCCAGAAACGCAAGGATAGGGGATCTTCCAGCATGTCTATTATGCCTCCTAGCGAGCACTATTGTAATAGTCATAGGATTGTAGTTAATTATTGCTGTTCTGAAACAAAATGGTCAGTTTTTGACCGGTTGAGCTACTCTCCGTCTTTCCAGAAAGAAGAGCCCACACATACATCAGTGAACATGACTTCACACATTTCTAGAGGAAGGTCGAGCTCAAGACGTCATCCCTCTAGAACTCCAAGCTGAAGGAGATTCAACAAGCTCCTTAGAAACACTGAAGCTGGGGTGTTCCAAAATACCCGTTCGAGGTCACGACAACCAGCTTCATACTCTTCTGATTCCGATGCTGGGGGTCACCGGTCTCCCGAATCAGATGCTGAAAGTATAGAGTCAACTTCTACAGAGACCTATACTAACCCTTCAATGACACCCAGGGAGAAGGGTGTCTATGCCATTGGAGATGAACGCGAGGAAGCTTCCCCGTCGGGGAGCGCTGAGCAACGCATTACTGTACTAGAGGCATCTCTGAAAGAGATGCAATCCATGATGGAGAACATACACCAGATGATGCTGACTCAACACACAGCTGCTATGGCTCAAACATCGGCCCCTCCAACTCAGATACGTGTGGGGTTGGACTTACCACCATCCAACGTGATCCAAGAGCCTGCTCTAGATCAGGAGTCAGCAGTTCCTCCACTTCCTCACTCGGAGAATGTATTACCTACCATTGGGGTCGCAATGCAACCGATTCTCCATAACTCCGTGGTTCCGCTATCGGCTGAAAATCCGATGCAGGCAGTACGGGAGTTGAAAGCCCAATTTGATGCCTTGAAGCACAAAGATCAGCTCAAGAAATTAGGAATTAACCAGCCTTACCCAACTATCTGGGAAGAGGTCCCTTTCTTCCCCGACCCCGCAGTCCATCGATCCCCGAGCTCCGACCTCCCTCCAGCATCTCCCTACACTTCTTCCTCCGCCTGAGTTCCTCTCCGGCCGGCAGTGCAGCCCGACCTCGCTACACCTCCGTCCATCACCACCGATGTCCTTTCTTCCGACCTCTGAGCTCTCTCCTTTTCCAATACGCAGCTCCGGTCAGCTGCCCATCCGGCCACCCTGCTGTCCCCGACTCCCTACTGCTCCTCCGCAGTCCGACTTCGGCCAGTGGCCACCAGCCGACCCCGGTGAGCTTCCCTCTTCCCTCCTTCTTCATTATATATATATGTATATATAAATACATATATACGTATATGTGTATGTGTATATACGTATGTATATATAAATATGTATATGTGTATAAATAGTATGTTTAATATGTATATGTATGTATTTAATTAATGTATATTGTATATATATATGAATATAATTAATATAATTGGTATATATGAATATATATATTCTGTATATACATTTGCTATATCCTTAATATATATATAGTATAAACTTAATTTGGGGTATTAGTATTAGTATATTTTAATAATAATATTGACAATATATATGTATTTTAAAATATATTTTTGGCATATATATGAGTATACATATATATTGTTCAACTAGTATATATTAGATATGTGATTAATTGGTATATATATATTGTATATGTATTTGATTTGGTGTATATATATATATATATATATATTGTAAGTATTAATGCTAGTTAATAATATGTATAAAATGTTTTATGTATCTATCTACTAGATGACCCAAAGTATGACCACGTAGCATGTTAGCAGACGGCCATGTGCACACTGACGTACTGGCAAGTCCCGTACCATTTTGATTGTCTGTCTTGCCCAGCAATTATAGACGCGACGCCCGTGCAACTTGATGCACACTGACCCTAGATTGACCAGTGCCATACCTGGCATAGCCCTGAGTTATGTATTTGTGTTGTGTTAGTGTAGCACCTGATGCAAATATTCTATTATTTATTATATGTCTATAGGACTGTTGGATCCTCCAAGCGATACTTTGGAACAGGACATTGGTGTTACCAGCTAAGGACACAAGGTGAGTACATTATCTGATTAGCTTCTTCTTTATGATATCCCTTATGTTCATTGTATCTAGTATAAATATCCATACTCTCGACACACTGGTTACACGGATTGGTATATACGGATCTCGTCATGAGATATTATGCCTTGTTCATGGTGTAGCTTGTACAAGTCTTATTTTATTGTTATCTTGTACATGTACAGACACTGATTTTCGGGGAGACTTGCTACCTTCCTAGGGAATCCTGTGCCATAGCATACCATGGTTGGATCTACTATACCAGTTGGGGATGGAAAGTATTTTAGTATAGATATGTGATCATACCCAACTCTACATGCATCATAGCTCACCCCATATCTCATGTCGGGTACGACCTGACCATTACATGCTTCATAGATGTTATATATGATTAGCCTGACCTTTACATGCCTCATAGGTAACCAAATGGTTAGCCTGACCTTACATAAATCATAGCTAATCATATGTAGCCAGCCTGATCAAGTTCCCAAGCTGATCACATGTTAAAGCTAGTACTCACACACTAAGTCATAGTATTCTTGTTCATTGACAAATTGTTTCCTTCCTGCACTTACTTACAATATTTCCAGTATATCTTTTATTGTATATTTCTCGTAAATATACATGCATCTTATATATTTCCATCTATACATTGCTACATAGCTTATATCATTGATATAGAACTGCTATTAGAAATGTACTTTGCTTCTTCCTGGCTAGAAAACATTTTTTAGACTATGCCTAGAGGACTGGTATCCGACACTTGTGGACCACAGGGTGAGTAGCTGCAGTCTTGGACTTAGTAGTTCAGCCGTAATTCTGGGAGGTTTAGCCGGAATCACTAGTTATCTAGTTAGTTCTTTTAGCATATTATTTTGGTACCAGATTTGTCTCCGGCAATCTTATTTGAGACTTGGATTATTGTTGAGTTAGATTATTTATATTTCAGACTTGAGTTGTACTTTATTTTATTTCTTCAATTTCTTATCGTGCTGTAGTTATGTGATTGAGTATGTTGTTCATTTATATTGTGTTATCTTTATCTCCTTATGGAGTTGGATACTCATGCGAGATTGTTTAGATAGTGCTTGACCTAGACAGCGTTCTACCGCCGATGCTGCGGCGTAGGCTAGACGTACCCGCATACTCGTGCCCAAATTTTGGGTGCGGGTCGTGACACATTTTTAGTGGTGGTCCATGCAGGTCAGACTTCCTAAGTTGTACGATATCGTGGTAGTGCAACGTATTAGTTGTACTACTGCGTGCCTGCTATAAAATATAGGACATAGGATACTAGGATGAGAGAGGATACTCAATCATAAATTCTTGAGAGATTCCTGGGATGACCCCTTGCGAATCTTATTACAATTTCCAATTTTAAATCATTCGCCCTTGTTTTCGTCCGTCCTTACTCGTTGATATTGAGTTTGATTCTTGTTGACCAGTTGTTAAATTTAATTCTTTGTATCGTTGTTGAGTTAATTTCTTATCGAGATGAATTTTATGGACTAAACTTTACGATATCATCTGATGACATATATTGATGAGAATAGTGAGAAAGGTAAAATGTCTACTTGTGTTATAGAACCTAGAGTTTATCGCAGCCATACCGGTTGGCGTGGCAAAGATTCTAGATGACATGATTATAGGGATGCGTACTCTAGTTACGGAACATGTCGTTTATCGCACATATGCTTACTGACATGGCGAGAATTCTAAGCGTCATAATTTCTGACAGACGTGTATGATTATCAGGTTATATCTTAAATTGGTTCTTAAAGTATCATTTCAACACTTATCTATTTTTGTTATTACAGGACTTAACCCCATCGTTTCTTTGGTTGCTAGCAGTAGAAATACCTTTAGTCCTCAACCCAGTTCCTTTTGAGCTTTTATTCTTTGAGGATTCCTTGTTAAGTATGATAATTAAGTGACTTATAATTATATCTGTGTCTTGAGTATTGATATTTACTGAGTGTTGCTTGTAAGTGTTCCCTAGTTGGACATGTGAGTAGTAGGCCTTAATCTAGAGTTAGCCATAGCATAGTACCTTGTAGCAATAGTTCTAGGATAGGTGTCATTATAGTACTGTGAGTAAAGGAGAGTATAGGGTATCAGTGATAGTTTCTAGAGTTAGTGTCAGAGCCAACATACCCGTCCTGGATAATCATGATTATGTAATTGGATGATCTACGTAAATAATTAAGTATCTAGGAATTATGTTAAGAATTAATGGAGCATGATGTTCAATTTGATAATTAATATCGGGTGTGTTAAAGATAAAGAAATATATACGCATAAAGAGTTATAATGAGATGTCATATCAGGATTGGTAATAAAAGTAGTAAAGCGTATCACAGATTAGTTTAACAGGCTGTAAAAGATTAAAGGAAAATACCTATACAATAATCGAGATGAAGAACCATATACTTGCTCATGAGAGTAAAGAAATATGAGTGTTATAGAAGGTACATATAATCATGAGTTCTAATAAGTTGATGAGATGATCCAATAATGAAGCTAGTGTTATCTTACCAAGAGTACTAATGATTCTATATCGAGGAATTAGTTGAGCAAGGTGTTAATAGTAAGTGCCTTGTATGATAATGTTAAATTAGTATATCAGTTAATATAGATAGAAACTCATTAGAGAAAATACATGTGATAATAACTTTGATCATTTGGAGGTAATAATGCAATTGATTCGGGCAGTACAATTTTAGTACACAGTTGAGAGTTGTAGACAATGGGTGTATTTGAGTGCACCTCGAGTATTAGAGACCGTGAGCACTTATATGTATATTTGTGGATTTTAATAAAAAATTGATTGAAGAGTGGAAATGAATTTTAATTTTTAAGAATTTTGAGGAGTTGAGATTCTATGTTATTAAATTTTGAGGATTCTAAATTTGATTCAATAAACATAGTCAAGCTATAAAGATTTTAGAAGTGATTAAAATTTTATTCGATGTTGAGTATTTAAAATTTGAGGAAGTATATGTCTCTTATTTTAAATCGTTCGAGAAGTTAAACTTTGTTGATCTCATTTTGAGGATTAAATTTTTATGGCGAGTAAGAAATATATATTAGTATATGAGTAGATGATATACATGTGTAAGGATTTGCTGACTTGAGCATGATTGAGATGGCACTGCAGACTGACTTGGGTGTCCATCTAGAGTTGTATTAGAGAGAGATAGTTTAAAAAGAAAGGGCTTAGTACTTAGTATGGTGTGTTACACTTGATGTGCACTTGAGTATAAGAACAACTAGTATGAACAATTGTAGTAGGAACGAGAACTAGCAGTGGGTGTACTTATAGTAGAACAAAGGTACCTAAAGAGATAGAGGTATCAAACTTTACATACATCATTTGACCTATGATTGTGTTGGAGGTTCTTGGTATCAGATTTTGGTATTAATAGACAGGTGTGTACAATATGGATGTATTCATGGACTTGTGGATTAATGATTAGTTGATATGTGTACCAGTGTACAAGGATAGGAATTAGTTAGTGAATGTGCTAGAGTTTAGTGTATATTAGAGGATGAAGATATCCAAGTAATGTGTTAGAAGACTATGTTCTGTTCTTCCTTCTGTTCCTTTCTATTTGATTGTTGATTGATTCCCTAGTAGTGTAGTTCGTATGCATGATTTTCTTGTTAGAATGTAGTTAGTAGTACACCCTGACAGAGACTGCAATACCATGACAAAAGACACATGACCGTACATATTTTCTTAGATTGCATGGTTGTAGGTAGAATTTTCTTAGACCATGATTATTGGGATTTGACCATAGTAGATTTATGAAGAGGTTATGACTTGACAAGAGGAACGAGATGCTAAATTTTTTGGAAGATAAGCATAAGGAGTTAAGGATTTAATATGGCAGAGTTGATGAATCATTGATTTTAGCAAGATTCAGATATGATTAAATTATCATTAAAATTCGAAGATAAATATTAATTTAAATGAGAGATTAAGAATTTAATATGGTAGGATTGATGATTATTGATTATGATATATTTATCATTAAAAACTTGAGGAAATTAAGGAGATTATCATTATATTTATTTGATTGCAAGTTATGAATTTTAAATTTTAAATTATGGATGTTGCATTTGAAGAATCCATAGGTACCACGTTGTCGAGTATTTTGTGGAAACAAAAAATCAAGGAATAAAATCATTAATCGATTAGTGTTTGAACTCAAACTTTTGGGACGAGATTTCAATTATATATATATACATTGATTGAAATTAAATTTGAGGAGTAGATATTAAATTTCTAGTATTTAATTTTTAACTTAAAATTTCAGAGGAAATCGTGATAAAAATGGAATTTGATTTTATTTCGAGGATTTTCAGGAATACAAAAATTTCAGAATTTTTGAAAATCATGATATAACAAAGTGGATTATTTCAGGATTATGTGGGTTGGTAAATTTAACTATTGATGGAAAATAATATAATAAATAAACACTACTATGAGAATTTTAAATTTTGAGGACAAAATTCTTTTAAGGAGGGTAGACTTGTCACTACCATATTCCAAAAATAGGGGTATTTTTGACTTTTTATAAATTATTAATATTATGGTATTTATATTAAATAATTGCATGATGAGTATATTTAAATTAAATAATTGTGTGAGATGTGTGCTTAAATATATTATATTATATACAATGTTCATTAATGTTTGAGCTGGTAGACTTGACCTAGAGACCACTAGGCGAACACCTTACTAAATTATAGGATTACGTGTTAATTGTATTAATTAGAATTTAATTATTGGGATTTTGATTAATTATCGTATTTTTATTTAATTATTGCGCCTTACCGTTGCTTCAATATTTGGAGCGCTACCCTAGCTTTTGTCTTCCAACAAATTTCACAACCTTGCCCTAGACATGCCCGCATTCCATTTTGATCTTTTTGTAACTCATAATTATTCTCTCTTGTGCTTCATTTTAGCCGCACAATAATCGTCGCGGACGTTTATTTAATTTCTAAATAAATTCCAATTTTGTATCGTTGTGCGTTCCAATCGAAATTGGAGGTAATATTGACCCATTTTTCGTGCAATCCAAATTAGGGTAATATTTTTTTCTGAGTCTTCTTCACTAATGGTATTTGTGACCCGACCTAATTTTGGCCCCATGTACTCCTAATTCATTTTAGAACACAGCTAGCATTTATTTCTAATTAAATTGAGGATACCATTTTGACTGATTTCGTTAATCCCGATTTAATCCCAGTGCCCTATTAATTAAGACCATACAAAACACACAATACCCCCTCATCCTACAAATCGCTAAACACCGAATCGCCCACCAAATTTTTATTATTTTATGTATCTGTGCAAATACCCAAATTTAAGGGGGCTAATTTGCAAATTTGCATTAGGTGTCAACACCCCATTGGTTCAACTAAATGGAGAGCCCCAAATATTGACTAGTCAACACTCTCATTCCTACATGAATAAAATCCCTCCATGACAAATCCTAACCACCCATTTAAGAGGGGTGCATCTACACCACTCATTCTCCTCTCACCTCTCCCTATTTAATGTCCCATTATCCCCTCTTCCCAAGGAAACCCTAATCCCCAAACCTAGGCAAGCCCCCACACTCACTCGTAGCCTCCTCCATTTCTCCATTTCTCTAATTTTCCTTTCTTCTTCTTCTTTCTTTCTTCCCCTTCTCTTTTGTTTTTGAATTATTTAAAGGGGGAATCATCTTCCCTGATTCACTGTACAACCGACTCCCCTCCGGCCTGCTGCAACTGCTCCGGCCGACCATTCAATTGACTCCGGGCTGCTGTTTCTGCTCTAACTCCTTCCCCGGCGGTCCGCAGTACAGCCCGACTCCGGCTGCTACAACTCTCCGGTCTCCTCCTTGCATCCCCGACTACGACCTCCACCATCCCTCGGTTCGGCCATCCGAGTCGACCCGACCCCCGCGTCGAGCCCGCTCCGGTCACGCCACCCCGGCCTCCGGCAACACTACAACCCGGAGCTCTCCCGGCGGCCAACCCAAGGCAGCAGCACCACCACCATACCGAGCTGCTCCACCACAAGCCGACGTCCTCCGTCCCGAGCTCTGACTCCTGTCATCATCATCATACTTGACCACCACACAGCCTCGAGGCCGACCTCCAGCCACCCCGGCCTGCTACTCCGGTCATCCTTGCACCCTGCCTCATCCTCGACTAGCCTCCTTCATCCCCCTCACCACCACCATAAGCTATATTCTCCACCATCTCCCCTCTTCTTCCCTGACCCCGCAGTCCGTCGATCCCCGAGCTCCGGCCTCCCTCCAGCATCTTCCCGCACTTCTTCCCCCGCCTGAGTTTCTATCCAGCTGGCAGTGCAGTCCGAACTCGCTGTACCTCCGTCCATCACCACCGACGTACTTTCTTCCAACCTCCGAGCTCTCTCCTCCTCTAATACACAGCTCCGGTCAGCTGCCCATCCAGCCACCCTGTTGTCCCCGACTCTCTGCTGCTCCTCCGCAGTCCGACTCTGGCCAGTGGCCACCAGCCGACCACGGTGAGCTTCCCTCTTCCCCCCTTCTTTATTATATATATATGTATATATAAATACGTATATACGTATATGTGTATGTTTATATACGTATGTATATATAAATATGTGTATGTGTATAAATAGTGTATTTAATATGTATATGTATGTATTTAATTAATGTATATTGTATATATATATGTATATAATTAATATAATTAGTATATATGTATATATATATTCTGTATATAGCTTTAGTATATCCTTAATATATATATAGTATAAACTTAATTTGGTATATTAGTATTAGTATATTTTAATAATAATGTTGACAATATATATGTATTTTAAAATATATTTTTGGCATATATATGAGTATACATATATATTGTTCAACTAGTATATATTAGATATGCGATTAATTGATGTACATATATTGTATATGTATTTGATTTGGTATATATATATTTATTGTAAGTAATAATGCTAGTTAATAATATGTATAAAATGTTTTATGAATTGTATCTACTAGATGACCCAAAGTATGACCACGTAGCATGTTAGCAGACGGCCATGTACACACTGACGTACTGGCAAGCCCTGTACAGTTTTGATCGTCTGTCTTGCCCAGCAATCACAGACGAGACGCCCGTACAACTTGATGCACACTGACCCTAGATTAACCAGTGCCATACCTGGCATAGCCCTGAGTTATGTATTTGTGTTGTGTTAGTGTAGCACCTGATGCAAATGTTGTATTACTTATTATATGTCTATAGGACTGTTGGATCCTCCAGGCGATAATCTGGAATAGGACATTGGTGTTACCAGCTAAGGACCCAAGGCGAGTACATTCTCTGATTAGCTTCTTCTTTATGATATCCTCTATGTTCAATGTATTTAGTATAAATATCCATACTCTCGATACGCTGGTTACACGGATTGGTTTATACCGATCTCGTCATGAGATGTTATTTCTTGTTCATGGTGTAGCTTGTACAAGTCTTGTTTTATTGTTATCTTGTACATGTACAGACACTTATTTTCAGGGAGACTTGCTACCTTCCTAGGGAATCTCGTGCCATAGCGTACCATGGTTGGATCTACTATACCAGTCGGGGGTGGGGAGTATTTTAGTGTAGATATGTGATAATACCCAACTCTATATGCATCATAGCTCACCCCATATCTCACGTCCGGTACGGCCTGACCATTACATGCTTCATAGCTATTATATATGATTAGCCTGACCTCTACATGCCTCATAGCCAACTAAATGGTTAGCCTGACCTTACATGAATCATAGCTAATCATATGTAGCCAGCCTGATCAAGTTCCCAAGCCGATCACATGTTAAAGCTAGTACTCACACACTTAGTCATAGTATTCTTGTTCATTGACATATTATTTTCTTCCTGCATTTACTTACAGTATTTCTAGTATATCCTTTATTGTATATTTTGCGTACATATACATGTATCTTGTATATTTCCATCTATACACTGCTATATAGCTTATATCATTGATATAGAACTGCTATTAGAAATGTACTTTGCTCCTTCCTGACTGAAAAATATTTTCCAAACTATGCCTAGAGGACTGGTATCCGACACTTGTGGACCACAGGGTGAGTAGCTGCAGTCTTAGACTTAGTAGTTCAGTCATGATTCTGGGTGGTTTAGCCGGAATGACTAGTTATCTAGTTAGTTCTTTTAGCATATTATTTTGGTACCGGATTTATCTCCGGCAATCTTATTTGAGACTTGGATTATTATTGAGTTAGATTATTTATATTTCAGACTTGTTATACTTTATTTTGTTTCTTCGATTTCTTATCGTGCTGTAGTTATGTGATTGAGTATGTTGTTCATTTATATTATGTTATCCGTGTCTCCTTATGGAGTTGGATACTCATGCAAGATTGTTTAGATAGTGCTTGACCTAGACAGCGTTCTACTGCCGATGCTGTGGCGTAGGCTGGACGTACCCGCGTACTCGTGCCAAAATTTTGGGTGCGGGTCGTGACAAAAGGTCTACGATAATGATTTGCCCAATGCGAATGACTATCTTATGCAATCCGAAGTCGCTCTCTGATCTGCTTGACAACCTCTACTGTCTGTGTGATTATTTCAGTGCCTAACATCTTTCGCTCACTAATGTCGTCCCAAGCCATCGGTGACCTATACTTCCTGCCATATAACGCTTCAAAAGGTGCCATCTGAATACTAGTCTGATAACTGTTATTGTACGAGAATTCTACCAAGTGGGTGATTCTCCAAAGATCCACCAAGATGTAAGGTATAAACAGGTAGCATATCTTCCAAGGTCTGGATAGTTCTCTCTGATTGTTCATCTATCTGGGGGTGCTAAGCTGTGTTGAATCTTTACTTGGTGCCCAAACTCTGATATAAACTTTTCTAAAAATAAGAAATGAACCATGTGTCTCAATTTGACACGATACTTACTGGGATACCGTGTTGTCTCACTATCTTTCACATATACGTTTCAGCCAATTATTTTGTGGACTGTCCTACTCAAAAAAGAAAGAATGTGAGATACTTTTTTGAGATGATCTACTATCACCCAAACTGTATCTCGACCAGTCGGTAATCTAGGTAAACCAGTCACAAAGTCCATCGTGATGTGTTTCTACTTCCACTCTAGAATAGGAAGCGGCTACAATAATCCTGTCGGTCTCTATTGTTCAGCCTTCACTTGCAGACATATCAGACATCGCGATATGAAGCGTGCTATTTCTCTCTTTATTCTGTTCTACCAAAAGTGTTGCTTGATATCTTGGTACATCTTCGTGCCTCCCGGATGAATAGAATACTGGGAACTGTGTGCTTCAGTCATAACTTCTTGCCGAATATCCCTGCTTGGTATGCATAGTCAATTCCCAAACCTTAGCATTCCATCCGCATGTATTATCAACTCCTTCTGAAGACCTGACTCACATTCTTCTCATAGATTTAAAATCTTCCGGTCCTCTGCCTGAGCTAGCTTGATTCTATCTACCAAAGTTGACTGGATCTGTAGGCTAGCTTAAATTCTTGTACTATGTAGAAGTACTATCTTGATACCCATCCCCCTTAAGTCTTATAGAATTTTCTTCTGAATAGACAACATAAATTCTTGACCACTTCTGTCAAGTGCATCAGCTACTACATTAGCCTTGCCTGGATGGTACTGAAGTTCTATGTCATAGTCTTTCAATAACTCTAGCTACCTTCTCTGTGTCATGGTCAGGTCCTTCTGCGTGAATACATACTTTAAACTCTTATGATCCATGAATATTTCTACTCGGTCGCCATATAAGTAGTACCTCCATAACTTAAGTGCAAACACTACTACTGCTAACTCCAAATCATGAGTTGGATAGTTCTTCTCGTGATCTCTGAGATGCCGAGAAGCATACGATATCACTTTTCTTTGTTGCATCAAAACACATCCAAGTCCTTTTCCCAATGCATTATAGTACACTGTCAATCCTCTAGAGCCTGGTGGAAGAGTAAGGATTGGTGTAGAGATTAACTTCTTCTTCAACTCTTCAAAGGCTATCTGATATTTCGCTGACCACACAAATTTTACTGCCTTGTGCGTTAATCGAGTCAATTGTGCCGAGATTGTCATGACCCGTACTTGGTGTAGGGACGCGAGCAGTGAACAACATCCAGCCTACGCCGCAGCATCGATGGTAGAACGTAGTTTGAGTAAACTATATATCTGAAATAATGATCATCAAGATATATAATACCCCCAATAAAGTATAAATACTGAATCACAGATCTATAAGATAGAACAATTGCACGAATATGATATAAAGAACTGAAGAGTCAAATATAACTCACCAAGCAAAATAATATCCAATGGGTCATAAAATATAATAAGAAATACTAATGTCAAATGTTAGAGACAAATCCACTACTATAAACCTATCTACTGAGCTACAGGTAATGGGTCGTCTGTCTCAACCGGGATGAGTCCCCCATGAGCCAAAGTCTCTGGCTCTAAGCCAACTACGTCCTGAGGCCAGTAGTGAGTGGGATACAACTCCTCAGTATCATATGGGAAAAATATATCTAGTCAGGAAAGGAGTAAAGTACACCTCTAACAGCAGTTCCAATAAATGATAAAAACTATGTAACAGTAATTAGAGTGAACATATAATATGCAATATGCAAGTATAATAGATATACAAACTAGGAATACTAGAATTAAATACAAGAAATGAGCATCATGGAAATGAGCAAAAAATACTACTACTACTACTACTACTACTACTACTACTACTACTACTACTACTACTATGTGAGTGAGTACCAGCTTCAACATGTGATCGGCATGGGAATTTGCACAAGGATTAGGGCCTGGTTAATTATACGTGCGGTGTATGATCAACTCTCATAAGGACATGCACAAGGAGGGGCATGATCATATATCTACACTGACACCCCCACCCCGACTGGTATGGTGGATCCAACCATATTACGTATGACACGGGATTCATTAGGCAGGTAGTCTGTACATGTACAAAAAGAACGAGGAACAAGAATTCCACAAGATACACCATATGTTACGACCCGCACCCGGTGTAAGGGAACTAGTCGGAAACAACGCCCAGCCTACGCCGCAGAATCGGTGGTAGAACGCTGTCTAGAAAGTCTATCTAATGTAATGAACTACCAATAATGATAGTATACTCAATCACAGAAACTAAGATAGAATGAACACGATCAGATAAGAACAGAATAGTCACAATACAACTCATGAGTCTAAAATAACACATCAATGAGTCAGAAAAAGTAACAAAAATAAGCTGGAGACAAATCCAGTACAAAAGAGTACTACAACACTATAAAGCTACAACTCCAGGTCAACTGTCTCAGTTGGGATAAGTCCCTCTTGAGCCAGGGTCTCAGAATCTAAACCCACAACATCCTGGGGTCCATAATAGGTAGGGTACTCCTCAGTGTCATCTGGAAAATATATCCAGTCAGGAAAGGAGCAGAATACAACCCTAACAGCAGTTCTCAATTAATGATAAAAACTATGTAATAGTAAATAGCTGTGGATAAACAAGATGCATAAATAGATACAAGAATGTACAGACAATAAGGAAATACTGGAAAGAAATACAATAATGAACAATATGCTGATAAAACAATAATACTAATGACTAAGTGTGTGAGTACAGCTTAACATGTGATCGGCTTGGGCAAGATACAATGCGGCCTGGCTAATCATACGTGCTGTGTATGATCAACACTATTCAGGAAACAAGACTTTATTCAATAGGGATTTGATCACATATCTATACTAATACTCTCCACCCCCGAATGGTATAATAGATCCAACCACGGTATGCTATGGCACTAGATTCCCCAAGAAGATAGCTAGTCTCCCCGAGAATCTGTGTCTGTACATGTACAAGATAACCAGTGAAACAATACTTGCACCATATACACCATATACCAAGGAATAACATCTCATGACGAGATGCGGATATACCAATCCGTATAACCATAGTGTCGAGAGAAACATGTAAATCTATACTAGATACAACGAACATAGAGGATATCATAAATGAGAAACTATCAAAGAATGTACTCGCCTGAAGTCCAATGAACAGTCTCACAGATGTCTGACTCGGTACCTCGAAGACCTAGATATGGAATACCACATTAATACAAGGTCCCAGAAAGAGAACAAGTCAAACTAGTCAACTCCTAGGTCAATAAATAAATTCTAAGTCAAAAGTCAACTATGGTCAACTCTAAAGTCAACTAAAGTCAAACATGGTCAAACCAAGGTCAACCTCACAAGAAATCTATATAAATAATATAGAAATAAAATACAACAATTTAGGAATAAAAATTAGATCCCAAATCATACTCACACAAAGTATACTAATAATACAAATAATACATACTCTAATATAATATATAAACAACCAATATTTATACAAATAAAATAATATATTATTACAAATATTATACCTCACAAAACACATATATATATATATACAATAATAATATATAAAATATAATTTAAAACTGCCAAAGCGTCACTGAAAACAGGGAGTTAAAAATATAATTTAATTAAAACAGCTTATAGTGACAGTCTCAACTGTCACAGAAAACATCGCAAAAGCCACTGTGTAATAAAACCCACTGCTGCTGCATTGGTGACAGTTAATCAACTGTCACTGAAAACTGTCGCCACTGCTGCTAAGATCCCGTCTGCAGCATTAATGACAGAACTGTCATTAATGCACAGTGGGCTACAGCGGCTGCTGCTGACCCGCCTATTTAGCGACAGTTTCACTGTCACAAACCCACTATCACTAAAACACAGAAATATATATATATATATATAAATATATATATGCAATAATAATCACAATACATATATATAAATAAATAATTATATACTTATATATATATGCACATATAAACTTATAATTAAATACCAATAGTTACAACACATGCACATATTAATGTTCATATTTTACATGGCTAGAAGCACACCTAAAATATATACATTAATATACAAATAATTACATAATAATTATAAATAATATAATTACACAATTAAACACATAAATATATTTTATAAAATATTTATGTATAATTTATACTATTAACATAAGTACATATATAATTACATGCAAGAAAGCTACATATTATATTTGTACATCATAATAGCACACACAAAAATATATAGATCTATGCTACAATAATTACTATAATAAATACACAAAATAAATATATAATATCTATATATATTTACTAATTATAATTGAAGAATTTAAACCATATATAATTAGATCTATTCAAAAATCCACACAATTGGAGAGTATCACACTGTATCCCACTAGATCTAGGATACGCATGTGACACGAGTCCAACACACAACCAATTGTACCCCGAAGGATACAAACAAATCACAAATAATATTTATGAATAAATCAAAGTGTCAAAAGTAGATCTATGTGTCCGTGTCAAAATACGACATGTTCAAAGCCCCGTGTCGGAGAAAAAACCCCCAAAATGACACGTATCACCAAATAGTTGGGATACGAACCACATGTACCAAATATAGATACGACACTAGCCCCAAACACATAAGCTCATGTCCAATTGATCTATAGGATCAATTGACACACACAACAAAATATAAATTCGGAATTCCAACAAAATTAACACAAAAAGCACCATAACTTTCTCCATGGGTCTCCTATGAACACAAAACAAAGTCCTATGGGTAGTACATACATATAGGTTGATTTTATATGATTAAATCTCAGATTTAGAAGCTATTTAAATAGGAAAATGTGAATTATACCTATTGAAAGATGGATTCTCAATGAAACCTCCAATTGAGAAGAACTTGCTTCCAAATTGTAGATCCTTGCTCCTCTTTGTAGATCCTTGCTTCCTTCTTCTAGATCCTTGCTTCCTCCTTCTCTAATGGTGAATTGGGAAGAATTTGGAATGAATTTGGTGGAGAATTGGAATGGGAATGGAGAGAATTTGGGAGTGGAAAATTCTAGATCTAGATTTGGAATGAGAATGAGAGGAGAGAGAAATTTCCTCCCTCTTTTAATAGGCCGGTCTTGCCCCTCTCCCAAGCAATTGTAAAATGTCCAATGTACCCCTTGGGGCCTCTCATGAAGAAATAATTAAGGAAGGAAGCTTCTAGTCTAATCACTTAATTAATTTAATCCATCTCCTTAACTATGGGCTTTCTAAATGGGCCAAATCTAACTATTTAATTCATGTTGGTCCATGGGTCCAAACTACACTAGTTGGGTCCACTAAAATAAGTCCAAAATAATTAAATAACATTCAACAACATTTAAATAATACAACAAAAAATTATTTACCATGCAAAATATTTATTTAAATAGGAAATTACTAAAATACCCTTTTTCCTAAAATTGGTAGTGACAAGTCTACCCTCCTTAAAATAATTTCGTCCTCGAAATTCAAAAACGAAAACTACTCCCAGAAAAACACAGAACAGAACTAAAGAATCACAACTAACTAATGAACAGAACATAACAATGAACATAACATAACTAGAAATAACATACCTCAAGGTACAAACAAATATGGATAACGCTCTCGCATGTCATCCTCTCTCTCCCAGGTAGACTCTCCCGGAGAGTGATGCCTCCATGCGACGCGCACCAAAGGAATAGTTTGGTTCCTCAGCACCTTCTTCCTCCGATCCAGAATCCCAACTGGCTGCTCTGGATAGCTAAGAGTAGGGCCCACCTCTATCTCTGAGTGATCCAATACATGACTAGGATCTGCCACGTATCGTCTCAACTGCGACACATGAAACACGTTGTGCACTCCCTCCAATACAGGTGGCAAGTCTAGTCTATAAGCAACTGCACCGACCCTCTTTAGGATAGTGAAAGGTCCAATGAATCGCGGACTAAGCTTTCTGCCTCCACCGAAGCGAATCGTGCCTCGTGTCGGAGAAATCCTCAGAAACACCAAACCACCCACCTAGAACAAAACACCACCTTAATAACTTATCTATAACAAACAACCAAGAACAAGCACACAAAAATAAAATCTAAACTATACCTCAAACTCCAAGGGTCTCCGATGGCTATCGGCCCAATGCCGTTGTCTGTCCTGCGCCACTCGAAGTCTGTCTCTGATCAACTGAACCTTCTCTGCTGCATCCACAACCATCTCTGGCCCAAGCAAAATTCTTTCTCCAACATCGTCCCAAGACAAAGGAGTACGACACCTCCGACCATATAGAGCTTCAAAAGGTGACATCTCTATACTGGCCTGGTAACTATTGTTGTAAGCAAACTCTACCAAATGGAGATGGTCCTCCCAAGAACCCCCGAAATCTAGTACACAAGTGCGCAACATATTCTCGAGAGTCTGGATAGTCCTCTCTGACTGCCCATCTGTCTGGGGATGATATGCAGTACTGAACTTGAGCTGAGTACCCAAACTCTCCTGCAAACTCCTCCAGAAATGAGAAGTGAAACGACTATCCTGATCTGAGTCTATGCTGACGGGAACTCCATGTATCCTAACGATCTGCCTCACATACATCTCTGCCAGCTTCTCCGTAGACAAACCCACCTTGAAAGGCAAAAAGTGGGCCGACTTGGTCAATCTATCAACAATGACCCAAATCGCGTCTTTCCCTCCTGGAGATCGTGGAAGTCCGGACACAAAATCCATAGTAATGTGTTCCCACTTCCACTCTGGAATGGGTAATGGCTGAAGTAACCCTCCTGGCCTCTGCCTCTCGGCTTTCACCTGCTGGCACACTAAGCATCTGGATACAAACTGTGCCACTTCCCTCTTCATGCCATACCACCACACACTCTCTCGCATATTCCGATACATCTTGTTAGCACCTGGATGTATGGAATACTGAGAGTGATGCGCTTCCTGCAACACCTTCTCGCGTAACTCCCCACTAGGCACACACAATCTAACTCCATGCCTCAAGGATCCATCCTCTGCAATAGTGAAATTATCCTCCAATCATGCTCTCACCTGAGCTCTGATACTCCTCAAAGATACATCATCATACTGTGCTGCCTTGATCCTGTCCATCAAATCTGAGTGTATCTGTAATCCCCACATCTGCATAGCACACCCAAGAACAATCACCTCAATGCCCAAGCTCTCCAAGTCCTCCAACAGATATCGATCCTGCGTCAAGAACATAGCTACCGGATACCTGCTCAAAGCATCGGCAACTACATTGGCTTTTCCAGGATGATATTGCAAAGAGATATCAAAATCCTTCATCAATTCCAACCATCGACGCTGCCTCATGTTCAACTCCTTCTGCGTGAAAACGTACTTCAAGCTTTTATGGTCTGTGAAGATCTCCACACGCTCTCCGTACAAATAATGTTTCCACAACTTCAGGGCGAATATGACAGCTGCCAACTCCAAATCATGGGTAGGATAGTTCTTTTCATGAGGACACAATTGCCTGGATGCATAGGCAATCACTTTCCCATGCTGCTGAAGAACACAACCTAAACCCTTCCCCGATGCATCACTATAAATAGTGAAACCTCCGGACCCTGATGGCAACGTCAAAATAGGAGCAGACGTCAACCTTTTCTTCAACTCCTCAAAAGCAACCTGACAATCCTCTGTCCAAACAAACTCCACATCCTTCCTTGTGAGTCTGGTCATCGGCTCGGCAATCCTCGAAAAATCTTGTACAAACTTCCTGTAATAGCCAGCCAATCCCAAGAAACTCCTGATCTCTGCTACTGAACTCGGAGTCTTCCAAGATTCCACTGCTGAAATCTTCTTCGGATCCACTGAAATACCATCATCAGTCACAACATGTCCCAAGAATTCTACTTTGTCCAAGAAAAACTCACATTTGGACAACTTTCCATACAGCTTCTCCTTCCTCAGCACATCCAACACAATCCTCAAATGCTCCTCCGGTGTCCTCGAGTATATGAGTATGTCATCGATGAACACCACCACGAACTTGTCAAGGTACTGGTGGAACACCTTGTTCATCAAGTTCATAAATACCGCCGGTGCATTAGTCAAACCAAGCGGCATCACCATAAACTCGTACTGACCATACCGAGTTCTAAAAGCAGTCTTCGGTATATCCTCCGACTTTACCTTCACTTGATGGTAGCCTGATCTCAAATCTATCTTAGAAAACACCTTCGCACCACTCAACTGATCAAACAGATCATCAATCCGTGGCAAAGGATACTTATTCTTGATAGTGAGATTATTCAAAGCCCTGTAATCAATGCACATGCGCACCGATCCATCCTTCTTCGGTACAAACAATACCAGGGCTCCCCATGGTGAAGAACTCGATCTGATAAACCCCTTATCCTGCAATTCGTCCACCTGCTTCTTTAACTCGACCAGCTCGCTGTTGTTTACTCTATAGACATGTTACGAAATTGGTTCTGCACCTGGCACCAAATCTATAGAAAATTCAACATCTCGATCTGGTGGCAATCCTGGCAATTCCTCAGGAAACACATTCAAGAATTCTTCTATCAACGGATGTGGCAACTCCTTATCTTCCACCATAGCTCCACAAATAATGCTTTCTCCCTGCTCTGCAGTTCCTCTAACAAACTCGAATTCTGGCTCTCTTGGCGGACCAAACAAAACTCTACCTCCTCTACAGTCTATGCTAGCACGGTGCCTACTTAACCAATCCATCCCGAGTACAATGTCGTAGCTCGGAAGTGGCATTACAAGTAGACACGCACTCAACTCCCGGCCTCCCAGAGTAACTCTCTGATCCTTGCAAATATCATTAACCAGGATAATGCCTCCCCCGGTCATGATCTTGCAAGTCCTAAACAAAGACTCAGCTACCAAACCATGTTTTAGAGCAAAAGAAACAGATACAAAACTATGGAAAGCACCACTATCAAACAAAGCTAAAGCTGGAATGGAATCAAGAAGAATAGAACCTGCGATGACATCTCCTGTGGGTTCCTCCTCTTCGACTGTTATAGCAAACGCTCGTCCCTACCGAGCACCTCCCTGCTGCTGATGCTGGACAAAATGCTGCTGCTGTGTCGGAAGCGGTCCCCTCGGTTGTGCTGCAGGTAGTCTCATCTGTGCCCTCGGAGCTGGAGCTGCTCCCTGAACTGCACGACGAGGACACTCCTTCAATTGATGCCCTTCAGTACCACAATACAAACAAACTCCTAGCCTCTTCCTGCAAACCTCCCAAATGTGGCCGGGCTTCTTGCAGTAGTTGCATAGAGCTTGTTGTAACTGTCTCTGCTGCTGAGGTGCCTGGTGAAAAGGCGCTCTAGCTGGAGTCTGGTTCTGCTGTGGCTGCTGGAAAGGTCTGGACTGGAAATGAGGACGTTTGGCATATACTACACTGCCGTTGGCCCCCAGAAAAGAATCACGGTCTCTCTTGGTCTTCAAACCCAGATCCCGCTCAACCTTGCGTGCCTCCGCAAGTATCTCCGAGTATGTCTCATAAAAAGATGGAATGAGAATCAATATGGCACAAGATGTAAGACATCAAGGAAAGGACAGTTTAAGGGTTCAAGTATCAATGTCAAAGGAGAATAGTTGAATCAAAAGAATTTTCCTAGATGTGATTGAGTATCTCAGCCTATATCCTATATCCTATCGCAGGCTCGTAGTAGTACAACTAAATTATCGCACTACCACGACATCACATACTTGTGAAGCTAGACCTGCATGGGCCACCACCAAAAACGTGTCACGACCCGCACCCGGTGTAAGGGTACTAGTCGGAAACAACGCCCAGCCTACGCCGCAGAATCGGCGGTAGAACGCTGTCTAGAAAGTCTATCTAATGTAATAAACCACCAATAATGATAGTATACTCAATCACAGAAACTAAGATAGAATGAACACGATCAGATAAGAACAGAATAGTCATAATACAACTCATGAGTCTAAAATAATACATCAATGAGTCAGAAGAAGTAACAAAAATAAGCTGGAGACAAATCCAGTACAAAAGAGTACTACAACACTACAAAGCTACAACTCCAGGTCAACTGTCTCAGTTGGGATAAGTCCCTCTTGAGCCAGGGTTTCAGAATCTAAACCCACAACATCCTGGGGTCCATAATAGGTAGGGTACTCCTCAGTGTCATTTGGAAAAATATATCCAGTCAGGAAAGGAGCAGAATATAACCCTAACAGCAGTTCTCAATTAATGATAAAAACTATGTAATAGTAAATAGCTGTGGATAAACAAGATGCATAAATAGATACAAGAATGTATAGACAATAAGGAAATACTGGAAAGAAATACAATAATGAACAATATGCTGATGAAACAATAATACTAATGACTAAGTGTGTGAGTACAGCTTAACATGTGATCGGCTTGGGCAAGATGCAATGCGGCCTGGCTAATCATACGTGCTGTGTATGATCAACACTATTCAGGAAATAAGACTTTATTCAATAGGGATTTGATCACATATCTATACTAATACTCCCCACCCCCGACTGGTATAATAGATCCAACCACGGTATGCTATGGCACTAGATTCCCCAAGAAGATAGCTAGTCTCCCCGAGAATCGGTGTCTGTACATGTACAAGATAACCAATAAAATAATACTTGCACCATATACACCATATACCAAGAAATAACATCTCATGACGAGATCCGGATATACCAATCCGTATAACCATAGTGTCGAGAGAAACATGTAAATCTATACTAGATACAACGAACATAGAGGATATCATAAATGAGAAACTATCAAAGAATGTACTCGCCTGAAGTCCAATGAACAGTCTCACAGATGTCTGACTCGGTACCTCGAAGACCTAGATATGGAATACCACATTAATACAAGGTCTCAGAAAGAGAACAAGTCAAACTAGTCAACTCCTAGGTCAATAAATAAATTCTAAGTCAAAAGTCAACTATGGTCAACTCTAAAGTCAACTAAAGTCAAACATGGTCAAACCAAGGTCAACCTCACAAGAAATCTATATAAATAATATAGAAATAAAATACAACAATTTAGGAATAAAAATTAGATCCCAAATCATACTCACACAAAGTATACTAATAATACATACTCTAATATAATATATAAACAACCAATATTTATACAAATAAAATAATATATTATTACAAATATTATACCTCACAAAACACATATATATACACATATATATAGATACAATAATAATATATAAAATATAATTTAAAACTGCCAAAGCGTCACTGAAAACAGGGAGTTAAAAATACAATTTAATTAAAACAGCTTATAGTGACAGTCTCAACTGTCACAGAAAACGTCGCAAAAGCCACTGTGTAATAAAACCCACTGCTGCTGCATTGGTGACAGTTAATCAACTATCACCGAAAACTGTCGCCACTGCTGCTAAGATCCCGCCTGCAGCATTAATGACAGAACTGTCATTAATGCACAGTGGGCTACAGCGGCTGCTGCTGACCCGCCTATTTAGCGACAGTTTCACTGTCACAAACCCACTGTCACTAAAACACAGAAATATATATATATATATAAATATATATATACAATAATAATCACAATACATATATATAAATAAATAATTATATACTTATATATATATGCACATATAAACTTATAATTAAATACCAATAGTTACAACACATGCACATATTAATGTTCATATTTTACATGGCTAGAAGCACACCTAAAATATATACATTAATATACAAATAATTACATAATAATTATAAATAATATAATTACACAATTAAACACATAAATATATTTTATAAAACATTTATGTATAATTTATACTATTAACATAAGTACATATATAATTACATGCAAGAAAGCTACATATTATATTTGTACATCATATTAGCACACACAAAAATATATTGATCTATGCTACAATAATTACTATAATAAATACACAAAATAAATATATAATATCTATATATATTTACTAATTATAATTAAATAATTTAAACCATACATAATTAGATCTATTCAAAAATCCACACAATTGGAGAGTATCATACTGTATCCCAATAGATCTAGGATACGCATGTGACACGAGTCCAACACACAACCAATTGTACCCCGAAGGATACAAACAAATCACAAATAATATTTATGAATAAATCAAAGTGTCAAAAGTAGATATATGTGTCCGTGTCAAAATACGACATGTTCAAAGCCCCGTGTCGGAGGGAAAACCCCCAAAATGACACGTATCACCAAATAGTTGGGATACGAACCACATGTACCAAATATTGACACGACACTAGCCCCAAACACATAAGCTCATGTCCAATTGATCTATAGGATCAATTGACACACACAACAAAATATAAATTCGGAATTCCAATAAAATTAACACAAAAAGTACCATAACTTTCTCCATGGGTCTACTATGAACACAAAACAAAGTCCTATGGGTAGTACATACATATAGGTTGATTTTACATGATTAAATCTCAGATTTAGAAGCTATTTAAATGAGAAAATCTGAATTATACCTATTGGGAGATGGATTCCCAATGAAACCTCCAATTGAGAAGAACTTGCTTCCAAATTGTAGATCCTTGCTCCTCTTTGTAGATCCTTGCTTACTTCTTCTAGATCCTTGCTTCCTCCTTCTCTAATGGTGAATTGGGAAGAATTTGGAATGAATTTGGTGGAGAATTGGAATGGGAATGGAGGGAATTTGGGAGTGAAAAATTCTAGATCTAGATTTGGAATGAGAATGAGAGGAGAGAGAAATTTCCCCCCTCTTTTAATAGGCCGGCCTTGCCCCTCTCCCAAGCAATTGTAAAATGTCCAATGTACCCCTTGGGGCCTCTCATGAAGAAATAATTAAGGAAGGAAGCTTCTAGTCTAATCACTTAATTAATTTAATCCATCTCCTTAACTATGGGCTTTCTAAATGGGCCAAATCTAACTATTTAATTCATGTTGGTCCATGGGTCCAAACTACACTAGTTGGGTCCACTAAAATAAGTCCAAAATAATTAAATAACATCCAACAACATTTAAATAATACAACAAAAAATTATTTACCATGCACAATATTTATTTAAATAGGAAATTACTAAAATATCCTTTTTTCTAAAATTGGTAGTGACACCATAAATACCAAAAAATATCATCTCATGATGAGATTCAGATATACCAATCCATGTAACTATCGTGTCAAGAAATCAAGGATATCTATTGTCACACCCCAGTCCCAAAATATCGAGGGACTAGATACGTGGCAATGGCCAGCAGCACACACCGATGGACAAGCCCAATTTAATGGACCCATCAGGGTGTACTTAAGCTGTAATACAACAATAAGATCTAAATAACATGTCACAATCTAATCTCATCCACAGAAATGAATACATCAATATCAGCAAAATGAAATATAATCATCATCAAGTCTCAATAAAGTAAATCGGAGAACAACTTGATAATAAGTTTGATTCAATTTAAACGAGAAATAAAATAGTATAATAACAGCCAAGACTGATTATAGAATAAGCAGATACTCAGGAGAAATCCTCAGCGATTACCTCGTCCTTGGGTTCTGGTACTACTCTAAAGACTGCTCCTGTCCCGTACACCTCAGGGTAGATATCCTATGCTAACCCTGGGGACATAATCCGGATCCAGGTCCTCAAGGGACATAGCAAGGTACAAAATAACTTAAGCCAAAATAAATGCAGTACAATAATAAATGAAACAATAGGGTAAACTATATAACCAGCTAAGTAATATGCAATATGAGAGCATTAATCATACTCAGGCCGAGACTACTATAGGCTCTGTGTCGGGGAAACCCATAGCAGTATTCTCTCGAAGGGCCAGTAATATGCCAAAGCTCTGTGTCAGAGTCTAAGGGACCTCCAGTAATGTAATATATATAATCAGCCTTTTGTATGGTAAGTCTCTCTCCACCAAATGTAATCACATGTCTCATGTTCACGATGTCTCATGTCCATGTCACGCAAGATCATATCTAATGCTGTAAGTCATATGACAGCTATGAATATAAAATCTATGTCATCAATCCTGTAGCCTATATAGAATTACCATGAATATCTCAGGAAGATTCTGTCTCATGAATAGTAAAAGGTGTCCTGGGTATGACGTACTTGATAAGGCAAGCACGAGAATGTATAGGGTTTCGATATCCATCTCTATGTGACGTTACACAACTCCGCGAACGGCGTTGACACCCGAATATTATTCGGACGTTAAGTAATGTCATGCGGTCCTAGGTTGAAAAGAGATATTACAGTAATAAATTAAGAGAATAGTATAAACTATAGTTGCAAGTATGACAAGGTACACTTGCTTGGGATTTGATTACCAACTGCTGCTCTGTATCCGCGGGATCTATAAGTACTCCTCCGGTTGCTGAAATGAATACTACCTTCAGGTTCAGAAGGTATCAAATATCTAGAATTGCCTTGTCCATAAGTCCAATTTTGATACAGGGGCAAAAGTGACAATTTCTGGTCAAAGCGGGGTCCACATGTGGCCTACTTCGCACCAAAAAATATGCCAGAGACAATGTTCTCCAAATTCGTCAAACTTAGTGTCTACAAGTCCAGAATGATGATAAGAATCCAATAGAATGTCTAGAACTGGATTTCGATGAGCCGATACCAAAATCGCCTGTCAAGTGGAGCTGTGGGGCCCACGATATGCAATTTTGTCAAAGTTCTCAGAATCGAACCAAACTTGGGTCACAGGACCAGAAAAATGCTACGAGTCCGATGGCATAAGTTTCGTTTCGAAACTATGAGCATACACGAATTTACAATGAGCTCTAGAATATGGCCGATATGGGGTATTGTCGACGGATACGCGTTGATTCCGGTGTGCACGCACATCCAAATTAACTTCCACGAAATCCTACACATCCGTATTAACGGCACGTACCTTTCGGTGAAGTCTGCATCGACTAAGTCGTCCCGTTTAGTGGGGCGCACCCAGTTCCAGGAAAAATAGGGTATTTAAATAACCAATATTTCGGTCATTTTTACCCTCAAATAACGTGAAATTTATACCTCAATAAATTACACTAAAAATAGGATTAAAAACTATGTCATACAGACTAAATAATTGTTGAGGCCAATTTTGAAACCATTTAACTGGTTGGTCGCAAAACGGTCGCGAACTAGGGAGTTCGGGATGAATTCTGAATTTTTAGAATTGGGAGTTTAATTTCCTGATTTTGCGTCACAGTTTGCGATAGCCACAGGACGCGATGCGCTGGTCATGCAGGGTTCATGTAGCAACAGACAGAACAGAAAATGAGGCAGCGAGGAGAGAGAAAAACTCATCGGAATAGGGCATCGGTATCGACTGTAAGTCGCGAACTGGGATGGCGCGGTGACTGAGCTCGGTCGTCATGGCGACGATGTGCTCGACGTGGCTTGGCGGAGAGGGGCGGTGGATGGCCGGGGCTACTACTGGTCGTAGGCGGCGGGGTCGTCGACATCGCCGGAGAGAGCTCGTCGAAGTTGGGCGGCGGATAGACGGTAGATGAAGGGTGAAGTCGGAGAGGGGAGGTGGTCTGTTGGGAGAAGTGGTGGTGGAGGTTTTTATAAGGTGGCCGTCGGCCGTTGACGCAGAATGGCCGGCTGTCGAGGAGGCGAACAGCACCGGGGGAGGCGGGGCGCTGTCGGGAAACGACCGGGAGGGGAAGCAGTTCGTCGGGTTTAATTGGAGTTACTGTAGCGGGCGGTTACGGGTTCACGGGTCAGCGGGTCAACGGGTTCAGATCGAAATCCGACCCGCTAAGATTTGGTTTCGGTTCAGGATTTGGGCCAGTTTGGGTTGGTTATGTTTAATAATAAACCCGGTTTATTTTGGGTTTAATTAAAATAAAGTTTTTAGGTCTTTAAAACTAATTCTGGGATCCAATAAATTCCAAAAAAATTGCTTTAAGTCTATTATTCTATTTTATAACCAAAAATATTATTTTCATAATATTTTAATATTTAATAAAATCATTTAAATTTATTTAATTTAGAAGAATATTTATTTTTATTCCTGAAAAAACACAGAAAATTCCAGAAAAATTCCAAAAATTTATTTTTAAATTCTTAAAATTTGGGATGTTTACATCTATAGTAAATACAAGAAACATAGAGGATATCTTAAATAAGAAACTATCAGAGAATGTACTTGCTTAGAATCTGGAGAACATTATCAAAGTTGTCCGAAATGATGCCTCAGAGACCTAAATATGGAATATTATATCAATACAAGATTTTGGAATGAATACAAGTTAAACTAGTCAAATTCTTGGTCATAAAGCTATTTCTAGGTCAAAACAGTCAAACTTGGTCAACTCTGGGTCAAACTAGTCAAACTTCATCAAACTAGCTATTTCTAGGTTGTATGAGGCCGCATAAGACCTAATATGTGGCATCGGTTCACTACCGCAGGCAGATGGCCGCATACGACCCTCATAGCAGTCGAACCTCAATTTTTGACCAAATATCAAGCAGCGTTGATCTTATGCGCCATGCTGAGAATGGTAAAATTCAAAACTTGGAATCTTCGTACTTTACGCCTGCGTGTGCTAAGTCGAAGAAGTCTAGGGCAGTGCAAACTCAACAAACTCAAGCAACTGCCCATTCAACTGACTGTCGGTTGGCGTCGCTAACTGTTATGCGTGTCCCTAACGAAAAGTTGTACAAGACCAACCTGCGTGTCCATCCCGCGGCAGAGAATGGACAGGGCCAGTCTCAAGAGCCTTCAACTAACGGTTTAGGGGAAGTTCCTAAACAAACCCTAGGTTAGAGAGCAAAATCAACGCCTTCACACCATGTGCTTATAATAAGGGTGCGAAGGTAAATCAGCCCTCGTACGACTTGTGCAACATGATTAATCACAAGCACAAAGTGGGGGAAGCAACTACGACATGTGAAGTATCCTCCCCAGGATACCACTATGCCAAAATCATCATCAACTGCTGCTGCAACAAAGTGGCAGTACCCATAAGCCGACAGTCGGTATTCCAACGACTTGTACCCGAAGGCGCCGATCTGGCAACAACCTGGAGATCAGTCGCAAACACCAAAGGAGTAGGAGATGCCCTTCGCCTCATGTTACTCTGCTCAAATGGTCACTTCCACCATAGAAAAAAGAAAATCCAGCACGTCCAGTCCGTTAATCTCAACCAGCGCATTGAGAAGGCGACTACCAGGAGGACCAGCAGCGGAACCTGCATACGATATTTTCTAGAGCACCCTCTGGAAGAAGAAGCTCGTAGCTGTTGGGGGTAGTTCTTTCTCAGATCTACTCGAAGTTTCAGAAGCTCGTGGTAGTAATCCCCTGGACCTATACAATAATTTAATATTTCGAGTAGACAGCAATTCTCAAGGAACAGACACTGGGGGTAGCCACCCTCACCAAGGAGACACAACCTCCTACGCTGGGGGTAGTATTCAATCCGAGTCCAAACATGATATAGTACTACCAGCTCTCCCCAACGGCTATTTACTGCAAGAGTCTGAAATAAAAAGTGCTACATCAACCGTCCCTTTCTACTCGCCTCATGTAAGAACAACATATATGGCAGAGGATGACCACATAGGCCCCAGTGACCGATAATGCCTCGAAATCCTCGAGGCCATGATTCACACTATAAGCGAGTCAATGCATGCCTTGACCAAGTAGTGCTAGACATCAAGGCGATGGTAGCCTCCTAACCACCAATGTCCCCCTGACACGGCTCCCAAAAAGTCTGTCATAAAGTTATTCCAAACACAGGCTAACTGTGTTGAACCTGTAGGTTATTCCCACTATATTGTATTTTTGTGATGTCAATAACTGTGTTGAACCTGTAGGTTATTCCAAACACAGGCTAACTCTTGACCCATCACTGTGATTGGATGCTATTTTTTGATTTTGATAGCTAGGGAAGCTACCAACCTGAATAGAGCATCAGTTTATGTATTCCAAAACCGGGTACATGGTCGATGAAAAACCTCAAGAAAATTGAAGCCAACTCTGTTGCGGCTAGATGGTAGGGAATGAGGTCTTCATGGTGGATTACGTATTCTTCTCTGACTTACCAGACTATCAACTGAGAGTCGCTATAGGCTTCGAGTTGTTCTACTTCTAGTTATTTTGTTAACTGGAGGGCCACAATTATAGTGTTATATTCTGCTATATTATTTGAGCATGGCACTGTAAGAGAATATGTACGATATATTACCAGTTTATCGGGAGAGATGAGGACCACACCTACTCTTACGACGATATGGCCCTTGGGTCCAATTCTTGACATGCCATCAAGGAATACTTGCCATATTTTCCCCGTCATTGTTGTGTTGGATTCCAATACTTCGTCCAGAATGTTTTAGTATAGCTTGGAAGTTTGGCGCACTAGGTTAGAAGCCAGGAAGTCTACCAGTGCATGACCCTTGGCTTCCTTATATAGAATATATACCATATCGTATGGACATAATAACATTACCCACATACAAGAATTAAGTGTGTTGGGCTTTTTTATTTGCAGTCAAAGAGGATTAACCCTCGATATAGTGTGGGTCGTTTATCCAGACACGTAATGGCACATCTTTTGAATGGCAAACACTAGGGCGAGGCATTATTTTTTAACCGAGTTGTACCTATATTCGACACCAACGATCATGTGGCTGAGATAGTAGATGGCATGTTCATGACCCTTACTATTTTTTTGTATGAGTAGGTCCCCCAAAGAGTGGTCCATTGCATATATGTACATCAAGAAAAGATTTTCTATGATTTGGGCCACCAAGGCTGGGGGTTCTGTGAGATATTGTTTGATATCATCAAACGCTTATGAAAGATCGTGAGGCAACTCTAGAGGGGAGTGAATAGAGTGCATCAGAATAATCTACCCAATTTAAGATTATCAGAATGAAGGCAATTGCTAACTAACAGTAAATATAAAGACAACAAAGTAAAGCAGTAAAGTAGAGAGAGAAAGCAAACGCAAACACCAAGATGTATACTGGTTTCCCTCTGAGAGGATTAGTCCAGTCCTGAGAACTCAAGCTCGGAGTTTCTCTACTATAATCCCCAATAGTAAATCATAAGCTTTGATCCGAAGGCTTGCCACTTTTTTACACCACGAGGTTTGATTCGAAGTCTCGCAACTTTACATCTTAGAGAGAAAGAGTAACTGATGGAACAAAGCTCTTTATAACTCAGAAGACTTGTAGACCGAGATCGCACTTGGCAATAGGAAGGATATGGAGTTCTCTTTGAAATGGGAAAGTTAAGGCTTTGGCGGTTTCCTCACAATAGGATAGAAGACTTAAGAATGGTTGAGTTGTTAGGAATGATAATTCCAATCCTATTTATAGTGTGTAGGCAAACAGAATTTGGCCAGAATTCGTTCAGGGTTTTATTCAAATTTCTAATCGTTGGGCCATGAAATAAGGAGCTTATTAAACTGGATGATTTCATACCAAATGGGTAACCGAGTTTGGCACAATTTTGGCTCGAGTTCGATCTCTTAGTATGGTAGACTTTGTAAAGAATGTGGCCTAATTTGGTGGATAGGTTCTTTGGTTCATTTGAGTGGACTAGGTATTTGAATATAGGTATTGGGGTTTTTCAGTACGACTCAGCTTACATCTGTCCTAGACTCAAATAAATGAAAGATTATATTTAAATAGACAAAATACAAACGATATATAATAGCAGTGTTGAGGCTTCGGATCGCAATATATCAATGCTTGGTTTAGTTAACTATCAAAATCAAGTTGACTAAGACCAAATGGGCCAATAATCTCCCCCATTTTGATAATTGACAAACTACAAATAATACTGCAAGTCTTTGATATGAAAGGCTCCCCCGTAACTGTGGAGTAGTTGATATGCTGAAGATAATGTCTGTCAAGTATCGTCTTGTATGCTAATATCATGTATTCTTTCTCTCTCGTTATTATTTGATTAAAATGACATGCTCTCCAAAAATCGGTGAGATGACAAGAAAAATAAGAGAGTAAAGTGTATACAGGATAATATATAATGATAAAAGAAAAAATTTGCATTTAAACTTTATTCTTTTAAAAAAAATATAAAAGTAGATGTGTAGTGGAAACATCATAATAGAACATCTAAATATAAATTGTTGAAATATTTGAATCTATTGAGTAATTAATTGTCATTTTCTTCATCTTCATCATTTAGTTCAAGTGTTATGTTTGGATCAAAGAAGGCATCAGCTGGATCCAAATGTCACTGAACATAAGGGTGATCAATATGAAATCCTTGTTGATTTGGATTCCGAAGAATCAAAAAAGGTCCGGCTGGATGCTTCGATAGGGTGTACTGGATGTCTATCAAAGTGTTGCCAATAGCCCGAGTCTGAAGAGTTTGGCGATTATCAATATCACGATTGCGTATATCCTCTTGGTAGAAACGATCACACAACAGATTGAAAATAGACTCTAAGATTTACGGTTGTTTATCAATAGGAGGGACGGAATCAACAGGATGAGTGTTGGAGTTTGATGATGAGTTATAAGGTAGAAGCATAGTTAGCTCAATTCTCCGAATTCTATTGAGATATAAAGGTTCCTCGAGATTTGGACAAGTATCCAATAGAATATTAAAATAGCTAAAAATAGTTAGCAAGTACATGGCGTATAGTAGTGGATGCCCTTTCTTGCAATATTGAACCATTTGCGATAAGATGGTCTGTGGAACATTGAAGTTAATGCCAAAATGCAAGTGATATAAAGCTGACGTTTCTAGATAAGAGACCTCATCAAAGTAAGTCTTCTTAGGTAGAAAAGTTAAAAAGATAATACGATGCATTTTAAATAAGTAACCATTCAAATATCTAGCATAAAATTTTCCAGGTGGACATTCAAGAGGGTGACAAAGGATATTCTTGAAAGAAACTAAAGTTAACATGGTCAAATTGAACTTGCGTGATGTTGACTAAGGTTTGTCCATCAGCTGGAATGCATAGGATTTTACCTAAGTCGTTCATATTGAATTCAATTGGAATACTACGAACTCTAGATGAGACAGTGTCATGTTCATATATTAAGTTACAATAGAACATTTAAATAGTATTGGAGTAAATGTTGGTACGGGTCATAACAAATTCTTCAAGTTAAAGTTTTTGAAGAGTAGGTAGATAGACTATGTGTTGAGAAGTAAAATCAATAGGATGGCCAAAATAGATGTGTCTCTTGGAGAAGTCATTAAACCAATCATTTGAAATTTTGAGGCTTCGAAAGATAAAATTATCGAATTCTTTTATGTTCGGCATAATGGGACAAAAAAGAGAGTCGAAATAGGAATCTTATTTCATTTTAGGGGCTATTGGGAGAGGATGTAGGAGGAAATGCTAAGGTTTATTTATGGAGGAGAAATAATTTTTATTCGTCTGAATGAATGAGCAACGAGATGATCTATATATAGAGTAGCAAAAACCTAAATTAGGAAGAGAATTAAATAACATAGAATATTCTGAAATTAAACTAACCGAGTTCGGTCTAAGCTAGGGCCGAGTTTGAGACGAATTCTGTTGACAGTTATTTCCAAAATCTCAATGTAACTTTAATCGATATTATGCCTTTCTTAACTTGATATAAATACAGAATAATAAGTGCTGAACTTTAAATCGTATATTTTTAAGAGTTTAAATCATCTCGGAGTTGCTGTAGAGGCCAGATCCCAACTAGCGATGGTCCGAAGACACTTAAATACTGTGTTGCCTAAGGTTATTTACACATTTTTGATAGCCGGGCCCTTTTAGCTTGTATCCAAAATTTTCAAAACTTTTAAAAGTGTGACGAAAAATTTCTAAAGCATCTTATGATTCTTATATTTTATCATAATCTAAAAGACCTAATTCTCGACGGATAAAATTGGATCGATCTTCAGCTAAAGGTTTAGTAATGATGTCAGCTAATTGAAGTTCCGTGTCCATATACTCTAAAAAAATATCTCCGTGTGATTGATGATCCCTTAGAAAATGATGATGCATTTCTATGTGCTTAGTACATGAATGGCATATTGGATTTTTGGTGAGATTAATGGTGCTAGTGTTATCGCAGAAAATGGGAATATTCTTATAGTACTGATTGAAGTCTTCTAGGGTTTGCTTTATCCATAAAATTTGAAAACAACAACGTCCTGCAGCGATATACCTAAGAATTTTGTTTCTTAGCTAGTGCTTTTTTGATCGACTTTGCATCAGCATCCGAGTAACCAGCAAGGTCAAAGAATGTGGTTTTGGGATACCAAAAGGCTATCGAAAAAGTCCCTTTAAGGTATCTAAGGATATGCTTATCTGCGTATAAATGTTATTCCTTAGGATTAGCTTGATATCTAGCACAAAGAATACAACAAACATAATGTTTGGACGACTAGCAGTTAGATATAACAAACTATCAATCATACCTTGATACTTACGTATGTTTGTTGGTTTACTACTATCATCAAGGTCAAGCTTAGTCGATGTTTCCATTGGAGTTCCGATAGGTTTTGCCTTATCTATGTCAAACTTTTTGAGCAAATCCTTCGTGTACTTAGCTTGATGGATAAAATTTTCTTGTGAATCTTGTTTGATTTACAATCCTAGGAAGAAAGTAAGTTCTTCCATCATGCTCATCTTAAATTCACTCTGCATATACTTAGAAAACTCATTATATAGCATCTCATTAGTAGATCCAAATATGATATTATCAACATATATTTGAACTAATAACAAAGAATCAGCAGAAGTTTTTGTAAAAAGGGTAGTATGATTTTTTTTAAAAAACCATTTCCAAGTAGAAAGAGGCTAAGACATTCATGCCAAGCACGAGGGGCTTGTTTGAGTCCGTATAGATTCGTAACTTGAATACATAGTCAGGATGTTTGAAATCTTAAAAACCATGGGGTTATTTAATAAATATCTTCTTTGATAACACCATTTAGAAAAGCACTTTTAACAGCCATTTGAAAATTTTGAAGTTATAAAAACTAGCAAAAGCGCAAAGCATTCGAATAGATTCAATTCTAGCAATAGGAGCATAAGTCTCACCGTAGTCAATACCTTCCTCTTGGTTGTGTCCTTAAGCTACGAGATGTTCTTTGTTACGTGTAACTGAACCATCATCTTTTAATTTATTTTGGAAAACCGATTTAGTACCAATGATCGAATAATTATTAGGTTTAGGAACAAGTTTCAAAACTTGATTGCGTTCAAATTGGTTGTGTTCCTCTTTCATAGCAGAAATCCAAAATTTATTAGCAAAAGTTTTATCAGTATTTTTAGGTTCTATTTGAGAAATAAAAGCAACATTTACAATGATATCTCTATTTGAGGAACGTGTACTTATACCTGTTGATACATCACCTATTACCAAGTCGTTAGGATGATCTATTGAGAACTTTAGACTCTTTGGCAGACTTTCCAAATGACTTATACTGTTTGCATCTTCTGATGTCTTATTAGTTTTGGGTTCACTACCTTCACCGTTGCTGTCATTTAGTGCTTGAGTGTAGTGCTCATCAAATATAACATTGATTGATTCTTCAACAGTCAATGAGGTCTTGTTGAATACTCTGAATCCTTTACTTTTGGCAGCATAACCTAGAAAAATACCTTCATCGACCTTGAAGTCAAATTTTTCTAGATTATCTTTGGTATTAAGAATAAAATATTTGTAGCCAAAAACTTTAAAGTAACTAATTGTGGAGATTCTACCAAACCAAAGTTCATAGGAGATTTTCTTCAATATTGGTCGAATAAGAACCCTATTCAAAATATGGCATAAAGTACTTACAGCTTTAGCCTAAAAGTATTTCGGAAGGTTATAATGATTTAACATGACTCTAGCCATATCGCCAAGTGTTCTATTCTTCTGCTCTATAATACCATTTTGTTGTGGAGTTCTAGGACAAGAAAATTTATGAGAAAAACTATTTTTATTGCAAAATATTTGGAAATAATTATTTTTGAATTCGCCTCCATGATCACTTTGGATACGAGTAATCATAAAACCATTTTCATTTTGAACCTTTTTTCAAAAAGTGATAAATTTAGAAAATGCTTCATTTTTGTTTGCAAGAAAATAAATCCATGTGTATCTAGATAAATTATCAACAATAACATAAGCATAAAGCTTACCGCCAAGACTGGCGACTCTACTGGGTCCAAACAAGTCCATATACAAGAGTTGGAGAGGTCTAGAGGTACTTACAGAGTTGATTGATTTAAAAGAAGATTTAGTAGATTTATTCTTTTCACAGTCAGCACATACCATATCTTTCTTGAAAGTAATCTCTGGTATGCCTCTTACGAGTTTCTTTGAAAATAGTCTTGTAATATTATCCATGTTTGCATGTCCTAGATGCATATGCCATAGCTAACTATCATCTTTGTTGGCGTATAGACATTTGCCTACATTGTCAGTGTACTTTGCAAGATAAAAAAAATATATTGTCTTCCCTGATTTGTTCAAAGATAACCTTACCAGCGGATCTTTCGTAAATAGAACATTTGTTTTTAATGAAGTTAATACCATAACCATGGTCAGGTAGATGACTGATGCTGAGTAGGTTATATTTTAAGTTTGTTACTAGACAAAAGTCCATTATGACAAGATAGGGAGGAACACCTATATTACCATTACTAATAATGTATCCTCTGAGGTTATTGCCGAAGGAGACGTAATCTGCTTTCTTCATCGATAGCATTATAAATAGGTTAGCATCACCAGTCTTATGTCGTGAGCAAACACTATCGAGAATTCACTTGCTTCTGGCATGAAAGGGTTGGTCCACCTACAAAACGAGTTATAGATGTAATCCTTGGTATTCATTTCTTTGAGGGTCCTGCTGTGTTAGTTTTTGGTACCCATGCATAATCATTTATATCTACTAATTTCCTTGTTCTACAGAATCTAGATATATGTCCTTTCTTACTACAGTAGTGACATATAGCTGTGTGATTAATGTTTGGTACAGCATGATAGATATGATTGTGTGAAGCAATTCTTTGTGGTCTATGTGAATAGAATACATGATTGTGTGGAACATTTTTTGTGGTTTTCTATAAAAGAATGCATGATTGTGTGAAACATTTGTTTATAGTTTTCTATAATAGAATGCATGATTGTGTTTGGTTCTATATGCATGATGATTGCATGAACTGTTATGCATGTAGGTAGGAACATAACTGTGAGTATTCTTTTGTCTTGCTATGTGTCTCGTGTTAGGTTGGGTGGAGGTTTGTTCGACATGTTTACCCAATCTAATCTCCCCAATCTAATCTCTAACTTTTTGGAGGTAGCATATACCTCATCATATTTAGAAGTGAGAGCATCTATTCTACGTGCAACAATAGAATACTTCTTCTTTTCAGATTTAAGTTCTTCCTTAAGTTTAGCGTTATTAGGAGAGCTCTTGTAAAGACTGAAAAGTACCTCATGGAAGTTAAGCTTAAGTCTAGAATTTTCGTCTGAATCATTTGAGGTATTCTTTACTTCACTTAGTAGAGATGTTAGTCTCTCTATTTCAGTTTGATATTCTTGAACATCTTTCTTAGCATGCTTGTAATTATTTCTAAGTTTCCTCAAATTATCAAGCAGATCACTAAAAGTATTACCTAGTTCATCAAAAGTAAAATCATCATAAGAGTTGTTATCGGTTACCTAATCAGCTTAACGACATGAGGCATAGGTTTGCTGCTTCTCTAGGATTCTCTTTTTTGGATTCACTAGCTTCACTTTCGTGGTAAATACTAATGTTTGAATATTTTTGTGATGATATTCTTCTAGTTGAGTAATTGTGACAATTTTCTTTTCTTAGGGTTGGACAATTTTTCTTTATATGCCCTATCTTCTTACACTTGTAGCATATAGGGTCTTAATTGCTGTTGTCAATAGGCTCCTTCTTCTTTGATTTCTCAAGCTTTAAATTTTTTTTGAAGGTTTTGGTGGTTAGGGCAACCTCCTCATCTTGAGACTCATTGTCGTCGGAGTTATAGTTGGTGATTTTTTTATGATGTGCCTTTAGAGCGATTATCTTCTCCTTGGGAGTAGGTAATTTAAATTTCTTGAGATCCAGCTCGTGAGTCATCAACTTGCTCATGAGCGTCTCGAGGGTCATTATGGTAAGATCATTCCCTTCTATGATTACTGTGGCCTTAGGATTCCAGTTCTTGGTGAGTCCCCTGAGTACCTTGTGAATCTTCTAATGATTGCTGTACTCCTTGCCAAGTGATAATAGAGGGTTGACGATGTCGAGGAATATCGTAAATATTTGAGTGATCGTCTAATTTTGCTTCATCTTGAATGTTTCATACTCTTGTGTTGGACGACTTATTTTTAATTTCTTCACTTGGGAGATTCCTTCATGAGTGAACTCAAAAAGTTTCCATACTTCATGCGAAGTTTTGTAAATGGAGACCTTGTTTAATTCAATTTTGTCTATAGCACAAAATAGAGCATTAATAGCTTTAGCATCAAGACTAGCTTGTTTCTTTTTGGTGTTTGTGTACTTATAATAACGCTTCTCTAAAAGGATAACATCTATGACTATATTAGGTGTCTTCTTGTATCCTTCTACTACTACAACCTAAAGGTCAAAATCAAGGGACTTTAGGTAGAAGCTCATATGTGTCTTCCAGTACGTGTAGTTAGTACCATCAAATAAAGGTAGCCTATTTGTGAACTGGCCTTCACCATTGCTAGTGTGGATATATCTAACAGTTGCCATAAGTCTCTTAGGATGTTAAGCCAAATATCAAAAGAACTAGCTATAATACCAATTGAAGGACCGTGAGGCAACTCAAGAGGGAGGGTGAATTGAATGCAGCAAAATAATCTACCCAATTTAAGATTATCAGAATGAAAGCAGTTGCTAACTAACAGTGTATATAAAGATAATAAAATAAAGAAGTAAAGTAGAGAGAGAAAGCAAACACAAACACTAAGATGTATATTGGTTTTCCTCTGAGAGGACTAGTCCAGTCCCGAGAACTCAAGCTTCATATTTTTTCATTATAATCACCAATAGTTAATCACAAGCTTTAATCGAAGGCTTGCCACTTCTTTACACCACAATATTTGATTCGAAGTCTCACAACTTCATAGCTTAGAGAGAGAGGGAGTAATTGATAGAATAAAGCTCTTTACAATTCCGAAGACTTCTAGACCGATATTGCACTTGGCACTAGAAAGGCTAGGGAGTTGCTCTTTGAGATTGGAAAGTTAAGGCTTTGGAGGTTTTCTTACAATAGGATAAAAGACTTAAGAATGGTTGATTTGTTAGGAATGAGAATTCTAATCCTATTTATAGTGTGTAGGCAAATAGAATTCGGTCAGGATTTAATAGAAATTTTCCACCGTTGGACCATGAAATCAGGAGCTTATTAAACTGGTTGAGTTTATACCAAAAGGGTAACCGAGTTTGGCACGAGTTCGGCCTGAGTTCGATCTCTTAGTATGGTAGACTTTGTAAATGAATGTGGCCTAATTTGGTAGATAGGCTCTTTGGTTCATTTGAGTGGACTAGGTATCTGGATATAGGTATTAGGATTTTCCAGTGTGACTCAGCTTACATCAGTCCTATACTCAAATAAATAAAAGATTATATTTGAATAGACAAAATACAGATGACATGTAATAGCAATATTGAGGATTCAGATCGCGACATATCAATGTATGGTTTAGTTAACTATCAAAATCAAGTTGACTGAGATTGGATAGGCCAACAACTTGTTGTCATGCCTCATCCTAGATGAAAGTTACTCCTTTCTTTATGACTTGTGTGAATGATTGACATCGTCATGAGAGGTTTGATAAAAACCTTCTGATGAATGCTAAACAACCCTGGAGTCCTTGTAGCTCCCTGAGATTCTGTGGTGGATTCATTTCAAGGATAGCTTTGATTTTATCGGGTTAGAGCCGGATACCTTTGGAGGTTATCACAAACCCGAGAAACTTGCCACTAGAAACTCCTAGGTAAGACTTAGCGTAATTCATATTGAGCTGGTATTTGCGCATTAATTCAAACATCATTCTAAGATCTTAGAGGTGATAATATTTGTGGTGACTTTTGAACACAATGTCATCCACGTAGCATTTTACCTTTTTGCACAGATGTTAACAAAAGATTGTGCTCATGGCTCGCTGGCACGTTGTGCCTAAATTTTTTAGACCGAAAGGCATTACTGCGTAGCAATATACCCACATCAATATTCTGAAGGATTTGTGTTTTACATCATCTGGGGATATCTTGATTTGATTATAATGCGAGAATCCGTCCATGAAAGACATGCGCTCGAAGCCACATGTGTTGTCGATCATGATGTCTGTAATTGGGAGGGAAAATTTATCCTTCGAGCAATCTGTATTTAGGTCTGGGTAGTCTATACGAATTCAGATCTTTTCCTTCATTTTTATAACTGGAATAATGTTTGTAGAAGCATGAAAAATATGCTGTAAAGTTATACACAGTATTTCAGTACTGGGCGGCGAAAGACATGACTTTAGAGCCATCGGCGTACAACAGAGCTTCATCGCTAGTACAACATAAAATATAAGCTCCAGAGATAACCCGCATATAATGCAGTATTTCCAGACTGCTTCAGCATATAAAAGTTGCTACCTCGCCTTTATGGCGTAAAACCCATCTGCTTTTTAATGCTGTGGGAAAATTATACGAGGAACGCCTTATATCCCTCAAACGAGCTGTACGAGGAATACTTCCAATTTTGCGAATGAACCTGTCAGATAGTACAATGAACCTGACTCCTGACAAAGGGTACATCACGACTATCCAGACGACGGCTGTAATGATGATTAGCCACAGAGACCCAAACCGTCATTTAGTGACATTTTCTTGATATAAATTGCTTTTACGTATTCAAGGAAATACGCTGCCTAGTTTTATACAGGCAGATATGAGCTTTTATGCTCAGCAGAAGACAAAACAAACTGCCACGTCAAAAGCTGCTCTTCGTACAGAGCTCGAGGCACGTCTCTGCATTTAATGCGCAGAATGGGGGCAGATCTTTGTATTTAATGCACGAGATTTGGTTCTACTTTCGAAGACTGGGTGAGCCATGATTACTGTTAATACGTCCATGTCATCTCTACTATATATTACGCCATCAGGCTATTTTTAGCTTTAGGAGCACGTTGTACGCTATCTCCTTGAAATACGCCAACCTGGCTATTTTTAGCTATAAGGAGTACGTCGTATGCTATCTCCTCGGAATACGCCAACTCAGGCTATATATTTTGCATTGGTGAGTGACAAGACTATTCGGCCCAGAATACGCTCAAGATCTCAGTCAAAGAAGGACAACTGGCTATCTCTACACCAGATACCTATCCATGCAGCATCAAGCTTCTATGCTTACTTGGCTTCTACGCCAACTTACCAACTATTCGTCTTTTGCGCCATGGTGACAATTATTGGCTTCTATGCCAACCTTTTCTACGCAAGGGGCAGTTACCTACGTGGCTTGCATGCCGTGATCCTCGCAGCAGTTATACGTGTTACCTCATCATGGGACACGCGTCACACGCAGATTCAGAAGATCATCTATACGTAGGTGGCAGTTATTATAACCGCCGCATAAAAAGTGCCATACTCTCCACTGTCCGGCTTCTACGCCGACTGGAAGGTTACTGTCACTAAAACCCTATAAATAGAGACCTCTATTGACAGAGGTCCGATGGGGAGGGTCAAAGATTTGGAGCTGGAGAACTTAAGGTCAAAAATTGATTTTTTTTCAGAGAGAATAGTCCAGAGCATAGACAGAGAGTAGTGATCGACAATTTTGGCATCAAGCATCCACTCCCCTTTGCAATCTTTGAAGCTTCTTCTTCTTCTACAGCACTTCTTCATCAACGTGTGGTCCAAGGGACAAAGTGATCGACCGTAGATCAGACTCCTATAGCAATATTTACCCAGATTAAAAATTGTACCTAACATCCTCGTATAGGATTAATAGTACTTCTTGTTTGTAAACCTAAGAAAGGGTTTCGTATAAACCTAGTTTTATTTCTTCCGTTTATTGTCAAACACAAGATGGCGACTCTGCTGGGGACGACTTTCTCATGTGACGAGAAAGCAATTGCTCAACAAGATGCAGTATCAGTCGGATCAATGAAGAAGACCTTGGTCGTCCAGTTCGACCAATCCGCTTACGAAGATATGCTTCGAGCTGGGGGTAGATCTCACTCTCTCTCTGTCCAAGACAACAGGAAATTGTGTAAGGTCTGGATGCCTCGGACATCTCCTACCATTCCTGCCGACTCTCTGGCTTCTCCGACCAACAAGGTTGTAGCTTCGCAACCTCCGCGCCTTGCACGTAAAACCCTATCTTTCGTCTGTGATGTGGCAAACAAAACTTCTAGCAATGCCTCAGTGCTTCTCCAGAAGCCTACTCCGCACTTTACGTGTAAAACCCTGTCTTCCATCTGTGACTTGGCAGACAAAACTTCTGGCAATGCCTCAGTGCTAGTCCAGAAGTCTGCTTCGCACTCTGCGCGTAAAATTTAGTCTCCCATCTATGATACGGCATACAAAATTTCTGATAATGCCTCAGCGCCAAATCAGAAATTCTAAACGTGCTCTGCGCGTAAAAATATATCTGCCCTTCGTGGAAAAGCAGATGATCCCTGCAATCTACGCAAGGGAAAATAAGTGGCGAACTTCTCAACTTCTCGACCTTTACGCTAGCAAGAGAAGAATCTGTCCGCTATTCAGATTATGCGAGAAGCTGATGGCCGATTGAGGACTTCCTCAGTTCTACGCCAGCCTGAGCAGAGTTCTAATTTATGCCAAGTCAAGCCCCTCGACGTAAAGAAGGCCCAGTTGGTCGATAGATTTGCTCCGAATGGATCAGCTACTGCTCATGTGGCTGGACTGTTGTATACATATGGCAGTAAGAGGGTTGGGGTTCCCAATATCCGCACGCCAACTGATGTAAACAAGAGGAATAAGCCTTCTTCTTCTTATTTTGTTAATCCTCCTGACTTGCGTGAATATCTGATCCAGAAGCGTAAAGAGAGAGGATTTCCTGATATGTCTATTAAGCCTCCTAGGGAGCACTATTGTAATAGTCATAGGATTGTAGTTAATTATTGCTGTTCTGAAACAAAACGGTTGGTTTTCGACCGGTTGAACTACTCTGTGCCTTTACAGGAAGAAGAACCAATATACGCATCAGTGAACATGGCTTCACACGTTCCTAGAGGAAGGTCGAATTCAAGACGTCATTCCTCTAGAATTCCAAGCCAAAGGAGATTCAACAAACTCCTTAAGAACATTGAAGCTGGGGTATTCCGAAACAACCGTTCAAGGTCACGACAACCGGCTTCGTATTCTTCTGATTCTGACACTGGGGGTCGCCAGTTTCCCAAATCAGATACTGAAAGTATAGAGTCATTCTCTATAGAGACCTATACTAGCCCTACAATGACATCTAGAGAAATGGGGGTCTATGCCATTGAAGATGAACACGAAAAAGCTTTCTCGTTAGGAAGTACTGAGCAACGGGTCGCTGTGCTAGAGACATCTCTGAAAGAGATATAGTCCATGATGGGGAATATGCACCAGATGATGCTGACTCAACACACAGCTACTATAGCTCAAGTGTCACTACTACATTTTTTAGTAAAGGGTATTTTAGTCTTTTCCTATTTAATTAAATATTGTGCATGGTAAATAATTATTTATTATATTATTTAATTATTGTTAAATGTTATTTAATTATTTTGGACTTATATTAGTGACCCAACTAGTTTAGTTTGGACCCATGGACCAACATGAATTAATTAGTTAGACTTGGCCCATTTAGAAAGCCCATTGTTAAGGAGATGGATTAAATTAATTAAATCATTAGACTAGAAGCTTCATTCCTTAATTATTTTTTTATGAGAGGCCCAAGGGGTACATTGGACATTTTATAATTGCTTGGGGAAGGGGTAAGGCTGGCCTATATTAGAGGGGAGAAAATTCTCTCTCTTCTCATTCTTATTTCCAAATCTAGATCTAGAATTTTCCACTCCCAAATGCCTTTCATTCCCATTCCAATTCTCTACCAAATTCATTCCAAATTCTTCCCAATTCACCATTAGAAAGTTGAAAAGCAAGGATCTAGAAGGAGGAAGTAAGGATCTACAAAGAGGAGCAAGGATCTACAATTTGGAAGCAAGTTTATCTCAATTGGAGGATTCATTGGGAATCCATCTCCCAATAGGTATAATTCAGTTTTTTCCATTAAAATAGCTTCTAAATATGAGATTTAATTATGCAAAATCAACCTATATGTATGTACTACCCATAGGACTTGGTTTTGTGTTCATAGGAGACCCATGGAGAAAGTTATGGTGCTTTTTGTGTCAATTTTGATAGAATTCCGAATTTATATTTTGTTGTGTGTGTCAATTGATCCTATAGATCAATTAGGCATGTACTTATGTGTATGGGGCTAGTGTCGTGTCCACAATTGGGTACGTGTAGTCGTATCCCAATAATTTGGTGATACGTGTCATTTTGGAGATTTTTTTCTCCGACACGGGACTATGTACATGTCGTATTTTGACACGGACACACATAGATCTACATTTGACCCTTTGATTCGGTCATAAATAATATTTGTAACTTGTTTGTGTCCTTCGGGGTGCAATTGGTTGTGTGTTGGACTCGTGTCGCATGCGTATCCTAGATCTAGTGGGATACGGTGTGATACTCTCCAATTGTGTGTGTTTTGTATACATCTAATTATTTATGCTTTAATTCTTGAATTATAATTAGTAAATATATATAGTTGTTACATATTTATTTTAGTATATTTATTGTAGCATAGATCTATATATTTTTATGTGTACTAATATGATGTATAAATATATATGTAGCTTTCTTTACATGCATTTATATATGTTACAACTTGTTAAAATAAATTATATATAAATGTTTTATAAAAATATTTATGTGTTTAAATGAGTAATTATATTAATTATAATTATTATATAATTAATTGTATATTAATGAATATATTTTTATGTATGCTTCTAGCCATGTTAAATATGTACATTAATGCATGAAATATGTATTGTAGTTTTTAATATTTATTTATATATATAGGATTATGTATATATAGATATATATATTTATTTAATTGTTTTATATATATATATATATATTGGTTTATATATTAATATATATATATATCTATATATAATGATTGCTTTTAGCGACAGCAGCTATTAATAATAGATCCTGTCATTAATAACCTTGAGCAGTCGCAGCAGCCGCTGAAGCTATTAATGACAAATTCTGTCATTAAATGCACAACAGCGGCGGGCGGAAATGAGCAGCAACGGCGACGAAAATTTTGGTGACAGTTGAGAACTGTCACCAATAAGTGACAATAGTGGGTTTTACACAGCAGCTTTGGCGACAGTTTTTCTGTGACGGTTCGAACTGTCACTAAAAGGCTGTTTATTGAAAATAAATATTTTCCACACAGTTTTTCAGTGACAGTTAGGCAGTTTTGGTTTATATTTTATATATTATATTTATATATATATGTATATATAAATATATTTGTGGTGAGTTATAATACTAGTATTGTTATTATTTTATTTATATATAATATATTAGTTTATATATAATATATTATGTATTAGAGTAAATAATATACCTATATGTATCTTGAGCATTACTTTGTGTGGATACCAATTGGGTTCAAAACCTTGATTCCTATTTGTTGTATTTAATATTCTATATTATATACTTTATTGATTGGTATATAAGTATTGTGAGGTTTACCTTGGATTCACGTATCCGAAGATACGGTATCCAAATATTTAAGGACGTAGTCTTATGACTTAGAGCTTAGTATTTTGATCCAAGTTTTTGGTGCTAGATTTGTACGACCTAGAAATAGATAGTTGACCTTGGGTTGACCATAGTTGACTTTAGTTGACTTTAGAGTTGACCACAGTTGACTTTTGACTTAGAATTGGCTTATTGACCTAGAAGTTGACTAGTTTAACTTGTTCTCTTCTCGGGACATTGTATTGATGTTGTATTCCATATCTAGGTCTTTGAGGCACCGAGTCAGACATCTGTGAGACTGTTCTTTGGACTTCAGATGAGTACATTCTCTGATAGTTTCTCATTTATGATTTTCTCTATGTTCACTGTATCTAGTGTAGATATCCATGTTCTCTCGACACTATGGTTACACGGATTGGTATATCCGGATCTCGTCATGAGATGTTATTCCTTGGTATATGGTGTATATGGTGCAAGTATTGTTTCATTGGTTATCTTGTACATGTACAGACACCGATTTTCGGGAGGAGTCGCTCTCTTCTTGGGAAATCTAGTGCCATAGCATACCGTGGTTGGATCTATTATACCAGTCGGGGGTGGGGAGTATTAGTATAGATATATGATCAAACCCCTATTGAATAAAGTACAGATTACTGAATAGTGTTGATCATGCACCGCACGTATGATTAGCCCGGCCGCATTGCATCTTGTCCAAGCCGATCACATGTTAAGCTAGTACTCACACACTTAGTCATTAGTATTATTGTTTCATTGGCATTTGTTCATTATTGTATTTATTTCTAGTATTTTCTTATTGTACATATATCTCTTATATCTATTGTGCATCTTGTTTATCCACAGCTATTTACTGTTACATAGTTTTTATCATTAATTAGAACTGCTGTTAGAGATGTACTCTGCTCCTTTTCTGACTGGATATATTTTTCCAGATGATACTAAGGAGTGGTACCCTACCTTTTCTGGACCCCAGGATATTATGGGTTTAGATTCTGAGACCCTGGCTCAAGAGGGACTTATCCCAACTGAGACAGTTGACCCTGGAGTTGTAGCCTCATAGTATTCTTTTGTACTGGATTTATCTCTAGCTTATTTCTGTATTTCTTCAGACTCATTGATGTATTATTTTAGACTCATGAGTTGTATTATGACTATTCTATTCTTATCTAATTCATGCTCATTTCTATCTTAGTTCTGTGATTGAGTATACTATCATTATTGGTGGTTCATTATATTGTTAGAAAGAATATCTAGACAGCGTTCTACCGCCGATTCTGCGGCGTAGGCTGGGCGTTGTTTCCGACTAGTGCCCTTACACCGGGTGCGGGTCGTGACATCAAGCATCGGTCCCTCTGACTCAGATACGTGTGGGGGTAGACTTACCACCATCCAACGTGAATCAGGAGCCTGCTCTAGATCAGGAGACAGCAGCTCCTCCACTTCCTAAATTCGGAGAATGTATTGCCTCATGTTGGGGTTACGATACAACCAATTTTTCACCACTCCGCGGTTCTTCTACCAACTGAAGATTCGATGCAGGCAGTGAGAGAATTGAACGCCCAATTTGATGCCTTAAAACATAAGGCTTAGCTAAAGAAATTGGAAATTAACCAGCCTTATCCAGCTATCTGGGATGAGGTCCCTTTCCCTCCTAAATACAAACCACAGACTATGGCTTTGTTTGAGGGGAAGACATCACCGAGCCAGTATATGAACTACTTCAGTATGATGATGGTGTTATTACAAGGGAATGATGCCCTTCTCACTTGAGTGTTCAAAGGCTGTCTCTCGGGAGTGGCTTATCAGTGGTACCTTAGTCTTGCGGACAACTGCATTACTTCTTTGAAGATTTCAAGAATTTGTTCTTCGCGCGATTCTACGAAGGAGGGATGGACATGTCTATGTTCTCTCTCATTGAAGTAAAGCAGAAGGAGAAAGAGAACGTTCATACTTTTATCGAACATTTTCGTCAAGCCACTTTGCAAATGCCTCCAGGAGTTCCAGACTCGGCATTGGTAGATATTTGCAGGAAGAATCTTCTTATAGTAATCTCGGTGTTCACAGGACCATATCAGTTCCATGATTGGCCCTCGTTCATCATCTCAGCGGTAGCCGCTGAAGAAAATAGTCGAAAGGCGCGTGATAATAGAATTATGATATCTGCCTCTTATAGAGGTAAGAGGTCATCCGCCAACAACGACCATCCCCTTGGTTCCAAAGGAAAAGAAGCTCTAGCGATCAATATATCCAGGCAAAAGACTGCAGCAACAACACAGACAAAACCTGGTACTTCCAGGCCCATTGAAGTGTACTATTTTGACGACGACGATATTCCGAGCATATTCGAGTGTCTCGTCAAAAGCGGCAAGATTACTCTCCCTGAGGTAAAGTGGCCTAATGAAGTCGGCAGTACTAATAATCCCAAGTACTGCATTTTCCATAGGTACATACATCATCCCACAAAGGCGTGTTATGTACTAAAGAGAAAAATCTAGGAGTTGATCGATGCTAAGGCCATCACTCTGCGCAACAGCGAGAAGACAGTCACAGCCAACATGAACTCTCTTCAATTTGGCAATCTGTCTCCTCAAAAAATTCCGGATGGTGTTGTACCTATTTCTCGGACAACGATTAACATCGTTAATCTTCCTCCAGCCAGGGGTCAAAATCATAACCTGTTACCCTTAACTACTGTCACTACCACTTTTCCAAATAAGGGCATTTGTGTAATTTTACCATTTTTAAATAATTATGAATTTAATAAATTGCTAAGTTTTGTAACTAATTATATTATTATTAGTATGTTTTGTGTTTAGGTCAAAACCCTAGAACTCATTAGGACAAACCCTAATGAGAAACCCTAATTTTAAACCTAGTTCTAGTGAAACCCTAGACTGACTTAACCTAAGTTTATTCGGTTCTACATGAGAGGGCCAGGGGGTTTAGTCTAAAAACTATGCATGGAAACCCTAAAATTGCTTTAATATAAAAAGGAAGCCTCTTTCTAAGCTATTCTTCACGTAGAGAAAAGGAAACCCTAGCCTCCACAAGAGAAACCATCTCCCCACCCAATTTTTGAGATCAAACCCTAGGTTCCATTTTCTCCTTCTCCAAAGCAAGGAACGTGGGTCAGAAAGCCTTGGAGAAGAAGAACCTCATTGAAGAAACCATCCCTGCAGGTAAAACCCTAGTTTTTATTCCTTTAATTTCTGTTTTCAGATGGTAATGGCCATTAGGAACCCACCCTTGATGTGTAGTTCGATTTTTAGGGTTTTGGATTGGGTTTGGTGACCAATATGGGGTTTTTCCCAATTATCAGGAACCCTAACCCTAGGTGGTTGTTTATAGACTGATTTCACCCTCTTATGTGTAGGTTAGATATTGATTTAAGGTTTTGCTTTGGGTTTTTAGGAGATCTTAGTGTGGTTTTCGTTTGTGCACATTATGTGTTTCGGGAAATGCTTCACAGGATGAATACCTATCTAATTTACCCTAATAATAATCTAAATTGATGTATGATGTGTATATATATATATTTATACATATGTTTGCAGATGTGTTGTGTTTGGGGGAAGAATGCACTGTGGGGGATGTGCAGTGAGTGAACTGTGCACAGTCGAGTTTTGGCTCAGAACTGTGCACTGTGAGCAGTGTGTATTGGGGGTCTGATAGTCGGGTTTTGGGGGATTACCAGTATGTTCCTCAGTGATTAGTTCTAGGGAGTTTTGTGTATCAGTGTGGAGTTTTGGTATCAGGGAATAGGGGTTAATTGGCTGTGTGAGTGAACCATAGTGTCCCTGTGTCTAGGTATTATCTAAGTGCCTGTGTATATTGTGAAGTGATAATTTCCTATGTGTTAGATGCCAATGTACATCAGTAAACTGTGGCTGTGTAGCAGAGTAGGGAATAGGCATGTGTTCGTGTGAGTACCCCAAAACAGTGTGTGTGTGTATTTTAGAAACTGTGAACTTGGGTGTGACTGTGTGTACAATGTGTATCAGTACCTGGGTAGGGTGGTTGTGTGAACCTAGATAGGTCTGTGTGCAGAAATTGTATTCTGTGTGTGTGAGTAGATTTATGTGTGTGTAGATGTTTCTGTGAGAGTGAACTTAAATCCTAGAGTTCACAGTGTGTGACTTACCTAGGTGAATCAAGGTGTAGTGAAACTGTGTATTTTTCCTAGTGTGTGCATCCCTGTTCAAACTGTGTGTCTCAGTTAATGTGTACATCAGTATTTGGGTGATGAATACCTGTGTAGTATCTCAGAAATCAGTGTGTGGGTAGATGATACTTTGAGTATCCTAATAACTGTGGGTATATGTGTGTTCAGTGTAGCAGTTTTGTGTGTGTGCACAGCTGAGTTCTTCAGGGTTATAGGTGTCTGTGAGTGTATCCATATGATTTCTGTGTGAGTGATCAAGGATCATAGTGCCTATGGATCCTGCCAGTAGCCATATTGCTTGTCTCAAAGCTTAAGCCATGTATGTGCAAGTCTGAACAAATTCCAGACTGTGAAACTGTGAATGGCTCATTAAATCTATATCTTGGACTGATGCATTTGTTAGTATTGGTGTACTCTCTATAAACTATGCCTCAGTGAGGGAGAGATGTATTGTGTATGTGGTTATATGTTTACCTGTGTATGGAGATGCATTAGTTGTAAGGAGTGTGAGATCTGTGTGTGTAGGTAACTCCAGGGGTACTCGAGCACAGGTGAGTAGAGGGTGTGTACCAGGTATCTCAGTGTGACTATGTGTGTATTAGTGTTGGTTCTACAGTGCAGTGGGTAGGAGAGGTAAGGTCTGAGAGCAGTATCAGACAGTTTTGGAGTTCCTGTCAGTGTGTAGATTTAGGTGAGTGTTTTGTGTTAGTTTAATTTTATGAGTGGCTGTGTGTGTAGAATCTGGATATCAGTATATATTAGTGTGGTGTGTCCCATAAATCCCAGATCAGTATAACTAGTATTTTTCCCTATGTGTAACTGTGCAGTACACCCAGGTTTGGGGAAGGGAACTAGGTTCAGCACAGGGGACTAAGAAGTAGTAACCTAGAGTACACATGTATACTAGAGTATTATGTCTGATACTCATAAGTATCAGTGACTCAGTTGATACAATGAGTCAATAGATGTAGAAATTAGTATCAACTAGTGATTCCAGTATCAGTAGAGTGATTAATTGGTTAGTGTGTTGAATATTAAGTATCAGTTAGCAAATTAGAATGTCAGTTAGTATTAGTAGTTAATAGGGAATATTAGTTATATAGTAGCTTGTTAGTTAATTGAGTATATTATAGAACTGTAGATATTTATCTTTGTCCTCCGTACGGAGTTGAGACTATTGGCAGGATATACTATGTTTGTGTCCTAGACAGCGTTCTACCGCCGATGCTGCGGCGTAGGCTGGACGTACCCACGACTCATGCCCAAATTTCGGGTGCGGGTCGTGACACGTTTTAGTGGTGGCCCATACAGGTCTGTAGTCAGTAGTCTTAGATTCAGATTAAAGTGATATCGTAGTGGTGCTCGCTTAGAGTATTACTACGAGCCTGTTTTAGGAAATAGGAATTAGGCCGAGATATGCTCAATCACAATTAGGAAATTTCTGATTCTTATAATACTACTCTTAATGATTAATTCTTTTAGAAATTTTTACTGTCCTCCCTTGATGATATCGTGTCTATTGCCTTAATTAAATCTTTCGATCTGTCTTCAGGATGCCGCCGAGAAGGTCCCAGAGACTAGGAGCAGCAGATTCAGAGAGGTCTACCACCTCTCGCACTGCCGGACAGACATCAGCAGCACCTCCTACATCTCCAGTACATGTGGGAGTGTCTGCAGCATTCGGGGGTCCTCCACCACCTGTTCAGAGGGTCCCCGCAGCTACGACGGAGCTACCACCACCACCACCACCAGTTCAGTATCCCGGAGGTGTGCCTGCCGATGGGGCACAGATGTTCGCCTTGATTCAGGGCATGGTCGACGTCCAGAGGACGTGGGCAGAGGCCCAGAGAGTGCAGGCTGAGGCACATCAGGCCCAGACAGAGATGATGAGGGTGAACATGGAGAATGCTCACCAAGTGGCTCTCCAGGCTGTGGAGAGAGTCACTCAGCAGCAGCAACATCCTGGTCAGCAACAACAGAGGCCGGGCACCATTGTGGACTTCAAGAGGATGATGCCTCGGGAGTTCAAGGGGACAGAAGGGATACTCTACGCCGATGATTGGCTAGAGGACATCGAGAGGAACTTGTGTTTGGCGCAGATTCCAGAGGCGCTCCAGATCGAGGCCGCTGGCAGCCAGATGTTCGATATTGCCCTGACGTGGTTTCGCACGGAGCCAAGACTCTTGCACAGAGGACTCACTTGGGAGGATTTCAGGGAGCTCTTCTAGGAGAAATTCTTTCCTGACGTTGCCCTAGGAGCCTTGGAGAGTCAGTTCCATGACTTAGTCCAGGGGAGCTCGTCCGTCGATGAGTATGCCGCGAAGTTTTGCCGCCTGAGTCGCTTCGCGCCGTCGATGATTAGAGATCCGGGGGACAGGGCCCGGAAGTTCAGAAAGGGACTGGCAAGGGAGATCAAGTCTCGCACATCGGGACGTCGCACCGCTACTTTCGAGGGCATATTGATGGATGCCCAGATAGCCGAGGACGACTTGGACCTCAGGCCCAAGAGGGGACGCGATGTTTCCGGAGGAGCAAACAGTAGTGCAGGACCAGGCAAGCGTCCACACTATCAGCAGCAGCAGAGGCCCTTCCAGCAGCAGCACCAGCAGCACCAGGCACCAGCCCGAGGGCAGGTCCAGCAACAACAGCAGCAGAGGCAGACTCAGCCCGCCATCCAGTGTGCGTACTGCAGGAAGATGGGACATACTAGAGAGATCTACAGGCATAGATTGGGCTCATGTTTGTCCTGCGGATCGACGACACATCAGCTGAAGGATTGCCCTACCATTCGGACTCGTCCAGGTCAGGGTGGAGCAGCCGCCCAGAGAGGACCAGGCAGGGTACCTGCAGTACCAGGAGGCCAACAACAGAGGGGACCACTTCCACCGCAAAATCAGAGGTTTGCCCAGCATCAGCAGCAGAGAGGTGCACCCCAGGGGCGAGCGTACGCCATGGCAGTCGAGGAGATCGAGCCAGCAGGAGACTTGATCACAGGTTCGGTTCTTCTCGATTGTATTCCCGCATTTACCTTATTCGATTCTGGCGCTTCCCATAGTTTTGTGTCTGTATCATATCCACTTCGACATCATTTAGACACAGAACCATTAGCTAGGACTTGCAAGATCATGACTGGGGGAGGTATTATCTTAGTCCGTGATCACTGCAAGGACCGGAGAGTGTCAGTAGGAGGCCGAGACTTGAGCGTGAGTTTACTCGTCATGCCACTTCCGGGGTACGATATTGTACTCGGAATGGACTGGTTGAGTAGGCATCATGCTACTATAGATTGTTATAGAGGCAGAATATTGTTTAGACCACCAGGAGAGCCGGAGTTTGAGGTCGTCAGAGAAGCAGCGGAACAGAGGAGAAGCACATTTTGCGGAGCCAGGACGGAAGAAGAGGAGTTGCCACATCCTCTGATAGCGGAGTTCCTAGATGTATTTCCAGAAGAGTTGCCAGGCTTGCCGCCAGACAGAGATATTGAATTCTCTATAGACTTGGTTCCAGGAGCGGAGCCCATTTCACAATATGTCTATAGAGTTAACAACAGCGAGATGGCAGAACTGAAGAAGCAAGTTGAGCAGCTGCAGGACAAAGGTTTCATCAAATCCAGTTCATCACCATGGGGAGCTCCGGTATTGTTCGTACCGAAGAAGGACGGCACGGTGCGCATGTGCATTGATTATAGAGCTTTGAACAATATCACTATCAAGAACAAGTACCCGCTGCCAAGGATAGATGATCTTTTCGACCAGTTGAGCGGGGCGAGGGTGTTTTCAAAGATAGATCTGAGGTCAGGCTATCACCAGGTGAAGGTGAAGAAAGAAGATACGCCGAAGACAGCTTTTCGGACCAGATACGGCCAGTTTGAGTTTATGGTAATGCCATTTGGTTTAACCAATGCACCGGCAGTATTCATGAACCTGATGAACAAGGTGTTCCACCAGTACCTTGACAAGTTCGTGGTAGTGTTCATCGACGATATTCTTGTGTATTCCAAGACCCCGGAGGAGCACGAAGAGCACCTGAGGTTGGTCTTAGAGACTCTCAGGAGGGAGAAGCTGTACGGGAAACTCTCTAAGTGTGAATTCTTCCTTGACAAGGTCGAATTTCTTGGGCATGTGGTATCGGGTGACGGAATCTCGGTAAACCCAAAGAAGATCGAGGCAGTGGAGTCGTAGGCTACCCCCAGTTCGGTAGCTGAGATCAGGAGTTTTCTTGGGCTAGCAGGATACTACAGGAGGTTTGTACAAGACTTCTCCAAGATTGCAGCGCCGATGACCAGGCTGACTAGGAAGGATGTGGATTTTGTATGGACGAAGGAGTGCCAGGCTGTATTTGACGAGCTGAAGAAGAGGTTGACGACAGCCCCAATTTTGACGTTGCCAGCAGGGACAGGAGGTTTTACCATCGACAGTGATGCTTCAGGGAAGGGTCTGGGATGTGTTCTTCAACAGCACGGGAAGGTAATTGCCTATGCTTCCAGGCAGTTACGCCCTCATGAAAAGAACTACCCCACCCACGACTTAGAGTTGGCAGCAGTTATCTTCGCTCTAAAGCTGTGGAAACATTACCTGTACGGAGAGCGTGTGGAGATCTTCACAGACCATAAGAGCTTGAAGTACGTGTTCACACAGAAGGAGCTGAACATGAGGCAGAGGAGGTGGTTGGAGTTGATAAAGGACTTCGACATCTCATTGCAGTACCATCCAGGGAAGGCTAACGTAGTCGCCGATGCCTTGAGCAGGTATCCGATGGCTATGTACTTGACGACTGATAGACATTTGTTGGCTGATTTGGAGAGCTTGGAGATTAAAGTGTTAGTTCCCGGTACTGAGATTCAAATGTGGGGATTGCAGATACAGTCCGAACTGATGGACAGGATCAGAGCTGCGCAGTACGATGATGAGACTCTGAGGAGTATCAGAGCACAAGTTCAGATGGGATTGTCAGACGACTTCACTATCGCAGATGATGGTTCTCTACGGCACGGTACGAGGATATGTGTACCAAATGGGGAGCTGCGCGAGAAGGTTTTGCAGGAGGCACACCGCTCTCAGTACTCGATGCATCCCGGTGCCAACAAGATGTATCGAGACTTGAGGGAACATGTATGGTGGCATGGAATGAAGCGCGAGGTAGCACGCTTCGTATCCCGGTGTCTAGTGTGCCAGCAGGTAAAGGCAGACCGACAGAGGCCAGGTGGTTTGCTTCAACCTTTACCGATTCCAGAAAGGAAATGGGAGCACGTGACCATGGATTTTGTTTCAGGGCTTCCACGTTCTCCAGGAGGGAAAGACGCAATTTGGGTCATCGTGGACAGGTTGACCAAATCAGCCCATTTCTTACCTTTCAAGGTGGGCACGTCGACGGAGAGGCTCGCAGAGATGTACGTGCGACAGATTGTTAGGCTTCATGGAGTTCCAGTGAGCATCATCTCAGATCGGGATAGTCGTTTCACTTCCCACTTCTGGAGGAGTCTGCAGGCTAGCTTGGGCACTCAGCTCAAGTTCAGTACCGCGTATCACCCCCAGACAGACGGGCAGTCTGAAAGGACTATTCAGACTCTCGAGGATATGCTACGCACTTGCGTTCTAGATCTCGGAGGTTCTTGGAAGGATCATCTGTACCTGGTAGAGTTCGCTTACAACAACAGTTACCAGGCCAGCATCGAAATATCACCGTTTGAGGCTCTTTATGGACGGAGATGTCGTACACCGCTATCGTGGGACGACGTTGGAGAGAGAGCCTTGCTAGGACCAGAAATGGTCGTGGATGCAGCAGAAAAGGTAAAACTCATCAGAGACAGACTGCGAGTGGCGCAGGACAGACAGCGGCATTGGGCCGACAGCCACCGTAGACCCCTTGAGTTTCAGGTTGGCGATCTAGTTTTCCTACGGATTTCTCTGACGTATGGAACGATTCGTTTTGGTAGAGGCGAAAAGCTTAGCCCACTCTACATCGGACCCTTCGGTATTCTTGCAAGGGTAGGTGCAGTGGCGTATAGATTAGACTTGCCGCCTGCATTGGAAGGAGTGCATAATGTGTTCCACATGTCGTAGCTGAGATGGTACGTGGCCGACCCTAGTCACGTACTTGATCACTCGGAGATTGAGGTTGGTCCGACGCTCAGCTACCCTGAGCAGCCCGTAGAGATCTTGGACCGCAGAGAGAAGGTATTGCGGAACCAAACTATTCCTTTGGTTCGTGTTGCATGGAGACATCACTCTCCAGGGGAGTCGACCTGGGAGAGAGAGGACGAGATGCGCGAGCAATACCCGTATCTCTTCTAGACTTGAGGTATATTCCTTTTCTGATTTCATTCTTGTTCTAGTTCAGTCCAATTTCGAGGACAAAATTTCTTTTAGGAGGGTAGACTTGTCACTGCCACTTTTCCAAATAAGGGCATTTATGTAATTTCACCATTTTTAAATAATTATGAATTTAATAAATTGCTGAGTTTTGTAACTAATTATATTATTATTAGTATGTTTTGTGTTTAGGTCAAAACCCTAGAACTCATTAGGACAAACCCTAATGAGAAACCCTAATTTTAAACCCAGTTCTAGTGAAACCCTAGACTGACTTAACCTAAGTTTATTCGGTTCTACATGAGAGGGCCAGGGGGTTTAGTCTAAAAACTATGCATGGAAACCCTAGAATTGCTTTAATATAAAAAGGAAGCCTCTTTCTAAGCTATTCTTCACGTAGAGAAAAAGGAAACCCTAGCCTCCACAAGAGAAACCATCTCCACACCCAATTTTCGAGATCAAACCCTAGGTTCCATTTTCTCCTTCTCCAAAGCAAGGAATGTGGGTCAGGAAGCCTTGGAGAAGAAGAACCTCATTGAAGAAACCATCCCTGCAGGTAAAACCCTAGTTTTTATTCCTTTAATTTCTATTTTCAGATGGTAATGGCCATTAGGAACCCACCCTTGCTGTGTAGTTCGATTTTTAGGGTTTTGGATTGGGTTTGGTGACCAATATGGGGTTTTCCCCAATTATCAGGAACCCTAACCCTAGGTGGTTGTTTATAGACTGATTTCACCCTCTTATGTGTAGGTTAGATATTGATTTAAGGTTTTGCTTTGGTTTTTTAGGAGATCTTAGTGTGGTTTTCGTTTGTGCACATCATGTGTTTGGGGAAATGCTTCACAGGATGAATACCTATCTAATTTACCCTAATAATAATCTAAATTAATGTATGATGTGTATATATATATATTTATACATATGTTTGCAGATGTGTTGTGTTTGGGGGAAGAATGCACTATGGGGGATGTGCAGTGAGTGAACTGTGCACAGTCGGGTTTTGGCTCAGAACTGTGCACTGTGAGCAGTGTGTATTGGGGGTCTGATAGTCGGGTTTTGGGGGATTACCAGTATGTTCCTCAGTGATTAGTTCTAGGGAGTTTTGTGTATCAGTGTGGAGTTTTGGTATCAGGGAATAGGGGTTAATTGGCTGTGTGAGTGAACCATAGTGTCCCTGTGTCTAGGTATTATCTAAGTGCCTGTGTATATTGTGAAGTGATAATTTCCTATGTGTTAGATGCCAATGTACATCAGTAAACTGTGGCTGTGTAGCAGAGTAGGGAATAGGCATGTGTTCGTGTGAGTACCCCAAAATATTGTGTGTGTGTGTTTTAGAAACTGTGAACTTGGGTGTGACTGTGTGTACAATGTGTATCAGTACCTGGGTAGGGTGGTTGTGTGAACCTAGATAGGTCTGTGTGCAGAAATTGTATTCTGTGTGTGTGAGTAGATTTATGTGTGTGTAGATGTTTCTGTGAGAGTGAACTTAAATCCTAGAGTTCACAGTGTGTGACTTACCTAGGTGAATCAAGGTGTAGTGAAACTGTGTATTTTTCCTAGTGTGTGCATCCATGTTAAAACTGTGTGTCTCAGTTAATGTGTACATCAGTATTTGGGTGATGAATACCTGTGTAGTATCTCAGAAATTAGTGTGTGGGTAGATGATACTTTGAGTATCCTAATAACTGTGGGTATATGTGTGTTCAGTGTAGCAGTTTTGTGTGTGTGCACAGCTGAGTTCTTCAGGGTTATAGGTGTCTGTGAGTGTATCCATATGATTTCTGTGTGAGTGATCAAGGATCATAGTGCCTATGGATCCTGCCAGTAGCCATATTGCTTGTCTCAAAGCTTAAGCCATGTATGTGCAAGTCTGAACAAATTCCAGACTGTGAAACTGTGAATGGCTCATTAAATCTATATCTTGGACTGATGCATTTGTTAGTATTGGTGTACTCTCTATGAACTATGCCTCAGTGAGGGAGAGATGTATTGTGTATGTGGTTATATGTTTACCTGTGTATGGAGATGCATTAGTTGTAAGGAGTGTGAGATCTGTGTGTGTAGGTAACTCCAGGGGTACTCGAGCACAGGTGAGTAGAGGGTGTGTACCAGGTATCTCAGTGTGACTATGTGTGTATTAGTGTTGGTTCCACAGTACAGTGGGTAGGAGAGGTAAGGTCTGAGAGCAGTATCAGACAGTTTTGGAGTTCCTGTCAGTGTGTAGATTTAGGTGAGTGTTTTGTGTCAGTTTAATTTTATGAGTGGCTGTGTGTGTAGAATCTGGATATCAGTATATATTAGTGTGGTGTGTCCCATAAATCCCAGATCAGTATAACTAGTATTTTTCCCTATGTGTAACTGTGCAGTACACCCAGGTTTGGGGAAGGGAACTAGGTTCAGCACAGGGGACTAAGAAGTAGTAACCTAGAGTACACATGTATACTAGAGTATTATGTCTGATACTCATAAGTATCAGTGACTCAGTTGATACAATGAGTCAATAGATATAGAAGTGTGGCGAGATTATGTGGGTTCATCCAGATCTGGTGTCAGAGATCGAGGAAGAGACTCAAGCTACTAAGGCTAAGTCCAGAAAGAACTCGAAGCATAAACCATGTCATATGGTTGCTATATCCTCGACATCAGAAGAAGAAGTATTGGCTACTGGAACCCGTTCAGGGAAAGCCTACCTCAAAGACTATGGAGGAAGTCAGGAAGATGCATCGGCAAACGCTTTAGCTGCCAAGCCTTCAGAACCTGAATTCGTCGTACCAGAGGTAGGTCCTTCTATACCAACTTCGGCAGACAAAGGCAAGCAAAAAGAAGTGCGCTTTGATAAACCTTTGAAGAACATTCAAAACAAAGGTTTGGAGAAGCCATACAACTTTGACATCCTGGCCCAATTGGCTAATACACCAGCCAGATTGTCCATATTTGAACTACTCAGGCTTTCTAAAGACACCCGTCAAGCCCTGAGTGAAGCATTAATGCAGGCGGATGCATACTTGACCCAGCTCACGTCCCCTGATGAAGAACCTGTGGCATGTCCTCAATGCCATAGTGTGATGGAGGTGGTCCCGAATACCACTTTCACCTAAGATGACATAATGTTGAAACACAACAAGCATGACAGACCCCTCTATTATATCGGATATGTCGGTTCCATGGAGGTTGACCGGACTCACATAGATCCGGGATCGTCGATCAACATCATTCCTCATAGTCTGCTCAAACTGCTGAGGATTCCTACCAGCGAATTGGCTTACACCACTACTAAAATCGTGGGCTTCAACGCCAGAAAAAGTAAGTCATTGGGGAAGATTCGTTTGAGGATCCAAATTGACGACCTTAGATCAGTGGCTACATGCTATGTCATTGATTCAGAGGTATCCTACAATATTTTGCTGGGCAGACCATGAATCCACGACCATAATATCGTTCCTTCGACTCTACATCAATGCTTCAAATATGTATATGCCCAAGGAACAGTACAAACGGAGTTTGCTGATCTTAACCCGTTCAAAGGAGTAGAATCCTGCTACTCCGATGCCATGTTGTACACCCAAGACTACATGGAGGAGGTGCCAGGTAAAACAGAAAAGAAATCCTACCGGGAGCCAGAAGAACTCCCTGCCAAGCAACCTCTGTCAATCAAGGTGAAAGGGCGAATTACTCGTCCAAAAGTCATGGAACCCCTGGCTATCCACCTGAACAAAACCAAGTCAGGAGAAGGAGGTGATCCTCTAGTGATTACTTTGAACCAAAAGCCTCCACCTTTGGTCATCAACCTTCGGCGCAACAAGCAGCCGATTGATGTAAATACAACCAGGAATGTGGTTTCTGCGATAATAAAGACCCTCTTTTCCCGTACATTGACGCTCAAATTTTGAATCAGGAATCCTCTCTCCATAATGATATAAAACCTATAGCACAAAGATTCTTGAAAGTTATAGATTCCTATCATCCGTATGTGTGGGAAATAGCGTTACCATCTAATGTCATCACGACATATGGGCCACAAGAGGATTCTATCTTTATTGTCCCGCCTACTCGCAGCAGTCAACGTCCAATAGTCTTTGGTCGCATGTGCAATGAACCGACTGTACCAGAAGATTCTCACAATGACGATGTTGGTAAAATGAAGGTTCACAGATATAGCCCACAAGCTTTAAAGATTATGCAAAGTATGAGTTATGATTTGAAGCTGGAACCAGGCTTCAACTACGGGAAAGGCAGGCGAATACCGTTGCACGATGATCCCTACTGTCAATAAACCCATTTTATGTTAGGGTATACCACCTCCTTTACAACTTCTGAGTCAAATGAGGATATCTTTTCCTTTTTTCAAGATAGCTCGACGTCCTCCGGCTCTTCTGATGATCTTAAAGAGCATTATAAGTAAATATGGTATTGACAGATTCCCTCGAAGCAGACGAACAAGAATCTGAACCATTTGAGAATGACTCTTGGGCTCAGCAAATGGATACACAATGGGAACTTCGGTTCGAGCAGAGAGAATCTCCCACTGAAGATAAAATTATCCAAATCGACGTTAGGAATGAACTTTCGCCAAAGCCGATATTTATCAGTAACAATCTTTCCGAAGAAGAAAGGAAAGAAATAATCCAGCTGATAAGAGAATATATCGATGTCTTTGTGTGGAATTATGAGGATATGCCAGGTCATGATCCAAAAGTGGCTACTCATAAACTCAACATATTACCCAATTCGAAGCCTGTTAAGCAACATCAACGCCGGTTTTGTCCGGATTTGATGGACGCCATCGAAGCTGAAATTAAGAAGTTGATAGCCTGTAGCTTCATTCGGGAAGAACAACATCCTGACTGGGTCACCAATGTTGTCCCGGTCATGAAGAAAACAGGGAAAGTACGTGTCAGCAGAGATTACCGAGATTTGAATGCAACCTGCCCCAAGGATGAATTTTCTCTTCCTATCACAGACGTCATGATCGATAATACATGCGGTTTTGAACGCATGTCTTTCATGGACGGATTTTCAGGATACAACCAAATCAAGATGCATCCTAAAGACGAGAAGCATACTGCCTTCCGGACACCATTGGGGGTATATTGCTATACGGTTATGCCCTTCGGACTGAAGAATACCGGGGCTACATACCAACGAGCTATGAGTAACATATTCCATTAGCACCTACGCAAAACAGTCGAATGTTACGTGGATAATATAGCTGTCAAAAGCCGCATCAAGGATAATTACATCCAAGACTTGAAGACAGTGTTTGAGTTGATGCGCCAACACCAACTCAAAATGAATCCTACAAAGTCCTTTATTGGTGTATCAAGTAGCAAATTCATGGGATTTGTTATTACCGCTAAAGGCATTCAAGTGGACCCTAATAATGTTAAAACCATCTTAGAAATACGACCACCCCATAATTTGAGAGAGCTCAGGGGGTTTCAAGGTCGTCTGGCTTATATCAGGAGATTCATATCCAATCTCTCTGGAAGGTGTTAGCCTTTTTCTCGTCTTATGAAGAAAGGTGTATCCTTCATATGGGACGAAGCCTGTCAGCAAGCGTTTAATGATATCAAATGCTACCTCACTAATTCTCTAGTTCTGGTGCCTCCCGTCATAGGAAGACCATTTTTGCTGTATGTTCGAGCAATAGATTATTCTTTGGGAGCTCTCCTAGCACAGAAGAACGATGAGGGTCATGAACAGGCTATCTACTATTTAAGCAGGATGATGGTCAGAGCTGAACACCGGTACAATCCAGTAGAAAAAGAATATTTGGCCCTAATGTTCGTCATTTAGAAAATACGGCACTATCTCACAGGCCAGACTATTCATATCATCTCCAGGATCAATCCTCTTCGGATATTGATGAACAAGCCAAGCGTTCTTAATTCCCGACTTACGACTTGGGCGATATTATTAACACCATATAATATGGTGTACGTCTCTCAGAAGTCCATCAAAGGCCAAGCATTGGCTGATTTCCTAGCTGCTAATCCGATTATGGAGACCTCCAGATTATACGAGGACATTCCCGACGAAGTTACAGAATGTAATTCTATAATAGAAAGTGATACATGGCAACTATTCTTGGATGGTGCCTCCAGGACAGGTCCCAGGGGAAACGTGGTTTCAGAAGTAGAATTATCCTGGTCACTCCTGATAAACTCGTCATCTATCGAACATATTCTCTTAGCGAACCTTGCTATAATAATATGGCAGAATATAATGCCCTACTAATCGGGCTCAAAGTCGCTAAAAAATTGGACGTCGAATATCTGGAAGCATTTGGTGATTCTCTGCTGATTGTCAATCAAGTCAGAGGAATATATGAAGTCCATAATCCAGACCTCATTACTTATCACCAATCAACGATCAAGATAGCAATAACTTTCAAAGTATTTTACCTAGAGCATGTACCTCGATCTCAGAATCTGGAAGCTGATGCCCTGGCCAGTTTAGCTGCAGATTTAGCTATTCCTATAAGAATGCAAAACTCAGTGATCCTTCTTAACAGAGATTTATTCTTTATGAAAAACAACTTTCACATAGAATGCAGCTACGCTGTGAACACAGATCTTCCCAAGAGAGACTGGAGAAGTCCCTTTGTAGATTTTGTAGCATAAGGAATTTTACCGGAGGATCCTAAAGAAGCAGTATCCATCAAAAGACGATCATTACGCTTCTATTTTGATGCGTCTTCACAATGTCTATATCGCCGACTTACGACAGACTGCTATTACGATGTCTCTCCGGTGATGAAGTGCAACGGATTATCCGTGAGGTTCACGATGGTATATGCGGAGTACATCAATCCGGTCATAAGTTACAGGATCGTATCAGGAGGATGGACTATTACTGGCCTACTATGATCACAGATGCAATAAAATATACAAGATAATGCAAAGCCTGCCAAGTTTATACAGATTTTATACATTAACCTTCTGAACATTTACATCCTACGGTGGCATCCTGGCCTTTTGAAGCATGGGGTATGGATATCATTGGTCCTATTCACCTGTCTTCTTCCAGAGGTCATCGGTTCATATTAGCCATCACAGATTATTTCTCCAAATGGGCTGAGGTGATCCCCCTTGTTGAGGTGAAGACATCTAATGTGATCAGCTTTATCAAGCATCATGTCATTTATCGCTTTGGGATACCCCGAAGGATAATCCATGACAATGGGCCTCAATTCATCAGCCAAGCGTTTCACCGATTTTGCGATAACAATCGGATACAAAATGTGGCCTCTACAGCATACAATCCTGCTGCTAATGGTTTGGCGGAAGCTTTCAACAAAACCATCATCAAACTCTTAAAAAAATTCGTTTCTTCGAACAAAAGAGATTGGAATGAGAAGCTAGGAGAATGTCTCTGGACATACCGCACTATGGTACAAATATCGACAGGTTGTACCCCATTCTCACTGGTGTACGAGAGTAAAGCAGTTCCCCCCATCGAAATTCAAATTTCGTCACTCAAAATAGCAGTGGCTAATGAGTTGACTCAGGAAAAGAATAACCTATTAAGGCTTCAAGAGCTAGAAGGATTAGATGAGAAATGCCATATCACATTCTACCAAGCACGTATTTCCAGAGCTTTTAATCAAAAAGTAAAGGAAAGTGTGTTCAAAGTTGGCGAGATAGTTCTAGCCATGAAAAGGCCAATGATCATTGCTCACAAAAGTAAGGGTAAATTCCATCACAAATTGGAAGGCCCTTATGTGATCGAGACAACGTTCTCAAACGGCTCTTACAGATTAGCCAAGCCTAATGGAGACTTGTTAATGGCTCCTATCAATGGTAAATTCCTGAAAAGGTACTATGCTTAATCTCCTTTGCTCAAATGGAGTATGGTGAAGATCTCATTCTGAGAATACTACTTCCAAAGAACTAGTTGGATCATATTCTATCATGTCCATATAACCTCTGAATAGATACGTCTAAAACTAATTTGGAATATCAAAACCTATCACGTCCATATTATCTCTGATAGTATTTTGTGTACAAATTTTAGTGGGATCATATTCTATCATATCCATATAACCTCTGAATAGATATGTCTAAACTAATTTGGAACATCAAAACCTATCACGTTACCTCTGATAGTGTTTTATGTACAAATTTTAGTGGGATCATATTCTATCATGTCCATATAATCTCTGAATAGATATGTCCAGCTGAAGCTTACCGAAAGTATATCACATCCATATTACCTCTGATATCAATTTTCACCCTAGCCTATCGTTTATATTCCAAAATGTTAGGTCCACCAAAGTCAGATAAAGTCTCTTTATTATCTCCAGAAAGAGCAAATTACATATAAGAGCAAAAGGTACATCATTTGGGAGGAGCAGTTAAGTCGCGAATCTGTTGTGCCAGAATAACCATTCTCTCATCCTTGGAGTTCAAGACATCGGCGCGAGCCCGCTCCAACCTTGCCGCCTCATTGTTCAAAGCAAATAGCTCAGACCGAGCATGTACCAAACCTGCGTGGATCATACCTACATACGTTAGGTTCTGCTGAGCCGTCTTCCTTCGATCCTTCAATACGTCGCGAGCTATTGATAAAGAGAGAGCCTTCTCCTTGGCCTTAGCGAGGTCATCTTCCAATTTGTGGACCCTCGCTGCCTATTCCTCATATTCGGCTTCGCACTGAGCCAGCTGGGAAATGACATACCCCAATACGGCACGCTCTTGATCCTTCTCCTGCTGGTGTTTCTGGACAGATTTGTTCAGAGATTCTATTTGCCCAGCAAGCTCTGCAGTTAAGGAGTCATACCTAGCTTGAACGAGACCTTCAATGCTGCCTCGAGATAGCAACAAATAATCGTTAATGGGTTGTTCCAAACCATTAACTATTTGCTCTAGCGCATCAGCTCTGTCATTATCGTTGAGATATCTAATCTGCGCTATACAAAAACTGGGAGGACTTTCTTCGAGCCTCAAAGCCTAGATTCTTCTCCAGCACCATCGATATCAGCGTTTTCAAAGTGGTGTAGAAAATACTAGTATACTGCTCAATCAGCAAGGCAAAATCAGATTGGACGCTGGGAGTGGCTGCAATATCGGAGAATCCCCTTCCAGGAATGACTGCAGACGATGTTGCCACAATCGTTGTCTCATCATATGACGCGACAAAAGAAGAAGCGCCAACAACAGTCAAAATGGCTGGTGTATTCAAAGGAGGCATAGTCGTAATGACAGGCTCATCCTCCTCTCGAGATGTCGAAATTGTTTCGGGCGAACCGGCACCCGAAAATGTTTCCTCTTCAAAGTCAGGCACCTTCGTGTCATCGACAGGAGCTGAAACAAAGCCAAAAGTTGCGCCCTTGCTGCCCTGCCCGTAGATGTCTTCCCCTGAAAAGAAGACAAGAGAAAGTTAATATCAATATGATGTTAATTTTTCTAAAAAGAGGCATAAAGATGACATTTACCCATTGCCGATGGTATATATGGCGCGTCTGCAGCCAATACAGCTAAATAATTTCTTAATGATGCTAAGCGAGCTGTCATACCTGGAGAAGGGGGTGTGCCAACTGACACTGGCAAGTATTCTTCCAAGTCTTCACCGAGATCCACTCGAGGCTCATTGGGTGGAATCTCGCTGGGTATACTTACAGACGCTGCATGGGTTTCTCCCGTTGCTAGTCTGGATAAAGATATTCTTATTTGGCTTGACCCCAAAGGCGATCTCGTACCACTACCTGAAGCGGTAGTAGCGACAGTAGCCTTGAGCAAAGATTTTCCGGTACTGCCAGCCAGAATTGTGGAGGTTTCCTCTCTAAAAGTCGAAGGACCTTCGATCAAAGAATCATCCCCAATAGGGGAAACAACAGGCTCACTTCGAGGAGCCTCATGGCCGAAAGTCCTGACAGGACCACCAACAGTCTTCTTTTTCTTGCGAGGGGAAGTCTCCTTTAGAACAGAAGCCCTTCGCTTACCAGGAATAACCAGAGGCTCTGTAGGCAGAGGTATTTCACCTCTACGTACTGTCAGCAAAAACTCATCTGGGGGGACAAAGTCTTTATCCTCGTAAGAGAAAACTTATGGGTTTTCTCTCTTCCTACGGACTTAGAAGAGGGCATCCTAAAACTTCCATGCATATCAAAATTACGATGGAAGGTATTGGTTGCCACATAAAACTGGGCGTACGAATAGAGGATGTGCAACTCTATGGAGAGTGAAGTCACGGGCACAGTAAAAGCAGCTCCAGTACAACCCATTATGAAGTATCACCATCCTCTCGCTCCATCAATAAGTCCACCTCGGGACCGAAAGCTGGTGATGGCATTGCCCACGTGCAATTAATCATACCTAAACTGCCTGGCGAACCAACTAGGCAGATAGTGCTCCAAGAAGCATTAGTCTTCACTTCTGTATAACAAATAGGAAGATCGAATACAGACCAACCAATAAAAAGCTTCAGGAGAAAGAAGGATCTTTCCTTCACCTGAGTCCTGAAGTCTCGTCCCCTGTTGATTGATATATACAGTGGGGACGGTGCAGAAGAGCTTCCAGCTATGAACAAAATTCAATGCTCGTCGAGTGTCTACTACGGACGTCACGTTCCAGGTGGATTTCTTGTAATTCAACAAAAAATTATTCCCCAAACTACTGGCATAGCCGGGAGACATCACCCTAGGGTTATGAAGAATTAACCATCCCATCAGATACAAGAACGGTAATTCTACCCTGGAAAAGCTATCACGCCGTGTTTCGTCGGCAAGCAGCCCATCAGTAATGGCCCTTAGGCCAGCTTGTATCCGACATACCATGGCAGGGAGCAAGCCCAGTCTTTTTTCAAACACCAAACGCACTGCATGCCATAAGGTGTTAGGGTGAATGCGATCCGAAGGTGCAATGCCTGGTACTACCAATTGGCGTAGCCATACAGAGAGAAAGCCAGCCAGTTGAGCTTCCCTTGACAGAGGCCTGCGGCAATGCCTTAAATAACTGTAGGCTTTAGTACCTGCAGGATATTTCCCTATCCCTTCATCAAGAACCCGATCTGAAGCCCCGGCATCTTCAATAAGATCATCGACTACTTGAGCATTAAGCATGCTCAGAAGGCTCAAAGGCTTATCCCTGCTATCCACGACTTTGTCTGGCTTAGCATCTCGGGCATGATGGAAGAAGAGATAGGATGCCCATTTTTTGGTATGAGCCAGATCAGAGGGCTCATTATAGAAAGTGGTGCACGCAAGGTAATGGCTCATCAGCTCCTGGTACACTTCTACTACCCGAGGGTTTGTATCCCCCAGCTCCCGGTTTGTGGGAACATACTCTTCACAAGGAGTATCCCCCATTGGCAGTCTTGAAATCTATGCCATTTCATGAAGGGCCAATCCTAACTCCCCTAGCGAAGTGGCAAAAGTCTCAGTGAGCAAAATATATCGCTCCATCAAAGCCAAAAATAGGTTGGGGTTGAGAGGTAACCCAACACTGGTAGCACTCACAACCGCGTACAGACTGATGCTCTCCAGCTCCGTCTAAAAGTTCTTCAGGGCGCAGGCAGAGAAACGAGCCCATCAAAGATTTGAAGCGGTAACCCACCCGTTAGTCCGAGGATTAACCTTGGGATACACTCCTCCATGCCCCATAAAGTCATTGCAGAAAGTCAGCAATTGGACTAGTTGGAGCAGTGAAGTGTCTTCACTCGGGACACTGCCCGGAAATAATCCCCTGAAAGGCATCACAGGGCCTGAAGGATGGCTCACAAATGATCCTTGGTCGGACCATTTCTGATAAAATATCTTTCCCGGCTGGCCGTGAAGATTAGGGGTCAGGGTCCACGATATCTTCCTCGGATGCGTAGCATGGAAGAATGTCAAGGTAGGGTAATCTCACAGTATCTTGGGCAGGTACATGACCATGCCCCTAACAGTAAAAATCTAGTCTTCCTTCTTGGGCTTTGTTTGGGATTGTTTATCAATCATATCCCCGAAGAGGAAAGCTGGTTTTATGTATTTTGCCCCATCTATATACGTCAGGGGCTCTTTGTTGATCATGCTCAACAGCATTCGTTCTCCTTGAGATGATATCAGGATTCCCTTTCCTTCAGGATACTGGGGTCCGAAAACAGGAAATATCACATGGGACAAATCCTCCAGCTAATTGGAGTTCAGCATCCCAGTAGCAGAATCCATTACCTCAGCCAACGGAGGGATCTACAAGTTAACTACAAAAGGCAAGAAGAACATGTCAGTTTCTATACTAGACATTACAGTCTTGCAGCTTATGCCAAAGATCAGCAGTCTGTGCTTTTACGCAAGACTGTAAAAACTTGAGTTTTTTACGCTGGAACCTATTTCCTAGACGTAAAATTCAAGGTTTGCAGTATACAGTCTGTATTTTAACGCCAGACTGCCAAAATTTGAATTGTTATGCCAAAATTTTCATCTAGAGCGTAACATTCAAAGTTTGTAGTATACGCCAAATTTTGACAGTCAAAGCTTTTACGCCAGACTGCGAAAATATGGAGTTTTTACGCTGACACATTAGGAATGTGGGCGTAAAAGATAAAACATCTCTGTGCATCATCTTCCTCGAAGAGACTCTCAGCACAGAAGATGACCTAGCGCGTTCACGTACAATGTGTGCAAAGGGTTTTCTTTATTTTTGTCGCCCTAAAAGCTTTACCTATAACGCCCGGTGCACAGCTTGATGGTGGGACACTTCGTTCCGAGCGAGGTTCGCTCTGCCAAATGGGAGTCGCTCTTGCTTTGGCAGAAGAGAGAGAAGAGGAGGCAGCTTTCTTTCCCTTGGTGGTGGAAGATTGTTTCGGTATCATTGCAAAAAATTTAGAGTGCTCAGAGAAGAAGCGAAGAAAAGCACTCAAAAAGACGAAGGTTTTTTCTTTCGCAAAAGACAGATGAAAAATTTTCTCTCTGAAGACCTTAGGGTACTTATAGAGTTCAGATAAACTCTTCGAATCTCTAACCAAATCCAATATTTAATATTCGGTTATGATTGGGGACTACGTCAGCCTATTATTCAGGGAAGGCGGACAGTCAGCGAATTCAAAAAGTTTTTCATGCAGAGCAGATTCGTGATTTTACGCTAATGAGCTTTTTACGCTCGGGAAGCTACAAAACTACGGTTTTACGCTCAGAGGCCATAAGTCTATGGTTTTACGCCTGGATGCTTTTACGCTCGGTAACTTTTACGCTCGAGAGGCTTCAAACCTACGACTTCACGCTCAGAGGCTACAAATCTATGATTTCACGCTCAGAAGCTTTTTACGCTCATAGGCGACAAATCTACGACTTCAAGCTCGGAAGTTTTCTTCTCAGAGGCTATAGATCTACAGTTTTATGTCTGGATGCTCTTATGCTAAGTAGCTTTTATGCTCGAGAGGCCACAAACTTATGATCTTACGCTCATCTATATTACGAATCTATGACTTTTCGTATATCTTAAAATATGCAGGCCAGAGTATGCGTATATCTGTACAATTCTCACGACGGCCAATTACAAGGGTTCACGCAGAAGATGCTTCTTTCTGGCCTCAAAACATCCCAAGTACCCAAAGCATACAGGGTTCAGCATAGAAAATGGCTCTTCTTCTTGGGTCGATTGGAAGTTCATCCAAAATCCAGTCTGAATATTTTCTCTACAGTTCAAGATGGTGACTCAGTTTTGACAGTCATTTCTTGCCTTTTCCAAAGGATTTTTGGGAAATCATTCTTGAAAATGATGATCTGAACAAAAATTCTTCGCATCATAAGTGACAAATTCAAAAATTCGACGCGACTCTTCGTCCAAAATAGTATGACAGTTTTTATCTTTAAAGACAACTTAATGCTAAAAAGCTTTTCTACGAATCTTCAGTTATGCGTAAAAGATGGGACGAGATCTGTTACTCTTTTTATCAGAATTGGCGTAAAGTTATCCAGACGTGTCGAAGCTACACATATTCAGACTTTATCACAGCAAAGAATATGGCAAATCATCATATGCGTAAAAGAAGACAGTTTTATTAATCATGATTACATATGATGGAAATCCAGTTACAAAGGGTTTTTTATCTTCATGATTACATATGATAGAAATCCTTGTTCTAACATGGGTTTCTCATTTTCACTTAGGATCACGCCAAGAGTCTGTTTTGTCAGGTTCTCGTATTGGTGGAGATCTTTATCCGTCTTCTTCAGCAGTTAATCGGTTTCTGCAACCGATTAACAAAAAAATAATTAATGGTGGGAGGATACATAATTGGGCCTGCATAAATTATTCAGAGCCTATCCTTCATACGACACTACCAGAAAAAGTCAAATTAGCGATGTCTAAAAATGTCGCTAAATAACCAAAAATCGTCGCTAATTAGGTTTAGCGACGTAATTAGCGATGTTTTAAAGCAGTCAAAAAACTCCTAGTCACTAAAACAAAAAAATGTCGCTAAACGTCGCTATGCCGACGTTTTTTAGCGACTTTAATGTGTCGCTAAATTTAGCGACATTTTGCGACACCAAGTCACTAAATAGCGACGTTAATAAAAGTCGCTAAACATCGCTGATTAGCGACGTCTATCGCGACGTTACATCGACGTCTTTAATGACCTGGCTATATTGCCATGTCAGCAATTGGCGACGTTTAGCGACATCTTTAGCGACGTCATTAGCGACATCCTTAGCGATATTTTGCAGCGTCGCTAAGTAGCGACGTAATTAGCGACGTAAATTAACGTCGCTAAACGTCGCTACACGTCGCTAATAACGTCGCTACACGTCGCTAATTTTTAAAAAAAAATAAAAAAAATAATGTCCAGAAGCAAACATTGGTGATTCCCTGCAGTTTTACATCATCTTCATCATACACACCAACATGATTCAATCTAGTTAACTATATAATCCAATTAAATTAAAGACCACAAGAAGTATCAATCCAATTAAATATGGATAACTATATAATCCAATTAAATTAACTAAAAAATTAAAGACCACAAGAAGCATCATACATCATGTCTATTGTTGAAGTATCAATAATTTATAAATAATAATAAAAATAACTATACTACTACGGATCTGCATGAGGCTGACCAGCGGCGCGCTTGAAGGATAACAACTCCTCATACTCGTCCCGTAGAATCGACATCGATGTCGATAGAGAAGGCAATGACGTCGGTGGAGGCCGTGCCCGCTCCAAGTCTGCGAGTCGCTGGTTGTAAGAATCCAGGGTAGATAACAGCCTCGTACTGCTATCACCCATTGAATCCTGCATCCTCGTCAGGTTCTCGCCCATCGATAGCTGTGACGCCTGCATCCTCGTCAGTTTCTCGCCCATCGATAGCTGTGACGCCTGGAGCTTGCGATCATTGGAGGCTCTAATATCATTTGTCAACTCTCGTAGCTCCGTCATGCTGTGGTCGAGCATATCCAATCGTGCGATAAGCATCGGATCGTCCGCCTGTGGCTGGGACCGGGATTGGTCCTCCATACTTCACAGCAAGTCATCACGGAGAGACGCAATCTGACGGTCAACGGCCTCCTGGACGGCCTCCTGGACTCTGGCCGATGACTACGAGGGCTGCGACTGCGAGGGGTGTGTGGAATGCACAGCTGTCGGGGAGGCCCTAGATGACTGCGTCGCAACCAGGGCGCCATAGGAGCCTGTACCGTAGTACGTACCCCTCTGGAGACCACCAACTGCGGTCACCCACAGGTCGTCCGCCGACGGAGATAGACCGGGCTGCGACGAAGCACCAGCCTCTCCAGGTGTAGGTGTACTAGCAGTCGCCCGCTCACGAAGCCTAAGATACTCGGCCTAGAAAAGGTTTAAAAACTCAATAATTGCCTAAGTTATATTAAAATAAACATAAAGTAAAGTAATACTTACATAGGTCTGTGAGGCCCTCTCATCAATGAGATTTTCGTCCTTGCGATGGGTGGCCAAGAAGACGGTCACCATGTTTGCATCCTCACCCCTCTGTACCTGTTAAAAATATATTTTTTATTACTAAACTTAAATATTTTTTCCAAGTACCATTTTATGGTACTTATATTAAAATAATATATTTTAAAAGAAAAAATATACCAAACGACGAAAATATTCCGTCATCGGAATCGAGCCACCACACCACTTGACAGCATTCTGCCTAGTCGCCTTAGCCTTCTTAGACCTTTCCTTGTAGCTCGGATCGTCGAATCTAGCCCTCTTCGCAGTCCACTGCTCAGGCATGATCCAACCTTGGATCGGTTTTCCAGCACGATCACGAGCCTTCTGGTCATCCAGAGCATCTCGGATAAGCTTGGCGGCAACGGTAGGAAAGAGCCGCTCGATCAACTCGGCCCGGTGCGGAGGATAAAAATACGTTTGCTACAATAAATAATTCATTAAGTTAGCATCACGAATATGCATAAATTAGAGGATTTATTTAATATACTTTTACCTGGAAGTGCGCAAACCAGAACGCCTTCCTCTCCTCCGGAGCCTCAGAGTAGTTGTTCCAAGGGCCACCGTAGTTGTTCCTCAGAAATTGGCCCAGGCATCTCTGAACCGACGATGGACGATATCTATACAGAAATAATAATTTAGATTACTGAAAAAGTCAATATACGATGAATAAAGAGAAACACAAATATATACTAAACCATCTAATTGACTTACTTTGTACCGTCGGCCCAAATCTCTGTCCTCGTCTCCTCCGGTGGTGCGCATGGAGGATCTTGCTGATGCTGGGACAACGTCGGCACGACCTCCTCTACATGCTCATCTGTCTCCATGGTTCCATCAGCAGGAGGAACGCTGGATGAGGGAGTACTATCACGCCTGGAACTACTCGTCCCAGGAGTGATGCCACGCAACGACGTCGCAGTCGGAGATGTGACTGATCGATATACTGGAGTACTGGGCGAGGATGATCCGGAACCAACAGTAGGCAGTACCGGAGTGGCACTCTGTCTACCTCGGGACCTGCCGAATCCTCCGCGTCGTCCTGTCATATATGATAACAATATATGATGAATATAGAGAAACACAAATATATACTACATTCTATAGTCAAAATGTGATACATATCTCAAAACATTATACAGTCAAAATATAATACATATATTCGTTAATGTCAACATCTACTTCTACATGCAATATTTACAGTCCAAATATAGTTATATTCTACATGGAATATTTTATATTTTCAATCATCTTCAGAAAATTCATCTTGTTCGCCTTCCTCGTCCTGCTCTTCCTCTTCCTTGTCTTCACTTTCATCTACTTCGTCGTCCTCTCCGGATAATTCTACATCTTCTATATTATTACTCGTGTAATGAGTAACTTCCGTTGAGTCCACATCTACAATATTTGTTACAAGAGGTAGATCGTCCTCCTGATAAGCTATTTCGTCAATGTCAAAGGTATTTCTAGCTTTAGTCTTGCATACTGCCCACCAATCCGACCTCGCTGTCCCCCGTCTAGGATAAGTTGTGAAGTACACGAGCTGAGCCTGACTTAATAGGATAAATGGTTCATAGCCTTGATATCTATGCTTGTAGTTTATATCCACAAGGCCATGCTTGTCAATTTTCCAACCTTGATCTTGAATCGGATCGAACCATTCACACCTGAATAGCACGATATTAGCAGGTTCTGGGCCATAATTATATGTTAACTCCACAATCTCTCGTAAGATGCCAAAAAAATTATTGCCCGGATTGACGTCTTTGTAGTTTGAAGATTTGATACACAAACCACTATTTTTCGTGGAATCAAGATCCAGAAAGCTATCTCTGATAGGAGCATTTGTTGACTTGAACCTGAACCCATTCACACAAAAACTTGGCCATAATTTTACGGCAGTAATTGGTCCCTTGGCTAGAGTCCTAATAGATTCAGTCTCGGGTGATATTAGACGATCGACCTAAATACCAAAGTAGCAATAGTAAGTTATTTGTTTTGTAAGTGCAGAAATAAAAAGTAATTACCAAGCATCTTACATATGCGCTCAACCAAGAAGGAAAATGGCATCTCATATCTTGTTCTACTTCTTCGTCTGTTATGTAGGGTCTAACCGACCTCAACTCATCATTATATGTGCTGAAAAATAATGAAGCAACTGCTGATTAGTAGCATAATAGTATGTTATACTATTATATTGAGATAATGTAAATGTGGACGTATTAATTACTTACCCCTCTAGCTTCTCCACTTCATCCTCGTCGCAATTGAGTAATATATACAATTGAGCAGCCCTTAGCTCATCGTCATTCAAATATCTCTTTTTCATTTTTCCTGAGGACTTTCCGGATGCATTGAATACTTTGAGTATTGTATCATTAGATTCCTGATATGCTTCGTCGTTTCTGGGAGCTTTCGTCCTATTAGTAGCAACATGCGGATTGAAATACGTCGAGCAAAAGTTTGTAATCTCCTCGAGAATATAAGCTTCACAAATAGAGCCTTCAACCCGTGCCTTATTTTTCACCTTTCTCTTTAGGTGATTCAGATGGCGCTCGAAGGGGTACATCCACCGATAACCGACAGGACCACCAACACGTGCCTCATAGGAAAGATGAATTGGCAAATGCTCCATAGAGTCGAAGAATCCAGGAGGAAACACCTTCTCGAGCTTACATAGTGTTACCGCAATATCCCTCTCTTGCTTTTCTAGACGATCGACGAGCAACTTAGTACAAGAAAGATCTCTGAAGAATATGCTCAGCTCTGTCAATGGGTCCCAAATGACCTGCGGTAAGAATTCCCGAAATACAATCGGAATTAACCTCTCCATGAATACGTGACAATCGTGGCTCTTCATACCTACTAGTTTGTTCTCCTTGAGGTCGACGCATCTTTTTAAGTTCGACACGTACCCGTCTGGAAACTTTAGACCCTGAATCCACCTACAAAGTCTACCTTTATCCTCTTTATCCAGTGAGAAAACTGACTTAGGTTGCTTTAACTTTCCATTCCCCTCCTCTATCAAATGCAATGCAGGACGTCTACATATGTCTTCTAAGTCCAACCTCGCCTTCGGATTATCTTTCGTCTTTCCCTTTACATCCATTACAGTATTAATTATGTTATCAAACATATTCTTCTCGATATGTATGACATCAAGGTTATGTCTGATCAGATTTGTGCTCCAATATGGCAGATCCCAGAATATACTCCTCTTCGTCCAGTTATGGGTGCGACCAAATCCGTCACACTTGTACCCCTTAGCAGGCTCTTGGATAGCACTTGGTAAATCTTTTACCTCTTCCTATATTGTGCATCCGGGCCACCTTGGCGGTGGATTGGCCTTCTCCATAACTCCCGCACGAAAAGCATTCCGATTCCTCCGGTACGGATGATCCTTCGGCAAAAATTGTCAATGACAATCGAAGAAGCACGGTTTGCCTCCGTGTTTCAAATGGAAAGCCTAAGAACAGTCCATGCAATACGGACATGAGAGACGAACATGGGTGCTCCATCCCGATAATATTCCATAGGCCGGAAAGTCGTTGATGGTCCACATAAGTGCTACCCTCATCTGAAAATTCTGCTTTCTAGAAATATCGTACGTATTGGCACCGACTTCCCACAGCTGATTCAACTCATCTATCAAAGGCTGTAAATACACATCGATATTCCTCTTCGGATTGTTCGGACTCAGGATAATAACGGTTAGGAACATATACGGAGTCTTCATGCACATCCAAGGCGGTAGATTGTACGGAGTGACGATCACAGGCCAACACGAATACTGGGAGCCCGAAAGTCCGAATGGGGTAAAACCGTCAGAGCAAAGCCCCAATCTGACATTACGCGCTTCCTCGGCAAAATATAGATACTCTCGATCAAAGTGCTTCCATGCTTCTCCATCAGATGGATGATCCAATACTCCTTCGATCTGTTTTTGCCTGTGCCAACTCATGTTTTCTGCAGTCTCCTTAACCATAAACAACCGCTGCAACCACGGCGTCAAAGGCAAGTAGTGCATCGAATCGGTAGGCTTCCTTGCACCGACAGACTTTCCTCTAACAGTGGCCTTGTAGCGATCAGTACCACAGAATCTGCACACATCTTCATCCTTGTCGTCTTTGTAGTACAACATGCACCCGTTGCGATATGCATCGATTTTCTCGTATCCCATCCAAAGCGATCTCACCATCCTCTTAGATCGATAAAAGTCTTTAGGCAACTTTGCACCCTCGGGCAAGATCTCTATAATCAAATCGAGCAGTCGATTATAGCATTCTTGCGACATGTTAAAATCAGACTTGATGCTCAATAATCTTGTAACCATCTCCAACGGTGAATGATCCTCACAACCAGGATATAGTGGAGTCCTTACATTCTCAAGCAACTCCATAAACTTTGTAGCATCGGCATTCGGTGCCTCCTCAGCTGCATCATAATTGTCCGGATTGAAACTAGGTCCTGCCGTATCATAATTGTCAGGATTGAAACTAGGCCCCGCCGCATCATAAACCATGTTCACCAACCCGTCGTCGTAAGCATCGTGGTCTTGGACATCCATATATGGCCCCACATAGGGCTCCGACTCCGATGCTAGAGATACAAGTTCTCCGTGCGCGGTCCACTGATAGTAATTCGGCGTAAAGCCCTTCGAGTATAAATAATATGTAACTTCCACTTCAGGATGATATTTCCTGTTGCGACATCTCACACACGGACACTTAATTTTGGTACCGTCTATGTATTGACGGAACGCCTTTGCGAACTGCAGGAACTGCTGTACACCCTCAATGAATTTATTCCGCACACCGCACATGTCATCAGGATGACGGTTGTACATCCACGAACGATGACGCAGATAGTAATTTATATCCATTTCTAGAAACTTCTGCAAAATTGACAGTATGTATCATATAAATTATTACATGCAAAATTAACCGTACTATAAAAATCATAACTGATATAATACATATTTTCATTTATCAAAACTGCAGCTGCCCCCAACCCCATAGTACTATAAACTGCACTATAAGTGTGTAGTCAACACTACAAATAGTGTGTCATACTTTAGAACTGCAGCTGCCCCCAACCACACTCCTAGGTCAGTGTCCGTTATGGGAAAAGCAGTCATGGCATTGCACTAAGGCACCTGGTGCTTGAACAATTTTTGCATCAAAAGTTTCCCAAGTACACGGACTATTGCTCTATGAAATAGATAACCCCATGTATTGTGGCTGTACTCACTCGCATTTATCGGCAGATTACTGTACTCCGTTTGGCATTGGCATTTGATCAAGTTTACTCAAAAACATGCAAAAAATGAGTCACATATATAATGAGCAAGAACTACCGACGATTACCTATTTCAACACATATGTTTATCTACAAATTGAGTTCAAAGAGTTTGATTTATGTAATATCATCTGTTTAAGCCATAACTAGTGCCATAGGGGCTGGTACTATTTGAAAGCATTAAAATTGACTTTTGGTTCAATTTTTATAGATATTTTCTTTTTAGAAAAATACTAAGAATTATCAGTACCTTATAAATATGTTATTCCATATTTATTAGAAACATATTAAATATTGATTTCGTTCTTTATTTAAATCTTTGTCTCCATTTCTTTAAAGTTTAACGAGTACGTACATGCATGTTCTTAGCCATGTCTTGTATGGATATTGAATCAAGAATTGCAAAACATGCTAGCTAAGTCACTATGGTATGAATCCTTGCCTTTGCTTGTTTATAAATCCAGTTATATATATAACTGTGTGTCCCAGTATTGAGTTGGACCATCGAAGAAATTTCAACTTGAAATTCGATGGAGGATTATTTCGGGTCTAATTTAAAATAATTGACAAGTTTTCGGATCAAGAAATACCAAGGAGACTACGCAATTTTTTTTAGAAAATTTAGGAGATAGCTAAATTTTACCTGCATATCTAAGCATGCCAGCCCTTCACACCAGATTCTATCATGGTTTTGTTTTTTTTAGTTCAGGGGGCGTTATTTGCATAGGATATATGAAATCATATTTTTCTAGTCAATATGAAGGAAACTACTTGATAAAAAAGATGGGTATGTTCTACAAAATTTGCCCTGTGATAGACTTAGCTTAAGTTTTTTTTACAACTGATAGCATACCAGGTGGTGGACATGGATCCAAAATGGAATGGATGCCAGTATGTCCATATTTGTTTATGTTTCTATTTAGTAGGGCGTAATAACATTCTTATGAAGGAAACTACTTGATAAAAAAGATGGGTATGTTCTATTAAGATTTTCTTTACTAATGATAGCATACCAGGTGGTGTACATGGATCCAAAATGGAATGGATGCCAGTTGGCCCTAACCCTAACCCTAACCCTAGGTCCTGATCAGTGTCTGTGTCAGTGTGTGTGTGTACCGTGTCTGTGTCTGTGTCAGTGTCTGTGTGTGTGTCGTGTTTGTGTCAATGTCACATGTGTCCTGTGAGAGAGAGAGAGAGAGAGAGAGAGAGAGAGAGAGTAGGGTTAACCGGAGTAGTCGCGGTGGAGAGCGGGTCGACGGAGCGCGGGGGGGGAATTTTTTTCTTTTCAAAATTTCAGCAGATGGGAAAAAATAAAACCGATCCCTAATTAACCAAATTTTAGCGACGTTTAGCGACGTCCAAGAAAAACGTCGCTAATTTAATTTTTAGCGACGTCAATGCGTCGCTAAACACGTTGCTAAATATTTTCAATATTAAGGTCGCTATATACGTCGCTAAACGTCGCTAAATTAGACATATTAGCGACGTTTAGCGACCTAAACTGAACTTATAGCGACTTATCTTTTAAAATCTTAATAAAAGTCGCTAAACGTCGCTAAATGTCGCCATTTAGCGACGTCTAGCGACGTTTTAATAAGGAGTCGCTAATTTATATATTATTAGCGACGTTTCTTTTGACGTCGCTAAAATACGTCGCTAAGACCACTTTTTCTAGTAGTGCGACTTGACAGATTGAGTTGAATTGTTAGACCCAACTCAATACTGGAAGACAGGGCAAGTTTGTCTGCCGTCGTCCACCAACGACATGAGAAAATACAGCTTACAAGCTGTGTGGTCGAATGTGACCCTTCCTCTCTCCTGGATGAATCGTCATATAAAGTTGCTGATTATCACGAGCAAAGGAATCTATGATATCCTTCCATAATCTATCATTGCAGAGGACATTTGCTCGAAGATGCCTTCTTTTTTGGCTTCTTACATGCTGGAATAACCTGATCTTCTTCTTCTTCATCAATTCGACCAGATGAACTCCGGCAATCATCTCTGTGTGGTGAAGGAAATATGAGAAGAACAGGTTAACTCATCAGCCTTTATATAGGCAAAAGAGAACACACTGAATCCCAACAAATCCCAAAAATTTGCCAAGAAATTAGCCTCGAGGAACGAGTCAGACTTGATCGTTTCATGCTTCATTCAAAGTATTTCAAATAACGAGGAATTTGAAAACTTTGAAGGGGGTCTTGTAGAAGCATAAAAAATACGCTGTAAAGTTATACGCAGTATTTCAGTACTGGGCGGCGTAACACATGACTTCAGAACCATCGACGTAAAATAGAGCTTCATTGCTAGTACAGCGTAAAATATAAGCTCCAGAGACAACCCGCTTATAATGCAGAATTTCTAGACTGCTTCAGCGTATAAAGGTTGCTACCTCGCCTTTACGGCGTAAAACCCATCTGCTTTTTAATACAGTGGGAAGATTATACGAGGAATGCCTCGTATCCCTCAATTGAGCTATACAAGGAACACTTCGAATTCTGTGAATGAACCTGTCAGATAGTACAATAAACCTGACTCCTGACAAAGGGTGCAGCACGACTATCCAGACGACGGCTGTAATGATGATTCGACACAGAGACCCAAACCGTCGTTTAGTGACATTTTCTTGATATAAATTGCTTTTACCCATTCAAGAAAATATGCTGCCTAGTTTTATACAGGCAGATGTGAGTTTTTGCGCTCAGCAGAAGACAAAATAAACTGCCACGTCAAAAGCTGCTCTTCATACAAAGCTCGAGGCACGTCTCTGCATTTAATACGCAGAATGGGGGCAGATCTCTGCATTTAATGCACGAGATTTGGTTCTACTTCTGAAGACTGGGTGAGCCATAATTACGGCTAATACTTCCACGTCATCTCTTCTACATATTATGCCATCAGGCTATTTTCAGCTCTCCTGTACGCTATCTCCTTGAAAAACATCAACCTGGCTATTTTCAGCTATAAGGAGTACGCCGTATGCTATCTCCTCGGAATACGCCAACTCAGGCTATATATTTTGTATTGGTGAGTGACAAGACTATTTGGCCCAGAATACGCTCAAGATCTCAGTCAAAGAAGGACAACTGGCTATCTCTACGCCAGCTACCTATCCATGCAGCATCAAGCTTCTACGCTTACTTGGCATCTATGCCAACTTAACAACTATTTGGCTTTTGCGCTATGGTGACAATTATTGGCTTCTACACCAACCTTTTCTACGCAAGGGGCAGTTACCTACGTGGCTTGCATGCCGTGATCCTCGCAGCGGTTATACGCGTTACCTCATCATGGGACACGCATCACACGCAGATTCAGAAGATCATCTATACGTGGGTGGCAGTTATTATAACCGTCGCATAAAAGTGCCACTCTCCACTGTCCGGTGTTTGTGGTATTAAACGAAAGAATAAAAGTGTATTTCAATGACAGGGTTTATGCGAAACCCGCGCCCTTTGGTTTACAAACAAACTTGTATAATTTAATCCTATACGAGGATGTGGGAGTATAATTTATTTAATCTGGATATAAATTGCTATAGGTGTCTGATCTGCAGTCGATCACTTTAGCCCTTGGACCACACGATATTGAAGAAGTGCCGTGGAAGACAGGTATCAGCTTCGAAGGTTGCAGGAGAGGGTGGATGCACGATGCCAAAGTCGTCGATCCCTGCTCTTTGCCTGAGCTCCGGACTCTCTCTCTCTCTCTCTCTTTCTTTTGACCTCCGGTTCGATCTTTCTGGGAAGTTTTACCTCGTGATATGGTATTAGTTTTCTTGACCAATTTTTTGACCCTCCAATTTGTCCTCTTGTTCCCCATTGATAGAGGTCTCTATTTATAGAGTTTTGGTGACAGTGACCACTCCGTCGGTATAAAAAGAGAGAAGTGGAAAGTACAGCACCCTTTTACACAACGGTTAAAATAACCAATGCCTGCGTATATATGACCTTTTGAGTGAGCATGTGACGCGTATCCAACTAAGGGGACAAAATGCGTATATCTGCTGCGAAGATCACGGCGTAGAAGCCACGTAGGTAGGTATCCCTTGTGTAGAAGAGGTTGGCGTAGAAGCCAAATGACTGTCACCCTGGCGTAGAAGCCAAGTAGGCATAGAAGCCGAATAAGCATAGAAGCCGAACAGGCATAGAAGCCGAACAGGCGTAGAAGCCGAATAGGCATAGAAGCCGAATAGGCGCAGAAGACGAATGGTCGTAGAGGCCGAGTGGTCGTAGAGACTGAGTGGGCGTAGAAGCCGCGTGAGCACAGATCCTGAATTGGCATAGAAGCCGCTGCGTACCGTGCCAGAGTGCTGATGTGGACGTCTTAGCCAGAATTACGGCTTTTGAAGATATAATCAAATCTCTTGCAGAGATTTGCCACCATCTTATACATTAAATGCGGAGGCGTATTTTGAAGGTCTGCAGCCCTTTTGTGCATCCGTCGCAGAGACGTGCCTTGAGAGAAACTGTCACCGCTCTGTGCATTTAGACATGGAGACGTTCCTCGAGTCCCGTACGAAGTGCAGTTTTTGACGTGGCAGGCGGTTTGTATACTACGAAGCGTAAAACAGCTCATGTTTGCCTGTGTAAAATAAGGCAGCGTATTCCCTTGTACGCAAAAGAGCGGTTTACGCTGAGGGGACTTCAGTAAACGACGGTTCGGTGATATTTTAACCAAATCCTCTGCATTAAATGCAAAGATCCACCATCATACTGTAGGGCACTTCCCGAGGGTCTGCCATCGTTTCCAGCCGTCGTCTGGGTAGTCGTACAGCACTTTTTGTCAGGAGTCAGAGGTCAGATTCACTGCTTGACTTGACAGGTTCATTTCAGGGAAGACGAAGCGTTCCTCGTACGCTTTAACGCTGCTTTGAGAGCGGATGAGTTTTACGTCATGGAGGCGATGAAGAACCTTGTTTATACTGGAGTGGCCTGGACGTACTGCACTTACGCGGATGGTCCTTTGAGCTTTTATACTTTACGCTATGTTTAGCGGAGAAAGCTCTGCTTGTACGCTTGATGGCTCTGAAGGCCTCTGTTTATGCTGCTCTGTATCAGTATGCTGCGTAGCTCCTCCTAGCGTATTTTTCATGCTTCTACAAGACCCCCTTCAAAGCTTTTAAATTCCTCGGAATTTGAAATGCTTTGAATGAAGTATGAACGGCCCCTCGTAACTCAAAACGTTTCTGAATGGAGCGTTGAAACGGTCGATGCTGACTTTATGGCAAATTTATTGGGGACCGCTGTGATCTCTTTTGCCTATAAAAAGGCTAGGGGGGTTAACCTGTTCTCTCTATATTCCCATCACCATGCAGAGATGATCGCCGGAGTTCGTCGGGTCGACCTGAGGAAGAAGGAGATCATGTTCTTCCAGCATGTAGGGAACCAAAAAAGATGGCATCTTCGAGCAAGTGTCCACTACAACGATGGATCATGGAAGGATATCTTAGCCTCCCTTGCTCGGGATAATCAGCAACTTTGTATGGCGTTTGCCCAGGAGAAAGGAAGGGTCATCTTTGACCACACAGCTTGCAAGTGCTGTCTTCTCTCGTTGCCTCCGGTGACGAGAGTCAGACGGACTCGCTCTGTCCCGGCTTGAGCGGCACACAAAGCATGGGATCTGCAAAATCTATGCAAGCCCATCTCTGTCGTGCCCGCCGGTGATCATTTTCTTGGATGAAGAAGACCTTCACCCATGCGAGAACCTGTCAGAACAGATTCTGGGTACGATCTTCAGACGATGATGGGGGACTCCTTTTTTCGACGGAGTTTCCCTCATATGTAATCATGAAAAATAAAGAAAAAACCCTTGTAGATTGGATTTCCCTCATATGTAATCATGATTTTAATTTTAATAAAATTGTCTTCTTCTTCATATGATCATCTTGCCATATGTTGCTGTGAAGTCTGAATATGTGTAGCTTCGACACGTCTGAATCTTTATGCTGACTCTGATAGAAAGAGTATTAGGCCCTATCTTTTACGCATAACGAATAGTCCATAGAACGCCGTTTAAGCATTTTGAATATTTAGAACTATCCTGTTGCTAGGACTAAGGGACCGCGTAGAGCTCTGAACTGTTGCTTCTAATGAACAGAACATTATTCAGACTTCGTCTTCAAGAATGATCTCTCAAAACTCCCTTGGAATAGGGTCAAGGTTTTGGCTGTCAAACTGAGTTTGCCGTCTTGATAGACGAGATGTTCAGACTGGAGTCTGGATGAACCTCCAATTTTGGACCCAAGAAGAGTAATTTCTCAATGTTTGAACTCTGTATGCTTCGGGTGCTTGGGATGCTCTGGGTCAAGAACGAGTATCTTCTGTGTGAACTCTTGGCAATTGACCGCTTTGGGGACTGTTTGAATATACGAAAAGTCGTGGAGCGTGAAATTATCAGTCTGTAGCCTCTGGGCGTAAAACACCATTGAGCGTGAAATCGTAGACTTGTGGTTCCTTAGCATGAAGTCATAGGTTTTTAGCCTCTCGTGCATAAAAGCTATCGAGCACAAAGGCATCCGGGCATAAAACCATAGACTTATAGCTGTTGAACGTAAAGCCGTAGATCCGTAGCTGTCGAGCGTAGAAAGCTCCTTTAGCGTAGGACTGGAGATCTGTAGCCTGTGAGCGTAGAACACCATCGAGCGTGAAATTGTAGACTTGTGGTTCCTGAGCGTGAAGTCGTAGGTTTGTAGTCTCTCGAGCATAAAAGCTACCGAGCACAAAGGCATTCGGGCATAAAATCATAGACTTATAGCTGTCGAACGTAAAGCCGTAGATCTGTAGCTGTCAAGCCTAGAAAGCTCCTTTAGCTTAGGACTGTATATCTGTAGCTCCTGAAAAGAAAATTTCTCCGAGCGTGAAGTTTGCGGATCTGTTACTTTTGAGCGTAAACTGAGCGCCACCGAGCGTGAGATCATCGATTTGGTATCTGCTGAGCGTAAACTCGTAGGTTTGTGGCCTCTCGAGCATAAAAGCTACTGAGCATAAAGGCATCCGGGTGTAAAACCATAGACTTATAGCTTGCGAGCGTAAAATCGTAGATCCGTTGCTGTCGAGCGTAGAAAGCTCCTTTAGCGTAGAACCTGCTGAACCACCTTGCACGAAAAACTTTTCAAATTTACTGACTGTCCGTCTTTCAAGGGTAGTGGGCTGACATAGCATCCAATCATAACCCCCTATTAATTGCGAGATTTGGTTAGGGTCTCGAGGAGTCCGTCCGAGGATTCAAGGAGTCGACCCGAACTCTATATATATCCCAAGCTTTTGAGAGAAAAACTTTTTATCGGTCTTCTGCGAAAGAGCGCTTTCGACTGTTCGAGTTTTTCTTCGTTCCTTCTCCGAGCACTTCGAGTCTTCAGAAATGGTGCCGAAATAAACCCCCTCCGCTAAGGAAAAGAGTATAGGTTCTTCTTCTCATTCTTCTGCCCCAGTGAGGGAGTCTTCGATCGGGCAAGGCGAACTTCCTTCTGAGCGAAGTATTCCGCCGACGAGCAGCGCACCCGGTCTTAGAGGTAGAGCCTTTGGGGTGACAAAAATGATGAAAAATCCTTCGCACACGTTGAACGTGACCGCGCTAGGTCATCTTCTGTGCTGATAGCCTCTTTTGAGGAAGATGATGCACGGAGACATTTTTATCTTTTATGCCCACATTTCTAATGTGCCAGCGTAAAGACTCCATATTTTTGTAGTTCTGAGCGTAAAAGCTCTGGCTACCGAAAATTGGCGTATATCGTAAAATTTGTGTTTTACGCTTGTGGAGGGGACTTCTGGCATAAAATAACCAAATTTGTACAATCCTGCGTAGAGCACAGACTGTCGTTTCTTTGGTCTGTATGTTTGTGCAAGATTTGTAATGACATATTTTTCTTGCACTTTTGTAGTTGATTTGGGTGAGTCTTCACTGGCCGAGGTGATGGGCTCCGCTGCCGGGATGCTGCACTCGAACTACCTGGAGGATCTGTCGCACGTGGCATTTCCCATCTCCGGACCCCAGTATCCTGAGGGAAGGGAGTTTTTGATATCGGCTCAGGGCGAGCGGACGCTGCTGAGCATGATCAATGGCGAGCCCTTGACATATGTAGACGGGGAGCAGTACATAAAGCCGGCTTTCCTTTTTGGGGACATGATTGACAAATAGTCCTAGACGAAGCCCAAGAGGGAGTCCTGGGTTTTCCTTGCCGGGAATTTGGTTTTGTACCTGCCAACGATGCCGAGGGATTATCCCATCTCGGCTTTCTTCCACGCGATGCATCCCAGGAAGATGTCGTGGACGCTGACTCTTGATCTTCACGGCAAGCCGGGGAAGATCTTTCATCTGAAAGGAGCTGACCAGGGGTCATTTGTCAGTCGCCTTTCCGGTGTTGTGACATTGTTCAGGGGACTATGCCCGGGCAGTGTCCCGAGTGAAGACAGCTCAGTGATCCAGCTGATCCAATTGCCGACTTTCTGCAACGACTTCATGCGACGAGGCAGGGTATATCCCAAGGAGAATCCTCGGTACAATGGGTGGATCGCCCCAACAAACTTCCGATGGACATGCCTAGTTGACTGGGCCTTGAAGCACTTCTGGACAGAGCTGGAGGGCATTGGACTATATGCCGCTGTGAGTGCGACGAGTGTTGGGTTGCCTCCCAATCCTAATTTGTTCTTGGCACTGATGGAGCGATACATTTCGCTCACTGGCACCTTCGCCACTCCACTGGGGGAGCTGGGATTGGCCTTTTATGAGATGGCAGTTGTCTCGAGACTGCCGATGGGGGATACCCCATATGAAGAGTATGTTCCCACCAACCGGGAGTTGGTGGACTTGGACCCTCGGGTGGCGGAAGTGTATCAGGAGCTGATGTGTCAATACTTCGCGTGCACCACTTTTTATAACGAGCCTTCTGATTTGGCTCACACCACCAAGTGGATGTCCTACCTCTTCTTCCACCGAGCCAGGGCCGCCAAGTCGGAGAAAGCCTCGGGGGGCAAGAATGAGCCCGTGAACTGTTTGGGCATGTTTAGTGCCCAGGTCATGGAGGATCTTATGGAGGAGGCTAAAGCTCCGGATCAGATTCTCATTGAGGGGGTAGGAAAGTACCCCGAAGGCACTAAGGCCTGTAGTTACTTGAGGCGCTGTCGCAGGCCTCTGTCTAAGGAAGCCCAGCTGGCTGGTTTCCTCTCCATATGGCTGCATCGAGTAGTAGTGCCTGGTACTGCGTCCGCGGACCGTATTCACCGGAACATCCTGTGGCCGGCAGTGCGCCTGGTGTTCGGGGCAAGACTGGGCTTGCTTCCTGCCATGGTGTGCCGTATACAGGCTGGCCTGAGAGCCATGACTGATGGGTTGCTCATCGATGAAGCTCAGCATGAGAGTTTTCCCCAGGTGGAATTACCATACCTGTATTTGATGGGATGGTTAATTCTCCACAATCCTCGGGTGATGTCTTCTGGCTCCGGCAGCAGCTCGGGGGGTATATTCTTGCTGAACTACAAGGACTCTCCCTAGAACGTGAGCACAGTTTTAGACTGTCGGCTGGTGTTGAACCTCAGCCAAGGCTGCAAGCTCCTCTGTACTCTCCCTCTTGTATATCGCAATCAATCAAGGACGAGGCTTGAGGATTCAGGTGGAGAGAAGACCGATCTTTCTTCGGAAGCTTTCAATTGGTTGGTCTATATTAGACCCTCTCATCTGCTGTACAGGAGCGAAGACCATTGCTTCTTCGAGCCCTATTTGCCTAGTCGGTTTGCCCGGCAGTTTGGGTACGATCAGTTGCACGTGGGCAATGCCGTCACCAGCCTTAGGTCCAGGGGCAGACTCATTGATGGAGCCAGAGGGTGGCAATATTTTATCATGGGTTGTACGGGAGCAATCTTCATTGTGCCGGTCGTAACAACCTCCATGGAGCTGCGCATCCTTTATTCTTACGTCCAGTTTTATGTGGCGATTAACACCTTCCATCATGATTTTGACATGCGTGGAAGCTTCAGGGTGCCTTCTCCCAAGCCTGGGGGAAGAGTTGAAGTCCCCTCGGGTTCTTTCGATGAGGGTGAGGAGTTTGGTACTCTGGATGAGCCTTTGGTGTCGGTGCCGAGGTGTGAAGTGCCTCCTCCTGCGGGGGCTTTGGTAGTCTCTTCTGGGAAGCGACGAGCTTCTGCTCCGAAGGAAGCTTCTCTTCATATGAGGAGGAAGGAGACGGTTGCTCGTTCTCTCCGCATTCTTGGTATTGAGGCTCCTGGGAGTGAGCCTGCATCTCCCCATATCAGGGATGATTCTTTGGCTGGAGGTTCCTCGCCTTTTAGAGAGGGACCTTCTACAGTTTTGGCCGGCGGCGCCGAAGAATCCTCCTTAGAGGTTGCTGTCGTGGCTACTGCTCCAGGTAGCGGAGCGAGATTGCTTGTGTGGCCGAGGCAAATAGGAGAATCTTTCCCGAGGTCAGCAGCAGATGAAACTTCCGCCGTGTCGGTGAGCACGCCTAGCGAGATTCCAGCTGACGAACCTCGACTGCATCTTGGAGAAGGCTTGACGAAACTCTTGGCAATGTCGGTCGGCCCACCTCCTTCTCCAAGTATGATAGTTGGCATTACGTCATTAAGGCGTGGTTTAGCTACATCGGCTGCAGATGCGTCGTATATGTCGTTGGCTCCGGGTAAATATCGTTTTTATGTCTCCTCTTAGAAAGATTACCATCATACTGATATCAACTTTCTTGTCCTTTTCTCAGGGGATGGCGTCCACGGAGAGCACAGCGTTGAAGCGCCTTCTGGCTCTGCTCCGGCTCCTGGCGATGATGTGGAGGCTCCCAACTTCGAGGAGGAAATATCCTCGGGGGCTAGCTCGCCCAGAGTAGTTTCGTTGTCTCAAGAGAAGGACGAACCCGTCATCGTGACCTCGCCCCTCGCGAGTATGCCGATGACTTCGATTGTTCTTGTCGCACCTTCTTCGGTCGTGCCATGCGTCTAGGCGACGGCTGTGGCCACCTCGTCTGTAATTATCCCTGGAGAGGGACTTGCTGATATCGCGGCTACTCCTGGCATTCAGTCGGATCTAGTTGCGTTGACCGAGCAACATACCAGCCTCTTTTATACCGGTTTGAAAACGATGATATCAATGGTGTTGGCGAAGAGTCTAGATTTCGAGCGCCTGAAGAAGACTTCTTATTTTTCGATCGGGGTCATCAGGGAGCTCGGCGATCCTGGGGTAGTTGACGCCCTCGAGGCGGTGGTTAATGGTTTAGAGCAACCCATTAACGAATACTCGCAGCTGACTCGGGGCAGCTTTGATATTGAGGTCCAGACCAGGTACGACCACATGACTGCGCGGCTCACTACAAAGATGGAAAGCCTAGATAACTCCATCAAGACACATGAGTTGGAGATGTATAGAAGAAAAGCTGTCGTGGCAGAGGCTCTCGCTCTTGAGATGAAGTGCCGATCCAAGCATGAAGGGAATGCAGCGAGGGCCTCCAAGCTGAGGGAAAAACTTGCTCGGACAGAGGAGTGGGCTTCTCAATCGTTGGCGGGTCTAGACATAGCGACTGGTCGATTGAGCGCAGCGCGACGGGATTTGGACCGTGCAGAAGCTGCCCGCACGGGCTGCCTTCGGGCAAGGGCTGAGTTGTCCTGTATGAATACCCCCGAGGCACGGCTGGAGCGGGCTCGCGCCGATGCCTTGGTTCTTAGGAATGAGAGGATAGCTGCTCTGGAGCGGCTGATTCACAATCTGACTACTCCGCCATCATGATGTATCCTTTCTCTTTTTGCTTCCCCAGATTTAATTCTGCTCTCTTTTGGGAATAAATAAAAGTGACTCTTTTTTGACTTTTGTGGACCTATCATTTTGGAATATAAATGACAGTTTTTAGGCGAGAGTGATATCTGATGATAAACTCTCGATAAACTTTTAGCGGGACATATCTGTTCAGAGGTCATACGGACATGATAGAATGTAACCCAACTAATTATGTTCTGGAAGTAGTTTTGTCAGAATTGAGATCCTCGCTATATTCTACTCTAGCAGGGGAGATTAAGCATAGTACCTTTTCAGGAATTTGTCGTTGATAGGAGCCATTAACAGGTCTCCATTAGGCTGGGCTATCATGTAGGCGCCGTTCCAGAACGTTGTCTCGATCACATAAGGGCCTTCCCACTTGGGCTAGAATTTGCCTTTACTTCTGTGAGTAAGAATCATCGGCCTTCTTACGGCTAGAACTAGCTCGTCGACTTTGAACACTCTTTCCTTTACTTTATGATTGAAGGTTTTGGAAATGCATGCTTGGTAGAGCGCGATGCGCTGCTGAGCTTGTAGGCGTTTCTCGTCTAATCCTTCTAGCTCTTGGAGCCTTAACAGGTCATTCTTTTCTCGAGTCAGCTCACTAGTCACGGCTATCCTGAGTGACGGGATCTGGATTTCAATGGAGAGAACTGCTTCGCTCCCGTAGACCAGCGAGAATGGGGTACAACCTGTCGGTGTTCGTACCGTTGTGCGGTATGCCTAGAGACATTCGCCTAGCTTCTTATTCCAATCTCTCTTGTTTGAAGAGACAAATTTCTTTAAGAGTTTGATAATGGTTTTGTTGAAAGCTTCGGTTAAACCATTAGCAGCTGGATAATATGCCGTAGAGGAAATATGTGTATCCGATTTTTATCGCAAAATCGATGAAATGCTTGGCTGATGAACTGAGGCCCATTGTCGTGAATTATCCTCCGGGGTACCCCGAAACGATAAATGACGTGATGCTTGATAAAGCTGATCACATTAGACGCCTTCACCTCAGCGAGGGGGATCGCCTCTGCCCATTTGGAGAAGTAATCCGTGATGGCCAGTATGAACTGGTGACCGCTGGAAGAAGACGGGTGAATAGGACCAATGATATCCATACCCCATGCTTCGAAAGGCCAGGACGCAACCGTAGGATGTAGATATTCAGACGGTTGATGTCTGAAGTCTGCATGAACCTGACAGGCTCTGCATTGTCTTGCATACCGTATTGCATCTGCGATCATAGTAGGCCAATAATAGCCCATTCTCCTGATACGATCCTGTAGCTTAGGACCGGGTTGGTGCACTCCGCATACACCGTCGTGAGCTTCCCGGATAATCTGCTGTGCTTCGTCTTCAGATAGACATCTTAATAGCAGTCCATCGTAGGTCCGGCGATACAGGCATTGTGAAGATGCATCGTAGTAGAAGCGTAATGATCGTCTTTTGACGGATATTGCTTCTTTGGGGTCCTCCGGCAAGATTTCGTACGCAAAAAAATCTATGAAGGGACTTCTCCAGTCTCTTCTGGAGGGATCTGTGTTTACAGCGTGGCTGCATTCTATGTAAAAGTTGTTCTTCACACAGAATAAATCTTTGTTAAGAAGGATTACCGAATCCTGCCTTCTTATAGGAGTGGCTAAATCTGCAGCTAGACTGGCTAGGGCATCAGCTTCCAGATTCTGAGATCGAGGTACATGCTCTAAGAAGAACCCTTTGAATATCATGGCTATCTCGACCGCCGTCCGGTGATAGGGGATGAGGTCTGGATTCTGGACTTCATATATCCCTCTGACTTGATTGACGATAAGCAGAGAATCACCAAAAGCTTCCAGGGATTCGACCCCCAGCTCTTTGGCGACTTGGAGCCCGATTAGCAGAGCGTTGTACTCTGCCACATTGTTGGAGCAGGGCTCACTAAGAGAATATGCTCGATAGATAATGAGCTGATCAGGAGTGACCAGGACGACTCCTACTCCTGAAATGACGTTTCCCCTAGGACCGGTTCTGGAAGCACCATCGAAGAAGAGTTGCCACGCGTCACTTTCCATCACGGAATTATATTCTGCAACTTCGTCGGGAATGTCATCGGATGAGCAGCTAGGAAGTCAGCCAGCGCTTGGCCCTTGATGGACTTCTGCGGTATGTATACCATGTCATATGGTATTAATAACATCGCCCAAGTCGTGAGTCAGGAATTAAGAACACTTGGCTTGCTCATTAGTACTCGAAGAGGGTTGATCCTGGAGATGATGTGGATAGTCTGGCCGATGACATAGTATCGCGTCTTCTGGATAGCGAATATCAGAGCCAAGCATTCTTTCTCCACTAGGTTGTACCGGTGTTCGGCTCCGACCATCATCCTGCTGAGATAGTAGATAGCCTGTTCATGACCCATGTTGTTCTTCTGTGTGAGAAGAGCTCCTAGCGAATGATCCATCGCTCGAACGTACAAATGATCCATCGCTCGAACGTACAGCAAGAATGGCCTTCCCATGACGGAAGGCACCAGAACTGGCGGACTGGTGAGGTAGCGCTTGATATCTCCGAACGCTTGCTGACAGGCTTCATCCCATACGAAGGATACACCTTTCTTTATGAGATGAGAAAAGGGCTGACATCTTCCCGAGAGGTTGGATATGAATCGCCGGATATAAGCCAGACGGCCTTAAAATCCCCGGAGTTTTCTCAGATTACAGGGCGGTCGCATTTCTACGATTGCCTGGACTTTGTCAGGGTCCACCTGGATGCCTTTGGCGGTAATGACAAATCCTAGGAACTTGCCACTAGATACACCCAGAAAGGACTTCGTAGGGTTCATCTTGAGTTGATGTTGGCACATTAGCTCGAATACCGTCCTCAAGTCTTGAATGTGATCACCCTTGAGGCGACTCTTGACGGCTATGTCGTCCACGTAACATTCCACTATTTTGCGTAAATGCTCATGGAATATGTTACTCATAACCCGTTGGTATGTAGCCCCGGCGTTCTTCAATCCGAAGGGCATGACCGTATAGCAATATACCCCCAATGGTGTCTGAAAGGTAGTGTGCTTCTCGTCTTCAGGATGCATCTTGATCTGATTGTATCCTGAGAACCCATCCATGAAAGACATGCGTTCAAAGCCGCAGGTGTTGTATATCATGATGTCCGTGATGGGAAGAGGGAATTCATCCTTGGGACAGGCCGCATTCAGATCTCGATAGTCGATGCAGATACGTACCTTCCTATTTTTCTTCATGATTGCGACAACGTTGGCGACCCAATCGGGATGTTGTTCTTCCCGGATGAAACCACAGGCTATCAGCTTCTTGACTTCAGCTTCAATGGCATCAATCATGTCCGGGCAGAACTGGCGTTGGTGCTGCTTCACAGGTTTTGAGTCGGTCAATATGTTGAGTTTGTGAGTAGCCACCTTCGGGTCTAGGCCCGGCATATCCTCATAATCCCACACAAAGACGTCGATATATTCTTTTATCAGCTGTATAATTTCTTTCCTTTTAGCTGGGGGAAGATTGTCATTGATAAATATCGGCTTTGGCGAAAGTTTACCCCCAACATTGATTTGGATAACTTTGTCTTTGGTGGGAGGTTCTCTTTGCTCGAAGCGGAATTCCCACTGCGTATCCATTTGTTGAGCCCAAGAGTCATCCTTGAACGGCTCAGAATCTTGTTCATCTGCTTCTGAGGGATTTGTCACCACCATATTTACTGATAGTGTTTGTTCGAGAGCATCAGGTGAGTCAGAGGGTGACGAGCCATTCTGAGAAGAGAAAAAGATGTCCTCATCTGACTTGGAAGCCGTAAGGGAAGTGGCATACCCTAACCCGAAATGAGTTTATCGATAGCGAGGATCGCCGCACGACGGCGTTCGTCTGCCTCTTTCGTAGTTGAGGCCTGGCTTCCGCTTCAAGTCGTAGCCCATGTTTTGCATGATCTTCAGCGCTTGCGGGCTGTATCGGTGAAATTGCATTTTCCCAGTATCGTCATTGAAAGAATCTTCCTGGATAGCTAGTTGATTGTGCATGCGGTCGAAGAATATTGGACGCTGACTGCTGCAGGTAGGTGGGACAATAAAGATAGAATCCTCATGGGGTCCATACGTTGTGATGACGTTGGATGATGACGCTACTTCCCAGACATACGGACGGTAGGAGTTTATAGCTTCCAAGAATTTTTGTGCTATGGGTTCTACCTCATCACGGGGAGTGGTATATACTCGCTCAGGGGTGATATGGACGTGGCAATTGACGGTCAAAAGTTTATTCAGAGGTGATATGAACATGACAAACTTTGTGATTTTGACTTCCATCGGGGATGGAGGCACACATCTGCTCAGAGGTGATATGGACATGGCAGTTTTTATGGACTTAACACCACTGGCGTACTTAGAGTTAAGTACGGATGTTAAGTGTAGACGATAATCGATATCAGAGGTAATATGAACATGATAATTGACGGTCGAAAGTTTATTCAGAGGTAATATGAACATGACAACTTTATGATTGTGACTTCCATCGGGGATGGAGGCACACACCTGCTCAGAGGTGATATGGACATGGCAGTTTTTATGAATTTAATACTACTGGCGTACTTAGAGTTAAGTACGGATGTTAAGTGTAGACGACAATCGATATCAGAGGTAATGATAATCGACGGTCGAAAGTTTATTCAGAGGTAATATGAACATGACAAACTTTGTGATTATGACTTCCATCGGGGATGGAGGCACACATCTGCTCAGAGGTGATATGGACATGGCAGTTTTTATGGACTTAACACCACTGGCGTACTTAGAGTTAAGTACGGATGTTAAGTGTAGACGACAATCGATATAAGAGGTAATGATAATCGACGGTAAAAAGTTTATTCAGAGGTAATATGAACATGACAAACTTTTGAAAGGGACTCTTCCTTGAGTACACATATTTTCTTTTGAAAGGAGCAAATCGTTATGTAAGAAAAGAATGGAAATCCAATCGGTACGGACCGTCCCTTTGTTCACAGATTCAAAGTGATGACCTTGGCATCGATCGTCTCCTGAATTTTTCTTTTTAGCACATAGCACGCCTTTGTGGGGTGATGAGTGTATCGGTGGAAGAGACAATAATCTGGGTGATCCACGTCGCCAGCCCTCTCAGGATGTCTGATGTCGGGTAGCTGGAGCTTGCGCTCTTGCATTAATATATCAAAGATCTCAACGACGTCGTCTTCGTTGAAGGAAAAAGTCCCTTTTGGTCTTTGGGCTCTTGATGCCTGAATTTTACGATCTTGCAGGGAGATCGTTGCTGTTGCATCATCTTCGGATCTTGAGGGGATTCTACCTCCGGCCCTGGACGCCCCCTTGTTCTGTCGAAGTAAGTTACCTCTGGATACGTCGTGGTCTCTGGCCACAGAAACTGATTTATCAAGAACCACCTCTGGTTGTACGGGATTGGATTTCAGAATTTTGGGTTTTGTGAGAGACGCTGTATACCCCAACCCAAAATGAGCTTCTCGGTAGTGAGAATTACTATGCACCGACGTTCGCCTACCTTTCCCATAGTTGAGACCTTGTTTCAGTTTTAAGTCGTAACCCATATTTAGCATAATATTTAATACTTGTGGGCTGTATCTGTGGGTTTGTATCCTGCCAGATTCAGACTCGCATGATTCCTCTTGCGCGATTGGGGCATTTTGCCTGCTGCCGAAGATTATCGGACGCTGATCGTCATGGGTTGGTGGAATAATAAAGATAGAGTCTTCCTGTAGTCCACCTGTTATGACGATATCAGATATTGACGTATCTTCCCATATGATTTCCCCGCGTTTGACTGTTAGGGGAAGGTTCTTGCATTTCTGGATTAGATGACCCCGCAGGTCTGGAGGAGTAGAGGAAGAAGACGACGGATTGTTCCTTCTGTTCCCATCATTGGGTATACGGATATTGGGTACCCCGATTTTCCCTGTGCCACCTGTATACAATAGGTTGGCCATCTGGGCGGCAGATAATCCCCTGGGAGGGTGTCTTTCCGCCATCTGAGCTTGTTTTATGCCAAAGGACTGTGCCTGGCGTAACTTGGAGATTCGCTCAGTCTGGCGTAAAGCTGGAGAGGCCCTCAGTCGGCCATCGGCTTCTCGTATAATCCGGAGGGTGGGCAGATTGTTTCCTTGCTGGCATAAAGGCCGAGTAGCTGAATATTCGCCTGCTTGCTTCCCCTTGCGGAGATCACAACGCTCATCTGGTTCACCGTAGAGGTCAGATGTTGTCTTGCGCGTGAAGCGTGATCTGTACTTCCGATTTGGCGTTGAGGCACCATCGAAAGTTTTGTCTGTACCGCGCGTAGCGGAAGACTGATTTTTGCGCGTAAAGCACAGTGGATACTCCTGGGTTAGCGCTGAGGCTTTGTCCGAAGTTTTGTTTGTACCGCACGTAGCGGGAGACTGATTTCTGCGCGTAAAGCGCAGTGGATACTCCTGGGTTAGCGCTGAGGCTTTGCCCAAAGTTTTGTCTGTACTGCGCGTAGTGGGAGACTGAATTTTACGTACGGGGCACGGAGGGAGTGATGCTACCACCTCATTGGTCGGAGAGATCGGAGAGATCGGAGAGTCCACAGGAACTGCGGAGGATGTCTTGGGCATCCATACTTTGCGCAGCTTCCTGTTGTCTTGGACGGAGAGAGAGTGAGAGCTACCCCCAGTTTGAAGCATATCTTAGTAGGCAGACTGGTCGAAATGAATGACCAGTGTCTTCTTCACGGTTCCTACAGATACCGCATCGCGTTGAGCAATTACTTCCTCGTCAGAAGAGAAAGATGTCCCCAGCAGATTTGCCATCTTATTTGTGGTATTAAACGAAAGAATGAAAGTGTATTTCAATGACAGGGTTTATGCAAAACCAGTGCCCTTTGGTTTACAAACAAACTTGTACAATTTAATCCTATACGAGGATGTGGGAGTATAATTTATTTAATCTGGGTATAAATTACTATAGGTGTCTGATCTGCAGTCGTCACTTTAGCCCTTGGACCACACGATGTTGAAGAAGTGCCGTGGAAGACAGGTAGCAGCTTCGAAGGTTACAAGAGAGGGTGGATGCACGATGCCAAAGTCGTCGATCCCTGCCCTTTGCCTGAGCTCCGGACTCTCTCTCTCTCTCTCTCTCTCTTTTGACCTCCGGTTCGATCTTTCTGGGAAGTTCGACCTTGTGATCTGGTATTGGTTTTCTTGACCAATTTTTCGACCCTACAATTTGTCCTCTTGTTCCCCATTGATAGGGGTCTCTATTTATAGAGTTTTGGTGACAGTGACCACTCCGTCGGTGTAAAAATCGAGGAGTGGAAAGTACAGCACCCTTTTACACAATGGTTAAAATAACCAATGCCTGCGTATATATGACCTTTTGAGTGAGCATGTGACGCGTGTCCAACTAAGGGGACAAAATGCGTATATCTGCTGCAAAGATCATGGCGTAGAAGCCACGTAGGTAGGTATCCCTTGTGTAGAAGAGGTTGGCGTAGAAGCCAAATGACTGTCACCCTGGCGTAGAAGCCAAGTAGACATAGAAGCCGAATAGGCATAGAAGCCGAACAGGCATAGAAGCCGAATAGGCATAGAAGCCGAATAGGCGCAGAAGCCGAATGGTCGTAGAGGCCGAGTGGTCGTAGAGACTGAGTGGGCGTAGAAGCCGCGTGAGAACAGATCCTGAATGGACGTAGAAGCCGCTGCGTACCGTGCCAGAGTGCTGATGTGGACGTCTTAGCCGAAATTACGGCTTTTGAAGATATAATCAAATCTCTTACAGAGATTTGCCACCATCTTATGCATTAAATATGGAGGCATATTTTGAAGGTCTGCAGCCCTTCTGTGCATCCATCGCAGAGACATGCCTTGAGAGAAACTGTCACCGCTCTGTGCATTTAGACGTGGAGACGTGCCTCGAGTCCTGTACGAAGTGCAGCTTTTGACGTGGCAAGCGGTTTGTATACTGTGGAGCGTAAAACAGCTCATGTTTGTCTGTGTAAAATAAGGCAGCATATTCTCTTGTATGTGAAAGAGCGGTTTACGCTGAGGGGACTTCAGTAAACGACAGTTCGGTGATGTTTTAACCAAATCCTCTTCATTAAATGCAAAGATCCACCATCATACTGTGGGGCGTGTCCCGAGGGGTCTGCCATCGTTTTCAGCCGTCGTCTGGGTAGCCGTGCAGCACTTTTTGTTAGGAGTCAGAGGTCAGATTCACTGCGTGACTTGACAGGTTCATTTCAGGAAAGACGAAGCATTCCTCGTACGCTTTAACGCTGCTTTGAGAGCGGATGAGTTTTACGCCATGGAGGCGATGAAGAATCCTATTTACGCTGGAGCGGCCTGGACGTACTGCACTTACGCAGATGGTCCTTTGAGCTTTTATACTTTACGCTATGTTTAGCAAAGAAAGCTCTGCTTGTACGCTTGATGGCTCTGAAGGCCTCTGTTTATGCTGCTCTGCATCAGTATGCTGCGTAGCTCCTTCCTGCATATTTTTAATGCTTCTATATCCGGCTTCTACGCCGACTGGACGGTTACTGTCACTAAAACCCTATAAATAGAGACCTCTATTGACAGAGGTCCGATGGGGAGGGGTCGAAGATTTGGAGCTGGAGAACTTAAGGTCGGAAATTGATTTTCTTTGAGAGAGGAGAGTCCAGAGCATAGACAGAGAGTAGTAATCGACGATTTTGGCATCAAGCATCTACTCCCCTTTGCAATCTTTGAAGCTTCTTCTTCTTCTACATCACTTCTTCATCATCGTGTGGTCCAAGGGACAAAGTGATCGACCGCAGATCAGAATCCTATAGCAATATTACCCAGATTAAAATTTGTACTTAACATCCTCGTATAGGATTAATAATACTTCTTGTTTGTAAACCTAAGAAAGGGTTTCGTATAAACCTAGTTTTATTTCTTCCGTTTATTATCAAACACAATATTTGCCACCCAATCTGGGTGCTGTTCTTTACGAACGAAGCTGCACGTTATCAACTTCTTGACTTTATCTTCAATGGTATCCATGACATCGGATCAAAATAGTCGCAGATGCTGTTTTATCGATTTCATGTTTGGAAGAATATTCAGCCGGTGTGTGGCTATGCGTGGGTCTAGATCGGGCATATCCTCATAACCATCGGCAAAAACATCAAGGTACTCTCTTGTATGTTTTATAAGAGCTTGCCTATCTTCGTTAGAAATACTTTTGCTGAAGGAGATAGGTTTGGGGGATGTCTAATCCCCTAAATTGACTTGGATGATTTTATCTTCGGTGGAGTTTCGCTTTGCTCGAATGTTGACTCCCATTGCGATTACATCTGTTGTACACATGAGTCATCTTCGTGGGGCTCCAATGATTGGATGATGTCCTTGACTTCGACGGTTAACACAATATTAATGGATAGTACTTGTTGTAAGATGTAGAACATACTTCCATCAGAATCCCAAAATAAAGAATTCGAAGAATGAGGCAACGTACTTTCCTTGGATTCTGAGCTTTCGGGAGTCGTTAGAGGAGTGACATACCCTAAACCATTACACGCTTCCGGGTAATAGTTCTCTTGTTTACCTTTTGGGGCCTAGTAGTATAGTGGAAGGCGTCAACCTTTTTCGTAGTTGAGTCCTTTGTTGGTCTTCCAGTTGTAGGCTATCTTGCAAATGATGTATTTGGTTGTTTGACTATAATTATGGAGTTGTATTGTCCCGTGTCTCTTTCTGAGTCATCAGGATACACGTATATTCTTTCGTGAGTCTTGCCAAAGATTATTGTCTTATATCCAATTTTTCTTGTTGGGATTATGAAGTAGGCCCCTTTGTAGGAATGGAAAGACGTTGTTGTCCTGTAGTGTGCTGCGATCAGTATAGAAAGGGGTCTGTGGGCATCGAGAGCCTCCAAGAACTCCTCAACAAAGTATCTGACATCATGATAGTGCAAAGGATGCCTTCTTCATTAATGCAGTATATAATCTCTTCTTCTTTGAGATAATTGACATAGGTCTTTTCTTTAGTCTTTGCCTCGGTCAGGCTTATGACTAGAGGTTTTCTATTAAAGATATAATAATTCCTACGACAGAGATCAATAACTAGAGGCTCTGCCTTATGAGTTGCTTTGTTGTCCTTAATCGCCTGTGGGTTCTTAACATGCCCTTGGTGAGCCGACTTATGGAGGTCGATTATGAGAAGCCCCTGTACGTTGGTGACTCAATTTTTTATGCAGATAAAAAATGGACCCTCGTTGGTCGGGATTTATGCGGCCTTCTCGTCAGCTTTGTCATGCTTTATACCGAGATATTATGGCACATAAAATATTGTGTCAGAATAGTAGGCCTCGATGCCTTTGACGGGATTGAGGTCAGCAACCTCAGTCTTGACTACCCCCTAACTTTATACATATTTGACTTTTATTCGAATGTCGCCTATCTGACACTTGAGGCAAATCTTACGCAAGGGGCGGCTCTTTTCGGCGTTGAATTTGCTGATTTTCATAATTATCGCTGATAGATCGTTCATCACAATTCTTAGGGCCTTTAGAAGACTTCTAGGAATGATACTAACCAATAAACCCGGATCAATATATATACGATCTACCCTGACTGAACCAACATATCCTATGTAGTATAATAGTCGGTCACGACCATTATTTTTCAATAACATATCTTCTTAGGAGAAGGTAATATCTGGGATCACTTTTATGATGTTGTGGCAATGGGTACATTCTGTGGCGTTGTCCTCCGGCTCTTTAATTTGTGTCAGATATGAGTCAGTGTGTAATAATGCCTCACTCAAGATATCATGAGTTTCTTTCGAGAGGTAAAGGAGTTCGAAGTCGGAGAACCATGCCAGGTTATTAGCAAGATGGGCCATTATATCAAACTTATATGGTTTCTCAAGTCTTGAAGGAGGATCCTTCTTCGAAAGCTTATCGAACCGAAATTCTTTCCATTTTGGCTTATCTGCCTCCGTGGGGCTCTGACAGACTTGTTTTAGTAGTAAGTAGTTTAGCGGGCATGGAAGGTATTGGAGTAACGTCATCTTCAGTCGGCTTGTTGGTTTATAAGTAGGTCTTACCAGACCTAGTTCCTCCGGACATGGCTTCTTCTATGTCAGATGCAAGGACCATATGATATGGCTAGTTCTTTTTCTTTACCTTTGGAGTTTTGGAAGCAAGAGGAATACCTTCTTTTCCCTAATCTCTCCAAATATTAGGGTGGACCCATATGATTTTGCCTTGTAGGGTGGTAAGAGGGATCAATCCTTCACTGGGAGTGGGCAACAGGTTAATGATCTCTATCACTACATTTGGTATTGAGATAACATCTTACGGGTCTTCTTGAGCCGGGAAATTGTCAAAGTGCAAATACACCATATTTTTAGTGACTGTCTTCTTATCGGTATAGAGCGTAATGGCTTTAGCATCCACTAGTTGTATTATTCTTTTTAGTACATAGCAGTCCCTGTTTGGTGATGTTCGTATTGATAGAACAAACAATACCTTGGGTCATTGGTGCGACCTACTTTTTTTGGCCTCTTGACATCATGTAGTTTTAATTTATTGCCCTGTATCAGCATATTGAAGATACTGACCACATCATCATCATTGAAGAAATATTCTTCCTCCGGTCTCTGATCGTTCGGAGCTTTTTTTCTAGATGGAGATGCATTCATGGAAAGGTCTACTACGAGAGTCTTTTACTTTACCTTCGTGGTTGGGGTTGCTGATACTGCTGTTTTGGGGACGCTTGTCCCTATAATCGGTACCAGGTAACTTGAGCCCGAGTAGCCAAGATATTTTCTATGTTCTTTTTGGCCAGATATGCATTTAAGATTAACGCGGACCATTGATCGAACTGTGTTGTCACATATAAATTTTTATCTAAGTTTATATGTCTGTGTGTAAGCAGTTGTACCTGTATGTGTCCATATGTACGGACTCTAGGAAGCCCGAAGGTAGCTTCAATGCTAGTTGTCTAAACCGTTCTATGAAGTCCCTCGTAGGCTCCTTCTCCTTCTGATGTGTCTCGATAAGAGTTGACATGGACATATCCAACCCTCCTTCGTAGAATGAGATAGGAATAGTTCTCAGAGATCATCGAATGACGTGATACAGTTGTTCAGGATACTATAGAACCATTCTTAAGCCACGTAAGTTAAGGCCCTGAGAAATAGTTTAGTGAGTAAGGTTCTCTTCCACAAAGACATATACACCTTCAAGTTTGAAACAAAGAGTTCTTGGATACTTCTCGACATCGCACACACCTGTCGAACCACCTGACTTCGCTGGAGAATCATCGGAGTGACCGTACCAACCTCGAGAACCCCGCTCGGTTTACCCAAAACTGATAGTTAGGTACCCTGTTCATCACACTGTTTCATATTATATTCGATCATTTTTTGATCCGTCAAATCCTATACGTAGTCTAATTAACCCTCTTCAGGAATATATAATTTTTTTGAATAATATGATAATTTAATCTATGAAAACTTAGGTACAAAACTCAAAAAACTGACTGAAATAGCATAGTTATAATGACAATTTTTTCATTTAAAACCCCAACTTGAGATAATGATTTTTGTTAGAATATTTGATATTTTAGAAATCTACTTAAACAGACCTAAAGACAACATGAACAGCTTCATATTTATAAATTAACTGTAATTATTGAAATTAATTCTTTAGTGAAACTCTCAAAAAAATTATAAAAAATTACTTTTGAAACATATTGAAAACCCCGATACTAAGTTAGTCCTGAGAAATCGGACCACCCTGTCACATTCTAATTGTATCGAAAGGTGCGTGAAGTAAATTGGACATGTGGGCTTTCACAAAATTCTACTTGGTTGCGTGTGCGTGACAAATTTATCCCGTAAACATCGAAAGTTTTTGTCACTACCACATTCTAAAAATAGGGGTATTTTTTACTTTTTGTATATTATTAATATTGTGGTAGTTATTTATAAATGATTGCATGTATTTAATTTAAATAATTGTATGAGATGTGTATTTATAAATATATTATATACTGTGTTCTAATGTTTGAGCTAGTAGACTTGACCTAGAAGCCCACTAGATGAACACCTGACCGAAATATACGGTTATGAATTTAATTTGTATTATTTAGGATTTAATTATTTGAGATAGTAATTAATTACCGTAATTTTATTTAATTGTTGTGCCTTACCGTTGCTTCAATATTTGGAGTGCTACCCTAGCTTTTACCTTCCAACAAATTTTCCAACCTTGCCCTAGACGTGTCTGCCTTCTATTCTGACCTTTTTGTATCTCGTAATTATGCTCTCTTGTGCTTTATTTTAGCTGCACAATATTCGTCGTGGATGTTTATTTAATTTCTAAATAAAATCTAACTTTGTATCGTTGTTCGTTCCAATCGAAATTGGAGACACAATCTCAACCCATTTCGTGCAACCTAAATTAGGATAATATTCTTTTCTGAGTCTTCTTCACTAATGATATTTGTGGCCCAACCAAATTTTAGCCCCATATATTTCTAATTAATTTTAGAACATCGCTTGCATTTGTTTCTAATTAAATTGGGGATATAAACTTTGACTAATCCCGTTTTAATCCCAATTTAATCCAAATACCCTATTAATTAAGCCCATACAAAACACACAACACTCCCTCACCCTATAAAATACCAAACAACAAATCGCCCACCAATTTTTTATCATTTTATATGTTTGTGCAAATACCCAAATTTAAGGGGGCTCATTTGCAAATGTTGCATTAGGTGTCAACACCCCATTGGTTCAAACCAAATGAAGAGCCCTAATACTTGACTAGTCAACCTAACCCTCTCCTTGCATGAATAATTTTCCTCATGATCAATACTGACCACCCATTCAAAATGGGGCTCATCATCACCACGCATTCCCACATCACACCCTCTATTTAATGTCTCCTCAATGCACTCTTCCCAAGCATGCCCTAATCCCCAAACCTAGGAAAGCCCCCACCTTTCTCTCCTCCTTCCTCACAAACACCACCGTAGGAAATTTTTTATTTTCCCTTCTTCTTCTTCTTCTTCTTCGTCTTTCTTCTTCTTCTTCTTATTCTTCTTCTCCTCCTTTTAATAAAAGAGGGAAAAATAAAATACTTCCCACCATCACCCGGCTGGCCAGCCCCGGCCAACCATTCCGGTCACCCTCCTCCAGCCCGGCTGAGCTCTTCTCCCCACGGCTGCTACTGCTCCACCTTCGTTCAAGCCTGACCCCACGAGCACCACCACTCTCCACCAGTGCCACCCGCTCCTCTTCCCCAATCCAGCTGTCCCCATCGACTACGACTACTGTCACCCAAACTCTGGCCCCCTACTCCGGTCACGACCCCGGCGAGCTCCCTGCTTTCCTTCCCTCTTCCCTGAGTCCTCCACGGTTGCTCAACCCGAGCTCCACCTCAGCCGAGCTCTTTCCTTCCCCGACGAGCTCCTCCTCCGGCCAGCTTCACCCATACACGAGCCGCAGCTTCTTCCCTCCCAGCCACGAATACCCCATTCCTCCCGCTGCCACCTTACACCACCACTCTTCACCGTTCCACCTGAAGCCCCGTCGACCTGTCCTCCTTCTCCGACACTACTTTTATCCTACCTCAGCCGAGCCAACCACCGCTATATAGTCGACCTCTTCCCGCCTGAATCCCTCCGACCTCCTGCTGTACATTCGACCTCCCAGCCAACCTTCCTACACCCGGTCGAGTCGAGCCACCCAACTCCGGCCAAGATCCCGATCATCCGCGGTTGTCACCCTCTCCACATGACACTGTTGTCCCCGCCGGCCTCATCACCTGAACCGGCTGCTGTTGCTGCCATCTGTCCCGACCCTGGCCGGCCAAGCATCCGGGCATCCCTACTCCGGCCACCCCGTACCACCGGCAGCACCACCCCGTTCCTCCAGAGTTCTACCTTGACCCCGCTCCACCATGCACCTTCGTCGTCGCCTTCGTCATCATAGTCTTCGTCATCGTCGTCCGTGTCGTCGTCGTGCACGCGCACAGGTACGATTTCTCCCCCTCGTGTACACTTACGCGTGTACATATGTATGTATGTATGTATGTATGTATATATGTATGTATGCATGTATGTATGTAGTATATGTGGGATTCACATATGTATACATATACGTATATATAGTGTATTCTCTATTAATATATATATGTATTCAACATATATATTACTATATACGTATTCATAATATATGTTGTATGCATGGTATATGTATAGGTTTAAACGTATTTTGGTATATATATACATATATATATATAATATATGTTTAGTAAAATGTATTTTGGTATATATATATATGTAGCATAATATATATATGTATTGGTATATATAAATGTACATATATAAGTATATGGTATATGTATTAAAATTGGTATATATATATATATATATATATATATAAATATAGTATATGTATATTTTAACTGGTATATGTATATATATATATATATATATATATATAAGTATTCAGTATACGTATTCTTTCGTATACATAAATATGGGTTGTTGTATATATATAAAAATGTGTTATGTATATTTTTAAACATATATATATATATATAGTATATAATTCTATTAGCGTATATACACTTATACATATTTTTGTATGGAATTATTTGGTATGCATATATATGTATAATTAATTAATGATATATGCTAACTGATAATATGTATAATTATGAATGTATTAGGCGACCCAAGTGTAATTACGGATACCCCGTATTTACATTGACCTGCAATCCTGTAATTGTTAGAAGACTGCCACATGTGCACTAACGTACTGGCGAGACGCGTATCACCGACTGTCTGAATTCACAGCAATTACAGACACGACACCCGCACAATTAGACGTGCACTTGACCCTAGTTGACCAATATCATACATAGCGTAGCCCCAAGATCAATGTATTTGTGATTGTGTTAGTGTAACGTCTGATACAATATTATATTTTATAATATGTCTATAGGACTGTTGGATCATCCAGACGATACTCTAGGATAGGACATTTGTATTACCAACTAAGGACCCAAGGCGAGTACATTCTTTGATAGTTTCTTATTTATGATATCCCCTATGTTCATTGTATCTAGTATAAATATCCATATTCTTGACATGATGGTTACACGGATTGGTATATCCAGATCTCGTCAAGAGATGTTATTCCTTGTTTATGGTGTATCTTGTACAAGTCTTGTTTCATTGTTATCTTGTGCATGTACAGACACTGATTTTCGGGGAGACTTGCTACCTTCCTAGGGAATTCTGTGCCATAGCGTACCATGGTTGGATCTACTATACCAGTCGGGGGTGGGAAGTATTTTAGTGTAGATATGTGATCATACCCTTTATGTACAATTCTTGTTCACATGTTAGTGTTGGTCATACATCGCACGTATGGCTAGCCAGGCCATTATTCCTGTACAAGTTCCCAAGCTGATCACAAGTTAAAGTTAGTACTCACACACTTAGTCATAGTATTCTTGTTCATTGACAAATTATTCCTTCCCGTATTTATTTACATTATTTCCTTTATTGTATATCTCTTGTACATGTATATGCATCTTGTATATTTCCATCTATTTAATGCTACATAGTTTATAGCATTGATATAGAACTGCTATTAGAAATATATTTTTCTCCTTCCTGACTGAAAATATTTTTCCAGACTATGCCTTAGAGGACCGGTGTCCGACATTTTATGGACTACAGGAAGAGTAGCTGCAGACTTGGACCTGGTAGTTCAGTTGTGATTTTGCGAGGTCTAGCCGAAATCACTAGTTATCTAGTTAGTTTCTTTAGCAGTTTATTTGGTACCAGATTTGTCTCCGGCATACTTTGTTAAGACTTGGATTTATTGTTGAGTTAGATTATTTCTATTTAGACTTGTGTTGCATTTTATTTTATTTCTTTGATATCTTATCGTGCTATAGTTATGTGATTGAGTATGTTGTTCATATTATATTGTGTTATCCGTACCTCCTTATGGAGTTGGATACTCGCATGAGATTGTTACATAGTGCTTGACCTAGACAACGTTCTACCACCGTTGCTGCGGCATAGGCTGGACGTACCCACGTACTCGTGTCCAAATTCTGGGTGTGGGTCGTGACAGTTTTTCTATCGATACTTTTACAAATTATCCAATTAGTTTGTACTTGCTTATCCAATCCTAACAAAACTTACATCACTAGATTTGCAGCATTTGGCTGTTCCTGAGTTTTTATGATTCAGAGATAGTTGATGAATCATCATTTTGTGGACTCTACGTTCGACTTGATGAGCATTTTTGTGATCGCCTCACCAAAATCCAAAAATTAACATACCATTGAGTTTGTATCTCCATTTAGTATTCGTTTAACTTATTATACACATAATTTATTGTCTTTAGTTCTGACATGCTTTTTGGTGAGAAGTGGACCACATGTTGACTCTATTTTGACCTGAATTTACTATTTTTGTCCGTATCCAAATTGGACGAATAGGTAGTATTTTTTTACTATCTCGCTCATTTCAGAAATGCTGGTGATATTTATTTCAGCATTCGGGGACTTCTGTTTTACTTCCACATCTTTTGCTTTGTCGTGTGTGTTGTCTAGACGTTGTTTCACCAGCAAACTATTTCTAGTCAAGTATACATTACCATCAATATTGTCTTTTACATATATTTTGGTATGATACATTTATGTCTTATTTTCTTAGAATTATGATATTAAACTATGCATCCAAGAAATACTTGGGTGCAACGGCAAAATGCATCGTCCATTGCTTTCTTGTTTACTATACATATTGACATAGAGTTGGGAGACCGCCTTATGATTGTGAGGTATCCTTATATCTACTCTAGCCATAGTACTTGCTTCACATGATTTGTAATTTCCATTTAAGACACATACTTGCGTATTTGACTGGCCATCGGTACGTGCGATATGTGTGACGGTTAGGACATAAATGTTACTAGTAGATTGTGTTACTTACCGTAGAAGTTTTGGGATGGATGAGTGTTGGATACTACTTGGACGATTTTATGGGGTGGGGAGGACAGCTATTAGCATAGGGGCTATTATTATTTACTTTTTCTCTAGATGCCTCTAGTGTCTCGAAATAACACTAATGCGCCGTACATTTATTTTTTTAGGAGAGCCCCTGCGTGAAAGGTCATACTCAACTTCATTGACATAGACGGTTAGGAGTCCTCTTGTATCATGATTGTAGTATGTGGCATATTTTTTTATATCTTGTTACGTACCATTGAGGACCTGGTGATCTCTTCAGGTATAGTTGAGTTGCAATATCCTAAGGAGTATAGACCTGGACAAGACACTACTTTTGGTAATGATGAGTCTACGATACCAGAGTTTGCTTGATTTCATATTTAGTTCTTGGGCTTATTAGTGGACTATTTCTTTCACATTGGAGGTTGGACTGCAGTTTTATTTTAGTTTGATATAGTCATTTGGTATAGGATTTGTCTCCACCTGACTATTTATTTTCTTACATTATTTCAGACTTGATCATTTTGATCTATTGATTAGTTTGCTTTCATTTATTATTTGTAGATAAGATATAGTGTGACCTTGACCTTGAAAAATATTTTTGTGGTGAGATGTATCCAGGGTCGTCTTAAGGAAAATTAGGACCATAGGCGAGAATTCAATATAAGGCCCTTTTATATTAAGATAATTATATATTTTATATTTTTTGATAAAAGATTCTTAATGGAATTTCATTTTTCTTGCCTTTTGAGTAGCAAATTCATGAATTATTTTCTCTATTCAAGATTTCTTACAATATTCTTTTCAATGGATAATATAGCAGTGAAGTTTGGAGATGGAGAGGAGATAAAAAAAAAGTAGTATAAGAAGAGAGACTATGAAAAAGGAGATTGCAAGGGCCTTAAACCCTAGGTTGCATCTTATGTATATTTATATTGATATGCAATACACCCATAATTACTATTATACCCTCATATGATAAATAGCAAAATAAAATAAATCTAACACCCTCTCTCAAGCAGGAGCATATAGATCAGACATGCCCAATTTGCTACATAAATTAGAAAATAGACCACGAGCAAGTGGTTTGGTAAGGATATTACCTAATTGATCCTCTGACTGAATATAAGGAGTGGTAATCTGTTTCTTCAGCAATAAATCACGACCAAAATGACAATCCACGATATGCTTCGTGCACTCATGAAATACCGAATTACTTGCGATAAACATTGTCGATTGATTATCACAATACATCTCGATCAAAATAGGAATCATAATCCCCATTTCATGAAGAAGAGACTATACCCACATCATCTCAGAAGCTATATGAGCCATCGCATGGTACTTGGCCTCTGTGCTAGAATGAGCCACAATATTCTGCTTCTTCCTATGTCACGTGACTAGATTGCCACCCACAAATGTACAATAGCCCGAAGTATACCTCCTATAACTGCGACTGCCTGCCTAATCAGCATCATTGAACCCATTCACCATAATCAACTGGAAAGGTTTGTACAACAAATCTTTTTCAGGTGCACCGTCAAGTTTTAAAGAATACGAGAGATTGCCTCCCAATGTGGTTGTCGAGGGGTATGCATAAACTAACTAACTACTCCAACTGGATATGTGATGTCTGGTTAAGTAACATTAAGATATATAAGTTTTCCAACCAAACATCTGTAATATCTAACATCCTCAAATAACTTTCCCCTGTCAGCATCAAGCTTGTCATGATAATCTATAGGAGTTTCAACTGGCCGACACTCTAATATCCCAGTCTCGGAGAGCAAGTCTAGAACATACTTGCGTTTTGACATATACACACTCTTCTTAGATCGAGCAACCTCGATTCCAATAAAATATCAAAGAAGACCAAAATTCTTAGTATGAAACTGACGACTAAGGCAGGCCTTCAAGTCCACAATTCTAGCATGATCACTCCCAGATATAATAATATCATCAACATAAAAAATCAACATAATAATACCTGCTGAGAAAGAATGGCAAATTACTGAATGATTTGATGTGGCATGCCAAAAACCATACTGAACGAGAACTGAACTGAACTTATCAAACCAAACACGATATGGCTGTTTTAATCCATATAATGCTTTCTTCAATCGACATACGAGTTTTTTATTTCTTTCCGCAACATACCCCTGTGGTTGATCCATATAAACCTTCTCATGTAAGTCACCATACCAGAAAGCATTCTTTATGTCCAGCTGATATATAGGCATTGGTGATTAACCGCCACAGAAATAAGAATCTGAAATGAATTCAGCCGAGCCACTGGAGAGAAAGTCTAATTCATACCATATGTCTGAGTATATCCTTTGGCAACCAATCGTGCCTTGAGGCACTTAACAGAACCATCAGGGTAAAACTTAATAGTGTACACCCATCTATAATCCACTGTCTTCTTTCCAACAGGAAGTGATATAAGCTCCCAAGTCTAATTTTGATATAAAGCATACATCTCTTCACCCATTGCACTTTTCCAAACAGAAGATGACATAGCCTGCTTGTAGGTTTTGGGAATGGAAATAGAAGACAATAAAATAGCAAATGCATGAAAAGATGAAACACGGTATAATAAAACATAGTTAGAAATGGAATGCTTATTCTTTATGGTACAAAGGTATTTTCTTTTTCTGAAACCAATAGGAAGATCATTTGGATTTATGGTGATGGGAGCAGAAACCTCAGGCACGAAAGATGATTGGTTGAGGGCTAAATTCTACATAATCACTGGCGTGTCCTTGGATCTCTGATAAACCTATAATTGGAGAATAACAGAAATTAATTCAAAAATGACCGGAATTGGTATGGAAGATATCAAATATGTTGTAAAAGGAATACAATTATCACCAGAAGGAAAGAAAGGGATAGACACAAAGAATGTAACATCCGCACTGACATAATAGTTGTGTGACTATGGACTGTAACAACGATAACCTTTTTGAGTATGGGGATAACCATGAAAGACACTCTTCAGAAATCTAGGAGCCAACTTATCTCGATTAGGTTCCAAGTTATGAATAAAAGCGATACACCCAAACACTCGAGGAGATAAGGAAAAATGTACGACGTATGTATATAATATGGTATATGGAACTTTGTTATTTAATACAGATGATGGTATACGATTAATTAGATAACATTCAGTAAGAACAGGATTTGTCCAACACTGTTAAGGGATATGCATAATGAACATGAGAGTTCGAGCAATATCTAAAATATGTCGATGTTTACGTTTGGCTAAACCATTTTGTTGAGAGGTATGGACACAACTAGTTTGATGAATCATACCATGATCAACACATAAATTGTTCACAGGAAATTGAGTATACTCCAAAGCATTATCAGAATGCAAAATTTTGATATATTTATCAAACTGAACATAGACTTCATTATAAAAGGTAGATAACACATTTGGAAGGTAGTACTAGCAAGATTACCTATATGTGCTATGGTTGCAGTAGGTTAGGAGGTGGTACTAGCAAGCGCATTCAACTTTTGGAGGATCTGTTCAAATGGAGATAAGGTATCGGACGTTGATGTCTGATTGTAACCCGGAGTATCAACTATGGGAGTAGCAGCGGTGACCTGGGACCGCATATTTTTATCATGCACTTGATGTGCATATTCTGGTTTGCCCCACTTGTCCCAACAATTGTCTTCCACATGACCAAGCATTCCACAATAGTTACACTTCCATGGTTGACCACGGTCGCCACCACAACTACCACCATGGCCACCAACACCACCGCGGCCACCACCACGACTATTGTCTCTACCACCACGGCCTCCTTGTCCAAAACTATGACCACCATCTCTACCGCCACGTCCACTACCACGTCTACCACCATAACCAACAACACTAGAAACTAGGGCAGAAGAGTCAGTAATCGGCACCACAGAACTCTGTCCCAGAAAGAAACGATTGAGATGGAAGAAAGTATCTGCCACCATAGGTAACTAATCTATAGCAAGGATTTAAGCTTTATATGGTTCGAGCGTAGGATCCAAGATGACTAGGATAAGTGAAACATAAAAATCTTCCTTCTGTCTCCGAGCTTCCGTCAAATCAATAGTAATATGATGATATTGAAGCAGTTCCTCCCACAAAGCCTTTTTTGATGCCAAATATTCATTCACAAACTTCCTATTTTGCTTTATATTAACCAATAACTCGTACAACTCATAGATACGGGCAACGTTTCACTTCTGCGAATATGATTCTTCCATAGATGCCTAAATATGTTTGCTTAATTCACACCACTAAACATTAACAGCGATATGTGGTTCCATAATATGACATAACCACGATATAACATATGTACTTGTACTCATCCAATCTTCATACTCATCAGAAGTTTTAGGCGGAGGTTCTTCCGTCAAAAATATCAACTTCTTCTTTGCCCTTAATACCACTTTGATAGACTTGGACCTGGCAAGGTAGTTCGCACCATTGAGTTTCACCGCTGTAATCGACTTTCCTAATTCATCATTATGAATAACAATAAAAGGAGAACCACCTTTGCTACCACCACCACTATTAACCTCGCTAGAAGATTCGGTCCCCACCATACTTGCAGATGCAACAGAAAGACATGGTCTTTAAAACCCTAGATCTCCCAACGAACCTCAACCGACGACAAATAACCAACGAAGATCTATAGAAATTCTAGATCTCATAAGCAAACCACGAACAACGAATGAAGAATGATGAATCATGAAAAGTAGATAAAAAACAGTTGCTCTGATACCAAGTAAAATTTAGAGATGGAGAGGAGAAGGAAAAAAAATAGTAGGAGACGAGAGAATATGAGAAAGGAGATTGCAAGGGCCTTAAAACCTAGGTTGCATCTCATGTCTATTTATATTAGTATACAATACACCCACAATTACTATTATACCCTCATATAATAAATAATAATATAAAATAACTCTAATAATAGCTAATCCATTTATCTTTCTTGTGACATAGTTGATCTTAGGTATGATTTTATTATTTTTCACTTTGAAAATTTTCTTTCTGCAGACATTTAGAGGTATAGTCAACATTATTCGACAATCTATATATGCATTTGGAAAAGAATCAATATGTTTCGAACAAATAAATTAATAAAAAAATTGTAAAGCAACAAAAGAACCTAGAAATAAAAAGAAAATTTTCGTAATATAGTACTGACCGTTGTTAGCTTGCTGCTTGAACATGTAGATTTGTTGAATGTTGATTCGAAAATGTTAGATATAAAAAAATTCAAGAAGAGGAGAGAGAGAGAGAGAGAAAGAGAGAGAGAGAGAGAGAGAGAGAGAGAGAGAGAGAGAGAGAGAGAGTAGAATAAATTTGTGATTTTATAAAATTAAAAATTCAAAGCGTGTTCTATATAACCGTTAAGAGAGAGATCTGTTGGAGAGAAATATCATGGAATAGTTCTCCTAAAAAATGGAAAGAATGGGAATCTTGGCCTAAAAAATGGAAAGGTTGGCCTAAAAAGTGGAAAGTACTACTAGTTATAGTTATTGTGTTAAATTTAAATATCCAATCACGATGGCTGTCATGGAGAAATATCTGCAATGATAACTACTCTTTCCATGTTTTAATGACCACCACTTTCCAAATTCAAAATTTCCAATGACAGCTACTATTTCCATGTCCCGAAGCTAATGTCACTTGGGGCCCCTCCTTATAATGCCTGGGCTGCCTAAAGGTTCAACCGGCACTGGATGTATCATTATATAAAGCATGTGTGTATTATAGTTTTCATATATTGGTGTTGCTCATATAAATGACAGCTGGAATGCTTACGTATACCTGGTTCTACATATTTGGGACTGGGATATGACATATTATTGTGGTAGCCCATGTAGGTCGAGAAAATATTCTTTTGGTTACGTTACTGTACCGAGCAAGATTGCAAATAAGATTAGAGTTTAGGATCTCATCCACTTATTTAAATCACCTCTTGATTCCATTTTCGAACTCCCATTGGACTGCTTGATTTGTATCTTTCTTGATCCTTTTATAACGTAAATCTTACCTTTTCTTTCGTGCTTGACGGAGGTTAAAAAGTTGACTAGTACCAGATATCTGTCCCATAAGTTAATTATATTATTAGGTGTAGTATTTTGTCAATTAAGGATGTATTAGGGGGAATATAATTTAAGTTATAAATACGTAAAAAAATTTGAGGATGGGTAAACACTATTGAATGATTTGAGAAAAAAATTCTTAAAGGTAAAATCTTGTGTGGAAGATTGGCAGATTCTATGTTGGGTAGAAATTGTACTGTCAAATACAAATTATAGTTAAAAATTTTATTTTGAAGGTGGAACTGTTAGACGGTATTCATAAGACAATCAAGAAAAATAAGATTAATAAATTTAAGTGTATTGATTTCAAAAAATTTAGAAGAATAACTATGATTTATTTGAAATAATATGAAAAACAAAAGATTTGAGGATACGAATTTGAATTTGACGATAAGAGTGTCTTGATAATTGAGTTTTAAATTTTAATTTTGATATATTGGATTTAAAATTTGAAATTTGAGATTTAGATTTAAAATTTGAATTTTTGGTGCTGAATTATCTATTTAAATAATAATCATGGAAATTAAAAAAATGATGATGAATCAATAATTGTTAGTAGTACAATAAATTTTATCTTGAAGCTCAACTAAGGATTATATTAAAAAAATATTTGAGAAATTAAACAGCTGAATATAATGTTACAAGTTTAAAGAAGATGAATCTTGAAATTAGAAGTTATGATAAAAGTTTTGATGGTCAATAACCATTAATGATTTCGGATGGATTTATTTTTTTTGATTTATAAATGAATTAGTGAGAGAAACTTTTGGAAGAAACTAGAATTAAAGATTTGATTTACTAAGAGAAGAAGTGATATCATTTAAGATTAAAGAGAAACTAGAATTTTGGTGCTCGCCTTGATAGTTAGTATGTAGTATCGTAGGAAGCCAAGGTGGATAAGCTAACACCCTAGTGTGAGTAGGAGTGCCCCACCTTTAGCCTGATAGATCTCCCAGAGTCCAGGATTGTTGACTAATCATAAGTGTAGTTAGTCATCGATCAAGTCAAGTTCTCTTATCTTGAGTTACTTATCCCTTCCCACTATAAGAAAAAACATATTTTACAATATTTTGTTTACAACATATTTTAAAAATATTGTAAAAACTAAGATCTTTTATAACTTGTCTAATAAATACGTTGTAAAATTTTGGTGATAACAATATTTTATATTTAAAAATGTTGTAAAATATTAAAAAACCATATTTTACCCACCATAGCGTTGAATCACATCAGCCGAGCGATACACCGAGCGCGCCTTTGAAAGTCTAAGTATGAACTCCTGGAGGGCAAAGTTTAAATTCCTTTACATCAAGCGAGTCATCTCACTGAGCAAGGCGGGAGAGGTCATTGTACTTACGTTATTTGAATCGGCTCTCCACATTGATGCAGAGTGGGTTATTGTATTATACACCACTCAGAACAAGTCTCGTCCTCAAGAGTTCCTGAGCGCAAACCGTTCGATCGCACACTATCAAATCTAACTCAAGCGTATTACTCCGAATCACTAGACCCATTCTAATACAACTTCCTACTCATTTTTCTTATTCCATGTCCATACGTGCTGGGTCTATTTTATTGAATGACTCTATCACTCAATCAAAGCTGGCTATATTTACTCGAACTTCGTATTCTCTGACTCGATCTCTACTGTACCTTAGCGCAGAACATATATCATTTAACTCGGGGCATGATCTATTATGTATGAAGATCTATGGTTGAGGTTAACTTACCCAAATCCTTATACTTATCCAAGCGGATCTAACACATTCACTAACAACTGCAACAGATTATAGCATATCACTGAGTCTGGATCATGCACATATTCTTGGCATCCCCCAAACATATGCATTTCAACCAACTTAGCGATAGTGAAGTCTTTGCACTCGAGTTTAACATATCTCTAAGTTTAGATCATGCACACATTCAATAAATCCCCCAAATATATGTATTTCAACCAAACTTTGCGATAGCGAAGTCGGACAAGGTACTCAGGACAATTTAAAATTTGAATCGCCGATCGCTTCACTATATCAACTGCAATCCCCGAGCATCATGAATTATTTCTTAATTATTCTAGTCTTATGAAATCACAAATGCACCTCGAGCGGAGTCGACCAAAATCTAAGTTAATTCTAATCCCACTAAAAACTAAGTGTCGCACCAATTCCTATTTGAATTCTTCCAAGTCCTAACTCTAAGTCTTGGTACCCCAGTTCTATCATCCACTCAAGCGATACTCTAAAGTCAGTCACACAAGGTCATCTCATAGCATAGGGTCATCTCTCTAACACTAGATTGGCTCACATGGTCATATGTATATTACAAGTTCACGATTCTCATTGTGCAAATTTGTTGTACAACGCTCGTCACAATTCCTAAGGTCAAACCATTATTTATTCTTACATGGTACTCTACCCAAGCTTGCATCACTCAGATTTCTAAATATCAAAAAGTAATCATCCTACTTGTATCACAATATTCATTTATACAATGTCCGAGTCCATTCAGCATAGTCGTTCCTAAGACACGTTCGTTCAGCCAAATCTGCGATATATCATATCGCACGTTAAACCTAGAGATTCACATAGTCTATCTCCTCAAATATATTTGATATAATCTACATATCCATTTATTTCTAAGTCTATACCACCAAGTCATGATTCAATTCTAAGCTTTAATCTCAATCATAACCCTAAGTCATCCAACACAATTCATATATCCGTTCACAAAACTATCAAGCATGTCTTAATTCACGTTTTAGACTAACTTATCCTCGATACACTTTCGATTCACTTGTATCCCCAAACTCGCCTAATCGCATCAAACCATAAGTCAAAACAATCATCTAATTGTCATGCTTCGATCTCCCGCAAGTTTGATCATCCCTGCTAGATGTGATATCACTACACCAACGCTCCCATGAGATAATCACCTTCATCTGGTTGTCTCGCATGTACGAGTTTGGTGTTGCACTCACACAAGACAAGAATGACAAATATTACGGTTATCATCGAAAAGACCAAGACACCTTATCGTTATACTTTATTTTATTCAAGTTATATATTAATCCACCAAGTCATGTTCATCTATTAAGTGTTCATGCCATGATCATAATTCGCACCAACTCGTCCAAACTTTAATGTTATCGTTCAATCAATCCGTAGTCTACCTCTAGCATTTCTCAAACAACTATATTCAAATCCTCTAGTCAAAGTCTATTCACCTTCGTTGCGTTCTTCAAACATGTTAGACCCTGATCTCCCGCAAGTTCGATCATCCCCACTGGACGTGAAATCACCATTCCAATGCTTCCAAGGGATAATCGTTTTCATCTGGTCCAGATGTTTAGTGTTATCTTTTGAACTAGATTCAAGATCACCTTATCCAATTCAAGTTCAAATCTAATTTATCGAACCACAAATTCATTAACTTGTATCCATCCCTGCTATCTTCCAACTATTTTATATAGTATCAAATCTTCCAAATTCAAAATTATGGCATTCATACTCAGGCTAAATTATATCGAAAGATATCCTATTTAATTATAATTTTCCATGCAGGCTATCTTTCGTTCGTGCTATCGTTCCTATTGCACCAACTCTGATTGCATCCTCGAGTATTCCATCTTAGACTCAAGTTTTAATCTATTTGATTCAATTCAAAATTGTACGTACGATCCACTAAGTTTTCTCGACCAAGATATAAATTTTATTACTCAGAGTTCCTATCCGACATTAGCCTTACCACTTGCTCAATACATTCTTAATCATTCTAAGATTTTGCACAATCACATCACTTGCGGATAGACTCATTGTTACCCCAAAATCCTCAATTTGCTCGAATATTTTCAAGATGATCCATACACTACTCAGGTTCGACCTACTCGACAATTTCTTAACCATTATTTTCTCAAATTTCTTCTTCATTCCTACGCTATCGCATACACCAATCAAGAATCGTGTCATCCAAATAAATTCTCAATCGTGTTTGCATCGTTCGTATATTCATCCAATTCATTCCTTAGAACTTCTATTCTATCCCTATCCGTTGCCTCGATAATCTTAGTCTCGTATATAGATCTATTGATAGTTACCCACATAAACCATATTTTGATTCATAACTTATCGGCACGAATAACCATCTAAACTATTTCTCAAAATCCAAGCATGATCCTCTATATTCACCTTAGTGATAACCCGATAACATCCCTATCAATTTCCAATTTAAGTCTGACTTGTTCTTATCTGAACGATACCAAAATTTTGCTCTTAACTTGCTCGTACCAAAGGGTCTAGGTGCACGATACCCAACAAGACTTAGCCAAAAGATGTGTGCAAAGCAATCCCGTTCGAATGCTATTCTATTCTCGTACACTTACTCGCTTGGTATTAGCGTAAAGGTAGTTTGGTTCTCATGTGACTTAAAAATTCTAACAAGTGTCTATTCCCATAAAGTCCAAAATAACTTGGCACAAAGGCCTTAGCTATCTCGTACAATAAATCATTCGCATGCACTTTCAAAAATATTTAAAATAATTGTATGGAACATCCTATAGGACATCGAGAAAGAGCATTCGTAACATAACCCATGAACGAGCTTTTAAAGTAAAGAGAATCAATACGAAGTCCAATGACGTAAAGCTGTGTTCTGATACTATTATGTCAATACCCTAGCCCGACTGGGCCCGGGGGTCCTCTCTTTGGGGTTATACCTCACGAACCTGAGTTACGCCAACACAAGGATAGTTCTGGACATGAGTTTGATAACTAGTTTACAAGGTCGTTATAGCAGAAGCATTGAATAAACACAAGTTTAAAATAAAATTTATTGATATTGAATATAATCTTACAAGCGGTATTAGGTCGAGATTCCAGGTCGCTCAAGGTTTCTCTCTCTCAAACAATAAAGGCATACCAAGCGGCTTACAATATGGGATGATAAATAGGCGACGTTCCAATATACTATGTCTTGTATATGTGCTTCAGCTCTGAACGCAACACTCTAATGCTCCAGAGTAAGCTCCATACCTTATCTTGCATGAGAGTATACTCCACACATAACGAGGTTTTCTCGCACCCTGGACACAATCTGGTGGGTTATCAGTGCATTAAATGCACTGGTGGGGAGGCTTCTCGCCTGCTCGATAAATACAAAAATGTTATATGAGTTCCAGTGACCATCTATTAAGTTTTCTTTCTAATCTTGCCTTAGGATCAGTTTTATGACATATGATGAAAAGCCAAACTCGTGTTGCAGTGCGTCGTGCGATATGAATAACATGCACAACTTACCAACTTATCATTCGTCCTTCCCTATCCAAGGTAAACTATGTTATCCATCATATAATACATGAAATAAGACGAAAGAGGGCGCATGAAAAGATAGTATTATAGACATGAAATAAGACGAAAGAGAGCTACACGTTGAGTAAATTTAAATAAATATTGTTTGTATATATATATATATATATATATATATATATATATATATATATATATATATATATATATATATATATATATATATATATATACTTTTGCATGATTAATATATAAATATAAGTAGTATAATATTTGAGGTTCAAATTTTTTAAGTAATATTAAGTGTGAAATATATTTTGGGCTAATGATTGTGCACTTTGGTTGGTTAATTCCAACATAGTTTTACTGGTGCTATTGACTAGTATAGGCTACTTAGACCTATTTAAACCAACTCTGTTTGAGCCCAAACTTGATCCACATGTATTAGACATGTTAGGAACCCAAACCATGTCCAAATTAGACTTATTTGTAGCACAAAAACATGTGTGCACAACCAATAATTCTAGCTAAACCTGGCCACACCTATAGTCAGACCACTCACATGTAAATGAAACCACCTCTCCACTCCTCCATACCTCCTTAAACTCCTCCCACTACTCCCTCTCACACTTTTACACAGCAAAAAACTTCATTTCCATTCATTTCTATCACTTTTGAACACCAAACATCCCTCCAAACTCAAAATACATTCAGACATATACATCCAGAATTTAGCTGGGTTGCACCTACTTCAACTGCGTTTTGCACCACAAAAATAGAAAGTAATAGCCTCAAGTTTTTCACAAAAATCCTTCCTTTGTCTCTTATATTTCATTCCTCTATTTTCCATTTTTTTTCTAGGGGTTTAACTCCCTCAAACCTCCATTGCACGACAAAGTTTGCAGAATAGGGTGTTGTCCACAAATTTTTTGCAAAGAATTGGTTGTGCAAGCCAAACTGTTAGATAAAATGCTCCTAAACTTTTTTTTATCTTGTGTTACTATGAATTCTTTTCGATTTCATATATGTTTTGCTATATTTTGATGTTGTTTACCCTTTCATACAAACGTTCTCTGACAAGAACGCAGACTATGTTTTGGGATGTCCATTACGTAGCACTAACGTTTATGCACCGTAAATAGGTAAGTGCCCTATGATTTTCTAGAATTTAAGATTCCTAACGTAGAGTACAACATAGATACATTAATACCTAGGATGAAACCTTAATTAAAACCTGGAAAACCAATGTAAAAGATGTTGTACACTATTATTTATACAAATATTCAATTATGTCCAGTTGTTTTCGTCCATCTGTTCACACGTGTTACACTCACTTTTTGTGCACGAAACATTCACCAAAATTTACCTATGATTGCACCCCAACATATTCTATAATTATTGAATGATAGAAATGTGTTTATATAAGTGAAAATATTGCGTTTCGTCGTATTTTAATTCAATTCTAGAACTATGACACGTTTTTGTGCGTGACATTTTGTGTAAATTTTTATCATTTCTGTCTGAAACCTTCACAATACAAACCTTAAATTCATCCCCTAACATGCCAATATCTTATTTTGTATTAATTGCTTGATTAATTTGGGTGGAACCCTGTTTTTGCCACAAAAAGTAATAAATTTTAGAACTGGAATTCAGTACTAGAACGTGACAAATACTATCATTTTATGTATAAATTTTCCTCAAAATGTACGAAACTTTAGGCAAATATTTAAAACACAGAACCCATGCTAGCAAATAGTTTATATCATGATTTTTATGTCCCTAAATAGTTGTTCTTGACAGTTCATTTTAGCATACACGTTGATACTAGAAAATGCCAATTTTACTTTTAAGCGTATGTCATGACATGTATTAGTTTTTATTCTGATTTGGACCCGTCTAGTAACTTATTTTAACATGTTTTAGTAATGTACAACTAGGTAATAACCTATAGGAATAACCACATAGGGTTGGTACTTTGAAAATGATACGTTGTAGACATTGACGTTCACTAGAACATATGTAATCAACTTGACAAGGTGTAGGAATAAACCTAGCAAAACCTATCTATTTTTTTAATGTCATATTTCATATGTTAAAAATATTATGATTAATATTAATATGATTATATGACAAGTTTTTAGGTGACCGATAGACCAAACTTGTCCCTCTTTACTTATGATCATTGCCTACCTTACGTGTTTATAGAAATACTATTATGTAGGTGAATTAGACTCTAGAATAGTTGCTGATACAATATGATTACATATATAGGTCTTGGACATCGATACCGACTCTTATTATTACTTTCAGTTCAGGAGCAAAGGCAAGTACAATTCTCTGATTGTTTTCAGTATATGATAGTTTCTATATTACATATTTTAGTAATGTGTACTTGATTTCTGACACGTACGTTATACGGACTGGTACAGCATGGATTCCTAGTCAGGAGATATTGTCTTTCATACTATTATTATACCATAATCATTGTGCTCGTGTTTAGTCTGTGCATTGTGATTTACGTGTTACGACGTGTCATGATTTGGATATATTGGTATTTGTCGGGGCGGAGGAAGTATTAGTTGGATATATGATCATACCTTGTACGCTGGGTGGTAGTGTATACCATGTTTACTAGTTGATCTTATACTTTATGTATGGTTGAGCTAGCTCCCTTTTTTTATGCTCCGTGTTAGGCCCAAGTCAATCACATATCGAACGAATATTTCAAAACAGCTAGAGATAGAAGTCATTACCATGCTTATCTTGATTTTCTGTTTTCTCTATTTACTACAATGATTCTAGTTGTATTTATTTTATTATACCTGTCATTTGCGATTATCAGTTTTTTTATCATGTATTACTTTTACTATTTTTATGTTTTATAATATCTGTCATTTACCTGGAACTATTTTTATTGATTGTACTTTGCTCCAATCTTGACTGGATGTTGATATATTAGGCGACAAACTTAAGGATTGGTGTCCTACTTATAACGGGGCACATAAGGGTTTAGCTGAGATCGCTCCTGCCCTTCAGATCCAGACAGATATTTCAACTGAGGCCCCAGATGCGACTGCTTAGTATATCTAGTTAGATTTGTTATTATCGAATTTTTTTTGATTCTCTACTATTGGCATGTATATATATATTTGGTTTAAACTTGTGACTGTTAGATTTGATTCTTTGACATTCTATAACTTTATTTGTTATTTCCATCATCTGCCTTAGTGTTGTGATTGAGTATACATATTATGTTCATATGATTTTTGTACAATTATGTGAAATATGGATGTTTAGTTAGACGACGCTGTACCACCAACTTTGCAACGTAGGCTGGGCGTGCCCGCGTACTTGTATCTAAATCTTTGGGTGCGGGTCGTGACACATTTTTGGGTGGCCTATGCAGCTCTAGTCTTCATAATTAGTGCGATATTTTGTTAGTACTTAGGGTTATAGTACTATTATGAGCCTACAATAGGATATAATAATATTATGAATAAGGGAGTACTCGATCACAATTAGAAATTTCAATCTGATTGAACAAAAGTCAGTAAATTCAAATCTTTTGTTCAAGGTTGAATAAATTGTTATCTTTCCAATTATTGTCCTTCTTTGAAGGTTATCTTATCGTGTGCCCTTGGGTAGGAGTTGCAAATATCACTGACTAGGTTAGAGTCTTGTATTTGATTTTTGTATGGAGTGGAGTATTTCCTTATGATGCCGAGTTTTGAGTGCTAGCCTACTTGTAATGCTACTTTCAGGTTATGACATTGTACTTGGGATGGATTGGTTGCATAAGCATTTTGCTGGAATAGATTGCCACGGGGGTCCAGTGTTATTTTGTCCTCTAAAAGAGCCAGAGTTTGAGTTTGCTAGAGGAGTTGCAGACCAGAAGGAAGGGATCATTTGTAGAGATATGGTAGAAGAGAAGGAATTTCCAATACAAGTCTCCAAATGAGTGTTAATAGCCTTCAACTTATGCTCCTTCCTCCTCCTTGTAGATCCTTGCCTCCTCCTTTTTCCAATAGCCTCCAATGATGAGTAGAGAAAGAATTGGAAGAGAATTTGGGTAGGAATTGGTGTAGGGATGAAAGAATTTGGAAAAGAAAAATTATAGATCTAGAAGTGAGATAAATGGATGAAGAGAGACAGTCTCTCTCCTCTCCCCCCTATGGCCGGCCTTGCCCCCTTCTCTAAGTCACTATAAAAAGTCTACAATACCCCTTGGTGCTTATCCTGAAGGAATTAATTAAGGAGGAAAATGTTCTAATCCAATTGGTTTAACTAATTAAATCCTCCTCCTAATGAATGTGCTTGTTTATTGGGCTCAAATCTAGCTAGAATTAATGTTGGTCCATGAGTCTATTCTAATCTAGTTAAGTCCACTAACACAAGTTCAATAAAAATATAATATCTAACAATAAACAAATAATACAATAAATAAATATAATACAAGCATATTAATTAATTATAAAACAACCAAAATACCCTTTCTAGAAAATGTGGTAGATGTTGCTAGTGGAGGAGCTTTGGTAGATAAAACTCCTAAGGCCGCAAGAAATTATGGTTTAAAAAATTATGTGCAAGTTGCCCCCATCATTAAATTAGTGAGCAGCTACTTATCTAGTACTTCTACGAAGGCTTCCTACCAACTGATAGAAGCATGATAGATGTTGCTAGTGGAGGAGCTTTGGTAGATAAAACTCCTGAGGCCGCAAGAAATTTAATTACAAATATGGCGGTAAATTCTCAACAATTTGGCACTAGGATAGATCTTTCTTCCCTAGAACAACAAATTGCTAATTTAACATCTTTTGTTCGTCAAATGGCTGTAGGTAACATGCAAATAGCGAAGGCTTATGGGATTTGTTCGGTAGAAAGATATCCAACTTACATGTGTCCAACTCTTCAAGAGAAGCCCAATGAATAAGTGAATGTGGTAGGTGCTTTCCCTGGGCAACCACGAAGGAAGTATGATCCATATTCAAACACTTACAATCCATGATGGAGAGATCATCCTAATTTCAACTATAGGAATCCACAAACATTATCCTATCAATCAAAATCTCCAAGTTACCAATAATGCAAGCAGCAATATCCTAAACAACAACCAAACCAAACTTCTAACTCTTGTATAACTTTTGAAGATATTGTTAAATCTCTTGCCACTAATAATTTATAATTTCAACCGGAGACAAGGGCCAGTATTTAAAGCTTGGACAATCAAATAAGCCAAGTGGCTACAACAATTAATAAGCTAGAGGCACAAAGTTCAGGAAAACTACCATCTCAAACGATAGTAAATCTAAAAGAAAATGCAAGTGCAATCATTTTGAGAAGCGGCAAAGAGTTTGACATTTCAGTAAAAGAAGCACCTGCAACGTCAAAACAAGAAGAAGAGAAAAGTACCACGGCTGACATGATCATCCCCAATGATGATGAGGTACCCAATTGTAAGTTTTTACCCCTTTATGATTATAAGCCAGTACCTCCTTTTCCTCAAGCTTTAACATAATCTAGAAAATTTGAACAAATTAATGAGTTATATAAGAATTTTCATAAATGTGAGATAAATATTCTACTTTTAGATACTATCAAACAAGTACCTCACTATGCTAAATTTTTAAAAGAATTGTGTACAATAAAGAGGAAACAAAAGCTTAAAGGATATGAAAAGGTAAAATTAGGGGAGAGTTTTTTGTAGTAATTCAACAAAAATTCCCTATGAAATATAAAGATCCTGGAATGTTTACTATTCCTTATAAGATAGGTAATAATAAATATGAGAAAGCCATATTAGATTTAGGATCTTCTATAAAAGTTATGCCATATTCTATATATGAATCATTAAATCTTAGACCTCTGAATAAAACTAGTGTTGTTATTCAATTGGCTGATAGATCTAATGCCTATCTTAAAGGAGTAGTTGAGGATGTTCTTGTACAAATTGATAATTTAGTTTTTACTTCTGATTTTTATGTGCTTGATATGGAAAATGGCAATCAAACTGCTTCAATTTTGTTAGGAAGACCATTCTTAAAGACATCCAAGGCTAAGATAGATGTTTATAGTAGCACACTGACTTTGGAATTTGATGGGAAAATTGTTAAATTTAATATTTATGATGCCATAAAATATCTTGATGATGATAATACTGTTTATTCTATTGGTGTGGTTGATTCTTTAGTACAAGATATTTTTGAACTTGATGGCAAAGATGGATTAGAAGTGGCCATTAGTGAGCATCTTGAAAAAGAGCATAAGGATTAGCTTTGAGTTCTAATTTGCAGGAAACTGTTATAATATTGAATGATTTTCCAAAAATACAATAGTCAGGTAACGTTTCTTATATTTTATTACCAATTTCTAACAAGAGGCCTTTACCCTCTGGTTTACAGGCCCCTATTGCAGACTTGAATCCTCTCCCTATACCTCAAGTATGTATTCCTTGGAGATAGAGGAACATTACCAGTGATCATCTCTAATAATCTTAGTGCACCACAAGAAGAAAAGCTTGTGAAGATCCTTAAGAAGCATAAGACGACTATTAGTTGGACAATTACTGATATAAAAGGAATTAGCCCGTCTACATTCATGCATCGCATCTTACTTGAGGATGGAGCAAAACCTTCTAGTCAACCACAAAGAAAATTAAACCCACCCATGATGGAGGTAGTAAAAAAGGAGATCCTAAAACTTCTTAAAGTTGGAGTGATCTATCCTATTTCGGAATGCAAGTGGGTTAGCCCGGTGCAAGTGGTTCCTAAAAAGATTGGGATAACTGTCATGAAGAATCAAAATGATGATTTAGTTCCCATTCGTGTCCATAATGGATGGAGGGTTTGTATAGATTATAGAAAATTAAATGCTGAAACCCGCAAGGACCACTTTCCTTTATATTTATTGATCAAATGCTTGAAAGGTTAGTTTGTCATTCTTACTATTATTTTCTTGATGGTTATTCAGGTTATTTTCAAATTATAATTTATCCAGAGGATCAAGAAAAGACAACTTTTACATGCCCATTTAGAACTTTTGCATGTCGTCGCATGCCAGTCGGTCTTTGCAATGCCTCAGCTACTTTCCATAGGTGTATAGTTAGCATATTTTTAGACTATATTGAGCATATTATAGAAGTATTTATGGATGATTTCACAGTTTATGGAGACTTTTTTGATAAATGCTTGTATAACCTTACACTTGTTCTTCAAAGATGTATAGAGACTAATCTTGTGTTAAACTCTGAAAAATGTTATTTTATGTGTCACTACCACATTCTGAAAACAGGGGTATTTTCGAATTTTTTTCAATATTTAATATTATGTTATTTACAATTAATTAATTGCATGATAGTGTATTGATTTAAATAATTTTGTGCGATGAGTAATTAAATATATAATTATATGCAATGTTAATTATTTTATTTTAGCTAGCAGACTATACCTAGAAGCCCAGTAGACGAACCCCTGTCCGAATTATAGAATTCTGGATTTTATTATTTTATTTAGAAATTGATATTTGGAGATTGTAATTAATTACTGTATTTTATTTAATATTTTGCGCATTGCCTTTGCTTCGATATTTGGAGCACTATCCAGACTTTTGTCTTCCAACAAATTTCACAATCTTGCCCTAGACATGTCCGCCTTCAATTCTGCTATTTTTGCAACTCATAATTTTGCTCCTTGTGCATTGTTTCTAGCCGCACAAAAATCGTCGCGGACGTTTATTTTAATTTCCTATTTTTGTATCGTTGTGCGTTCCAATCGAAAATTGGAGGCCATCTTGACCTATTTTTCGTGCGGCCCAAATTAGGGTAATATTCTGTTCTGAGTCTTCTTCAATATTGGTATTGATGACTTGACCTGATTTTGACCCCAAGTACTCCTAATTAATTGTTGAACACAACTTGCATTTATTTCTATTTAAATTGAGGATACCATTTTATCTGATTTTAAATCCCAATTTAATTCCAGTGCCCTGCAAATTGAGCCTGTACCAGTCTTACAGTACCCCCTGACCCTACAAAACACCGGACCCCGAATCGCCCGCCCAATTTTCATCATTTCATGTGTTTGTGCAATTTCCCGAATTTAAGGGGCTAAGTTGCAATTATTTAATTGTAGGCGCCAACACCTAATTATTTTAATCAATGAGGGAGCCTATTAATTTTAATTAAGAACCCTCATCCCCCATGAAGAATTTTCTCATGTTCAATCCTAGCCATTCATTTAAATTGGCCCATCACAACCCTCCATCACCCCCTCTCTCTCCCTATTTAATGACTTGTACTCTCAAACCCTAATCCCTATGCAACCTAGAAACCACCACCCTCACAAGCCTCCTCTCCTCTCCCCAACGTAGGATTTTCCAACTCTTCTTCTTCTTCCTTTCTTCTTCTCTTTTCTTCTTTCTTCTCCTTCTTTCTTCCTCCTTCTCCTTTAATTTTTCTCATTTGAAATTTAAAGAAGAAGAAAGGGGGGGAATACTGTTCATCCCCCCCCCCCCGGTTACTGTTCGCCGAGCCACTCCGGCGGCCGGTCAATCCCCCGAGCCCTTTTCCCTGTGCAACCCCGGCCGCACCCCGCTGCAACTCCCTCGACGGCGATCCGGCCATACTCCGGCCTGTTCAGCCGACACCCGCGGAACCCTGGCGGCCAACTCCTCTGGCCGGCGTCCACTGCTCCCCGCCGAAGCCGCTGCTCCAATTCAGGCGGCCATCAGCCGGCCATCCGGCCGAGTCCCCTCACGCGTTCCTTCCCACCTGAAGCCAGCAACTCCGGTGGACCTCCTCCCGCCGATCTGTTCCCATCCTCCCACTGCTCTTCTCCCTCCGGTCCGGCAGCCACCATACACCACCACCTCCATCACCACCATACACCACCACCACCATCAACCCAGCACCACCACAGGAACCACCCCGCAGCCAAGCTCCGGTCCGGCGGCTCCCCTGTGCTCCGGCGAGAAGCCAGTAAGCCCCTCCCTTCTTCTTTTTCTTCCTATATATATATATATATATATATATATATATATATATATATGTATATATACACACGTATATATACGTAGGGTATAAATTAATATATGAGAGGTATATGTCCATTTTTTAATTAATTAATAATTAAACAGAAGATATAGTATATGTATTAATGTATATATAATATGTATAGGTAATTGTATATATTGATTCATGTATAGTATAGTAAATGTGTTAAATGTATAATTAATGTGTATACGTATACGTATTTATTCAATCAAGTTATATATATTTTTTGGTATATACTTAGTATATAATTGTTATATATATATATTGGTATATATGTATACAACATTTAGTATATATATATTCTTAGCATATATATGTTAATGTATATATAATTAATGTGTATGTTAATGTATATATAATTAATGTGTATGTTAATGTATACATAATCTAATATATATGTATATGTATATAATTAGTGTATATATATGTATAAGTATATATATTTAAATTGTATATGTATATTATGTATTTCATATATATACTTTGTATATTTTAATATAATTAGTATATGTAGATGTATATATCTATTATTCAATAATTGATTTCATGTAGGTATGTATGTAAGTTTAATTATGCATATGAATAGGTATATTATTATTTTTAGTAAATTGTACAATCAAGTATGTATTTAATTACTGCTCTAAATACATGAACATGCATAGCATTTATTTAATTAATATTAAATACATAATGTATAGTATATATAAAATATATGTATAGATAAAATAGTTATTTAAATTATGTTAATGCATAAATAATGTATTGGTATATAATGAAAAGTGTATAATATAATTGGTATATGTGTGTACATGTATTAAATATATATTTAGCATATTTCAATATAAACTTGATTGGTAATATATGTATTTTAAAATATGAATATATTATTTATTTTATTAATATTAATTGTATAAGTATATGTAAATATTAGCATTTAATTAATTAATGAATATACTAGTATATGTTGGTAATTGTAATTTAGTATCTATATAATTAGTATACATATATATATATTCTTTTGTGTATTATACATGTATATTTTATTTTTCATTAAATGTTAAACATGTATTAAAAATGTGTTTTAGTATCTAATAATATATTTATAATGTATTGGCATATATATATGTGTATATATATTTTTATAAACCCTTGGTATGTTTTTGTATATACATATATATTGTATATGTGTTTAATTTGATAGATAAATACGTGTTCTACTATAAGCATTTTTAATATATAAACACTTAGCATATTTTCAAGGTATATTTAATTGGTATATAAAAATAATAGTATACGTACTATTTTGGTGTATATATATATATATATCTTTATTGTTCAATTGACATAGCTATAGATGTGTAGGTATATTTTTGTATAAACCATTAGTATATTTTGTAGACGTATTTAATTGGAGATATGGTTGTATGTACATACAGGTATTGGTTTTATTTAAAGTGTATATATTTATACTTATAGTTATTATTGTAATTAAGGGATATTAAGATATAGTTGGCCTATCTAGTAGATGACCCCTACCGTACCCAGCGTAGCCCTAAGGCCAGTGTATTTCTATTGTGTGTTAGGATAGCTTCTGATACAAATGTCATATTGTGATGTGTTTATAGGACTGTTGGTTTACCAGGGGATACTCTGGAACAGGACATCCATAAATACCAGCTAAGGACCCGAGGCAAGTACATTCTCTGATAATTTTCAATTCTTGATAATTGTTATAAGTTCAATGATCTTGAAATGTTACAACTGAATCTTTGATACTGTGTTACACGGACTGGTATAGCTTGGATCTGCAGTCATGAGATGTTACCTTGATTATCGTATTGACATTATACACGACATGTATATTAGACCTCGTACATGATAGACTTGACTTGCTCTTGTATCGTGACGTGTCATGGTTGGATCCACAGTACTAGTTGGGGGCGGGAAAGTAGTTAGTAAGAAATGTGATCATAACCTCTTATTGTAGTATATAAAATTGTAAGTGTTAATCATGCTCTTCACCCATGATTAGCCAGGCCCTGTAGCTACTGTACATGTTCCCAAGCCGATCATATTTCGAAACTACTATTTCAAACACCTAGAATAGATTACAGTTCTCTATTTTTAATCATATACTACATCACCCGTATATGATACTGTACCTTGTTCTTCCATTTTTATACATGCACTGACTGTACCATATTGCCTATTGCCTGTCTCTTTACATTTGCCTGTCTCTCTTAAATTACCATTGCATTTATTTCACTGTCTTCTCAGTAGCTAGCATGACATGTTTTATTGTATTATAGACATTATCAATTAATGGAACTGTTATTTGAGAGTGTTACTTTGCTCCTTCCTGACTGGAAATATTTTTCCAGACTATGCCTTAGAGGACCGCTGTCCGACACTTATGGTGAGTAGCTGCAGACTTGGTAGTAGTTGTGATTCCAGGAGGTCTAGCTGGAAATTACTATTATTGTTAGTTCTTAAGTAGACTATTTGGTACCGGATTTGTCTCCGGCATTTTGATGATTCTTGGATATTGTTAAGTTAAGTTTTCTTGTGGACTTGTGTTGTGTTAGATTTTAAATTCTGTTTCGAAATCTTATCGTGCTGTGATCCTGTGATTGAGTATATGTTCATCTATTTGTGACATCCGTGCCTCCTAATGGAGATTGGATATTTGCGTGACATTAGTTAGATAGTATCAATACCTAGACAGCGTTCTACCGCCAATGCTGCGGCATAGGCTGGACGTACCCACGCATTCGTGCCCCTAAACCGGGTGCGGGTCGTGACACGTTTTTAGTGGTGGCCCATGCAGGTCAGACTTCGCGAGTTGTGCGATATCGTAGTAGTGTGACATCCTTGTTATACTACTGCGTGCCTGCGATAGAATCTAGGACATAGGATACTAGGACGAGAGCAAATACTCAATCACAATTCCTTGAGAGATTCCTGGGATGACCCCTGAGAATCTTGTTAAAACTTCCAATTTACAATCATTCCCTTGTTCTGTTCATTCTCACTTGTTGATATTGATTTGATTGTTGTTAATTAAGGTATTAAAGTAGGATTTTTGCTTTATTATAGAGTTGATTTTATATTAAGATGAATTTATAGACTGATTTATAGTATTATTTGATGATGCCGTCAATGAGGACAGTGAAAATGATTAAACATTAAGCTAGTGGACTACAGAAGGTGAATTTAATTTTAATGAAAGACTGAAAAATAAATTTCAAATTTTAGGATTCTAAGAAGATTGAGATTGTTATCAAAATTTATTTTGAAGATTTCAATGAATTACAAAATTCTGAAATTTGAGGAGTTGAAATATTGTTATTAAAATTTTATTTTGAGGATTCAGATTCGATTCAATGAACCTAGACAAGTCTGTAAGGATTTTGTGATTAAGTTTTATTTCAGTATTTAAATAATTGGTCTTGAGAAAAGTATATGCAATTTTACTTTAAAATTTATTCGAGGAGTTATTTTGAGGAATTTTATTTGAGGATAAGATCTTATAGTGAGAGAGATATATTAGTATATAAGTAGATAAGATGCATGTGTAAGATCTGTTGGCTTGAGCGTGATTGTGATCTCACTGTCAACTGGCTTAGGTGTTCAACTAGGATTGTATTAGAGAGAGAGAGCAGTAGTTAGTATGGTGTGTTGCAACTGTTATGCACTTGAGTGATAAGGATAACTAGCATCAACTGTTGCAGTAGGTAAGGAAGCTAGCAGTGAGTGTGTTTGTGATAGAACTGTGATACCTAGGGGATAGAAGTATCAAACCTTGGATGCATCTTGACCTGTGCAATCACAACTAGGGTTTATTTCCAATCTATCTATCTCTCTATCTTAAATGTTGCTTCTTTAGATCTGTACTGTCCTCCCTTGATGATATCGCATTTTACCCTAATTGATTCTTTGGGATCTGTCTTCAGGATGTCGCCGCAGACAAGGTCTATGAGAGCGGGAACATCAGCTTTAGAGGGATCTGCCACCCCTCCACCTGAGAGACAGACAGCCGTAGCTCCTCCTACATCTCCGATGCACGTAGGTGATCCTCCTCCTCCACCTGTTAAGTGGATAGCCGCAGCTGTAACAGACAACCTTCCTCCTCCATCAACTCTGATTCCCGGAGGTTTGCCCATTGATGGAACGCAGATGTTTACCTTGATCCAGGGCATGGTAGATGCCCAGAGAATAACGGCAGACGCTCAGCGAGTTCAAGCTGAGGCTCAGAGGGTGCAAGCAGAAGTGCACCAGGCACAAACCGAACTGATGAAAGAAAACATGGAGAATGCTCATCAAGTGACTCTCCAAGCTTTGGAGAAAGTAGCACAGTACCAGCAGTTTCCTGGCCAGCAGCAGAGATCAGGCACTATAGTGGATTTCAAGAGGATGATGCCTCGAGAGTTTAAAGGCACCGAAGGGATACTTTACACTGACGACTGTCTAGAGGATATAGAGAGAAGCCTGCGATTGACCCAGATTCCGGAGAACTTGAAGATAGAAGCCGCTGGCAGTCAGATGTTCGATATCGCACTCACGTGGTATCGCACGGAGCCGAGAATTACTGCGCAAGGACTTACTTGGAAGACCTTCAAGGAACTCTTCAAGGAGAAGTTCTTTCCCGACGTGGCATTGGGAACCTTGGAAAGTCAGTTTCATGACTTAGTTTAAGGAAACATGTCGGTCGACGAGTATGCTGCAGAATTCTGTAGATTGAGCCGTTTTGCATCGTCTATGATTCGAGACCCAGGAGATCGAGCCCAGAAATTTAGAAAGGGACTGACGAGAGAGATTAAGTCGCACACTTCTGGTCGTCGTACCGCTACCTTTGAGGCTATCTAGGTGGATGCTCAGATTGCAGAAGAGGATCTGGACCTCAGACCTAAGAGGAGTCACAATACTTTTGGAGAAACGAATGGTAGCCCAGGACCGGCCAAGCACCCCCGTATTCAGCACCAACAACAGTACCAAGTACCATTTCATATTCAGCAACAACCATGGACATTTCAGCATCCACCGCAGTACCTAGCACCAGTTACTATCCAGCGACAACCCTGGGCATTTCAGTATCAACAGCAGTACCCGGCACCAGTTTCTGTACAGCAGGATCAACGAACTTGTCACTTCTGTAAGAAGCCAGGTCACCTTTGGGAGAGCTGTAGAACGAGGCTAGGACTTTGTTTGCACTGTGGCGCTGCGGGACATCGAGTAAGGGATTGTCTTCGAGTCCCTCATCTTCTCAGCCAACACGCAGCTTCAGACTATAGAGATCCAGTTAGGCTACCTGTGGAACCGTACATTGCTCAGTACCTGCAAAGGGAACCACCCCAGCAGGGCGGGCATTTGCGATGACGGTCGAGGAGACCGATACTGCAGGTAATGTGTTAGCAATTTCTGTTCTTTCCTTCCTTCTGTTCCTATCTATTTGATTGATTGATTGCTTAGTACCGTAGCTTGTATGCATGATTCTTGTTATAATGTAGTTAGTAGTACCCCTGATACATGGACTGCAACACCGTAACAAATGAGACCATAACCATGTATGTTTCCCCTAGATTGTATGTGGTATGACTATAGGTAGAATTTTCTTAGACCATGATTATTGGTGCTGACTGTAGTAAAGATTCATGAAGGAGTTAAGACTTGACAAGAGGAACAGGATGATTAAAATTTGAGGATAATTATTGATTTAAATAAATGGTTAAGAAATTAGCATGGCATAATTGGTGGTTAATTAATTCCAAGAAAGATTATGACATGTTTAAGTTGGTTATTAATTTAGAAATTTGGAGATTTATCAATGTATTTATTTAATTGCAAGTTATGAATTTAGAACTTCATATTTGAATGTGACATTTGGAGAATCCTTAAATATCATATTGTTGAGTACTTTGAGGAGTGAATATTAAATTCCGGACATTGGATTATTAACTCAAAAACTTTCAGGAAATTTTTAATAAAAAGGGACTTTGATTCTATGTCGAGGATTTTTACAGGAATACAGATAATTTCGGATTTTTGAAATTGTGAAAAGACCTTGTGGATTATTCGTGGTTGATGAGTTTAATGGAGGGAATAATAATGTGTATGATTAAATGCTAATATGAGGATTTTAAATTTCGAGGACGAAATTCTTTTAAGGTGGGTAGACTTGTCACTACCACATTCTGAAAACAGGGGTATTTTCGAATTTTTTTCAATATTTAATATTATGTTATTTACAATTAATTAATTGCATGATAGTGTATTGATTTAAATAATTTTGTGCGATGAGTAATTAAATATATAATTATATGCAATGTTAATTATTTTATTTTAGCTAGCAGACTAGACCTAGAAGCCCAGTAGACGAACCCCTGTCCGAATTATAGAATTCTGGATTTTATTATTTTATTTAGAAATTGATATTTGGAGATTGTAATTAATTACTGTATTTTATTTAATATTTTGCGCATTGCCTTTGCTTCGATATTTGGAGCACTATCCAGACTTTTGTCTTCCAACAAATTTCACAATCTTGCCCTAGACATGTCCGCCTTCAATTCTGCTATTTTTGCAACTCATAATTTTGCTCCTTGTGCATTGTTTCTAGCCGCACAAAAATCGTCGCGGACGTTTATTTTAATTTCCTATTTTTGTATCGTTGTGCGTTCCAATCGAAAATTGGAGGCCATCTTGACCTATTTTTCGTGCGGCCCAAATTAGGGTAATATTCTGTTCTGAGTCTTCTTCAATATTGGTATTGATGACTTGACCTGATTTTGACCCCAAGTACTCCTAATTAATTGTTGAACACAACTTGCATTTATTTCTATTTAAATTGAGGATACCATTTTATCTGATTTTAAATCCCAATTTAATTCCAGTGCCCTGCAAATTGAGCCCGTACAAGTCTTACAGTACCCCCTGACCCTACAAAACACCGGACCCCGAATCGCCCGCCCAATTTTCATCATTTCATGTGTTTGTGCAATTTCCCGAATTTAAGGGGCTAAGTTGCAATTATTTAATTGTAGGCGCCAACACCTAATTATTTTAATCAATGAGGGAGCCTATTAATTTTAATTAAGAACCCTCATCCCCCATGAAGAATTTTCTCATGTTCAATCCTAGCCATTCATTTAAATTGGCCCATCACAACCCTCCATCACCCCCTCCCTCTCCCTATTTAATGACTTGTACTCTCAAACCCTAATCCCTATGCAACCTAGAAACCACCACCCTCACAAGCCTCCTCTCCTCTCCCCAACGTAGGATTTTCCTACTCTTCTCCTTCTTCCTTTCTTCTTCTCTTTTCTTCTTTCTTCTCCTTCTTCCTTCCTCCTTCTCCTTTAATTTTTCTCATTTGAAATTTAAAGAAGAAGAAAGGGGGGAATACTGTTCATCCCCCCCCGGTTACTGTTCACCGAGCCACTCCGGCGGCCGGTCAATCCCCCGAGCCCTTTTCCCTGTGCAACCCCGGCCGCACCCCGCTGCAACTCCCTCGACGGCGATCCGGCCATACTCCGGCCTGTTCAGCCAACACCCGCGGAACCCCGGCGGCCAACTCCTCTGGCCGGCGTCCACTGCTCCCCGCCGAAGCCGCTGCTCCAATTCAGGCGGCCATCAGCCGGCCATCCGGCCGAGTCCCCCTCACGCGTTCCTTCCCACCTGAAGCCAGCAACTCCGGTGGACCTCCTCCCGCCGGTCTGTTCCCATCCTCCCACTGCTCTTCTCCCTCCGGTCCGGCAGCCACCATACACCACCACCTCCATCACCACCATACACCACCACCACCATCAACCCAGCACCACCACAGGAACCACCCCGCAGCCAAGCTCCGGTCCGGCGGCTCCCCTGTGCTCCGGCGAGAAGCCAGTAAGCCCCTCCCTTCTTCTTTTTCTTCCTATATATATATATATATATATATATATATATATATATATATATGTATATATACACACGTATATATACGTAGGGTATAAATTAATATATGAGAGGTATATGTCCATTTTTTAATTAATTAATAATTAAACAGAAGATATAGTATATGTATTAATGTATATATAATATGTATAGGTAATTGTATATATTGATTCATGTATAGTATAGTAAATGTGTTAAATGTATAATTAATGTGTATACGTATACGTATTTATTCAATCAAGTTATATATACTTTTTGGTATATACTTAGTATATAATTGTTATATATATATATTGGTATATATGTATACAACATTTAGTATATATATATTCTTAGCATATATATGTTAATGTATATATAATTAATGTGTATGTTAATGTATATATAATTAATGTGTATGTTAATGTATACATAATCTAATATATATGTATATGTATATAATTAGTGTATATATATGTATAAGTATATATATTTAAATTGTATATGTATATTATGCATTTCATATATATACTTTGTATATTTTAATATAATTAGTATATGTAGATGTATATATCTATTGTTCAATAATTGATTTCATGTAGGTATGTATGTAAGTTTAATTATGCATATGAATAGGTATATTATTATTTTTAGTAAATTGTAAAATCAAGTATGTATTTAATTACTGCTCTAAATACATGAACATGCATAGCATTTATTTAATTAATATTAAATACATAATGTATAGTATATATAAAATATATGTATAGATAAAATAGTTATTTAAATTATGTTAATGCATAAATAATGTATTGGTATATAATGAAAAGTGTATAATCTAATTGGTATATGTGTGTACATGTATTAAATATATATTTAGCATATTTCAATATAAACTTGATTGGTAATATATGTATTTTAAAATATGAATATATTATTTATTTTATTAATATTAATTGTATAAGTATATGTAAATATTAGCATTTAATTAATTAATGAATATACTAGTATATGTTGGTAATTGTAATTTAGTATCTATATAATTAGTATACATATATATATATTCTTTTGTGTATTATACATGTATATTTTATTTTTCATTAAATGTTAAACATGTATTAAAAATGTGTTTTAGTATCTAATAATATATTTATAATGTATTGGCATATATATATGTGTATATATATTTTTATAAACCCTTGGTATGTTTTTGTATATACATATATATTGTATATGTGTTTAATTTGATAGATAAATACGTGTTCTACTATAAGCATTTTTAATATATAAACACTTAGCATATTTTCAAGGTATATTTAATTGGTATATAAAAATAATAGTATACGTACTATTTTGGTGTATATATATATATATATCTTTATTGTTCAATTGACATAGCTATAGATGTGTAGGTATATTTTTGTATAAACCATTAGTATATTTTGTAGACGTATTTAATTGGAGATATGGTTGTATGTACATACAGGTATTGGTTTTATTTAAAGTGTATATATTTATACTTATAGTTATTATTGTAATTAAGGGATATTAAGATATAGTTGGCCTATCTAGTAGATGACCCCTACCGTACCCAGCGTAGCCCTAAGGCCAGTGTATTTCTATTGTGTGTTAGGATAGCTTCTGATACAAATGTCATATTGTGATGTGTTTATAGGACTGTTGGTTTACCAGGGGATACTCTGGAACAGGACATCCATAAATACCAGCTAAGGACCCGAGGCAAGTACATTCTCTGATAATTTCCAATTCTTGATAATTGCTATAAGTTCAATGATCTTGAAATGTTATAACTGAATCTTTGACACTGTGTTACACGGACTGGTATAGCTTGGATCTGCAGTCAAGAGATGTTACCTTGATTATCGTATTGACATTGTACACGACATGTATATTAGACCTCGTACATGATAGACTTGACTTGCTCGTGTATCATGACGTGTCATGGTTGGATCCACAGTACTAGTTGGGGGCGGGGAAGTAGTTAGTAAGAAATGTGATCATAACCTCTTATTGTAGTATATAAAATTGTAAGTGTTAATCATGCTCTTCACCCATGATTAGCCAGGCCCTGTAGCTACTGTACATGTTCCCAAGCCGATCACATTTCGAAACTACTATTTCAAACACCTAGAATAGATTACAGTTCTCTATTTTTAATCATATACTACATCACCCGTATATGATACTGTACCTTGTTCTTCCATTTTTATACATGCACTGACTGTACCATATTGCCTATTGCCTGTTTCTTTACATTTGCCTGTCTCTCTTAAATTACCATTGCATTTATTTCACTGTCTTCTCAGTAGCTAGCATGACATGTTTTATTGTATTATAGACATTATCAATTAATGGAACTGTTATTTGAGAGTGTTACTTTGCTCCTTCCTGACTGGAAATATTTTTTCAGACTATGCCTTAGAGGACCGCTGTCCGACACTTATGGTGAGTAGCTGCAGACTTGGTAGTAGTTGTGATTCCAGGAGGTCTAGCTGGAAATTACTATTATTGTTAGTTCTTAAGTAGACTATTTGGTACCGGATTTGTCTCCGGCATTTTGATGATTCTTGGATATTGTTAAGTTAAGTTTTCTTGTGGACTTGTGTTGTGTTAGATTTTAAATTCTATTTCGAAATCTTATCGTGCTGTGATCCTGTGATTGAGTATATGTTCATCTATTTGTGACATCCGTGCCTCCTAATGGAGATTGGATATTTGCGTGACATTAGTTAGATAGTATCAATACCTAGACAGCGTTCTACCGCCGATGCTGCGGCGTAGGCTGGACGTACCCACGCATTCGTGTCCCTAAACCGGGTGCGGGTCGTGACCTTATGGTTGAACAAGGTATAGTTTTTTATCATTTTGTTTCATTATAGGGAATTGAGGTAGATAAAACCAAAATTGATATTATTCAATCTTTACCTTATCCTACTAGTGTGCGAAAAGTTCGTTCTTTTCTTGGACATGCATGTTTTTATCGAAGATTCATCAAAGACTTCTCATAAATAGCGTTACCCCTTTGCAAGTTGCTACAAAGGATATGGCTTTTAAATTTAATGAAGCATGTAAAAAGATATTTGATACACTAAAGACACTATTGACTTCTACCCCAATTATCCAGCCCCCTGATTGGAACGTGCCTTTCGAGATAATGTGTGATGCAAATAATTATGCAGTAAGTGTTGTTTTGGGTAAAAGGATTGGAAGAGCATCTCACGCCATTTATTATGCTTCAAAAACTTTGAATGATGCACAAAAAAATTATTCAACTACTGAAAAAGAACCTTTAGCTGTTGTTTTTGCTTTAGAAAAATTTTAATCTTATTTGCTTGGTACTAAAGTTATTATTTATTCTGATCATGCAGCTCTTCACTATTTGATGATGAAGAAAGAGGCAAAACCAAGGTTAATTCGATAGATACTTCTCTTAAGCAAATTTTATTTGGAGTTCAAAGACAAAAGAGGGACAAAAAATTGTGTTACAGGTCATTTAAGTCGATTAGTTCATATGGAGGATGAACTTTGTCTACAAGAAACGTTCCCTAGTGAGCAATTGTTTGCTTCAAGTGTCACATTACCTTGGTATGCAAATATTATAAATTATTTGGTTACTAATATGTTTCCTCCTGGCTTGTCAAAGGCTCAAAGAGATAAGATCAAAAGTGATGCCAAATACTATGTATGGGACGACCCATACTTGTGGAAACATTATGCAGATCAAGTGTTAGAATCAAAAGTGATGCCAAATACTATGTATGGAGGACATTTTGGAGCTAAGAGGATGACAAGAAAAGTATTAGAATATGGTTTCTATTGGCCATCTTTATTTCGTGATTCATATTCTTTTTATAAAATATGCAATAATTGCTAAATAATAGGTAATATATCTCAAAGGAATGAAATGCCACAAAATCCTATACTATTTTGTGAAATTTTTTATGTTTGGGGCATCAATTTTATGGGACCGATTCCTGTATCTTTTGGTTATGTTTATATTTTACTTGTTGTTGATTATGTATCAAAATGGGTAGAAGCTAAAGCTACTTGGACTGATGATTCTAAAGTTATTTCAGATTTTATCAAATCCAATATATTCTCCTGGTTTGGGAGTCTAAGAGCCTTAATAAAGTGATCGAGGCACTCACTTTTACAATCGAACCATGGAGACGTTGTTGAGAAAGTACAATATGACCCACAAGATGTCAACTGCCTATCATCCATAAACTAGTGGACAAGCGAAAGAGGTCATCTCCTATAAATTCTATGTGTGCAAAACCAAGTAGAAACCAAAACTAGGTCATAACGAGTTACCTACTAGTCACCAAAAATTATTTTTTGATAAATAAATAAATCTGAAATAAATACTCGTAAATCAGAATTAAAATATATTATTATAATTTTAAATGATAAAATAAGGGGTTTTTGGTCGAGGTATAAGTCTAAAACTGTCGGGGTCAAGTTTTATCAAAACTTGGTGAATTTGTTACATAAAATACCTAGAATTCTAATTTTTTATAAATAGAAATTAAATATAAATAAACATGATAAAATATGTAATAAATATAATAAATACTATTTCTTTTATCTATACAAAAATAATTAGTGTTTTACTATCTACAAGTTGATCTTTTTAGGGTTGGCAACCAAACTTGCTAGTATGCAGGCAAATGGTGGTATATGCGTGTTGTGACAATATAAACATCAAAATAATATAATTTTAATATAAATTCAGAATATATAATTTCTGAAAAAATAATAATTTATCAAGAAAAATAGGATTTTCTATCTATGATTAAGTCCTAACAAGATCCAAGGGTTTCTAATATGCATACATCAAGACTAGGTCAAAACTACACATAAAATATGCTCAAAACTCAAATATAATATAAATTAATAAATCTAGAATTTTTATAAAAACTGAATATATTCTCTATTAATAACAACTATATAATTTCATTAACAACAATTAAAGAGGGTTTTGAAGGAGATTTCATGCATACACAAAAGTTTTGGGTTGAATCTCAAAATTATGGTTCATGGGTTGCATGGGTTCTTCCACATAAAACAATGGGCTTTAAACATCATCACACATATATATAATCTATATATATTCATATAACAAGAAGGAAATGAAGAAAGAAGGAGAGAAGGATTAAATAAACTTACTAGAAGAAGAAGGAAGGAGATGTACTAGGGTTCTTGGATGGAGGAGATGGTTGTGGGGTGTCTATGTGAAAGGGGAGGGTTGGCGGCTTGGAGATGGTATGGAGAAAGTTAGGATTTTGGTAGAGGAGATTAGGTTAGGGTTTGAGATGTTATATATATATATATATATATATATATATATATATATATATATATATAAATATATACGTATATATATATAGGTGGAGAGGATAATGAGAGAGAGAGAGAGAGGTCGGCAGAAGAGTGGGGGGTGCAGACGGTATGGAGGGCGCGGGTTTGAGGTAGGGTAGGATTATGATGGATAGTTTCCTTATTTGGAGGTTTTCTAATTTGCTTGTTAGTTATTAAATAGCTAAAAACTAATCCAATAACTAATTAATGAATAAGATTTTATTTGATTCTAATGGAATAAAACTATAGTAAATAATATGTAAATCTTTCAAAAAAAATATTGCCTAGATTTGATTCGCATGGAAATCTCATGTTTTGGTTAGTAGCATATCTTTGGTAAATCTTTAATCCAAGATTCATTAAGATTATATTAGAATTTCTTAAAGGAATAATATTAGGGTAAATAATATGCAAATCTTTCAAAAAATAAAATTGCCTAATTTGATTGACATGGGAGTCTTACGGTGGCAATTTAATTATGGGTTGATAAGTAAAGATAGTTTGGATTGGAAAATAACTATGAATAAATTAAATATATAAAAAATCTAAATATTAAATACAATAAACTATAATTGTTACACTAGTGCCATAATAACGATAAATGATCAAATTTTGAGTCACGAAAAGATCCTACAAGTAGTTTCTCCAGTGTAGGCTGCTTCCTACGAAGGGTGCTGTAGATTTTTGGGTCGTCCTATGTCATTAATGTCCAAACTATGAAAAAGTTTCCTAATACAACAAATAGGGTTTTAATTGATATTAAAATAATCTAAAATAAATGCAATAAATATAAAATACACAAAATATCTATTTTTGGGTGAGGTGGTTTACAATCTACCCTACATACAAGAATTTTGTCCTCAAAATTAAAATAAGGCACAGTTCCAAAATAAGAGAAGGCAAAATGGTAGAGAATGTCACGTACGAATTATCGTACCTCAAACATGGAAAAAGGACAGTATAAATCTTGTATTAAATTCTATGGGTCAGTCTGGTCCACTCTAGGTAAGGTGATATGGCCTGAATAAGTTTTAGTACAAGAAGAACTGCACATGGAATCGAGGATACGATAGAGGAGATGAGTACCCGATATGAAGTATCGTTGATAGGACGGAGGATGAACTGTCACCACTTGGTTACATAAACGATCTTAAGCTATCTATGACCTAATGATCTAAAAAGGATGTCCCTCTATTCTATAAATTCTCCATGGCCACTATTGCCTACATTTGTTCTCATTGAAGTCGTCAAAATTTTAAATTCTCCAAATTCGTATCTAAGTCAAGTCAACCGCAATCTTCTCAAAATTTAAATAACAAAATCAATTTAATTCTATCGTAATCTCTTCAAAATTAAAATGAGCACTGTTTAAATCAAAATTTAACCTATCGTAATCTCTTCTCGAATTTCAAATATTAAAAATATAAATTTAAGTCAAATCTATATGACATCTTCAAAATTTAAGTAACCCACATCAAATTTTAAATTAAGATTTTAACTATCATAATCTCCACTAGATTTTAAATAATAAACCACACTAATCAAATATTATTCCTAGTTTCAAACTTAAGAATTTTTTACTCATCAAATTTTAAATTCAATTTCCATCCTCAACTTTTTAAATAGGTGATCAAACAATCAAAATTTAACTTTTAATTCAAATCTTCAAATTATAAAATTTAAAATCAAATCTATCAATGTTCGAGTATAAAATTCTATATCTATCCTTAAAATTTAAATCGATGATTCAACCTCCAATATCCAAAATTTAAATCATATTCTCAAATTATTAATATTTGATCCAATATCCAAATTTTAAAATTTATTCCATAAGGCATTCTTCTCTTTAAAGTCAAATCCTCATCATCATAATCATTCTTCTAAAATTTCTCAAAATTAAATGACTTAAGACCCTCAATCTTATCTTACTTGATTATTATATAAAATTATCATCTTCATATAACATTCGGCTCAAGTTGACAATGCAACTTCTTTCAAATTTTTGGTATTTACCAATCTTTCATAACACCAGGCTATAATTTTTTTAATTATTCAATAGTGCTTACTATTCCTCAAAATCTTAACACAAAACCTATCACAGGTGATATGCCCTTAATTACAAAAGATAGTCACATAGTAATGTGATTGGCCTATGTGGTATATCTAGTACTATCCGTGTCTCAAACTTATATCAAGTACGAGCGTTCGTTTTTCCGAAATAGGGGAAGACAAAAAACAACCATAAAGAGTTCAAAGAGGGGGTGATAGAATACAAGTACGGGGTTCAAGGGCAATTGAAGAATTCAAAAGAGAGTTGTCAAGATAGTTATGGATTAAAATTCTATTTTTGGTAAATTCTAATTTGCAAGCTCTTATCAGTATAGTTATGTAACCGACACGATATGATCAGACTTGTCTAGAGGGCAAGTATATTCGTCTAACAAACTAAGTCAACTATATCTCAATCCATGTAAAGTAGTCATGCAAAGTGCGAACCAAGTGAACTAAGGTTGATCAGACCATAATACACAGATTATAATTTAGCCAATATATTAGTGTGGGCCCCCAATAATACATTTTTTATGAACAAGCTCGATAAGCAATAAGTTTGCAAAACTAGGCTATAATAGTAGTAAGAGTCAAGATAGTCCAAAATATAAGTACGTAAGATTATGATGAATAAAAGTAAAATAGTTTATGTTCATTAAGAATATAAGACTTATCCGGTGTTTGTGCCTCTACAGTTGCCATACTATCTTCTTGTCTAAGTCTCTAGTTGACCAAATGGGGGTATGAGCCTCTAAAATTCTACCGTTTGGATAAATACTATATTCTTATGCTAGCACATAGTTAGTGTAATTCAATTACACTTTATTAATGGGTCAAAAGGACTATGGGATACTATATTGTGAGGCATGCTACCCAACTTACAAGAATCGACTAATACTGTAACTGCCTTATGGGGATTCTACAAAATAGCCTTGTTCTTGGAAATAAAGTAGAAACTCTTGTTAGAGTATATGATGGAAAGATCTTGGTACTTATTAGGATATCTTATTACATTATAAAACTCTATAGGTAATGGTCATATTAAGTCTTAATCATAGTGCTTATAGAATAAAAGTGTTAATATTAAGAATGGATAAGTTACTGGCTCTCAAGTGAGAGAGGATATAACCTGTATTGAGATATGTTGAACAAATTACTTGATTTAAAATTAAAGAATAATCATAAAATTATAATCTAAATGAACAACTCAAACTATCAAGTTCTAATCCTACCAAACTATATATCCTAACATAAAAGAAAACACTTGGCCTACAATTAGAAGGATAAGGTGGCACGATCAGATTTCTATCATCGTTTAAGGTCAACGGTTATTGAACGAGATTCCGACAGTTACATAGTATAAAAATGAGTATGCTTCAATGAGCGAAATGATTGGAAAGAGAAAATACTAAATAGTATTAGATTCTAAGAGTGTGTCACGATTTGAAAGATGAAGACAATTTTTAGTCATCCCACAAATAACAAGTGTTAAGGTTTTGAAGAAACAAGATATGAAAGTAAATAGAGAGACTCTTGATAATATCATGGTTTCCTAAGGAAACGTGGTATGCTAGTCTCTGTGTTCGAGGTATGATCAAGGAAAATATTCTAATCATTCAACATGTTTTAATTAGGTAAAGAGCTATAACAATTGATCTATGATGGAGGGAGGGATTGTCACTACCACTTTTCCAGGCAAGGGCAATTGTGTAATTTCACTATTTTAAATAGTTATGTATTTCAATTAATCTGCTGAGTTATATAAACTATTTATATATTGTTAGTGATGTTTGGTTTTAGGTCAACCCTAGAATGCATTAAGACAAACCCTATTGACTAAACCCTAATTTGGAGACCAATTCTAGAGAAACCCTAGAATTCAAACTTTAGGTTGGACCTCAAACCCTGGACTGACCAAACCTTAGTAACTAGGTTTTACATGACTTAACATAAAGGTTTAACCTAAAACTAAGCTTGGAAACCCTAACCTAGTTGTTTATATAAAAGGGAGCCACCATTCTTCATGTAGTAGAAGAAACCCTAGCCTCCACAAGAGAAAGCCATCTCCCCACCACAGATTTCGAAATGTAGCCCTAGGGATCCCATTCTCCTCCTCCAAAGCAAGGAAAGCAAGGAACTTGGGTCAAAAAGCCTTGGGGAAGAAGAACTTCCATTGGAGGAATCATCCCTATAGGTAAATCCGAATTATTTATTCTTTTATTCTATTTTTCTGATGATTAATGCCATTAGGAAACCACACTGAGATTTAGATTTTGATTTTAGGGTTTTGATTAGGTTTTGGTGTTCATACGTTTGTTTTCCCCAATTTTTGTGAACCCTAATCCTAGGGGTTTGCAAGTATACAGGATTACATCTCCTACCTATAGTCTAGATCTCTATTTTAGGGTTTTGGATCTCGGTTTCTGGAGATTCTCGATGTGGAAGCAGTGTTTGGGGGTTTCAGTGCAGTCGAGTAATTATGTGTGAACTGTGTGTTTTAACAGTGTGGGTTTGTGTCCCTGTGTCACAATATCAGACATTGGGGGAGAGGATTCTGCGTAGAGTCAGGTTTTGTGAGTGTTAGGGCTTTGTATTAAAGTGTAGCAGTGTCTTGCTGTGTCGTGTCTATGTGAGCATTGTGTGTTATAGCTGTATTTGTATCATTGTGTTTAGAACTGTGTGTGGGTGTAGGGGTATCAGTAGATACCTGTGCCTGTGTAAGAAATAAGTGTGTGTGCAGTGAGTTTCCTGCCTGTGGTGTCTGATTTCTTCAGTAGCTGTGTGTATGGGTGCATTAGAGTGTAGAGTCGGGCCCAGGTTTTGTGTATCAAACATTGGGGTTGATTAGGGGATTATATGTGTGAGGTAGCTATGTATCTATGTGTTGTGTAGTTGTTTAACTTCAGTGAGTTTATGTATCAGTAGAGTGTTTGGGGGTTTCACTACTGTGAACCTGTGTATGAGTGAGCAATAGGTTGTGTGTTAGTTATGAGTTAACTGGGTGTGTTTCAGTGCAACTGTGAGTGTATCCCTGTGTGAGAATTAGAACCTATGTATCAGTGTGTTAGATACCTGTCTGTGTGAGGGAACTTGTGGCTGTGTGTATCAGATATGGGAAAGAGGATGTGCAGCAGTGTGAGTTAGGTATCAGTGTCTCAGTGAGTGATTTTTCCCGTGTATTAATTAGTGTAGATCCTGTGTGTATTTCTGAGAGAGAGTTAGAGAGGGAGCAGTGTGCAGTGACTGTGTATGTGTACTAGTTAGGTTCAGTGTGTGTCTGAGTGCAAGGTAGATTTTTGTGCAGTATAGGTAATAAATATATGTGTGTGTCTGTATGCAGAACAGAGTGCTGTGAGTGATTTGTGAGAGTGTGTGAACTATATGTGAGTATCAGTGTGTATCAGTAATACATATGGTGAGTATTGTTGTAGATGTTAATATGGTGTACTGTGGGTCTGTGTAGGAGTTTAGTATAAGATATGGGTAATAGTGTTGGTAAGGTATTGGTATAGGTTTGATGAGATACTAAGGTATATGTTATGGTGCAAGGTATTGGTCAAGGTATTCAAGATTAATTGGGTTATGAGAGATATTAGGGTGATATAATAAGTATAGCTAAGATATTAGAGATAGTAATTATATAGAGTCTATATTGTAAGTATAGAACATATAATATAGTGTATTTAACTAGTATTAGTTAACAATAGCTAGTATGAACCTAGAAGCAAGGTATTAACTAGTATTGACCAAAAACCTAGAGTTGACTTAGTAACACCTAGTATAGACCTAGAAATGGCCTAACACCCCATTTCAATTAGCTAATCACTTTTATTATTCCAAACACCATTTTAACATTGTTATCATATATATAGGTCATTGTGATCCCACTTTGGACATCGATCCTCACATTTTGCTCAGGACCACAGGCGAGTACATTCTTTGACAGTTTTTATTGTTGATTACTTCTATAAATTGTAGTGTATTACATACTTGATTCCGATACTATGGATACACGGGTTAGCACCCTAGATCCCCATCATGAGGAGTCGTGATTGGAATCCATCGTGCTAGCTGGGGGATGGGGAATTATTAGTAGATTATGTGATCATATCCAAATTCTTTACATGCATCATAGCTCACCCCACTTCTCACGTTGGGTGCGGCCTGACCATCTTACATGCATCATAGCTGTTATATATGATTAATCTGACCACTACATGCATCATAGCTAAACATATGGTTAGCCTGACCTACAAGAATCATAGTTAATCATATATAACCCGCCTGATCAAGTCCCAAGCCGATCACATAATAAACTAATATTTCAAACACTTAGCTAGATGTCTATTTTATTCAGATTCACCTGTTCCAGCATTCACTACTTATTGTCTAGCATTCACTATTTATTGTTCATTGCTAGATGCTCTATTGCCTATTTCCATTTTCTTCAGTACTTTATATTTCCAGCATTTATTTCCATCTTGTATTTCTTACACTGTTTATAGATTTTGTCAATTTAATGAAACTGCTGTTAGTGCTTGTACTTCACTCCAATCCTGACTGGATAACATTTTTCAGAGGACCTGGAGGATCTTTGCCCCACTCATTACGGCCCAGGATTAGAGGGAGATTTCAATCCAGAAAACCCAGAGGAATTGCGTAGCCTAGAGGAGAATGTACCTGGCAATTCTTAGATTATCTTTTTCTGTATTATTGTTTTAGACTGAGACTGGAGTTGTATTTATTTTGTGACTTTGTAAGGTCATTTAGACCCAGGATTTGAGTTGGCTTATTGTGGTTGGTTTTTAATAGAACTCTTCTATTCTCATCGTGCCATTATTCTTATAGTTTGTGATTGAGTATATTATAGAACTGTAGTTTTTTTATCATTGTCCTCCGTACGGAGTTGAGACTATTGACAGGATATACTATTTTTGTGACCTAGACAGCGTTCTACCGCCGATGCTGCGGCGTAGGCTGGACGTACCCACGACTCATGCCCAAATTCCGGGTGCGGGTCGTGACACGTTTTAGTGGTGGCCCATGCAGGTCTTTAGTCTTTAGATTCGCATTAGAGCGATATCGTAGTGGTGCTCGCTTAGAGTATTACTACGAGCCTGTTTTAGGAAATAGAAATTAGGCCGAGGATATGCTCAATCACAATTAGGGAATTCTAAATTCTTATGACATTACTCTTAATGATTTTTTCCTTTAGAAATTTTCTGTCCTTCCTTGATGATATCGTATCTATTGCCTAAATTTAATCTTTCGATCTGTCTTCAGGATGCCGCCAAGAAGGTCCCAGAGACTCGGAGCAGCATATTCAGAGAGGTCTGCCACCTCTCGCCCTGCCGGACAGACATCCGCAGCACCTCCTACATCTCCAGTACATGTGGAAGTGTCTGCAGCTTTCGGGGGTCCTCCACCACCTATTCAGAGTGTTTCCGTAGCTACGACGAAGCTACCACCACCACCACCACCACCAGTTCAGCATCCAGGAGGTGTGCCCGTCGATGGGGCACAGATGTTCGCCTTGATTCAGGGCATGGTCGATGCCCAGAGGACGTCGACAGAGGCCCAGAGAGTGCAGGCTGAGGCACACCAGGCCCAGACAGAGATGATGAGGGTGAACATGGAGAATGCTCACCAAGTGGCTCTCCAGGCTGTGGAGAGAGTCACTCAGCAGCAGCAGCGTCCTGATCAGCACCACCAGAGGCCGGGCACCATTGTGGATTTCAAGAGGATGATGCCTCGGGAATTCAAGGGGACAGAAGGGATACTCTACATCGATGATTGGCTAGAGGACATCGAGAGGAACTTGCGCTTGGCACAGCTTCCAAAGGCCCTCCAGATCGAGGCCGCTGGCAGCCAGATGTTCGACATTGCCTTGACGTGGTTTTGCATGGAGCCGAGACTCTTGCGCAGGGGACTCACTTGGGAGGCTTTCAAGGAGTTCTTTAAAGAAAAGTTCTTTCCTGATGTCGCCCTGGGAGTTTTGGAGAGTCAGTTCCATGACATAGCCCAGGGGAGCTCGTCCGTCGACGAGTATGCCGCAGAGTTTTCCCGCCTGAGCCGCTTCGCGCCATCGATGATTAGAGATCCGGGGGACAGGGCCCGGAAATTCAGAAAGGGGCTGACAAGGGAGATCAAGTCTCGCACGTCGGGACGTCGCACAGCTACCTACGAGGGCATATTGATGGATGCCCAAGTAGCCGAGGACGACTTAGGCCTCAGGCCCAAGAGGGGACGCGATGGTTCCGGAGGAGCAAACAGTAGTACGGGACCGGGCAAGCGTCCACACTTTCAGCAGCAATAGTAGAGACCCTTTCAGCAGCAGTATCAGGCACCAGCCCGAGGACAGGTCCAACAGCAGCAATAGAGACAGACTCAGCCCGCCATCCAGTGTGCGTACAACGGGAAGATGGGACATACTAGAGATATCTGCAGGAAGAGATTAGTCTCATGTCTGTCCTGCAGATCGACGACCCACCAGCTGAAGGATTGCCCTACCATTCTTTCAGGTCAGGGTAGAGCAGCCGCCCAGAGAGGACCAGACAGGGTACCTACCGTACCAGGAGGCCAACAACAGAGGGGACCACTTCCACCGCAACATCAAAAGTTCGCCCAGCATCAGCAGCAGAGAGGTGCACCCCAGGGGCGAGCATACGCCATGGCAGTCGAGGAGATCGAGCCAGCAGGAGACTTGATCACAGGTTCGGTTCTTCTTGATTGTATTCCCGTATTTACCTTATTCGACTCTGGCACTTCCCATAGTTTTGTGTCTGTATCTTATGCACTTCAACATCATTTAGACACAGAACCATTAGCTAGGACTTGCAAGATCATGACTGGTGGAGGTATTATCCTAGTCCATGATCACTGCAAGGACCGGAGAGTGTCAGTAGGAGGCCGAGACTTGAGCGTGAGCTTGCTCGTCATGCCACTTCCGGGGTACGATATTGTACTCGGAATGGACTGGTTGAGCAGGCATCATGCTACTATAGATTATTATAGAGGCAGAGTATTATTTGGACCACCAGGAGAGCCGAAGTTTGAGGTCGTCAGAGGAACAGCGGAACAGAGCAGGGGCACATTTTGTGGAGCCAGGGCAGAAGAAGAGGAGTTGCCACATCCTCTGATAGCGGAGTTCCTGGATGTATTTCCAGAGGAGTTGCCAGGCTTGCCGCCAGACAGAGATGTTGAATTCTCTATAGACTTGGTTCCAGGAGCGGAGCCCATTTCACAACATGTCTATAGAGTCAACAACAGCGAGCTGGCAGAATTGAAGAAGCAAGTTGAGGAGCTGCAGGACAAAGGCTTCATCAAATCCAGTTCATCACCATGGGGAGCTCCGGTATTGTTCGTACTGAAAAGGACGGCACGGTGCGCATGTGCATTGATTATAGAGCTTTGAACAATATCACTATCAAGAACAAGTACCCGCTGCCGAGGATAGATGATCTTTTCGATCAGTTGAGCGGGGCGAGGGTGTTTTCAAAGATTGATTTGAGGTCAGGCTATCACCAGGTGAAGGTGAAGAAAGAAGACACGCCGAAGACAGCCTTTCGGACCAGATACGGCCAGTTTGAGTTCCTGGTGATGCCATTTGGGTTAACCAATGCACTGGCAGTATTCATGAACCTGATGAACATGGTGTTCCACCAGTACCTTGACAAGTTCGTGGTGGTGTTCATCGACGATATTCTTGTGTATTCCAAGACCCCGGAGGAGCACGAAGAGCACCTGAGATTGGTCTTAGAGACTCTCAGGAGGGAGAAGCTGTACGGGAAACTCTCTAAGTGTGAATTCTTCCTTGACAAGGTCGAATTTCTTGGGCATATGGTATCGGGTGACGGAATCTCGGTTAACCCACAAAAGATCGAGGCAGTGGAGTCGTGGGCTACCCCCAGTTCGGTAGTTGAGATCAGGAGTTTTCTCGGGCTAGCAGGATACTACAGGAGGTTTGTACAAGACTTCTCCAAGATTGCAGCGCCGATGACCAGACTGACTAGGAAGGATGTGGATTTTGTCTGGACGGAGGAGTGCCAGGCCGCATTTGATGAGCTGAAGAAGAGGTTGACGACAGCTCCAATTTTGATATTGCCAGCAGGGACAGGTGGTTTCACCATCTACAGTGATGCTTCAGGGAAGGGTCTGGGATGTGTTCTTCAGCAGCACGGGAAGGTAATTGCCTATGCTTCCAGGCAGTTACGCCCTCATGAAAAGAACTACCCCACCCACGATTTAGAGTTGGCAGCAGTTATCTTCGCTCTAAAGCTGTGAAAACATTACCTGTACGGAGAGCGTGTGGAGATCTTCACAGACCACAAGAGCTTGAAGTACGTATTCACACAGAAGGAGCTGAACATGAGGCAGAGGAGGTGGTTAGAGTTGATGAAGGACTTTGACATCTTATTGCAGTACCATCCAGGAAAGGCCAACGTAGTCGCCGATGCCTTGAGCAGGTATCCGACGGCTATGTACTTGACGACAGATAGACATTTGTTGGCGAATCTGGAAAGCTTGGAGATTGAGGTGTTAGTTCCCGGTACTGAGATTCAAATGTGGGGATTGCAGATACAGTCCGAACTGATGGACAGGATCAGAGCTGCGTATTACGATGATGAGACTCTGAGGAGTATCAGAGCACCGGTTCAGATAGGATTATCGGACGAATTTACTATCGCAGATGACGGTTCTTTACGGCACGGCACGAGGATATGTATGCCGAGCGGGGAGCTGTGCGAGAAAGTTTTACAGGAGGCACACCGCTCTCAGTACTCGATGCATCCCAGTGCCAACAAGATGTATCGAGACTTGAGGGAGCACGTATGGTGGTATGGAATGAAGCACGAGGTAGCACGCTTCGTATCCCGGTGTCTAGTGTGCCAGCAGGTAAAGGCAGACCGGCAGAGGCCAGGAGGTTTGCTTCAACCTTTACCGATTCCAGAATGGAAATGGGAGCACGTGACCATGGATTTCGTTTTACGGCTTCCATGTTCTCCAGGAGGAAAGGACGCGATTTGGGTCATCGTGGACAGGTTGACCAAATCAGCCCATTTCCTACCTTTCAGGGTGGGCACGTCGACAGAGTGGCTCGCAGAGATGTATGTGCGGCAGATTATTAGGATTCATAGAGTTTCTGTGAGCATCATCTCAGATCAGGATAGTCGTTTCACTTCCCACTTCTGGAGGAGTCTGCAGGCTAGCTTGGGCACTCAGCTCAAGTTCAGTACCGCATATCACCCCCAGACAGACGGGCAGTCTGAAAGGACTATTCAGACTCTCGAGGATATGCTACGCACTTGTGTTTTAGATCTCGAAGGTTTTTGGGAGGATCATCTGCACCTGGTAGAGTTTGCTTACAACAACAGCTATCAGGCCAGCATCGAGATGTCACCGTTTGAGGCTCTTTATGGACGAAGGTGTCGTACACCGTTATCTTGGGACGACGTTGGAGAGAGAGCCTTGCTAGGACCAGAAATGGTCTTGGATGCAGCAGAAAAGGTAAAACTCATCAGAGACAGACTGCGAGTGGCGTAGGACAGACAGCGGCATTGGGCCGATAGCCACCGTAGACCCCTTGAGTTTCAGGTATAGATTGTTATTTTCTGGTTTGTGTTGTTTGTTTAGACTGCGTGTTGAGACTGTTTTGTTTTAGATTGGCGATCTAGTATTCCTACGGATTTCTCCGACGCGTGGAACGATTCATTTTGGCAGAGGCGGGAAGCTTAGCCCACGCTACATCGGACCCTTTGCATTCTCGCGAGGGTAGGTGCAGTGGCGTATAGACTGGACTTGCCGCCTGCATTGGAGGGAGTGCATGATGTGTTCCACGTGTCGCAGCTGAGACGGTACGTGGCAGACCCTAGTCACGTACTTGACCACTCGGAGATTGAGGTTGGTCCGACGCTCAGCTACCCCGAGCAGCCCGTAGAGATCTTGGACCGCAGAGAGAAGGTGTTGCGGAACCAAACTATTTCTTTGGTTCGTGTTGCATGGAGACATCACTCTCCAGGAGAGTCGACCTGGGAAATAGAGGACGAAATGCGCGAGCAATACCCATATCTCTTCTAGACTTGAGGTATTTCCTTTTCTGATTTCATTATTGTACTAGTTAAGTCTAATTTCGAGGACGAAATTTCTTTTAGGAGGGTAGACTTGTCACTACCACTTTTCCAGGCAAGGGCAATTGTGTAATTTCACTATTTTAAATAGTTATGTATTTCAATTAATCTGCTGAGTTATATAAACTATTTATATATTGTTAGTGATGTTTGGTTTTACATGACTAAACCCTAATTTGGAAACCAATTCTAGAGAAACCCTAGAATTCAAACTTTAGGTTGGACCTCAAACCCTGGACTGACCAAACCTTAGTAACTAGGTTTTACATGACTTAACATAAAGGTTTAACCTAAAACTAAGCTTGGAAACCCTAACCTAGTTGTTTATATAAAAGGGAGCCACCATTCTTCATGTAGTAGAAGAAACCCTAGCCTCCACAAGAGAAAGCCATCTCCCCACCACAGATTTTGAAATCTAGCCCTAGGGATCCAATTCTCCTCCTCCAAAGCAAGGAAAGCAAGGAACTTGGGTCAAAAAGCCTTGGGGAAGAAGAACTTCCATTGGAGGAACCATCCCTATAGGTAAATCCGAATTATTTATTCTTTTATTCTGTTTTTCTGATGATTAATGCCATTAGAAAACCACCCTGAGATTTAGATTTCAATTTTAGGGTTTTGATTAGCTTTTGGTGTTCATACGTTTGTTTTCCCCAATTTTCGTGAACCCTAATCCTAGGGGTTTGCAAGTATACAGGATTACATCTCCTACCTATAGTCTAGATCTCTATTTTAGGGTTTTGGATCTCGGTTTCTGGAGATTCTCGATGTGGAAGCAGTGTTTGGGGGTTTCTGTGCAGTCGGGTAATTGTGTGTGAACTGTGTGTTTTAACAGTGTGGGTTTGTGTCCCTGTGTCACAGTATCAGACATTGGGGGAGAGGGTTCTGCGTAGAGTCGGGTTTTGTGAGTGTTAGGGCTTTGTATTAAAGTGTAGCAGTGTCTTGCTGTGTCGTGTCTATGTGAGCATTGTGTGTTATAGCTGTATTTGTATCATTGTGTTTAGAACTGTGTGTGGGTGTAGGGGTATCAGTAGATACCTGTGCCTGTATGAGAAATAAGTGTGTGTGCAGTGAGTTTCCTGCCTGTGGTGTCTGATTTCTTCAGTAGCTGTGTGTATGTGTGCATTAGAGTGTAGAGTCGGGCCCAGGTTTTGTGTATCAGATATTGGGGTTGATTAGGGGATTATATGTGTGAGGTAGCTATGTATCTATGTGTTGTGTAGTTGTTTAACTTCAGTGAGTTTATGTATCAGTAGAGTGTTTGGGGGTTTCACTACTGTGAACCTGTGTATGAGTGAGCAATAGGTTGTGTGTTAGTTATGAGTTAACTGGGTGTGTTTCAGTGCAACTGTGAGTGTATCCCTGTGTGAGAATTAGAACCTATGTATCAGTGTGTTAGATACCTGTCTGTGTGAGGGAACTTGTGGCTGTGTGTATCAGATATGGGAAAGAGGATGTGCAGCAGTGTGAGTTAGGTATCAGTGTCTCAGTGAGTGATTTTTCCCGTGTATTAATTAGTGTAGATCCTGTGTGTATTTCTGAGAGAGAGTTAGAGAGGGAGCAGTGTGCAGTGACTGTGTATGTGTACTAGTTAGGTTCAGTGTGTGTCTGAGTACAAGGTGGATTTTTGTGCAGTGTAGGTAATAAATATATGTGTGTGTCTGTATGCAGAACAGAGTGCTGTGAGTGATTTGTGAGAGTGTGTGAACTATATGTGAGTATCAGTGTGTATCAATAATACATATGGTGAGTATTGTTGTAAATGTTAATATGGTGTACTGTGGGTCTGTGTAGGAGTTTAGTATAAGATATGGGTAATAGTGTTGGTAAGGTATTGGTATAGGTTTGATGAGATACTAAGGTATATGTTATGGTGCAAGGTATTGGTCAAGGTATTCAAGATTAATTGGGTTATGAGAGATATTAGGGTGATATAATAAGTATAGCTAAGATATTAGAGATAGTAATTATATAGAGTCTATATTGTAAGTATAGAACATATAATATATTGTATTTAACTAGTATTAGTTAACAATAGCTAGTATGAACCTAGAAGCAAGGTATTAACTAGTATTGACCAAAAACCTAGAGTTGACTTAGTAACACCTAGTAAAGACCTAGAAATGGCCTAACACCACATTTCAATTAGCTAATCACTTTTATTATTCCAAACACCATTTTAACATTGTTATCTTATATATAGGTCATTGTGATCCCACTTTGGACATCGATCCTCACATTTTGCTCAGGACCACAGGCGAGTACATTCTCTGACAGTTTTTATTGTTGATTACTTCTATAAATTGTAGTGTATTACATACTTGATTCCGACACTATGGATACACGGGTTAGCACCCTAGATCCCCATCATAAGGAGTCGTGATTGGAATCCATCGTGCTAGCTGGGGGATGGGGAATTATTAGTATATTATGTGATCATATCTAAATCCTTTACATGCATCATAGCTCACCCCACTTCTCACGTTGGGTGTGGCCTGACCATCTTACATGCATCATAGCTGTTATATATGATTAACCTGACCACTACATGCATCATAGCTAACCATATGGTTAGCCTGACCTACAAGAATCATAGTTAATCATATATAACCCGCCTGATCAAGTCCCAAGCCGATCACATAATAAACTAATATTTCAAACACTTAGCTAGATGTCTATTTTATTCAGATTCACCTGTTCCAGCATTGACTACTTATTATCTAGCATTCACTATTTATTGTTCATTGCTAGATGCTCTATTGCCTATTTCTATTTTCTCCAGTACTTTACATTTCCAGCATTTATTTCCATCTTGTATTTCTTACACTGTTTATAGATTTTATCAATTTAATGAAACTGCTGTTAGTGCTTGTACTTCGCTCTAATCCTGACTGGATAACATTTTTCAGAGGACCTGGAGGATCTTTGCCCCACTCATTACGACCCAGGATTAGAGGGAGATTTCACTCCAGAAAACCCAGAGAAATTGCCTAGCCTAGAGGAGAATGTACCTGGCAATTCTTAGATTATCTTTTTCTGCATTATTGTTTTAGACTGAGACTGGAGTTGTATTTATTTTGTGACTTTGTGAGGTCATTTAGACCCAGGATTTGAGTTGGCTTATTGTGGTTGGTTTTTAATAGAACTCTTCTATTCTCATCGTGCCATTATTCTTATAGTTTGTGATTGAGTATATTATAGAACTGTGGTTTTTTATCATTGTCCTCCGTACGGAGTTGAGACTATTGACAGGATATACTATGTTTGTGACCTAGACAGCGTTCTATCGCCGATGCTGCGGCGTAGGCTGGACGTACCCACGACTCATGCCCAAATTCCGGGTGCGGGTCGTGACAGGGATTAACTTAAGATGTAAAAGTATATAGATAGTTGGATGAGATGGCATGGTCGGTGACTCATGAAGACTAAAGTATGACTCAACAATGATTATAGATTCTAGAGGATCTACAAAGCTGAAGGTAGGGTACCCTTGCTTTGACTAAGTTATTTCTTCATTCATTTGGGTTTCCTAAGGTACTACTCTGCTAATATCAAGACAAGAATCTAAATTTATAGTCCTCTTATATTATCTCACTATGAAAGTTAGGTTTAGTCCTAATATTCAATATTGGATTTCTATTGGTTCCTCAATACTAGGGTCAAAAAATATGGTCAAATTTCTAACTAATCCTAGTAATGTCTACACTACACTCAAGTCATTCCTAATTATATCGAGGTATAATGGTCAATCAATTTACAAGTATTAGATGCTAGGGTTCATTAGGTATGCTAACTTTTGTGAGCTGCCAATATTCTAATATATTTTTCTTAGTAGGTATGTTATCATAATTATCTAACCCTAAAAATAAGGATTCCTATATTCTGGCAGAAGGCTATACTCAAGAAACTATTATGGAAGTACATTAAGTATGAAGAGGTATGAAAACAAGGATACCGATGTCAAGAGAATTAAGCGAGTACAATTTCAAAGGTTAAGTAAGGTAGGTGAGTTCAAGAATTCGAAACAGAAATAAAGAGAAAAGTCAAATATATGGATGAGATCCTATACTCTAATCCTATTTGCATGCTTACTTGGTACAGTAACGTAACCGAGATAATATACTCTCGACTTGCATGGGCTACCACTAAAAACATGTCACACCCCAGTCCTAAAATACATAGGACTAGGAATACGTAGACATGCCAGCTATACGAATAAGTATAGGAACCCAATTTAATGGACCTAACCAGTCGTAGTACGCTGATACTATAATAAGTCACAATAACACAAGCATGTAATAATCTACTCTCATCCACAAAATATCATAGCATAAAGAACTGAAAGAATAGATAAGTCTTAGAATCAACTACAAAATAAAATCTAGTGGAGAAGAATCCACAAAAATTAGTACAAAAGAGTAATGAAAGAAATACAACTATGAAATAATAAAACTCCCAAGACACTAAGCCACTATCATCCATGAAGCTCAAGGAAACTCATGTGGCTCCACCTCAATGTCCTCGTTAGCAAAATTACCAACTCCGTAGTATGTCGGGTACAAGTGCTCGTCGGGATCTAAAAAATGTGTCAGGTCCACAGAGGGACATAACAAGTAGACAAGAAATGACATGCATGAAAATAAAGCAGAAAACAATAAATAGGGAAACTAAAGCATCTATATGGTATGCACTCAAGACATACCTAATAGTGCATGAGGGGAAAGAAATTGAAGTACAATCATCCCACCAGGCGCTCAACAGAACTCGGGGGTACAAAATTTACACCATATACATAGAAAGAAACAAAAATCCCATATGCTTACTAGTAGATTCTCTCCCGCCAATAAACTATCCGAACCGTATATGCTGTGCAAACATAATGCAATAACATTAATAAAACCTAAAAAAATAGATCAATACTCACTACCAACACAAGACTCAAAATAATGTATTGATGGCCAGTCAACACCCAAGTCCATGCACTCACTCACTCAGTGATCGTATTGAACATGAGTCAGGTCAACATGAGTCAGCTCAGAAGATACCTCGTACCTTCACCATAATCCAACCCCACAACCAGACAAGGACAAGGGTTGCACCACCATGCCATGTATCAGGTCAGAAGATACCTCGTATCTTCACAAGATACTAGATAAGTCTGCTACTTTTAGACGCGTGCACACAACTAAATAAATAAAAACTATGCATATATAAACTGAATAATACAATCAAGCAAGGTGTACTTGTCTTCCAAGCCATGCTGCGAGCATAACAAATCTGGTCCGGAGCTCTCCACAGAAACGTCTCGAACACCTACGAATAAATTATTACACTAATTAGACTCTACTTTCTAGTTAAATTAAGTTATTATCTAGTTATTAATTCTAAGTTGGTTGCACATGCAAATAACTACACAAAAAAATATTACTAGTCGTCAAACATTACCAAAAAATTATTTTTAAAACATTATTTATTAAAAACTATTAATTCTGAAATTTTATTGGAAAATAGAGTTTTTAGTGATCGGGTCATCTCCTATAAATTCTATGAGACCAAAACCAAGTAACCAAAACTAGGTCAACTTGTTACATAAAATTCTATGATAGGATCATCTCCAATAAATTCTTTGATAGGGTTACCTACTAATCACCAAAAAATATTTTTTTATAAATAAATAAATCTAGAATAAATACTCGTATATCAGAATTATAACATAATAATATAAATTTAAATTCTAAAATAAGGGTTTTTGGTCGGGGTTTAAGTCTAAACTTGTCGGGTTATGTTTTTATAAAACTATGTAAACTTGTTACATAAAACACATAAAATTTTAATTTTTTGAAAATAGAAATTAAATCTGAATAAATATGGTTAAATCAGTAATAAATAAAAAAATACTATTTATTTATTTATACAAAAGTAATTAGAATTTTACTATCTATAAGTTGATCTTATTAGGGTTGGCAACCAAACTTGCTAGTATGCAGGCAATGGGGTGGTACATGTGTGTTGTGACAATATAAACATCAAAATAATATAATTTTAATATAGATTTAGAATGTATAATTTTTGGAAAAATAATAATTCATCAGAAAAAATAGGATTTTCTATCTATGATTAAGTCTAAGAAGATCCAAAGGTTTCCAATATGCATGCATCAAGACTAAGTCAAAACTACACATAAAATATGCTCAAAACTCTAATTTAATAGCAATTAATAAATCTAGAATTTTTATAAAAACTGAATATATTCCCTATTAATGACATCTATATAAATTTATTAACAATAATTAAATAGGGTTTTGAATACCGTTTTATGGGTACACAAAAGTTTTGGGTTGAATCTCAAAATTATAGTTCATGGGTTGCATGGGTTCTTCAACATAAAATAATAGGGTTTAAACATCATCACACATATATATAATCTATATATATTCATATAACAATAAGATATTAAATAAAGAATGAGAAAAGGATTAAAGAAACTTACTAGACGAAGGAGGAGATGGTTCTGGGGTATCTACGTGAAGGGGGGTCGGCGCCTTGGAGATGGTATAGAGAAAGTTAGGGTTTTGGTATAGGAGATCAGGTTAGGGTTTGAGATGATAAATTTTTATATATATATATACATATATATATATATATATATATATATATATATATATATATATATATATGTATATATATATATGTGGAGAGGATAAAGAGAGAGTGAGAAAGAGGTCGGCGTAAGAGGGGGGGTACGCACGGTATGGGGGGCGCGGGTTTGAGGTAGGGTAGGATTAGGATGGGTAGTTTTTTTATTTAGAGGTTTCCTAGTTTGGTTGTTAGTTATTTAATAGAAAATAACTAATCCAATAACTAATTAATGAATACGATTTGATTTGATTCTAAGAGAATAAAATAATAGTAAATAATATGTAAATCTTTCAAAAAAATATTTTCTAGATTTGATTGGCTTGGGAATCTCATGGTTTGGTTAGTAGCAAATATTTGATAAATCTTTAATCCAAGATTCATTAAGATTTGATTAGGATTTCTTAAAGGACTAATATAAGGGTAAATAATATACAAATATTTTAAAAAAATAAATTGCCTATATTTGATTGACATGGGAGTCGCAAGGAGGCAATTTAATTATGGGTTGCTAATTAAAGAAAGTTTGGATTGAAAATAACTGTGAATAAATTATATATATAAAAATATCTAAATATTAAATACAATAAACTACGATTTCTACATTAGTGCCATACTAATGCTAAAAGATCGAATTTTGAGTCACGAAAAGATCATACAAGTAATATCTTCAGTGTAGGCTACTTCCTACTAAGGGTGATATAGCTTTTTGGGTCGTCCTATGTCATTAATATCTAAACTACAAAGAAGTGTCCTAATACAACAAGTGAGGTTTTAATTGATTTGAAAATAATCTAAAATAAATGCAACAAATATAAAATACACAAAAAAATACCTATTTTTGGGTGAGGGATTTTACAAATGGTGCAGACACCTACTAGCAGCACGCCATTCTTTTTGGTTTACGGCAGCGAAGAGGTCCTCCCACTCGAGATCCAATTCTGTCACTCCGAGTGGATCTTTCCAACCGATTAACTGTTGATGACAATCTCTGCCAATGGCTACAAGACTTGGAAGCACTCGACGCGAAACGTCTCTTAGCTCAACAGCGCATTGTGCTGTACCAAGCGCGCCTCTCAGGAGACTTCAACAAACAGGTTATGAAGATGACTTACCAAGTGGGTGACCTAGTATTGACAGTAAGAAGACCGATGGTTATGACCCAAGAGACGGTCAGAAAATTCTAACCTAAATGGATGGTCCATTCATTGTGGTGTCCGTATTCTATGACAGCGCCTACTAGCTCACAAAACCCAATGGCGACTTGCTCATGATGGTTATCAACGGCAAGTTCCTCAAAAATTACTATTTCTAAGCTAGACTTGTACTCCCTCTACTATCAGCTGGACAACCAAAATATACAGTATACGTTCTCCGTTATTCACCCTCGGCAAGTGTGTAAGCACAATATGCACTTCTTTCCTATAAAAGTTTCACAAAATAAATTATCTGTATTCAGAAATCCTGAATATGCAACGGAAAGTGTATCCTTAAAAAAGATCCCCAGCAGAGCCACCTTCAGGTTTATCCACTATCTTGGGTAGACCACTTATAATCTGTTCCCTTAGGCATTAGTTCATGTCCATATTACCTCTGAACAGTTGTCCTAACCGTTACCCCCAGTAGAGTTTGCCATTTCCTTATTACCTCTGAGAAAATCTCTCTGTATGACTAATGATTGTCATGTCCATAATACCTCTGATATCGGTCGTCATCTAAACTTATCACCCGTATTTAACTCTAAGTACGCCAGCGGTGTTAAGTCCATAAAATATTTCATGTCCATATCATCTCTGGCAGGGCATGTAGCGAATCTATTACTTGCACTCAAGTGCGCAAGAAGTAATGTGTCCACAAAGCCTATCACGTCCATATCACCTCCGATAGGGTTTTCTCTTCGATCTTATTACTTGCAGTTCAGTGCGCAAGAAGTAATATGTTTACCAAATATCCCACAATGGGATGTCCTCAACAAAAGCAAACAGTTCACGTCCATATTACCTCTGAACTATGAGCTGCCCATGTTCCCCATCCAAAGAAAATAGTCATATCTATATTACCTCTGGCTTCTTTTCTTTTTCTTCCACAAAAACACCATGATCATACCTAACCTCTCTATATGACTATCGACTAGCTCACGTCTACGTTACCTCCGAGCTATCGTCCTCACTCCTCCCTAGTAGAGTTTGCCATATCCTTCTTACCTCTGAGCAAACCTCTCTACTTGACTACTGATTATCATATCACCTCTGATATCGATCGTCATCTAAACTTATCACCCGTACTTAACTCTAAGTATGCTAGCGGTGTTAAGTCCACAAAACCTGCTACGTCCATATAACCTCTGGCATGGCTTATCTCGAATCTAATACTTGCACCCAAGTACACAAAAAGGTAATAAGTCCACCAAAGATCTCCCATTTGGATGCCCTCAAAAGCTACGGTACCATACTACATCCATATTTCCTCTAGTATGATACCCAAAGTTCATACGGATAATTTCCAAAAAAAAACTTTTTCTTTCTTTTAAACAACGAACCAAACGCAAACTATATATGAGGACTTACTAACGCCTCAATCAAAATCTAGTAGTTTGAAAAGTGAAAGAAAAGAAAAGCAAAGCGGCTAAAAGCTACACATCTAAACACAGTTCTTCTATTCATCCTCAAAGCCGAGAGAAGTCAGCATCTATCCTCGCTCTAAACCGGCGCTCTGCATTGTGAGCAAAAGCCGCAGGATTCTCAAGGTCAGCGTAGGCCTGGCACTTGTCCTATAGCTTTTTCAAAGTGGCCTCGAGGGCAGCAGAAGACTGAGCCACCTTGCTAAAGTATGCACAAACGACTTCTCTTTCCCAGCGAGCACCCTGAAGATCGTCCTCCAAGGTTTTAAGGTTGGCTTGGAGTTATACGATTTGCTCGTTAATCTCAAGTATTGTATGGGTCACAAAATCTTCTCGAACAAAGCAGGCCTCTCCTCGGACATTTAACTCATTTTGCTTGAGTGCCAGCTGCTTGAGGACTTGTTCCATTCCTTCCTAGCTTTATGCTTATGCATCCTTCACTCGCTCTAGGGAATTTAAGAGGAATTCACTATCCTCTGGCACTGCGATAGCAAGGTCAACCTGCCGTGCCTGTTGGAGTTCATTCAGGCGTTGCTCTACCTCGTTCAACTTATGGAGCAACAAGTTAGTTATTGGCTCGAGGCCAGAAAGGGTCCTCAAAATCTTAATCTGACCTTGGGCATAGTGCTTTGCCCAGGCAAAAGACATGTTTCATCCCAAAAAGGCCTGCACTCACTGCTTCAACAGCATGTAGAAGCTATGAATGGTAATCTTTGAAGACTCTTCCATGCCAAAATGGGTGAAAGGCATCAAAGGAGTCAGAATAGAAGGGGATATCATCGTCTATCCAGTAGGCACAACAGTATTAGACGTCTCAGGAAGCAGGGAAGTTGCTGCAGAACGGCAGGATGCCTTAACGGCGGTCAATTGCCTCCAAGTTAAAATAAGCACCTCAACACTAGGCAACTGTGCAATTTCGACTGACACTATCTGGACACCCGAAGGTTTGCCAACATCAGATGATCTTGCAACAAAAGATGGAGCGACATCAACCGTACCAGGTAGATCGGCAACAGTAGAGGCCTCACCTACACTAGCCTCAATAGGAGGCTCCGTTGGGTGTCCTCTACCCACCGAAGAATGGGAGAAAGATTTGGTATCCCCTCAAGCTTTTTCTCCCCCCTAACATCTTCCTCGACAGCCAACACTCCAGGGAGAGCGGCATTAGAAGAAGGCCCCATGCCTGTCAAAAGTCCTTCAAGAGGTTCTCCAACAACGGAGGAAGATGGGACTGACCTAGGTCTTGCCTTGGTGATTCCTGGTTCAACCTCCTCTGACATACTCTCTTCCGCTGCCACGTTAAATATGTTTATCAGCAAAGAAGGGCAGGTTGAATCAAAGTAATCAATGAGTAATTTAACCCAAATGACGAAGAATGCAAGCCGAAAATCCTTATCTCTTTAGAAACGGTGAAATAATATATCTGGGTAAGGTATCGAAGTCTGTGGTTCAGCCAGAGCGGACAGGGCCATCCCTAAAGTGCTCACGTCTCCAACCATGGGGTCAACCAAGGAAGCATCTCCTTCCTCGTTGAACTTTCCCACCACCTCGACAATAGGCTCACTAATATAATGTTCGCAAGAAGATGACGTCGTCTCCTCCTCCCGGTAAGAAACCCCTACTGTAGCGGCCCATGGGGGAAGTGTCATAAAAAGTGTGTCATAAAAAGGGGATATAATAATAAACCTAAAAGGACGTAGGGATACCGCCTCGGCATCAATAATGGGATCTGGTTAGAGAATCACCAATGTAAGAGGTCCTAACTCTTCCTATTCCTCTTTTCCTACGGCCTGCGTAGGGTCCTTGGAAGCAACCCTTTTCCTATAACTCGACCTCGGGGCCACAGATGGTCCGTGTCTTCTCTTCTTAGATGGAGGGCTGCGCGCGGAGAAGCCTTATGCATCATTGGAGAGTCCACCGGAGATGAGGGGTCATCGAAAGTATTCTCTTCCTCCGTCATCGAGTCGGGATCAGTAGGTAATAATGCATCCTTCCCTTTGCCTTTCCCCTACCTTTATTAGACCCGCCGCTTTGGGGCTTCAACTTAGTGCCCATGATGAAGCTAGTATCCTGATCAAAGCTGGGTGGTGGCTCATTCGCGGCTACATAAAAGTTAGCATCTGTATGAATAATATGTGTAGAAATCTTAGCATCCGATATCGTAAATCGTATATGGGTATTGGTTGCAAAATAATAATCCCAGGCTCGAACCCCATTAAGAATGCTACCCTCAAAACCAAGACATGGACTGGGATTGCTCAACATGAGTTGCTTGTATCCGAACTGACTAACAAATCTACTCAACATATAAGTCTCCAAGAAGGCAAGATTTCGATTCCAATACACTAAATTCGAAGGTCAGATAGAGAGTAACTAGCATAAGTGCCTCAAAAATAAAACCTGATGGTCAGAACTACTATTACAATGAACTATATTTACCTCATCCTTTGCAAATTTTGGGACCAAAACAAAAAAAATTTCTATATGGGAGAGTGCGTAAAGACACGTAGGAACCTTAGTATGAGTCCAGGGCATCCCACCATATTTATGAATAAAGGTATCAGCTTTTGTCATCATCCCCTCGAGTCTGGGACTCATCAGAGATAGGTAATGCATTAACATCCAACCCATTAAATAATGATAAGATATCTTAACCCAGTTGAAATCCCCGGGACCGTCATAGACCAGTACCTTGTTGGTAGAAGCACGAAGACCATGATGGATGCTGCATACTATCGCTGGGAGTAAGGCAAGATGATGACCAAAAACTAACTTCACGTCTGGAAGGATAAAATTGCGGCTAGTCCTCTCAATCGACCCAGAACCCCTCGGGACTATTCAATTTCATAGCCATATCATCAAGAACCCAGACAACATGGCTTTGTCAGATAGTAGCCAGGTTTTTTGATAAAAATAATGGAAGGTGCCTCTATAACTACCAAATCCCTCTCCAGCTGCAGTCGTTCTATTAGTATTGTTCACCAGATCTTGGACGTCCTTCTGAGACCGAGGTTTTCGAACGGTGACCTAGCCCGAAGCTTCAATATCAAAAAGGTAATGGATCCAGGTAGTGGTATGGGGTAACGTTCGCTCCGTTCTTTTATCCCTCTTCTTCGAAGTCTGCTGACAAGTGCTATATTAAGACAATAATTCTTTGTATACTGCGAGGAACCCCGGTTGTTATTTCTCCAATTTCTTAAATGCCTCATTATCAGACGTGTACTCTATATATGGCTCATTGCCCCAGGTCAACCGTTAAACATTGTACATTTCATGAAGGGCGAGTCCCATCTCCCCGTCAGAGATAAAGAAGGTCCCAGTGCGACAGTTGTACATCTCGGTCAAAGCCACGAATAATATCGAATTCTTCTCTAAGCCATAACAGGAATCCCTTATGCCATAGTAGAGATTGACCTATTTTAAAAATGACCTATACTTCTCCAGTACCCACATGGCCAAAATAATCCAAGAAGGTGAATAATGCACCCAGTTGAGAAAGCATATTTTTCCCGTTGGATAGGACCCCTTATACGCAAGCTGGTTCAGGAAGGTATCATCGCGGTAGAAATGAACATTTGGCGCCATCTCACTCACAAAAATGCCAAGTTCTAACCCGCGAAGGGTGTAAGAAAATGACTCCTTAGAGGTCGCTACTTCCCTCTTCATCTTGGAGTTGTGACAAATACAGCAGACCAGGGCTCCTTTTTGGTCTGGAGTCAGGTTGCCCAACATTCTTCTTGGAAGAGACACCATATTGAAAGTCGACAAAGGCAAATGGCGCTCCATCGTAGGTATGTGTATCTTCGTGCCGCCAGAGGAGAAGTTCCAGTTCTCTTTAATCTTTACAACCTTGGTGTCTGAGGTAGTAAGAGCATCCTTAAATAGGAATAAGTGCTTCAAATGAGAAACTTTGTTGCTATCCTCAATCGGCCTAGAGTTCAGTTGGATAAGCAAGTAAAATAATGGCTGGTCCGCTATCAACTTCAGCCAAGCCTTAGATTAACCCTTGTTTATCTGATCCTGGACATTTGCAACTATGTGGTCAAATCTTATGCCCAATGCAGCCTGAGCATGCATAATAAGTACCTTCCCTGACGGAGCCATAGGTAAAGTCACTGCAAGAGTTAGGAATAAGAAGAAAGTTATAGAAGCATAGAAAATCGGCTTTATGCACCACAGTAACCCTGCTCCATGCGCCAAAGTAACCATATGCCATGCGCCTAAGTGACCCTATTCTATGCGCCATAGTGACTCGGGTTTATGCACCCCAGCAGTTTTCCTTGGAGTCTCAAGGATCTTGGTCGATGCGCCAACAGTCTAAGTGGAGTCTCATGCGCCGATAGTGCATTTGCCCTCCAATAATCTCACACGACTGTAGTGCCATGCGCCCTCCAACAAACTTACGTGCCTGTAGTACCATACGCCCTCCAACAATCTCATGTACCTGCAGTACCATGTGACATCCCCCATGTTCCTGCAGTATCATGCACCATCCAAACCACATATATAAGCCTACGTAGTGCCTATTTGAAGGCTATAAATAGAGGGTGTTATTCCTTATGCAAAGGGTCAACCTCGTCAAAGCCAGATATACGAGAATAAAGAGGAAGCTAGCAGCCGCTTCTATAGGAGAAGGATAAGAAGAAGAAAACATGAGTGTCACCTCGTCAAACTTCTTGGTCCTGGATCGTCAACGGAGTAAAAAGTAGACTGCAGACTTGATCTCCATCGCCACTGTCATGCCCCAGTCCCAAAATTTATAGGACTAGGACACGTAAGCATGCCAGTCGCATGTATATAACAACTTAAATATATGGAAATCATAACACATGCGTACGCTGTATCATGAACAATAATCCATAAGTGATAAAAACTATCACAAGTCAAAGGGCATAACTAAATTTTATCCACAAAAATCAAGGAATAAATGAATAACTAATAACTATGTAACTAGATCTCAATATAAAGTATCTAATAATGGTAGTCGGATGGAAAAAAATCCACTACTGAATTAGAATATAGAATAAATAAGACAAATATAATATAAGTACAACAACTATCATCCACTAAGACTCGAAGAGAAGACCTCCTCAGAAGTATACATAGCAAATTCGGATCTGCGCTCCTGCGAATACTCATGAACATCTATACCTGGAAAGGGACCAGGTCCTCAGAGGGACATAACAAGATACATAGAAGCATGCCATAAAGTAAATAATGTAAAAACTCAAGGGTGATATAACCAGCTAAGTGAAATGCACTTTGAAGACAACCTTGGTATGTATAGGTAGGTGAAAGGTATAAAGCGTAGCGTCGAGCCAGAGACTAGTTCCTGGCATTAGCTGTAAACTGGATGCCAGGAGTATATGCTGACTACATCACCGATCATGATAGTGCACAGCTAGTAAACTCTGCTGGATGTATCGACAAGCATATACACCCATGTAGAAGCATAAAAATACGCTGAATAGCTATACGCTGCATTGTAATACTGGGCAGCGTAAAATATGACTTCGGAGCCATCGGCGTACAACAAAGCTTTTTCGCTAAGTACAGCGTAAAATATAAGCTCGAAGACTATCCTCATAAATACAGTACGTCTAGGCTGCTTCAGCGTAAAAAGTGTGCTATATCGCCTTTATGGGGTAAAGCTCATCAGCTCTTAATGCGGCATTGAAGTGTACGAGGAATGCTTCGTATTCCTCAAAATAAATCGGTCAAATCATGTAGTAAACATACCGTCTGACTCCTGACAAAGAGTACTGCACGACTATCCAGACGACAGTCGTAATAATGGCGTGGCACAGCGACCCAAACTGTCATTTAGTGATATTTCCTCGGTGTAAACCGCTTTTACGCATACAAGGAAATACGCTGCCTAGTTTTACACAGGCAGATGTAAGCTTTTTACGCTCCACAGAAGACAAACAGGCTGCCACGTCAAAAGCTGCTCTTCGTACAGGGCTCGAGGCACGTCTCTGCATTTAATGTGCAAAATAATGGCAGATCCTCGAGGCATGTCTCTGTATTTAATGTGCAGAATGGTGACAAATCTTCGAGACACATCTCTGTATTTAATGTGCAGAATGGTGGCAGATCTTTGAGACACGTCTCTGCATTTAATGCGCAGGATGGGGGCGGATCTCTGTATTTAATACAAGTGATTTGATTATATCTCCAAAAGCCATAATTTTGGCAAAAATGTCCACATCATCACTTTTGCACGTTATGCCATCAGGGTATTTTCAGCTAAGGAGTACGCTGTACGCTATCTCCTTGAAATACGCCAACTCAGGCTACGTTTGTATTGGTACGTATTAAAGCTATTCGGTCCAGAATTCGCTCAAAGCCTCAGTCAAGGGAGGGGGATCAGCTATCTTCTACGCTAGCTAACCTGTCTATGCAGCATCAGGCTTCTATGCCCACTCGGCTTCTATGCCTGCTCGGCTTCTACGCCTACCTGGCCTCTACGCTGGTTTGATAACACTTTGGATTCTACGCCATGGTGACAGTTATTGGCTTCTACGCTAACCTCTTCTATACGAGGGATAACTGCCTATGTGGCTTTTTATGCCATAATCTTTGCAGCAGTTATATGCATCGTCTCTTGATGGGACACGCATCACACACACATATAGAAGATCATTTATAAGTAGGTAATGGTTATTATAACCTTCAACATAAAAAGCGCCACACTCTCCGCTGTCTGGCTTCTACGTCGATTGGACGGTTACTGTCACTAAAACTCGATAAATAAAGACCTCTATCCACAGAGGTCAAAAGTTTGATAAAAGGGTCAAAGACTTAGAGCTGAAGAACTAAGAGTCAAAGAGTCTTTGAGAGAGAAGAATCCAGAGCTCAGACAAGGAGTAGTGATCGATGACTTTGGCATCGAGCATCCACTCTCTTTTGCAACCTTTGAAGTATTTTTTTCTGTCTTCTACGGCACTTCTTCATCATCGTGTGGTCCAAGGGACAAAGTGATCGACTGTAGATCAGACTCCTATAGCAATATTTATCTATATTAAAATTTGTACTTGACATCCTCGTATAGGATTAATTGTACTTTGTTTGTAAACCAAAGAGCGGGTTTCGTATAAACCTTGTCTTATTTTCTTTCGTTTATTATCAAACACAAGATGGCGACTCTGCTGGGGACGTCTTTCTCTTCTGATGCGAAAGCAATTACTCAACACAATACGGTATCCGTAGGATCCGTGAAGAAGACCCTGGTCGTCCAGTTCAACCAGTCTGCCTACAAAGATATGCTTCGAACAGGGGGTAGCTCTCACTCTCTCTCTGTCTAAGACAACAGGAAGCTGCGTAAGGTCTGGATGCCCAAGACATCCCCTACCATTCCTGCCGACTCTCCGATCTTCCTGACCAGCCAGGTTGTAGTTGTACAACCTTCGTGCTCTGCTCGTAAAACCCTGAATGCCATCCGTGACATGGTAGACAAAACTTCTGACGATGCCTCAGTGCTAGTCCAGAAGTCTAATCCGCGCTCTGCGCGTAAAACTCTGTCTCCCGTCCATGACGTGGTAGATAAAACTTCTGACAATGCCTCAGCGCTAGTCCAGAAGTCTACTCCGTGCTCTGCGCATAAAACTCTGTCTCCCGTCGATGACGTCGCAGACAGAATTTCTGACAATGCCTTAGCCCCAAAACATAAATTCCAAATGCGCTTCGCGTGTAAAAATGCATCTACCCTCCGCGGAAAAGCAGATGATCCCTGCAACCTACGCAAGGGAAAGCAAGTGGCGGACTACTCAACTTCTCGGCCTTTACGCCGGTAAAGGAAGAATCTTCCCGCCCTCCGGATTACGCGAGAAGCTGAAGGCCGAATGAGGACCTCCTCAGCTTTACGCCAACCTGAGCAGAGCTCCAAATTACGCCAGGTGAAGCCCCTCAGCGTAAAGAAGGCTCAGTTTATGGAAAGACACGCTCCTCGGGGATCATCTGCTACCCAGATGGCCAACCTATTGTATACGGGTAGCACAGGGAGAACTATGGTTCCCAACATCCGCATGCCCACTGAGGTGAATAGAAGGAACAAGCGATCTTCTCCTTCTTCTTCTATAAATCCTCCTGACCTGCGTGGGTATCTGATCCAGAAATGCAAAGATAGGGGATCTTCCAGCATGTCTATTATGCCTCCTAGAGAGCACTATTATAATAGTCATAGGATTATAGTTAATTATTGCTGTTCTGAAGCAAAATGGTCAGTTTTTGACCGGTTGAGCTACTCTCCATCTTTCCAGAAAGAAGAGCCCACACATGCATCAGTGAACATGGCTTCACACATACCTAGAGGAAGGTCGAGCTCAAGACGTCATCCCTCTAGAACTCCAAGCCGAATAAGATTCAACAAGCTCCTTAGAAACACTGAAGCGGGGGTGTTCCGAAATACCCGTTCGAGGTCACGACAACCGGCTTTGTACTCTTCTGATTCCGATGCTGGGGGTCGCCAGTCTCCCGAATCAGATGCTGAAAGTATATAGTCAACTTCTACAGAGACCTATGCCATTAGAGATGAACGCGAGGAAGCTTCCCCGTCGGGGAGCACTGAGCAACGCATTACTGTACTGGAGACATATCTGAAAGAGATACAATCCATGATGGAGAATATGCACTAGATGATGCTGACCCAACACACAACTGCTATAGCTCAAGCATCGATCCCTCCAACTCAGATACGTATGGGGGTGGACTTACCACCATCCAATGCGATCCAAGAGCCTGCTCTAGATCAGGAGTCAACAACTCCTCCGCTTCCTCACTTGGAGAACGTATTACCTCCCATTGGAGTCACGATACAACCGATTCTGCACCACTCCGTGGTCTCTCTACTGGCTAAAAATTTGATACAGGCAGTATGGGAGTTGAAAGCCTAATTTGATGCCTTGAAGCACAAAGATCAGCTCAAGAAACTGGGAATCAACCAGCCTTACCCAGCTATCTGGGATGAGGTCCCTTTCCCTCCTAGATACAAACTACAGACTATGGCTTTGTTCGAGGGAAAAATATCACCGAGTCAGTACATGAACTATTTTAGTATGATGACGGTGTTATTACAGGGGAATGACGCCCTCTTCACTCGGGTGTTCAAGGGCTGTCTCTCGGGAGTGGCTTATCAGTGGTACCGTAGTCTGGCGGACAACTGCATTACTTCCTTTGAAGACTTCAAGACTTTATTCTTCGTACGATTCTATAAAAGAGGGATGGATATGTCTATGTCCTCTCTCATCGAAGTAAATCAGAAGGAAAAAGAGGACGTTCGTACTTTCATCGAACGTTTTCGTCAAGCCACTTTGCAAATGCCTCCCGGAGTTCCAGACTCGGCATTGGTAGACATTTGCAGGAAGAACCTTCTTACCGTAATCTCTGTGTTCACAGGACCATATCAGTTCCATGATTGGCCCTCGTTCATCATCTCAGCGGTAGCCGCCAAGGACAACAGTCGAAAGGTGCATGATAATAGCATCATGATCTCTGCCTCCGATAGAGGCAAGAGATCATTCTCCAACAGCGACCATCCTCGTGGTGCCAAAGGAAAAAAAGCTCTGACGATCAATACGTCTAGGCAAAAGACTGCGACAACCACACAGACGAAGTCTGGGACTTCCAGGCCCATTGAAGTATACTCTTTCGACGACGACGATATTTTAAGCATATTCGAGTGTCTCGTCAAAAGCGACAAGATTACCCTTTATGAGGAGAAGCAGCCTAATGAAGTCGGCAGTACTAATAACCCCAAGTACTGCATCTTCCATAGATACATACACCACCCTATAAAAGTGTATTATGTTCTAAATAGAAAGATCCAGGAGCTGATCGATGCTAAGGCCATCACTCTGCGCAACAGTGAGAAGACGGTCACGGCCAACATGATCTCTCTGCAGTTTGGCAATCTACCTCCCCGAGAAGTCCCGGACGGTATTACACCTATTTCTCGGACAACGATGAACATCGTTAATCTCTCTCCCGCTAGGGGTCAAAATCATAACCTGATACCCCTAACTACCCAGCGGGGCAAGATTATGTGGGTTCACCATGATCTGGTGTCAGAAATCGAGAAAGAGACTCAAGCTGCTAAGGCTAAGTCTAAGAAGAACTCGTAGCATAAATCGTATCAAATGGTTACGGCACACTCGGCATCAGAAGACGAGGTTTTGGCTACTGGAACCCATTCAGGAAAATCTTACCTCAAGGACTATGGAGCAAGTCAGGAAGATGCACTGGCAGACGCTTTAGCTGCCAAGCCTTCAGAACTAGAAACAGCCATACCAGAGGCCGGTCCTTCGAGACCAACTTCGGCAGACAAAGGGAAGCAAAAAGAAGTGCGCTTCGATAAACCTTTGAAAAACATTCAAAATAAAGGTTTAGAGAAGCCATACAAGATATCCTGGCCCAATTGGACAATACACCAGCCAGGTTGTCCATCTTCAAAATACTCAGGCTCTCTCAAGACACTCGTCAAGCCCTGAGTGAAGCATTAATGCAGGCAAATGCATACTTGACCAAGCTCAAGTCCCCTGACGAAGAACCCGTGGCATGTCCTCAATGCCACAGTGTGATGGAGGTGGTCCCGAATATCACTTTCACTCAAGACGATATGTTGTTAAAGCATAACACGCATGACAGACCCCTCTGTTACACCGGATACGTCGGTTCCATGGAGGTCGACCGGATTCACATAGATCCGGGATCATCAATCAGCATCATTCCTCATAGTCTGCTCAGACCGCTGAGGATTCCTACCAGCGAATTGGCTTACACCACCACTACAATCGTGGGATTCAACACAGGATAAGTAAGCCATTGGGGAAAATTTGTTTGAGGATCCAGATTGGTGACCTCAGATCAGTGGCTACATGTTATGTCATTGATTCAGAGGTATCCTACAACATTCTGCTGGATATACCTTGGATCCACGACCACAACATCGTTCCTTCGACTCTACATCAATGCTTTAAATATGTGGATACCCAAGGAACAGTACAAACAGAGTTTGCGGATCTGAACCTGTTTAAAGGGGTAGAATCCAACTACTCTGATGCCATATTATACACCCAAGACTACATGGAGGAGGTGTCAGGCGAAGCAGAGAAGGAATCCCATCGGGAGCCAGAAGAAGCCTCTGCCGAGCAACCTCTATCAATCAAGGTGAAGGGGCGAACTACTCGTCCATAAACTATAGAGCCTATGGCTATCCACCTGAACAAAACTAGGTCAGAAAGAGGAGGTAATCCTCTAGTAATCACTTTGAACCAGAAGCCTCCACCCTTGGTCATCAACCTTCGGCGCAACAGGTAGCCGATTAATGTAAATATAACCAGGAACGCGGTTTCTGATGATAATAAAGATCCTCTTTTCCAGTATATTGACGCTCAAATTCTGAATCAGGAATCCACTCCCCATGTCGATATAGAACCTATATCACAAAAAATTCTTACAAGCTATAGATTCCTATTATCCGTATGTGTGGGAAGTAGCGTCATCATCTAATATCATCATGACATATGGGCTGCACGAGGATTCTATCTTCACTGTCCCTCCTACTTGTAGCAGTCAGTGTTCAATAATCTTCGGCCGCATGCGCAATGAACCGATTGTTCAAGAATATTCTTTCGACGACGATGCTGGTAAAATGCAAGTTCACGGATACAGCCCGCAAGCTTTGAAGATCATACAAAGTATGGGCTATGACTTAAAGCAGGAACCAGGTCTCAACTACAGGAAAGGCAGACGAATACCGCTGCACGACGATCCCTACTGTCAACGAACTCGTTTCGAGTTAGGGTATACCACCTCCCTTGCAACTTCTGAGTCGAACGAGGATATCTTTTCCTCTTTTCAAAATGGCTCATCGCCCTCCGACTCATCTGATGCTCTCGAACGAACATTATTAGTATATACGGTAGTGGCAGATTCCTTCGAAGCAGACGAACAAGAATCTGAACCGTTTGAGAATGACTCTTGGGCTCAACAAATGGATACACAATAGGAATTCTGGTTCGAGCAGAGAGAACCCCCCACCAAAGATAAAGTTATCCAGATTGATGTTGGGGATGAACTTTCACCAAAGCCAATATTTATCAGTAACAATCTTTCCGAAGAAGAAAGGGAAGAAGTTATCCAGCTGATAAAAGAATATATTGACGTCTTTGTGTGGAATTATGAGGACATTCCAGGTCTTGATCTAAAGGTGGCTACTCATAAACTTAATATATTGCCCGATTCGAAGCCTGTGAAGCAGCACCGATGCCGGTTCCGCCCGGATATGATGGACGCCATTGAAGCTGAAATAAAGAAGTTGATAACCTGCGGTTTCATCCAGGAAGAATAACATCCCGACTGGGTCGCCAATGTTGTCCCGATCATGAAGAAAAATAGAAAAATACGTGTCTGCATCGATTACCGAGATCTGAATGCAGCCTGCCCCAAGGGCAAGTTTCATCTTCCTATTACAGACGTCATGATTGACAATACATGCGATTTTGAACGTATGTCTTTCATCGACGGATTTTTAGAATACAATCAAATCAAGGTGCATCCTGAAGACGAGAAGCATACTAGCTTCCGGACACCATTGGGGGTATATTGCTATACGGTCATGCCCTTAGGATTGAAGAACGCTGGGGCTACGTACCAACGGGCTATGAGTAACATATTCCATGAGCATTTACGCAAAACAGTGGAATATTACATGGATGATGTAGCTGTCAAAAGCTGCCTCAAGGATAATCACATCCAAGACTTGAAGACAGTATTTGAGTTGATGCGCCAACATCAACTCAAAATGAATCCTTCAAAGTCCTTTCTAGGTGTATCTAGTGGAAAATTCTTAGGATTTGTTATTACCGCTAAAGGCATTTAAGTGGACCCTGATAAAGTCAAGGCCATCTTAGAAATGCGATCGCCCCATAATCTGAGAGGACTCAGGAGATTTCAAGATCGTCTGGCTTATATCCGAAGATTCATATCCAACCTTCCTGGGAGATGTCAGCCTTTTTCTCGCCTCATAAAGAAAGGTGTATCCTTCATATGGGACGAAGCCTGTCAGCAAGCATTTAATGATATCAAACGCTACCTCACTCATCCTCCTGTTCTTGTGCCTCCCGTCATGGGAAGGCCGTTCTTGCTGTACGTTCGAGCGATAGATCATTCTCTGGGAGCTTTTCTTGCACAAAAGAATGATGTGGGTCATGAACAGGCTATCTACTATCTAAGCAGGATGATGGTCAGAGCTGAACACCGGTATAGTCCACTGGAAAAAGAATGCTTGGCTCTGATGTTCGCTATTTAGAAAATGCGACATTATATCACAGGCCAGACTATTCACATCATCTCCAGGATCAATCCTTTACGGGTATTGATGAACAAGCCAAGCATTCTTAACTCCCGATTCGCGACTTAGGCGATATTATTAACACCATATGATATGGTGTACGTCCCTCAGAAGTCTATCAAAGGCCAAGCGTTGGCTGATTTCCTAGATGCTCATCCGATCCCGGAGGCCTCCAAACTATACGAAGATATTTTCGACGAAGTTGCAGATTGTAATTCCACAATAGAAAGTGATGCATGACAACTATTCTTCGATGGCGCCTCCAAGGCTGGTCCCAGGTGTTTGTGGTATTAAATGAAAGAATGAAAGTGTATTTTAATGACAGGATTTATACGAGACCCGTGCCCTTTGGTTTACAAATAAAATTATACAATTCGATCCTATACGAGGATGCGGGAGTATAATTTATTTAATCTGGGTATAAATTGCTATAGATGTCTGATCTGCAGTCGATCACTTTAGTCCTTGGACTACACGATGTTGAAGAAGTGCCATGGGAGACGGGTAGCGGCCTCGAAGGCTGCGAAGGAGGGTGGATGCACGGTGCCAGAGCCGTCGACCCCTACTCTTTGCCTGAGCTCCGGACTCTTCTCTCCTTCTCCTTCTCTCTCTCTCTCTTTTTTCTACCAATTCTCTGACCTGGTTCGATCTTCCAAATTGTCGACCTTGTTCCCCATTGATAGGGGTCTCTATTTATAGAGTTTTGGTGACAGTGACCACTCTGTTGGTATAACAATCGAGGAGTGGACAGTACAGCACCCTTTTACACAACGGTTAAAATAACCAATGCCTGCGCATAAATGACCTTTTGAGTGAGCATGTGATACGTGTCCAACTAAGGGGACAAAATGCGTATATCTGCTGCGAGGATCACGGCGTAGAAGCCACGTAGGTAGGTATCCCTTGTGTAGAAGAGGTTGGCGTAGAAGCCAAATGACTGTCACCCTTGGCGTAGAAGCCAAAATAGGCATAGAAGCCGAACAGGCGTAGAAGCCGAATGGGCATAGAAGCCGAACAGGCATAGAAGCCGAATGGATATAGAAGTCGAACAGACATAGAAGCCGAACAGGCTAGAAGCCGAATGGTCGTAGAGACTGAGTGGGCGTTTGAAGCCGAATGAGCACAGATCCTGGATGGGCGTAGAAGGCACTGCGTACCGTGCCAGAGTGTTGATGTAGACGTCTTCGTCGGAATTACGGCTTTCGAAGGTATAATCAAATCTCTTACAGAGATTTACCACCATCCTGTGCACTAAATGCGGAGACATATTTTGAAGGTCTGCAGCCCTTCTGTGCATCCGTCGCAGAGACAGTCTTGAGGGAAACTGTCACCGCTATGTGCAATCTGACGTAGAGACGTGCCTCGGGCCCTGTACGAAGTGTAGCTTTTGACGTGGCAGGCGGTTTGTCTACTGCGGAGGATAAAATAGCTCATATTTGCCTGTGTAAAACAAGGCGGCGTATTCCTTTGTACGTGAAAGAGCGGTTTACGCTAGGGGAACTTTGGTAACCGACGGTTTGGTGATATTTTAACCAAATCCTCTGCATTAAATGCCGAGATCCGCCATCACACTGTGGACGCGTCCCGAGGGGTCTGCCATCGTTTCCAACCGTCGTCTGGGTAGCCGTGCAGCACTTTTTGTCAGGAGTCAGAGGCCAGGTTTACTGCGTGACTTGACAAGTTTATTTCGGGGAAAATGAAGCGTTCCTCGTACGCATTAACGCTGCTTTGAGAGCGGCTGAGTTTTACGCCATAGAGGCGATAAAGAACTCTGTCTTACGCTGGAGCGGCCTGGACGTACTGCACTTATGCGGATGGTCCTTTGAGCTTACACTTCATGCTGTATTTTAGCAAAAAAAGCTCTGTTGCAAGCTTGATGGCTCTGAAGGCATCTGTTTACGCTGCTCTGCATCAAGAGGCTGCGTAGATCCTCCCAGCGTATTTTTCATGCTTCTACAAGACCCCCTTCAAAGCTTTTAAATTTCTCGAAATTTGAAATGCTTTGAATGAAGCATGAACGGTCCCTCGTAACTCGAAACGTTTCTGAACCTCCAATTTTGGACCCGAGAAGAGTAATTTCTCAATGTTTGAACTCTGTATGCTTCGGGTACTTGGGATGCTTTGGGTCAAGAACGAGTATCTTCTGTGTGAACTCTTTGTAATTGACCACTTTGGGGACTGTTTCAAATATGCGGAAAGTCGTGGAGCGCGAAATCATCAGTCTGTAACCTCTGGGCGTAAAATACCATCGAGCACGGAATCGTAGACTTGTGGTTCCTGAGCGTGAAGTCGTAGGTTTGTTGCCTCTCGAGCATAAAAGCTACCGAGCACAAAGGCATCCGGGCATAAAACCATAGACTTATAGCTGTAGAACATAAAGTTGTAGATTCGTAGCCATCGAGCATAGAAAGCTCTTTTAGCATAGGACTGGAGATCTGTAGCTTGTGAGCGTAGATGTAACCTCCGATTTCCAATTTCCAAAATAATTAGATTTCTATTTATTTTAAAATATCAAGTTTTATAAAATATTTCTCCTTGAAATTTTTTATTTGGTTTTGAACGATGTTTGATTATAGAAGGTAATTTAAAAATCTTTTATAAAAAAAAAAAAAAAAATCCTTTTTCCTAAATGTCGCTTTCTTATAAAATAAGTAAATAAATAATAATATATATATTTCTAGTTTCAAATATTTATTGGCTTGAATCATAAAATTATTGTTTTAACTAAATATTTATTTGAAGACTAGTTGATAAAATAAAATAAATTTTTATTTATAGGGATAGTAAATAAATAAATGTCATACATTCTAAGATTTTGCAAAATGTATTAATTAGTAGCTAATTGGAAATTAGCTAGCTTTCCTAAAAACATTTTCTGAAATTATAATCTTTATTTTTATTTTTACAAGTTGCCGTTCCTATTAACTAGCCCACACCCTCATTTTTCCCACATGAGAAACCCTTTTTTATTTAATTCTGGGCCTTTCATTATTGGGCCAACCCGCAACCCTTTATCCCACACCATCTCTCCCTATTTAAGTCCCTCATCACATCTCCCTAGAAACCCTAGCTAGCCTTCACAATTCCCACAAGCCAAAGCCACCACCATTTTTTGTGTGCTCGTGTCCGTGTGTCCAGCATCACCGTGTCAGCCGTGATGGCCTCGGGTCCGACCCCGGGTGTCCCACCGTATCCATTTATTTCTTGTGTCCAGTTACAATATTACAAACAGATTCCGTGTCCGACACACCCGGACACAAACCCCCACCACAGTACATTCAACCCGTGTCCAACACCGGATACGTCTACAGTGCACCCCATCGTGTCCAGCCTCGGACACGATCAACCCTGACACACGGAACCCTAAGCCCTAACCTAGGTCAGCCAGCCGCCGCCTCGCCGAGCCGGTGACCGCCGCTGGAACCGAGCACCGCAGCCCTCGAACGCTACAGATCCAGCCACCGCCGGCGGCCAAGATCTCCTTCCACCGCCGAACAGATCCGACGACCCGTCGTCGAGCCACGAAGCCGCCGCCGCCGCTGAGTCGACGCCGCCGAGTCCAGCAGGCCGCCGCCGAGTCGAGCGCCTGTCATCGAGCTCGCTGTGGCCGACCAGACGCAGCCGTCCTCGAGCCGACCGTCTCCTCGAAGCCGCCGACCCTCGAACAGACCGCCGTCCCCTCGAGCGGAGCGCCCGCCGTCTCGAACAGAGCACCGCCGCTCTCGACCCCGCGCCGACGCCGGAGGAAACCCCTCGTGAGCTCCCTCTTTCCCTTTTTCCCCCTTTCCTTTCTCTGTTATGTAATTAGTTAATGAATAATGCTAAGTTTACAACCTAATGTTTACAACCAAATGCTAAGTTTACAACCTAATGCTTACAACCTAATGCTAAGTCTATAACTAATGAATAAAGCATTAGATAAATAATGCTAAGTTAATACAGATGTAATTAGTTAAGTTAATTGATTTATAATTAGTTATTTTATTTAATTAGTTTAATTAATTAATAATTAGTTTAATTGATTTATAATTAGTTTAATTAATGTATTAGTCTAGTAAATTAATGTAATTAGTTAGTAATTTCATGTATTAGCTTAGTTAGTATTAATCGGTTAATTATTTTTATCAGTTAATTATTTTTATCAGTAACTATATTCATAATTAGTTAATTAATTCATAAATTAGTATATCTGATTAGTTATTTTATATAATTAGTTAATTAATGTAATTTGGATATATTAATATAATTAGTTTATATTAATATGTAATTTGGTTATTTATATAAATTGATTTTATTAATATGTATTAGTCTAGCAAACTCATAATTAACTTAGTAAATTCATGTAACTGGTTTAGTAAATACCAGATAATTAGTTTATTATTTTAATGTATAAAATTAGTTATTTAGTATGTGTAAATTTAGTTATTATTATATATAAGGGTTTTGATTATGAAAATTTGTATATTTATGTAACCGTATTATGGCATAAATATGTAAATGTAGATTTATATTTTCGTATTGGTATATGTATGTATTTAAAATATGAGTAGGTAATTATTTATTTTTATTAATAAAAATGTACTTTGCACACATACGATATGTACGTATTTTGATATATGTTAATATATATAAATGTACGTATCTTGGTAAATATACAACTATAGCTAGTAATTTATATTGGTATATATTTTAGATATATACATATATTAGGTTAAATTCTTTTTAGTATGTATACAAGTATTACTTATTTTAAAGTATATATATATTTACATATATCTACTATTGTAGTTGATGGGAATTATAATATGGTTAATTGGTAAACCTACTAGATGACCCTAGTTGACTAGTGCCATACCTGGCAGAGCCCTGAGTTCATGTATTTGTGATGTGTTAGTGTAGCACCTGATGCAAATGTGGTTTTGCTTGTGATATGTTTATAGGACTGTTGGTTCCTCCAGACGATACTCTGGGACAGGACATTGGTTTTACCAGCTAAGGACCCAAGGCGAGTACATTCTCTGATTAGTTTCTAATTTATGATATCTCCTATGTTCACTGTATCTAGTGTAAATATACATGTTCTTGACACGTTGGTTACACGGATTGGTATACACGGATCTCGTCATGAGATGTTATTCCTTATTCATGGTGTAGCTTGTACAAGACTTGTTTTCCCTTGTTATCTTGTGCATGTACAGACACTGATTCCCGGGGAGATTTGCTACCTTCCTAGGGAATCCTGTGCCATAGCGTACCATGATTGGATCTACTATACCAGTCGGGGGTTTGGGGAGTATTTTAGTGTAGATATGTGATCATACCCAACTATCCATGCATCATAGCTCACCCCACATCTCACGTCGGGTGCGGCCTGACCATCTCCATGCCTCATAGCTGTTACGTGTGATTAGCCTGACCTCTCCATGCATCATAGCTAACCAACGGTTAGCCTGACCTTCCATGAATCATAGCTAATCACATGTAACCAGCCTGATCAAGTTCCCAAGCCGATCACATGTTAAAGCTAGTACTCAACACACTTAGTCATAGGTTCTTGCTCATGGACATAATGTTTCTTTTCCTGCATTTACTTACAGTATTTCCAGTATTTCTCATTGTACATTCTCGTACTTATACATGCATCTGGTATGTTTCCATCTAGAACTGCTACATAGTTTATGTTATTTATATAGAACTGCTATTTAGAGATGTACTTTGCTCCTTCCTGACTGGAAAATATTTTTCCAGACTGTGACCTTAGTAGACTGGTTCCGACACACTTGGGGATTGGAAGTTAATGATTGCAGGTATGATTATGTTGTCTTTAGACTTGTGTTGTTTTCTTTTACTTCTTCAAATTCCTATCGTGCTGTAGTTGTGATTGAGTATGTTGTTGATATTTTTATAGTATCATCCGAGTCTCCTTATGGAGTTGGATACTAGCGTGAGATTGTTAGATAGTACTCGACCTAGACAGCGTTCTACCGCCGATGCTGCGGCGTAGGCTGGACGTACCCACGCATTCGTGCCCCTAAACCGGGTGCGGGTCGTGACACGTTTTTAGTGGTGGCCCATGCAAGTCAGACTTCACAAGTTGTGCGATGTCGTGGTAGTACGATAACTTAGTTGTACTACTGCGTGCCTGCTATAGAATATAGGACATAGGATATTAGGATGAGAGAGGATACTCAATCACAAAAAATTCTTGAGAGATTCCTGGGACGACCCCTTGAGAATCTTATTATAATTTACAATTTAAATCTTTCCTTGTTTTCGTCCGCTCTCGCTTGTTGAACTTGATTCTTGTTGATCAGTTATTAAATTAAAATCTTGGTATCATTGTTGAGTTTGATTCTTGTTGACCAGTTGTTAAATTTAATTCTTGGTATCGTTGTTGAGTTGATTTCAAATTGAGATAAATTTTTACGGACTAGGATTTATGGTATCATCTGATGACATTTATTGATGAGGACAGTGAGGAAGGTAAAACGTCTACTTTGGTTATGGAACCTAGAATTTATCGCAGCCATATTAGCTGTGGTGACGAGAACGTAGGAACCTGACTTGGATATACATACTATAGTTATGAAGCTTAGAGTCTTTCGCAGCCATACCGGTTGGCGTGGCGAAGATTCTAGACGACATGATTATAGAGTGCATACCTTAGTTACGAAACCTATCGTTTATCGCATCTATGCTTACTGGCGTGGCGAGGATTCTGAGTGTCATGATTTTAGACAGACGTGTATGATTATCAGGTTGTATCCTAAATTGGTTCTTAAAATATCATCTCAAGACTTATCTATTTCTGTTATTCCAGGACTTTGTTCCACCGCTTCTTTCTTTACTAGCAGTAAAGATACCTTCTGTCCTCAATTCAGTCTTGAGCTCCTATTCCTTGAGGATTTCTTGTTAAGTATGATAATTAGTGGCTTGTAATTTTGTTGTGTCTTGTATTAGTATTGACTGTGTTGCTAGTGAGTTGTAAGTGTTTCTTAGTTGGACATGTGAGCAGTAGCCCTTAGTATAGTACCTTGTACCAATGATTCTAGGAGTAGTGTCATTAGAGACTGAGAGTTAAGGAGAGTATAGAGTATCAGTAATAGTTCTCAGAGTTAGTATCAGAGCCAATTACCCGTCCTGGATAATCATGATTATGTAATTGAGTGATCTATGTAAACGATTAAGTATCCGGGAACTGTGTTAAGGATTTATGGAGCATGATGTCCAATTGGATGATTGATATCGGAAATGTTAAAGGTAAAGAAATGTATATGTATAAAGGGTTTAATGAGATGTCATAAGTAGAGAAATATCAGGATTAGTAATGGAAGTTATGAAGCGTATCACGGATTAGTTTAATAGGCTTTAAAGGATTGAAGGAAATACATATACAACCATCGAGATGAGGAACCATACACATACCCATGAGAGTAAAGAAACATGAGTGTTATAGAGGATACAGGTGATCATGAGTCTAATGAGCTTGATGAGATAATCCATTAATGCAGCTAGTGATATAATACCAAGAGTGCCGATGATTCTATATCAAGGATTATTGAAAATGGTGCTAGTAACAGTAAGCACTCGGTGTGATGATAATTAGATGATATACCAGTTGACATAAATTGAAATTATGAAAGAAAACACAGTTGATGGTAACTTTGATCATTGGAGGTAATAGTGCAAGTGATTCGGGCAGTACAATTTAGTACACAATTATAGACACTAGATGCATTGAGTGCACCTTGAGTATCAGAGACCGTGAGCACTAATATGTACATTGAGGAGTTATAAATTAAAAGGTGGAAATGAATTTTAAATTTTTAGAATTTTTAAGGAGTTGAGATTTTATGTTGTTAAAATATTAAGGATTTAAATTTGATTCAATAAACATAGTTAAGGCTACAAAGATTTTAGAAGTGATTAAATTTTATTTCGATGTGAAGTATCTGATTCTGAGGAGGTATATGCATTTTATTTTAAGTTGATCGGGAAGTTAAACCTTGACGATTATTTTTGAGGATTAATTTTTGTAGATGAGAGATATAAATATTAATATATGAGTAGTTGATATGGGAACCAGTGTACATGAATAGGAATTAGTAGTGAATGTGCTAGAGTTAAGTGTTTGATAGAGATAGTAGATACTACAAGTAATATGTTAGCAGGTTCTTTTTCTAATATTCCCGTCTCTTGATTGATTGATTTCCCTAAGTGCTGTAGTTCGTATTTATGATTTTCTTGTTCAAATATGACTAGTAGTACCCCCTAACAGAGACTGAAATACCATGACAAGACATATGACCTTTATATTTTCTTAAATTGCATGGCTGTAGGTAGAGTTTTCTTAAACCATGATCATTGGGTTTTGACCATAGCAAAGATCTATGACGAGGTTATGACTGACAAAAAGAGACAAGAGGATTAAATTTGTGGATGAGCATTAAATTAAATAAAGAATTTAGGGGTTGTTATAACGGAGTTGATGGATCATTAATTTTATGAAAATCGAGGTATGATTGAAATTCGAGGACAAACATTAACTTAAAGGGAGAATTAAGAAATTCAGAGAGCCAAAAATTTGAGGATTTATTAATTTTAAGGAGGTCTTGATATGATTGAATTGATTATTAAAAATTTGAGAAATTTGAGAGATTATTATTTTATCTATTTGATTGCAAGATAGAAATTTTATATAGTATGAATGTTGCATTGAAGATACTGGAAGCATCGCATCGTTGAGTATTTGAGGAAAAAGAAAAGCAGAAAATAAAATCGTAAATGGAATAGTGTCAAATTAAATTCTCGGGATAGGATTAAATTTTGAATGAGCATCAATTGAAATTGAGTTAGAGGAGTAGGGTGATTGATGGATTGTGTTTAAAATTTAAATTTTGGGATACGATTTTTTATAAATATGCATTGATTGGATTTCAATTAAAAAGAATTGGATAGTAAATTTTGTATTTCGTTATTTACTCAAAATTTGAGGAGATTATGATACGACTGGAATTCAATTAAAATATTGAGGATTTGAGTAGTAAAAATTTTTACATTAGGATAATAAATTCAGAGGATGAAAAAAAAAATTTATTAGTTCAAAATTCGGAAACATTATACATACGGATAAAGAAATATGGAATGAAATGAAGCTCATGGTAAAGAAGATTATAATATAATTGATTATGGGATCATATAATTGAAGGTCGTAAGGTAAGATCATGGTATATTGAGGTTGTGATTTAAATTAAAATCTTGACCCTGACAGTAACATTTGAAATCCAAGAAAATAATCGAGGTATAGTTGATGTTAAGATAAATAAACTCGAATTTGATGATAAGGATTTTGGACATGTAATAAATTTTGATTCAGAAATTCTAAGATCTAATCTAATAAAGTTTGTGGAATTTGAAACTTTTATAGATATTAGTTAATGATGAATCACAAGATTGAGAAAAGTAAAATGAACGAGGATAAAAAGGAAGGATTATTTTCAGAAGGTAGTAAAGACTACTCTTTTTCCTAGAAATCAAGAAAGGCGATTAGATGTCTCTTGATTACATTCTGAAGGATGTATTTAAGTTTCTTAAATCAAATTGTCGATCGTATCTTTCGAATTAGCTATAACTTTCATGTCTATATCATTCATTATACTGGGTCTTCCTTGGTTTAGTTACTTTGAAAAGGTAACGTGCATTATTCCAATTATCTGTTTTTGTGATCGCGTCTACTTCCCAAAACCTACACTTTCTAGAGGATTCAAGGCCGAGCCATGATTCCTTCAAGTTATTCCCGTCTTAAACCATATTTTCTTTTCTTCATGTTTTCTTCTGTTTGGTAAATATTCTCCTTATAGAAATATTTTCTTCAATGATATATTCATCATTATGAACAACAAATTTTTCTATCCTAGTCATCCCTAAAATTTTGAGGACGAAATTTTTCTAAGGTGGATAGACTTGTAACCTCCGATTTCCAATTTCCAAAATAATTAGATTTCTATTTATTTTAAAATATTAAGTTTTATAAAATATTTCTCCTTGAAATTTTTTATTTGGTTTTGAACGATGTTTGATTATAGAAGGTAATTTAAAAATCTTTTATAAAAAAAAAAAAAAATCCTTTTTCCTAAATGTCGCTTTCTTATAAAATAAGTAAATAAATAATAATATATATATTTCTAGTTTCAAATATTTATTGGCTTGAATCATAAAATTATTGTTTTAACTAAATATTTATTTGAAGACTAGTTGATAAAATAAAATAAATTTTTATTTATAGGGATAGTAAATAAATAAATGTCATACATTCTAAGATTTTGCAAAATGTATTAATTAGTAGCTAATTGGAAATTAGCTAGCTTTCCTAAAAACATTTTCTGAAATTATAATCTTTATTTTTATTTTTACAAGTTGTCGTTCCTATTAACTAGCCCACACCCTCATTTTTCCCACATGAGAAACCCTTTTTTATTTAATTCTGGGCCATTCATTATTGGGCCAACCCGCAACCCTTTATCCCACACCATCTCTCCCTATTTAAGTCCCTCATCACATCTCCCTAGAAACCCTAGCTAGCCTTCATAATTCCCACAAGCCAAAGCCACCACCATTTTTTGTGTGCTCGTGTCCGTGTGTCCAGCATCACCGTGTCAGCCGTGATGGCCTCGGGTCCGACCCCGGGTGTCCCACCGTATCCATTTATTTCTTGTGTTCAGTTACAATATTACAAACTGATTCCGTGTCCGACACACCCGGACACAAACCCCCACCACAGTACATTCAACCCGTGTCCAACACCGGACACGTCTACAGTGCACCCCATCGTGTCCAGCCTCGGACACGATCAACCCTGACACACGGAACCCTAAGCCCTAACCTAGGTCAGCCAGCCGCCGCCTCGCCGAGTCGGTGACCGCCGCTGGAACCGAGCACCGCAGCCCTCGAACGCTGCAGATCCAGCCACCGCCGGCGGCCAAGATCTCCTTCCGCCGCCGAACAGATCCGACGACCCGTCGTCGAGCCACGAAGCCGCCGCCGCCGCTGAGTCGACGCCGCCGAGTCCAGCAGGCCACCGCCGAGTCGAGCGCCTGTCATCGAGCTCACCGTGGCCGACCAGACGCAGCCGTCCTCGAGCCGACCGTCTCCTCGAAGCCGCCGACCCTCGAACAGACCGCCGTCCCCTCGAGCGGAGCGCCCGCCGTCTCGAACAGAGCACCGCCGCTCTCGAGCCCCCTGCCGCTGAAGCCGTCGCTGCCGCCGACCAGCCCCGGCGAACCCCGCGCCGACGCCGGAGGAAACCCCTCGTGAGCTCCCTCTTTCCCTTTTTCCCCCTTTCCTTTCTATGTTATGTAATTAGTTAATGAATAATGCTAAGTTTACAACCTAATGTTTACAACCAAATGCTAAGTTTACAACCTAATGCTTACAACCTAATGCTAAGTCTATAACTAATGAATAAAGCATTAGATGAATAATGCTAAGTTAATACATATGTAATTAGTTAAGTTAATTGATTTATAATTAGTTATTTTATTTAATTAGTTTAATTAATTAATAATTAGTTTAATTGATTTATAATTAGTTTAATTAATGTATTAGTCTAGTAAATTAATGTAATTAGTTAGTAATTTCATGTATTAGCTTAGTTAGTATTAATCGGTTAATTATTTTTATCAGTTAATTATTTTTATCAGTAACTATATTCATAATTAGTTAATTAATTCATAAATTAGTATATCTGATTAGTTATTTTATATAATTAGTTAATTAATGTAATTTGGATATATTAATATAATTAGTTTATATTAATATGTAATTTGGTTATTTATATAAATTGATTTTATTAATATGTATTAGTCTAGCAAACTCATAATTAACTTAGTAAATTCATGTAACTGGTTTAGTAAATACCAGATAATTAGTTTATTGTTTTAATGTATAAAATTAGTTATTTAGTATGTGTAAATTTAGTTATTATTATATATAAGGGTTTTGATTATGAAAATTTGTATATTTATGTAACCGTATTATGGCATAAATATGTAAATGTAGATTTATATTTTCGTATTGGTATATGTATGTATTTAAAATATGAGTAGGTAATTATTTATTTTTATTAATAAAAATGTACTTTGCACACATACGATATGTACGTATTTTGATATATGTTAATATATATAAATGTACGTATCTTGGTAAATATACAACTATAGCTAGTAATTTATATTGGTATATATTTTAGATATATACATATATTAGGTTAAATTCTTTTTAGTATGTATACAAGTATTACTTATTTTAAAGTATATATATATTTACATATATCTACTATTGTAGTTGATGGGAATTATAATATGGTTAATTGGTAAACCTACTAGATGACCCTAGTTGACTAGTGCCATACCTGGCAGAGCCCTGAGTTCATGTATTTGTGATGTGTTAGTGTAGCACCTGATGCAAATGTGGTTTTGCTTGTGATATGTTTATAGGACTGTTGGTTCCTCCAGACGATACTCTGGGACAGGATATTGGTTTTACCAGCTAAGGACCCAAGGCGAGTACATTCTCTGATTAGTTTCTAATTTATAATATCTCCTATGTTCACTGTATCTAGTGTAAATATACATGTTCTTGACACGTTGGTTACACGGATTGGTATACACGGATCTCGTCATGAGATGTTATTCCTTATTCATGGTGTAGCTTGTACAAGACTTGTTTTCCCTTGTTATCTTGTGCATGTACAGACACTGATTCCCGGGGAGATTTGCTACCTTCCTAGGGAATCCTGTGCCATAGCGTACTATGATTGGATCTACTATACCAGTCGGGGGTTTGGGGAGTATTTTAGTGTAGATATGTGATCATACCCAACTATCCATGCATCATAGCTCACCCCACATCTCACGTCGGGTGCGGCCTGACCATCTCCATGCCTCATAGCTGTTACGTGTGATTAGCCTGACCTCTCCATGCATCATAGCTAACCAACGGTTAGCCTGACCTTCCATGAATCATAGCTAATCACATGTAACCAGCCTGATCAAGTTCCCAAGCCGATCACATGTTAAAGCTAGTACTCAACACACTTAGTCATAGGTTCTTGCTCATGGACATAATGTTTCTTTTCCTGCATTTACTTACAGTATTTCCAGTATTTCTCATTGTACATTCTCGTACTTATACATGCATCTGGTATGTTTCCATCTAGAACTGCTACATAGTTTATGTCATTTATATAGAACTGCTATTTAGAGATGTACTTTGCTCCTTCCTGACTGGAAAATATTTTTCCAAACTGTGACCTTAGTAGACTGGTTCCGACACACTTGGGGATTGGAAGTTAATGATTGCAGGTATGATTATGTTGTCTTTAGACTTGTGTTGTTTTCTTTTACTTCTTCAAATTCCTATCGTGCTGTAGTTGTGATTGAGTATGTTGTTGATATTTTTATAGTATCATCCGAGTCTCCTTATGGAGTTGGATACTAGCGTGAGATTGTTAGATAGTACTCGACCTAGACAGCGTTCTACCGCCGATGCTGCGGCGTAGGCTGGACGTACCCACGCATTCGTGCCCCTAAACCGGGTGCGGGTCGTGACAGTAGAACACCATCGAGCGTGAAATCGTAGACTTGTGGTTCCTGAGCGTGAAGTCATAGTTTTGTTGCCTCTCGAGCATAAAAGCTACTGAGCACAAAGGCATCCGGGCATAAAACCATAGACTTATAGCTGTCGAACGTAAAGCTGTAGATTCGTAGCCGTCGAGCGTAGAAAGCTCCTTTAGCGTAGAACTGTTTGATTTGTAGCTCCTGAAAAGAAAGTTTCTTCGAGCGTGAAGTTTACGGATCTGTTGCCTCTGAGCGTAAACTGAGTGCTACCGAGCGTGAGATCGATGATTTGTTATCTGCTGAGCGTAGAGTCGTAGGTTTGTGGCCTCTCGAGCATAAAGTCTACCGAGCACAAAGGCATCCGGGCGTAAAACCATAGACTTATAGCTTGCGAGCGTAAAAAACCGTAGATCCGTTGTTGTCGAGCGTAGAAAGCTCTTTTAGCGTAGAACCCGCTGAACCGTTTTGCACGAAAAACCTTTCGAATTCGCTGACTGTCCGTCTTCCAAGGGTAGTGGGCTGATGTAGCATCCAATCATAACCAATCTGCGAGATTTGGTTAGGGTTTCGAGGAGTTCGTCCGAGGATTCGAGGAGTCGACCCGGACTATATATACCCCAATATTTTTTTTTTTTTTAGAGAGAAACTTTTTATCTGTCTTCTGCGAAAGAGAGCTTTCGACTGTTCGAGTTTTTCTTCGTTCCTTCTCCGAGCACTTCGAGTCTTTCAGAAATGGCGCCGAAACAAACCCCCTCCGCTAAGGGAAAGAGCATAGGTTCTTTCTCTCATTTTTCTGCCCCAGCAAAGGGAGTCTCTGGTCGGGCAAGGCGAGCTTCCCTCCGAGCAAAGTATCCCGCCGACGAGTAGTGCACCCGGCCTTAGAGGTAGAGCCTTTAGGGTAACAAAAAATGACGAAAAATCCTTCGTACACGTTGAACGATACCGCGCTAGGTCATCTTCTGTGCTGATAGCCTCTTTGGAGGAAGATGATGCACGAAGGCATTTTCTTCTTCTACGCCCACATTTCTAATGTGCCAGCGTAAAGACTCTATATTTTCGTAGCCCTGAGCGTAAAAGCTTTGGCTACCGAAAGTTGGCGTATATCATAAAATTTGAGTTTTACGCCTGTGGAGGGGACTTCCGGTGTAAAATAACCAAATGGTTATGATCCTGCGTAGAGCACAGACTGTCGTTTCCTTGGTCTGTACGTTTGTGCAAGATTTGTAATGACATATTTTCCTTGCACTTTTGCAGTTGATCTGGGCGAGTCTCCACTGGCCGAGGTGATGGGCTCCGCTGCTGGGATGCTGCACTCGAACTACCTGGAGGATCTGTCCCACGTGGCATTTTCTATCTCCGGACCCCAGTATCCTGAGGAAAGGGGGATTTCTGATATCGGTTCTGGGCGAACGGACGCTGCTGAGCATGATTAATGGCGAGCCCCTGACCTACGTAGACGGGGAGCAGTACATAAAGCCGACTTTCCTCTTTGGGGACATGATTGATAAACAGTCCCAGACGAGGCCCAAGAGGGAGCCCTGGGTTTTCTCTGCCGGGAATTTGGTTTTGTATTTGCCAACGATGCCGAGGGATTATCCCATCTCGGCCTTCTTCCATGCGACGCATCCCAGGAAGATATCGTGGATGTTGACCCCTGATCTTCACGGTAAGCCGGGGAAGATCTTTTATCTCAAAGGAGCTGACCGGGGGTCGTTTGTCAGTCGCCCTTCCAGCTTTGTGACATTATTCCAGGGATTGTGCCCGGGTAGTGTCCCGAGTGAAGACAGCTCAGTGATCCAGCCGGTCCAATTGCCGACCTTCTGCAACGACTTCATAGGACGAGGCGGGGTATATCCCAAGGAGAATCCTCGATGTAATGGGTGGATCGCCCCAACAAACTCCCGATGGACATGCCTAATGGGCTGGGCCTTGAAGCACTTCCGGAGAGAGCTGGAGGTCATTGGGCTATACGCCGCTGTGAGTGCGACGAGCGTCGGGTTGCCTCCTAACCCTAACTTGTTCCTGGCGCTGATGGAGCGGTACATTCCGCTCACTGGGACCTTTGCCACTCCACTGGGGGAGTTGGGATTGGCGCTCCATGAGATGGCAGTTGTCTCAAGACTGCCAATGGAGGATACCCCCTATGAAGAGTATGTTCCCACTAATCGGGAGTTGGGGGATTTGGACCCTCGGGTGGCGGAAGTATATCAGGAGCTGATGTGTCAATACTTCACGTGTACCACTTTTTATAACGAGCCTTCTGATTTGGCTCATACCACCAAGTGGATGTCCAACCTCTTCTTTCACCGAGCTAGGGCTGCCAAGTCAGAGAAAGCCTCGGGGGGCAAAAATGAGCCCGTGAATTGTTTGGACGTGCTTAGCGCCCAGGTCGTCGAGGGTCTTATGGAGGAGGCTGCAGCTCCGGATCAGATTCTCGTCGAGGGGGTAAAAAAGTACCCCGAAGGCACTAAGGCCTGTAGTTACTTGAGGTGCTATCGCCGGCCTCTGTCTAAGGAAGCCCAGTTGGCTGGTTTCCTCTCCATATGGATGCGTCGAGTAGTAGTGCCTGGCACAGCGTCCGTGGACCGTATTCACCGGAATATCCTGTTGCTGGCAGTGCGCCTGGTGTTCGGGGCAAGACTGGGCTTATTTCCTGCCATGGTGTGCCATATACAGGCTGGCTTGAGAGCCATAACTGATGGGTTGCTCGTTGACGAAGCTCGGCATGAGAGTTTTCCCAGGGTGGAGTTACCATACCTATACTTGATGGGATGGTTAATTCTCCATAATCCCCGGGTGATGTCTTCTGGCTCCGGTAGCAGCTCGGAGGGTATATTCTTGCTGAATTACAAGGATTCCTCCTGGAATGTGAACACAGTCTTAGACTGTCGGCTGGTGTTGAACCTCAGCCACGGCTGAAAGATCCTCTGCATTGTCCCCTCCGTTCATCACAATCAATCAGGGGTGCGGCTTGAGGATTCAGGTGGAGAGAAGACCGACCTTTCCCCGGAAGCTTTTAACTGGTTGGTCTGTATTAGACCCTCCCATCTGTTGTATAGGAGCGAAGACCATTATTTCTTCGAGCCCTACTTGCCTAGTCGGTTTGTCCGACAGTTTGGGTACGATCAGTTGCACGTGGGCAATACCGTCACCAGCTTTAGGTCCAGGGGCGGACTCATTGATGGAGCCAGAGGGTAGCGGTATTTTCTCATGGGTTTTACGGGGGCAATCTTTATCGTGCCGGTCGTTACAACCTCCACGGAGCTCCGCATTCTCCATTCCTACGTCCAGTTCTATATGGCGATTAACACCTTCCATCATAATTTTGACACGCATGGAAGCTTCAAGGTGCCTTCTCCCAAGCCTGGGGGCAGAGTTGACGTCCCCTCGGTTTCTTCGGACGAGGGCGAGGAGTCTGGTACTCCGGATGAGCCTCTGGTGTCGGTGCCGAGGTGCGAAGTGCCTCTGCCTGCGGGGGCTTTGGTAGTCTCTTCTGGGAAGCGACGGGCTTCTGCTCCGAAAGAAGTTTCTTTTCGTAAGAGGAGGAAGGAGGCAGTTGCTCGTCCTCTCCGTATTCTTGGTATTGAGGCTCCCGGGAATGAGCCTGCCTTTCCCCATATTAGGGATGATTCTTTGGCTGAAGGTTCCTCTCCTTTTAGAGAGGGACCTTCTACAGTTCCGGCCGGCGGCGTCGGAGAATCCTCGCTAGAGGTCGCTATCGTGGCTGCTGCTCCAGGTAGTGGAGCGAGGTTGCCTGTGTGGCCGAGGCAGATAGGAGAATCTTTCCCGAGGTCAGCAGCGGGAAAAACTCCCGTCGTGTCAGCGAGCACGTCTGGCGAGATTCCAGCTGATGAACCTCGACCGCGTCTCGGTGGAGGCTTGACGGAACTCTTGGTGATGTCGGTCGGCCCACCTCCTTCTCCAGGAATGACGGTTCGTAATGCATCATTAAGGCGTGGTTTAGCTACCTCGGGTGCGGATGTGTCGTATATGCCGTTGGTTCCGAGTAAATGTCGTCTTTATGTCTCCTTTTAGAAAGATTATCATCATACTGATATTAACTTTCTTGTCCTCTTTTCAGGGGATAGCGCCCACGGGGAGTATGGTGTTGAAGTGCATTCTGGCTCCGCTCGGGCTCCTGACGATGATACGGAGGCGTCCGACTTCGATGAGGAAGTGGCTTCGGGGGCCAGTACGCCTGGGGCAGTTTCATCACCTCAAGAGGAGGATGAACCCGTCGTTATGACCTTGCCTCTTGTGAGTGTGGCGATGACTTTGACCGCCGTTGCCGTACCTTCTTCGATCACGCCATGCGTCGATGCGACGCCTGTGGCCACCTCATCTGCAATTATCCCTGGAGAGGGACTTGCTGATATTGTGGCCGCTCCCGACGCCCAGTCGAACCTAGTTGCGTTGACCGAGCAACATACCAGCCTCTTCTACACCGGTTTGAGAACGATAATATCAATGGTGTTAGCGAAGAGTCTAGATTTTGCACGTCGGAAGAAGACTTCTCTTGCTTCGATCGGGGTCATCAGGGAGCTCGGCAATTCTGGGGTAGCCGATGCCCTGGAGGCGGTGGTTAATGGGTTAGAGCAACCCATTACTGAATACTCACAGCTGACTCGGGGCAGCCTCGATGCTGATGTTCAGGCTCAGTTCGACCTCATGACTGTGCAGCTTGCTACAAAGCTGGAGGGCCTAGACAACTCCATCCAGAAGCATAAGCTGGAGATGGATAGGAGAAAAGCTGTCGTGGAAGAGGCTCTTGCTGTTGAGACGCAGTGTCGATCCGAGCATGAAGGGAATGCGGCGAGGGTCTCCAAGCTGAAGGAAAAACTCGCTCGGGCAGAGGAGTGGGCTTCTCAGTCGCTGGCGGGTCTAGAGGTAGCAGCTGGTCGTCTGAGCGCAGTGCGACAGGATTTGGACCGTGCAGAAGCTGCTCGTGCGTGCTGTCTTCGGGTGAAGGCCGATCTGACCCTTACGAATACTCCGGAGGCACGGCTGGAGCAGGCTCGCATCGACGCCTTGGCTCTTAGGAATGAGAGGATAGCTGCACTGGAGTGGTTAATTCGCCATCTGACTACTCCGCCATTATGATGTATCCTTTTCCTTTTTGCTTGCCTAGATGTAATTCTGCCTCCCTTTTGAGAATAAATAAAGGCGACTCCTTTCTGACTTTTGTGGACCCGTCATTTCGGAATGTAAATAACAGTTTTTAGGCGAGAGTAATATCAGAGGTAGTATGGACATGATAAACTCTCGATAACCTTTTAGCGGGACATCTATTCAGAGGCCTTACGGACATGATAGAGTGTAACCCAACTAATTGCGTTTTGAAAGTAGTTTTGTCAGAATCGAGATCCTCGCTATATTCCACTCGAGCGGGGGAGATTAAGCATAGTACCTCTTCAGGAATTTACCGTTGATAGGAGCCATTAACAGGTCTCCGTTAGGCTGGGCTAACCTGTAAGCGCCATTCGAGAACATTGTCTCGATCACATAAGGGCCTTCCCACTTGGGCTGGAATTTGCCTTTACTTCTGTGAGTAAGAATCATCGGCCTTCTTACGGCTAGAACTAGCTCACCGACTTTGAACACCCTTTCCTTCACTTTATGATTGAAAGCTCTGGAAATACGTGCTTGGTAGAGCGTGATGCGCTGTTGAGCTTGGAGGCGTTTCTCGTCTAATCTTTCCAGCTCTTAGAGCCTTAACAGGTCATTCTTTTCTCGAGTCAGCTCATTAGTTACGGCTATCCTGAGCGACGGGATCTGGATTTCAATGGGGAGAACTGCTTCGCTCCTGTAGACCAGCAAGAACGGGGTGCAGCCTGTCGGCGTCCGTACCGTTGTGCGGTATGCTCAGAGACATTCGCCCAGCTTCTCGTTCCAGTCTTTTTTGTTTGAAGAGACGAATTTCTTCAAGAGTTTGATAATGGTTTTGTTGAAAGCTTCTGCCAAACCATTAGCAGCTGGGTAGTATGCCGTAGAGGCAATATTGCGTATTTAATTTTTATCGCAAAACGGATGAAACGCTTGGCTGATGAACTGAGGCCCATTGTCGTGAATTATCCTCCGGGGTACCCCGAAGCGATAAATGACATGATGCTTGATGAAGCTGATCACATTAGATGCCTTTACCTCAGCGAGAGGGATTGCCTCTGCCCATTTGGAGAAGTAATCCGTGATGGCCAGTATGAACTGGTGACCCCTGGAAGAAGATGAGTGAATAGGGCCGATGATATCCATACCCCATGCTTCGAAAGGCCAGGATGCGACCGTGGGACATAGATGTTCGGACGGTTGATGTATGAAGTCGGCATGAAATTGACAGGCTCTGCAATATCTTGCATACCGTATTGCATCTGCGATCATAGTAGGCCAGTAATAGCCCATTCTCCTGATACGATCCTGTAGCTTAGGACCGGATTGATGCGCTCCGCATACGCCGTCGTGAGCTTCATGGATAATCTGCTGTGCTTCGTCGCTAGAGAGGCATCTCAATAGTAATCCGTCGTAGGTCCAGCGATATAGGCTTTGTGAAGATGCATCGAAGTAGAAGCGTAGTGATCGTCTCTTGAGGGATACTGCTTCTTTGGGGTCCTCCGGCAAGATTCTGTATGCCACAAAATCTATGAAGGTACTTGTCCAATCTCTCGTAGGAGGATCGGTGTTGACAGCGTAGCTGCGTTCTATGTGATAGCTGTTTTTCACACAGAACAAGTCTCTATTAAGAAGGATTACCGAATCCTACCTTCTTACGGGAGTAGCTAAATCTGCCGCTAAACTGGCTAGGGCATCAGCTTCCAGATTCTGAGATCGAGGTACATGCTCTAGGAAGAACTCCTTGAATGTCATAGCTATCTCGACCATCGCTTGGTGATAGGGGATGAGGTCAGGATTCCGGACTTCATGTATTCCCCTGACTTGATTGACGATAAGTAGAGAATCACCGAAAGCTTCCAGGGACTCTATCCCCAGTTCTTTAGCAACTTGGAGCCCTATTAGTAGGGCGTTGTACTCCGCCACTTTGTTGGAGCAGGGCTCGCTAAGAGAATATGCTCGGTAGATGATGAGCTGATCAGGGGCGACCAGGATGACTCCTACTCCCGAAACGATGTTTCCCTTAGGACCGGTTCTGGAGGCGCCGTCGAAGAACAGTTGCCATGCGTCACCTTTCATTACGGAATTACATTCTGCAACTTCGTCGAGAATGTCTTCGTATAATTTGGAGGTCTCCGGGATCGGGTGAGTAGGTAGGAAGTCGGCCAGCACTTGGCCTTTGATGGACTTCTGCGGTACGTATACCATGTCATATGGTGTTAACAGCATCGCCCAAGTTGCGAGTCGGGAATTAAGAACGCTCGGCTTGCTCATCAGTACTCGAAGAGGGTTAATCCTGGAGATGATGTGGATAGTCTGGCCGGTAACATAGTGCCGCATCTTTTGGATAGCGAACATCAGAGCCAAGCATTCTTTCTCCACTGGATTGTACCGGTGTTCGGCTCCGACCATCATCCTGCTGAGGTAGTAGATAGCCTGTTCATGCCCTACATCGTTCTTCTGTGTGAGAAGAGCTCCTAGCGGATGATCCATTGCTCGGACGTACAGCAAGAACGGTTTTCCCATAACAAGAGGCACCAGAATTGGTGGACTGGTGAGGTAGCGCTTGATATCTCTGAACGCTTGCTGGCAGGTTTCGTCCCATACGAAGGATACACCTTTCTTCATGAGATGAGAGAAGGGCTGACATCTCCCCGAGAGGTTGGATATGAATCGCCGGATGTAAGCCAGACGTCCTTGAAATCCCCTGAGTTCCCTCAGATTATGGGGCGGTCACATTTCCACGATTGCCTGGACTTTATCAGGGTCCACTTGGATGTCTTTGGCGGTAATAACAAATCCCAGGAATTTGCCACTAGATACACCCAGAAAGGACTTCTTAGGGTTCATCTTGAGTTGATGTTGGCGCATTAACTCGAATACCGTCCTCAGGTCTTGAATGTGATTGCCTTTGAGGCAGCTCTTGACGACTATATCGTCCACGTAATATTCCACTATTTTGCGTAAATGCTCGTGGAATGTGTTACTCATAGTTCGTTGGTATGTAGCCCCGGCGTTCATCAATCCGAAGGGCATGACCGTGTATCAATATACTCCCAATGGTATCCGGAAGGCGGTGTGCTTCTCGTCTTCAGGATGCATCTTGATCTGATTGTACCCTGAGAACCCGTCCATGAAAGACATGCGTTCAAAGCTGCAGGTGTTGTCGATCATGATGTCCATGATGGGAAGAGGGAATTTATTCTTGGGGCAGGTCGCATTCAGATCTCGGTAATCGATGCAGATACGTACCTTTCTATTTTTCTTTATGACTGGGACAACATTGGCGACCCAGTCGGGATGTTGTTCTTCCCGGATGAAACCGCAGGCTATCAACTTCTTGACTTCAGCTTCAATGGCGTCCATCATATCTGGGCGGAACCGGCGTTGGTGCTGCTTTACTGGCTTCGAATCGGTCAATATATTGAGCTTGTGAGTAGCTACTTTCGGGTTCAGGTCTGGCATGTCCTCATAATTCCATGCAAAAACGTCGATGTATTCCTTTATCAGCTGTATAACTTCTTCCCTTTCAGCCGGGGGAAGGTTGTTACTGATAAATATTGGCTTCGGCGAAAGTTCACCCCCAACATTGATCTGGATAACTTCATCTTTGGTGGAAGGTTCTCTTTGCTCGAAGCAGAATTCCCACTGTGTATCCATTTGCTGAGCCCAAGAGTCATTCTCAAACGGCTCCGAATCCTGCTCATCTGCTCCTGAGGGATCTGTCACCACCATATTTACTGATAGTATTTGTTCGAGAGCATCAGGTGAGTCGGGGGGCGACGAGCCGTTCTGGGAAGAGGAAGAGATGTCCTCGTCTAACTTAGAAGTCGCAAGGGCGGTGGCATATCCTAATTCGAAATGGGTCTGTTGATAGCGGGTGTTGCCGCGCGGCGGCGTTCGTCTGCCTCTTCCTTAGTTGAGGCATGGCTTTCACTTTAAGTCGTAGCCCATGTTTTGCATGATCTTCAATGCTTGAGGGCTGTATCGGTGAACCTGTATTCTCCCAGTATCGTTGTTGAAAGGATCTTCCTGGGCAGTCGGTTGATTGCGCACGCGGCCGAAGACTATCGAACGCTAGCTGCTGCAGGTAGGTGGGACGATGAGGGTAGAATCCTCGTGTGGCCCATATGTCGCGACGACATTGGACGATGATGCCTCTTCCCAGACATACGGATGGTAGGAGTTTATAGCTTCCAAGAATTTTTGTGCTATTGGTTCTACTTCGTCATGGGGAGTGGTCTATATACTTGCTCAGAGGTGATATGGACATGGCAATTTTTGTGGACTTAACATTACTGGCGTACATTAGAATTTAAGTACGAATGTTAAGTGTAGACGACAATCGATATCAGAGGTAATATGGACATGATAATTGATGGCCGAAAGTTTATTCAGAGGTAATATGAACATGATAAACTTTGTGATTGTGACTCCATCGGGGAGGGAGGCACATATCTACTCAGAGGTAATATGGACATGGCAATTTTTGTGGACTTAACATTACTGGCGTACTTTAGAATTTAAGTACGAATGTTAAGTGTAGACGACAATCAATATCAGAGGTAATATGGATATGATAATTGATGGCCGAAAGTTTATTCAGAGGTAATATGAAAATGATAAACTTTGTGATTGTGACTCCATCGGGGAGGGAGGCACATATTTGCTCAGAGGTAATATGGACATGGCAATTTTTGGGGACTTAACATTACTGGCGTACTTTAGAATTTAAATACGAATGTTAAGTGTAGACGACAATCGATATCAGAGGTAGTATGGACATGATAATTGATGGCCGAAAGTTTATTCAGAGGTAATATGAACATGACAAACTTTGTGATTGTGACTCCATCGGGGAGGGAGGCACATATCTGCTCAGAGGTAATATGGACATGGCAATTTTTGTGGACTTAACATTACTGGCGTACTTTAGAATTTAAGTACGAATGTTAAGTGTAGACGACAATCGATATCAGAGGTAATATGGACATGATAATTGATGGCCGAAAGTTTATTCAGAGGTAATATGAACATGACAAACTTTATGATTGTGACTCCATCGGGGAGGGAGGCACATATCTGCTCAGAGGTAATATGGACATGGCAATTTTTGTGGACTTAACATTACTGGCGTACTTTAGAATTTAAGTACGAATGTTAAGTGTAGACGACAATCGATATCAGAGGTAGTATGGACATGATAATTGATGGTCGAAAGTTTATTCAGAGGTAATATGAACATGACAAACTTTGTGATTGTGACTCCATCGGGAAGGTAGGCACATATCTGCTCAGAGGTAATATGGACATGGCAATTTTTGTGGACTTAACATTACTGGCGTACTTTAGAATTTAAGTACGAATGTTAAGTGTAGACGACAATCGATATCAGAGGTAATATGGACATGATAATTGATGGCCGAAAGTTTATTCAGAGGTAATATGAACATGACAAACTTTGTGATTATGACTCCATCGGGGAGGGAGGCACATATCTGCTCAGAGGTAATATGGACATGGCAATTTTTGTGGACTTAACATTACTGGCGTACTTTAGAATTTAAGTACGAATGTTAAGTGTAGAAGACAATCGATATCAGAGGTAATATGGACATGATAATTGATGGCCGAAAGTTTATCCAGAGGTAATATGAACATGACAAACTTTATGATTGTGACTCCATCGGGGAGGGAGGCATATATCTGCTACTCTGCCGTAGTGACTGTTCCCTTTTTTTTTTATAGACGTAGAGTGATAACCTTGGCATCGATTAATTCCTGAATTCTCCTTTTTAGCACATAGCAGGCCCTCGTAGGGTGATGAGTGTACCGATGGAAGAGGCAATAATCTGGGTCATCGATTCTGTCGGCCCTCTCAGGATATCTGATGTCGGGTAGCTGGAGCTTACGTTCCTTCCTTAATATATTGAAGATTTCGATTATGTCATCTTTTTTGAAGGAGAAAGTTCCTTTTGGTCGTGGGGCTTTTGATGCCCGAGTTTTACGATCTTCCGGGAAGATAGCCGTTGTTGCGCCATCTTCGGATCCTGTGGACATTCTGCCCCTAGCCTTGGACGCTGCCTTGTTTCGTCGAGGTGAGTTACATCCAGACACGCTGTGGTCCCTGGTCGTAGAAACTGATTCAGCAGGAGTTGTCTCTGGTCGTACAGGATTAGATTTTGAAGTTTTGGGATTAGCAGCATATCCCAATCCGAAACGAGCTTGCTGATGGCGAGAATTACCCTGCAATGGTGTTCGTCTACCCTTTCCATAGTTGAGGCCTTGCTTTGATTTCAGATCATAACCCATGTTTTGTATATTCTTCAAAGCTTGTGGGCTATACATGTGGATTTGTATTTTCCCACTCTCAGGCTCGCGGAATTCTTCCTGTTCAACCGGACCGTTCTGCTTGTGTTTGAAGATTATTGGATGCTGATTGCCGTGGGTAGGAGAGACAATAAAGGCATCATCTTCATATGGTTCATTCATCATAATGACATTAGATGTTGATACATCTTCCCATACGATCTCCCCCCATTTGATGGTCAGGGGTTCTAAAACCTGTTTATGGCTCCTGTCTTTGTCTTTTTGGATTAGACGGGTACGCAGGTCAAGAGGATTTGCCGAAGAGGAAGATGAAGGCTTGTATCTTCTATCCCCCTGAGCAGGTACGCGGAGACTGGGCACCCCAATTTTCCCTATACTACCTGTATACAACAGGTTGGCCATTTGGGCGGCGGATAATCCCCTGGGAGGGTGTCTTTCCGTAATCTGAGCTTGTTTTACGCCAGGGGACTGTGCCTGTCGTAAATTGGAGATTCGCTCAGAGTGGCGTAAGGCTGAAGTGGTCCTCAGCTGGCCGTCGATTTCCCGCGTAATTCGGAGGGTAGGCAGATTGCTCCTTCGCTGGCGTAACGGCCGAGGAGTCGAGTATTCCGCTGCCTGCTTCCCTTCGCGGAAATCATGGCATTCACCTGGTTCCTTGTAGAGGTCAGATATTGTCTGTCCTGGCGCTGAGGTATCACCAGAAGTTTGGTCTGTACCGCGCGTAGCGGGAGACTGGTTCCTACTCGTAGAGCGCAGCGGATACTTCAGGGTTAGCGCTGAGGCTTTGCCCGAAGTTTTGTCTGTACCGTGCATAGCGGGAGACTGATTTCTGCGCGTAAAGCACAGTGGGTACTCCTGGGTTAGCGCTGAGGCTTTGCCCAAAGTTTTGTCTGTACCGCGCGTAGCGGGAGACTGATTTCTGCGCGTAAAGCGCAGTGGATACTCCTGGGTTAGCGCTGAGTCTTTGTCCGAAGTTTTGTCTGTACCGCACGTAGCAGGAGACTGAATTTTATGTGCGGGGCACGGAGGGAGCGATGCTACCACCTCATTGGTCGGAGAGATCGGAGAGATCGGAGAGTCCACAGGAACGGCGGAGGATGTCTTGGGCATCCACACTTTGCGCAGCTTCCTGTTGTCTCGGACGGAGAGAGAGTGAAAGCTACCCCCAGTCCAAAGCATATCTTCGTAGGCAGACTGGTCGAATTGGACGACCAGTGTCTTCTTTACGGAGCCCACGGATACCGCATCGTGTTGAGCAATTACTTCCTCGTCAGAAGAGAAAGACGTCCCCAGCAGAGTCCCTCTTGTTTATGGTATTAAACGAAAGAATGAAAGTGTATTTCAATGACAGGGTTTATACAAGACCCGTGCCCTTTGGTTTACAAACAAACTTGTATAATTCGATCCTATACGAGGATGCGGAAGTACAATTTATTTAATCTGGGTATAAATTGCTATAGGTGTCTGATCTGCAGTCGATCACTTTAGCCCTTGGCTACACGATGTTGAAGAAGTGCCGTGGGAGACGGGTAGCGGCCTCGAAGGCTGCGAAGGAGGGTGGATGCACGGTGCCACAGCCGTCGACCCCTACTCTTTGCCTAAGCTTCGGACTCTTCTCTCCTTCTCCTTCTCTCTCTCTCTCTCTCTCTTTTTTCTACCAATTCTCTGACTTGGTTCGATCTTCCAAATTGTCGACCTTGTTCTCCATTGATAGGGGTCTCTATTTATAGAGTTTTGGTGACAGTGACCACTCCGTTGGTGTAACAACCGAGGAGTGGACAGTACATCACCCTTTTATACAACGGTTAAAATAACCAATGCCTGCGCATAAATGACCTTTTGAGTGAGCATGTGACACGTGTCCAACTAAGGGGACAAAACGCGTATATCTGCTACGAGGATCACGGCGTAGAAGCCACGTAGGTAGGTATCCCTTGTGTAGAAGAGGTTGGCGTAGAAGCCAAATGACTGTCACCTCTGGCGTAGAAGCCAAAATAGGCATAGAAGCCGAACAGGCGTAGAAGCCGAATGGGCATAGAAGCCGAATGGGCATAGAAGTCGAACAGGCATAGAAGCCGAACAGGCATAGAAGCCGAATGATCGTAGAGACTGAGTGGGCGTTTGAAGCCGAATGAGCACAGATCCTGGATGGACATAGAAGCCGCTGCGTACCGTGCCAGAGTGTTGATGTGGACGTCTTCGCCGGAATTACGGCTTTCAAAGGTGTAATCAAATCTCTTACAGAGATTTGCCACCATCCTGTGCATTAAATATGGAGACGTGTTTTGAAGGTCTGCAGCCCTTCTGTGCATCCGTCGTAGAGACGTGTCTTGAGAGAAACTGTCACCGCTCTGTGCAATTTGACATAGAGACGTGCCTCGGGTCCTGTACAAAGTACAGCTTTTGACGTGGTAGGCGGTTTGTCTACTGCGGAGCGTAAAACAGCTTATGTTTGTCTGTGTAAAACAAGGTGGCATATTCCTTTGTACGTGAAAGAGCGGTTTACGCTGGGGGGACTTTGGTAACCGACGGTTTGGTAATATTTTAACCAAATCCTCTGCATTAAATGCCGAGATCCGCCATCACACTGTGGATGCGTCCCGAGGGATCTGCCATCGTTTCCAGCCGTCGTCTGGGTAGCCGTGCAGCACTTTTTGTCAGGAGTCAGAGGCCAGGTTCACTGCGTGACTTGACAAGTTCATTTCGGGGAAAATGAAGCATTCCTCGTACACATTAATGTTGCTTTGAGAGCGGCTGAGTTTTACGCCATGGAGGCGATGAAGAACTCTGTCTTACGCTGGAGCGGCCTGGACGTACTGCACTTACGCGGATGGTCCTTTGAGCTTACATTTTATGCTGTATTTTAGCAAAAAAAGCTCTGTTGCACGCTTGATGGCTCTGAAGGCATCAAGAGGCTGCGTAGATCCTCCCAGCGTATTTTTTATGCTTTTACACCAGAGGAAACGTAGTTTCAGGAGTAGGAATTGTCCTGGTTACTCCTGATAAACTCGTCATCTATCGAGCATATTAACTTAGGGAGCCCTGTTCCAATAATGTCGTAGAGTACAATCGGGCTCCAAGTCGCTAAAGAGTTGGGCGTCGAATCTCTGGAAGCTTTTGGTGATTATCTGCTGATTGTCAATCAAGTCAGAGGAATATATGAAGTCCAGAATCCAGACCTCATCCCCTATCACTGAGCAACGGTCGAGATAGCTATGACATTCAAAAGATTCTTCCTAGAACATGTGCCTCGATCTCAAAATCTAGAAGCTGATGCCCTAGCCAGTCTAGCTGCAGATTTAGCTATTCCTATAAGAAGGCAGAATTCGGTGATCCTTCTTAACAGAGATTTGTTCTGTATAAAAAAAACTTTCACATAGAATGCAGCTACGCTGTGAACACCGATCCTCCTGAGAGAGACTGGAGAAGTCCCTTTATAGATTTCGTGGCATATGGAATCTTGCTGGAGGACCCTAAAGATTCAATATCCGTCAAAAGATGATCATTATGCTTCTACTTTGATGCGTCTTCACAGTGTCTATATCGCCGGACCTACGATGGACTGCTATTGAGATGCCTCTCCGATAACGAGGTACAGCGGACTATCCGTGAAGCTCACGACGGTGTATACGGAGCGCACAAACCCGGTCCTAAGCTACAAGATCGGATCAGGAGGATGGGCTATTACTGGCCTACTATAATCGCAGATGCAATAAAGTATGCAAGATAATGCAGAGCCTGTCAGGTTCATGCAGACTTTATACGTCAACCTTCTGAACCTCTACATCCTACGGTTGCTTCCTGGCCTTTTGAAGCATGGGGTATGGATATCATTGGTCCTATTCACCCGTCTTCTTCCAGAGGTCACCGGTTCATACTGGCCATCACGAATTACTTCTCCAAATGGGCAGAGACGATCCCTCTTGCTGAGGTGAAGACGTCTAATGTGATCAGCTTCATCAAGCATCATGTCATTTATCATTTTGGGATTCCTCGAAGGATAATTTATGATAACGGGCCTCAATTCATCAGCCAAGCGTTTTATCTATTTTGCGATAAAAATTGGATACAAAATGTGGCCTCTACGGCATATATTCCTGCTGCTAATGGTTTGGCGGAAGCTTTCAACAAAACTATTATCAAACTCTTGAAGAAGTTCGTCTCTTCGAACAAGAGAGATTAGAATGAGAAGCTAGGTGAATGTCTCTGGGCATACCGCACAACGGTACGAGCACCGACGAGTTGTACCCCCTTCTCATTGGTTTATAGGAGTAAAGCAGTTCTCCCCATTAAAAGCCAAATTCCGTCACTCAGGATAGCAGTGGCTAATGAGTTGACGCAGGAAAAGAATGACCTGTTAAGGCTTCAAGATCTAGAAGGATTGGACAAGAAACACCTTCAAGCTCAACATCGCATCACGTTCTACTAGGCACGCATTTCCAGAGCTTTTAATCAAAGACTAAAGGAAAGAGTATTCAAAGTTGGTGAGCTAGTTCTAGCCGTAAGAAGGCCAATGATCATCACTCACAAGAGTAATGTTAAATTCCAATCCAAATGGGAAGGCCCTTATGTGATCGAGACGACATTCTCAAATGGCGCTTACAGACTAGCCAAGACCAATGGAGACCTGTTGATGGCTTCTATTAATGGCAATTTCCTGAAGTGGTACTATGCTTAACCTCCTTTGCTCAAATGGAGTATGGTGAAGATCTCATTCTGACAATACTACTTCCAAAACAAAACTAGTCGAAGCATATGCTATCACGTCCATATAACCTCTGATTAGATATGTTTAACTAATTTGAAACTTAAAGACCTATCACGTCCATATTACCTCTGATAGTATTTTGTGTAAAAATTTTAGTCGGAGCATATTCTATCACGTCCATATGACCTCTGAATAGATATGTCTTACTGAAGCTTACCGAGAGTATATCACGTCCATATTACCTCTGATATCATTTTCACCCAAATCTGTCATTTATATTCCAAAATGATGGGTCCATAAAGTCAGATAAAAGCCTCTTTACTATTCCCAAAAAGAGCAAAATTATATTGAAAAGCAAAAAAAGTACATCATTTGGGGGGAGCGGTTAGGTCGCAAATCTGCTGCGCCAGAGTAACCATTCTCTCATCCCTGGAGTTCATGACGTCGGCGCGAGCCCATTCCAACCTTGCCGTATCATTGTTCAAAGCAGATAGCTCAGACCGAGTACGTACAAAATTTGCATGGATGACACCCACATGTGTCAGGTTCTGCTGAGCAGTCTCCCTTCGATCCTTCAGCATATCTCGGGTTGCCGACAAAGAGAGAGCCTTCGCCTCTGCTTGAACGAGCTCATCTTTTAATCTGTAGACCCTCGCTACCTCTTTCTCATATTCGACTTTGCACTGGGTCATTTCGGGAATGACATACTCCAATTCCACTCGCTCATGATCCATCTCCTGCTGTTGAGCCTCGATGGACTTATTCAGAGATTCCATTTGCCCAGCAAGCTCTGCAGTCAAGGAGTCATACCTAGCTTGAACGAGACCGTCAATGCTGCCTCGAGATAGCTGCAGATAGTCGTTAATGGGTTATTCCAAACCATTAACTATCTGCTCCAGCATGTCAGCTCTTTCAGCATCGTCGAAGCTTTTGATCGGCACTATCACAAACTGGGAGGACCTCCTCAGAGCCTCGAATCTTATATTCTTCTCCAACACCATTGATATTAGCATTTTCAAGGTGGTATAGAAGATACTAGTATATTGCTCAGTCAGCATGGCTAGATCCGAATGGACGCTGGGAGTGGCTGCAATATTGGCGAACCTCCCTCCAGGAACGACCGCAGACGATGTTGCCACGACCGTCGCCTCAACAGATGGTGCGACAAAAGAAGATACGCCAACAACGGTTGAAGTGACCGGCGTACTCAAAGGAGGCATTGTCATAGTGACAGGCTAATCCTCCTCTCGAAATATCAGAATCGTTTCGGGCGAACCGGCACCAGAAAGTGTTTTCTCTTGGAAGTCGAGCACCTCCATGTCATCGCCAGGGGTTGTCACAGAGCCAAAAGGCGCGTCAATACTGCCCTCCCCATAGATGTCTTCCCCTGAAAAGAAGACAGAAAAGTTAATATCGACATGATGTTAGTTTTTCAAAAAATGGGCATAAAAATGATATTTACCTATGGCCGATGGTATATATGTCGCGTCTGCAGCCAGTACAGCTAAATCATTTCTTAATGATGTTAAACGAGCTGTCATACTTGGAGAAGGGGGTGTACTAATTGGCAGCGGCAGGTATTCTTCTGAATCTTCACCCAGATCCAATCGAGGTTCACCAGGTGGAATCTCGCTGGGTATACTTACAAACACGGCAGGGGTTTCTCCCGTTGCTGGTCTGGATAAAGATATCCTTATTTGGCTCGGCCTCGTGGGCGATCTCGTACCACTACCTGAAGGGGTAGCAGCGACAGCAGCCTCAAGTAGGGATCCTCCGGCACCGCCAGCCGAAATTATGGAGGTTCCCTCTCCAAAAGGCGAGGAACCTCTAATCGAAGAATCATCCCTAACAGGGGAGACAGCAGGTTCACTCTTAGGAACCTCAGGGTGGGAAGTCCTGACAGGACGACTAACCGTCTTCTTCTTCTTGCGAGTGAAAGTCTCCTTCAGAACAGAAGCCCTTCGCTTACCAGAGATGACCAGAGGCCCTACAGGCGGAGGTATGTCACCCCTCGATACCGCCAACAGAGGCTCATCTGGGTTGACAGAATCCTCACCCTCGTTAGAGGAGATCGAGGGGATTTAGTCTCTTCCTGCGGACTTAGAGGAGGGCATCCTAAAACTTCCACGCATATCAAAATCATGATGGAAGGTATTGGTTGCCACATAAAACTGGGCATACGAGTGGAGGATACGTAGCTCCGTGGAGAGTGAAATAATAGGCACGGTAAAAATTGCTTCAGTGCAACCCATGATGAAGTATCGCCATCCTCTCGCTCCATCAATAAGTCCACCCCTGGACTTGAAGCTGGTAACGGCATTGCCCACATGCAATTGGTCATACCCAAACTGCCTGGCAAATCGACTAGGCAAGTAGGGTTCCAAGAAGCATTGGTCTTTACTTCTGTACAGTAAATGGGAAGGTCTAATGCAGACCAACCAATTAAAAGCTTCAGGAGAAAGAACGGTTTTCTCGTCGCCTAAATCCTGAAGTCTGTGCCCCTGTTGATTGAGATGTATAAAGGGGACAATACAAAAAAGCTGGATCCAGCTGTGACTAAAATTTAGTGCCCGCCGATAGTCTAAAACTGTGGTCACATTCCAGGAGGAATTATTATAATTCAGCAAGAAAGAACCCCCCGAGCTACTGTCAGAGCCGGGAGACATCACCCTGGGGTTATGAAGAATTAACCATCCCATCAAATACAGGTAAAGTAATTCTACCATGGAAAAGCTATCACGTTGAGTTTCATCGACAAGCAGCCCACCAGTAATGGCCCTCAGGCCATCTTGTATGCGGCACACCATGGCAGGGAGCAAACCCAGTCTTGCCCCAACACCAGACGCACTGTAGGCCATAAGGTGTTGCGGTGAATACGGTCCGCAGATACAATGCCGGGTACTACCAGTCGGCACAGCCATATAGAGAGAAAGCCAGCCAGTTGAGCTTCCTTGGACAGAGGCCTGCGGCAATGCCTCAAACAACTGTAGGCCTTAGTGCCTGCAAGATATTTCCCTATCCCTTCGTCGAGAATCTGATCTGGAGCCCCAGCGTCTTCCATAAGATCATCGACTACCTGAGCACTAAGCACGCTCAAAAATCTCAGAGGCTGATCCTTGCTATCCAAGACTTTCTCTGGCTTAGCAGCCCAGGCCCGGTGAAAGAAGAGGTAGGACACCCACTTTTTGGTATAATCTAAATCTGAAGGCTCATTATAAAAGGCGGTGTAAGCAAGATAGTGCCACATGAGCTCCTGGTACACTGCCACTACCCGAGGGTCTGAATTCCATAGCTCCCGGTTGGTGGGAACATACTCTTCATAAGGAGTATCCCCCATTGGCAGTCTCAAAATCTCTGCCATCTCGTGGAGGGCCAATCCCAACTCCCCTAGTGGAGTGGTGAAAGTCCCGGTGAGCGAGATATATCGCTCAATCAGAGCCAGAAACAGGCTGGAGTTGAGAGGTAACACAACACTGGTAGCACTCACAGCTTCGTACAGACCAATGCTCTCCAACTCGGTCTAAAAATACTTCAGGGCCCAGTCAGCTAAACGAGCCCATCAAAGATTTGTAAGGGTGATCCACCCATTGGTCCGAGGATTAACCTTGGGGTATACTCTTCCATGCCCCATAAAATTATTACATAATGTCGGTAATTGGACCGGTTGGAGCAGTTAACTGTCTTCACTCGAGACACTGCTCGAATACAATCCTCTGAATGGCATCACAGAGCCGGAAGGGCGGCTGACAAATGACCCTTGGCCGGATCCTTTCTGATAGAATATCTTCCCCGGTTGGCCGTGAAGATCGGGAGTCAGCGTCCATGACATCCTCCTGGGATGTGTGGCATGGAAGAATACCGAGATAGGGTAGTCTCTTAGCATCTTGGGCAGATACATGACCAAGCCCCTGGTTGGGAAAACCCAGAGTTCTTTCTTGGGCTTCGTCTGGGACTGCTTGTCAATCATGTCCCCGAAGAGAAAAGCCGATTTTATATATTGGGCCCCGTTTATGGACGTCAGGGGCTTTCCGTTGATCATGTTCAACAGTATTCGCCTGCCTTGAGACGATATCAGGATTCTCCTTCCTTCAGGATACTGGGGTCGGGAGATAGGAAATGTTACGTGGGATAAATCCTCCAGGTAGTTGGAATACAGCATATCGGCAGCAGAACCCATCACCTCGGCCAGTGAAGACATATGCAAGTTAACTACAAACTACAAGAAAAATACGTCAGTTTCTATACTAGACATTACAATCTTGCAGCATATGCCAAAAGACAACAGTCTGTGCTTTACGCTAAGACTGTAAAAACTTGATCTTTTATGCTGGAATCTTATTCCAAGGCATAAAATTCAAGATTGGCAGTATACACAAAAAATCTGACAGTCTGTGTTTTACACTAGACTGCCAAAATTTGAATTATTATGCCAGAATTTTCATCCAGAAGCGTAAAACTCAAATTTTATAGTATACACCAAGTTTCGACAGTCAAATCTTTTACGCCCGACAGAAGAAATATGGAGTTTTTATGCTGACACATTAGAAATATGGGCGTAAAAGATGAAACATCTTTGTACATCATCTTCCGCGAAGAGGCTATCAGCACAGGAAATGACCTAGCGCGTTCACGTACAACATGTGCGAAGGATTTTCATCATTCTTATCGTCCCAAAAGCTTTACCTTTAACGCCTGGTGCGCAGCTCGTCGGTTGGACACTTCATTCAGAATGAAGATCGCCTTGCCCGACGGAAGTCGCTCTTGCTTGGGCAGAGGAGCGAGAAGAAGAGTCGACCTTATTTCCCTTAGAAGAAGAGATCGGTTTTGGGCCATTGCTGAAAACTCAGAATGCTCGGAGAGGAAACGAAGGAGAGAACTTGAAGAGTCGAAGGCTTTCTTTTACAAAAAGAAAGATGAAAAGTTTTTTTCTCTGAAAGCCTTGGGGTATATATAGAGTTCGGATGGACTCCTCGAATCCCTAACCAAATCCTATATTTAATATTTGGTCATGATTGGGGACTACGTCAGCCTATTACTCAGGGAAGGCGGACAGTCAGTGAATTCAAAAAGATTTCGTGCAAAACAGATTCGTGGTTCTACGCCAAGCAATTTTTTACGCTCGGCAGCTACAAATCTACGGTTTTACGCTCAGAGGCTATAAGTCTATGGTTTTACGCTCAGATGCTTTTATGCTCGATAATTTTTATGCTAGAGAGGCTACAAACCTACGATTTCATGCTCAGGAGCTACAAATCTATGATTTTATGCTCGATGGCTTTTACGCTCAGAGGCAACAGATCCACAACTTCACGCTCGAAAGATTTCCTTTTCAGAGGCTACAAATCTACAGTTTCTACGCCTGGATGCTTTTATGCTCAGCAGCTTTTATGCTCGAGAAGCTACGAACTTAAGATTTTACGCTTATCCACATTTACAGATCTATACGCAGGCCAGAGCATGCGTATATATAAGAACAAATCCCAAGGCATTCAATTGTAAGGGTTCACGCAAAGGATGCTCCTTCTTGGCCCCAAAAATACCCCAAGTACCCGAAGCATACGGAGTTCAGCTTTGAAAATTGCTCTTCTTCTTGGGTCGATTGGAAGTTCATCCAGAATCCAGTCTGAATAGTTCCTCTACAGTTCAAGATGGCTACTCAGTTTGACAGCCATTTTTTGCCCTATTTTTAAGGAATTTTTGAGAAATTATTGTTGAAGATTATGGTCTGAACGAAAATTCTTCTTATCAGAAGTGACGGTTCAGAATTCTACGCGTCTCCCCCCATTCCTAAAACAGCAGGACAGTTCGAATACTCGACTTAAATACTAAGCGGCTTTCTGCACATCTTTAGTTATGCGTAAAAGACAGGACGGGACCTAATGCTCTTTCTATCAGAGTCGGCGTAAAGTTATCGAACGTGTCGAAGCTACACATATTCAGACTTCCTCACAGCAAAATATATGGAAAGATAATCATATGCACAGAAGAAGATAATTTTATTAAATCATGATTATATATGAGGGAAATCCCGTCTACAAAGGATTTCTTCATCCTCATCGGAAGGCCACCCCCAGAATCTGTTCTGCCAGGTTATCGTATTGGTGGAGATCTTCTTCCGCCTTCTTCAGCAGTTAGTCAATTTTTATGACCGATTAACTAGAAAATGATTAAATGGCGGGAGGATACAGAACTGGGCCTGTATAAAGAGCCCATCCTCCATACGCCATGATAGATTAAGTTAAGATATTTAACCCGACTCAATACTCGAGGACAGGGCTAGTTTATCTGCTCTCGTCCACGAACGACAGGAGAAAAATATAGCTTACAAGCTGTGTGGTCTAATGTGACCCTTCCTCTCTCCTGGACGAATCGCCATATAAAGTTGCTGATTATCCCGAGCAAAGGAAGCTATGATATCCTTCCATGATCCATCGTTACAGAGGATATTTGCTCGAAGATGCCTTCTTTTTTGGCTCCTTACAAGCTGGAAGAACATGGCCTTCTTCTTCCTCAAGTCGACCCGACGAACTTCGGTGGTCATCTCTGTGTGGTAAAGGAAATGTGGGAAGAACAGGTTAACTCCTCATCTTTTATATAGGCAAAAGAGAACACACTGAATCCCAAAAAATCCTAATAATCTGCCATAAAATCAGCCTTGAAGAACGAGTCAGACTTGACCGTTTCATGCTTCATTCAAAATATTTCAAATTACAAAAAATTTGAAAACTTTGAAGGGGGTCTTGTAGAAGCATAAAAAATATGCTGAATAGCTATACGCTGCATTTTAATGCTGGGCAGCATAAAATATGACTTCGGAGCCATCGGCGTACAACAGAGCTTTTCCGCTAAGTACAGCATAAAATATAAGCTCGAGGACTATCCGCGTAAATGCATTACGTCCAGGCTGCTTCAACATAAAAAGGATACTATATCCCCTTTATGGCGTAAAGCTCATCCGCTCTTAATACGACATTGAAGTGTACGAGGAACATTTCGTATTCCTCAAAATAAACCGGTCAAATCATGCAGTGAGCCTGACGTCTGACTCCTGACAAAAAGTACTGCACGACTATCCAGACGACGATCGTAATGATGGCGCGGCACAGCGACCCAAACTGTCGTTTAGTGACATTTCCTCGGCGTAAACCGCTTTTACGCATACAAGGGAATACGCTGCATAATTTTACACAAGCAGATATGAGCTTTTTATGCTCCACAGAAGACAAACAGGCTGCCACGTCAAAAGCTTCTCTTCGAACAGGGCTCGAGGCACGTCTCTACATTTAATGTGCATAATGATTACAGATCTTTGAGGCACGTCTCTGCATTTAATGAGCAGAATGGTGGCAGATCTTTGAGACACGTCTCTGTATTTAATGTACAGAATTATGGCAGATCTTTGAGACACGCCTCTGTATTTAATGTGCAGGATGGGGGCGGATCTCTTCATTTAATGCAAGAGATTTGATTATATCTCCAAAAGCCATAATTTCGGCGAAAACGTCCACATCATCACTTTTGCACGTTACGCCATCAGGCTATTTTTGGCTAAGGAGCACGCTGTACGATATCTTCTTGAAATACGCCAACTCAGGCTACGTTTGCATTAGTGCGTATTAAAGTTATTCGGTCCAGAATTCGCTCAAAGCCTCAATCAAGGGAGGGGGATCAGCTATCTTCTACGCTAGCTAACCTGTCTATGCAGCATCAGGCTTCTACGCCCCCTGGGCTTCTATGCCCACTCGGCTTCTATGCCTGCTCGGCTTCTACACCTACCTGGCATCTACGCCAGTTTGATAACTCTTTGGCTTCTACGCCATAGTGACAGTTATTGGCTTCTACGCTAACCTCTTCTACACGAAGGATAACTGCCTACGTGGCTTTTTATGTCGTGATCTTCACAGCAGTTATACGCATCATCTCTTGATGGGACATACGTCACACACACATACAGAAGATCATTTATACGTAGGTAACGGTTATTGTAACCTTCAGCGTAAAAAGTGCCACAATCTCCGATGTCTGCCTTCTACGCCGATTGGACGGTTACTGTTACTAAAACTCTATAAATAGAGACCTCTGTCCACAGAGGTCAAAAGGTCAAAAAAAGGGTCGAAGACTTGGAGCTGAAGAACTAAGAGTCGAAGAGTCTTTGCGAGAGAAGAATCCAGAACTCAGACAAGGAGTAGTGATCGACGACTTTGGCATCGAGCATCCACTCTCTTTTGCAACCTTCGAAGCGCTTTTTTCTGTCTTCTACGGCACTTCTTCATCATCGTATGGTCCAAGGGACAAAGTGATCGACTGCAGATCAGACTCCTATAGCAATATTTATCCAGATTAAAAGTTGTACTTGACATCCTCATATAGGATGAATTGTACTTCTTGTTTGTAAACCAAAGAGCGGGTTTCGTATAAACCTTGTCTTATTTTCTTTCGTTTATTATCAAATAACCCATAACCGGATAATACTGGCCCATAATCAGATAACACTGAGGCTCACGGCCCCGTAGTTTACTCTAAAACTACGACAACCAATTTTCTGTCCCATACACCTACTAATTGTCTTCCTTGCCTAATGTCAATGTACAAGTCGCGAACATGACGTGGACATCTCATAATATAAAGCAAGTCTCTAAAGAAATAAACAACTAAGCTAAATACCGTCACACGTGCTGCTCATACCGATGGCCAGTCGAGAATGAGGCACACGTCCCTACATGAACTCACTCTGTGACGTATAATGATACGTGTCAAGTCCTGGGGAGTCATACCGATAACTCCTCAACTTTAGGTGGGTCCACTATATACTAGGTCAGACACAAGTCCTAACGTCAAGGTCTTCGGTGACTGCACCCGAGTCTCTCTCGGACTCGCACAGTTATATAATATAAATATGCAACTAATAATACAAAATTTAAACTTTATACAAGGAAAAGTATACTTGCCTGGCAAGAATCTATGTAGTCCCAATATCCGGCTCCGAAAGTCGCGTAGAATCTATCCAATATCCTCGGGGTCAGCGTACACAGGCACGAGACTCGGGGGTGACTGTCGTGGGTTGTCTGGCAAGGATGACGGGTCCATGATAAAAAACGATGACGATAAGATGATTAGGTTAAGGTGATAATGATGATGATCGTTATAGTTAGGGTGGCGATTAGGTCAATGATAAGGGTGATAGTGGTGATAATTATGATGATGATTATGTGATGGTGATGACGATGATAGGGTGATGGTGATGATATGGATAATGATAGGGATGATGGCAATGACGAGGATAATGATGTGGACGAAGGTGATGACGTGGACAATGATGGGGATAATGGTGATTAGGGTTTGGAGATGAGGATGATATAGTAATAGTGGTGATGATAATGATGATGATGGGTGTTGATGATGATGATGCTGGTGATGGCTGCTGACGAGGATAATAATGTGGTAATGGTGATGACGAGGACGATAATGTGGGTGAGGGTTATGATATGGATGAAGGTTAAGGTATTAATGGAGATGATAATGGAGATGATGATTGTGATGGAGGGGGTGATGACTGTACTCCGGTCGGAGGGGTCCGGCCAGTGGGGGAGGTCCGGCCCGTGGAGGAGGTTCGGCCAGATGGAAGAGGAGGAGGAGAGGATAGGGAGGTGGAAGAGGAGGAGGAGCTCATAGTTTAGGGAATGGTGGTGATGATGTGTGGGTGGTGTGGTCATGGTGCAAGCGACGTTTAGGCGAGGGGGAGACGTCAGGTTCCGGCGTTGGTGTTGAAGAATGAACATGAGGGTGATGAGGAGGAGCAGCAGTGGGTTCAGCAGGCTGTGGTGGCTCTAGTCGATGACAACAGGGAAGAATTAGGTGGTCATTCCGGTGGGGACTCGGTCGAATCATGGTAAACATGGGGAGTCGTCGAGGAGAGGGGTCTGGACGTGGAGATAGGTGTCGATGGCGTTGGTGGTAGCGGTAAAGTCCTGGCAGAAGAGGAGGTCGGGTTGAGGCTGTTGTTGTTCATCGAGGAGTGAACGGTGGAGGAGGTCAGGCTTTGACGTTGATGGCAGCGGGGAAGAGGAGGAACAAGATGAAGAGGAGGGACGGAGGATCCGACGGGAGGTCGACGATGGAGGAGTCGAGCTGGGAGGACAGGGATGAGGAGGTTATCAGGGAGGCTGAGGGATGTCCGGTGAGGTCAGGGCGGCCGAACTTGGCTGCGGGGGGGGGAGGGAGGGGAGGAGAGGATGAACAGGAGAATAGGGTAAAAAAGAGGGTCGGCTAGGTATTGGGTTTTGAGTTTGTGATTTTGGAAAAAATAAAAAAGAAGGAGATATTTATACCTGTAGGATTTTTAGGTTTGGGGTTAACCTAGGATTAGTGCTTGGTCAATATTCCTTAGGATTGGGCCTTGGGCTCACATGAGGATGTTTGGAGGGCTATAATTGCATTGTTTAAATGCAAGGATAGATTTAAAATAAAGGGTGATGTTGCGCGTTGCATATTCCAAAAATTATAGGAAAATTCCTATGAAGGAAAAATAGGTTTCTGCATGTAATATGTCCAACGATGTGGACACCTCAATGCACTTTTGCATAAAAGTGCCCAATAATTGAAAAATTGCACAAAGATAGAAATTGGATTTTAATTAATTAAATTAATGTGCAAGGTGTTCTTGAATTAATTAGAAGTACATGGGAATAAAATTAGGTGGGACACAAGTGTCAGAGACATAGAGGGCTCAGAGTAGAATATTAATAAAATTTGGGTTGCACAAAATGGGTTAAGATTGCGTCTCCAATTTCGATTGGAACGCACAGGGGTACAAAGTTGATTTTTATTTTGAATTAAATAATAATATTTCTGACGAATGTTATGCGACTAAAATGTAGCACAAGAAAGCATAAGTATAAGTTACACCGATGTCAGAATAGAAGGCAGTCATGACTAGGGCAAGGGTGTAAAATTTGTAGGTAGACAGTGGCTAGTGTAGTGCTTCAATTATCGAAGCAACGGTAAGGCGTGCTGTTTTAGTATCTAAGCCAAGTAGGCCTAATTTTGGGTGAGAGGGTTTACAATCTACCCAACTTAAAAATAATTTTGTCATCGAAATTAAAATAAGGCATGGTTTTCTCTCTATCTAATCTCACTTGGTCACAGTCTAAAAGAATTCACCTCAAGTTTTAACAATGCAGTTTCTACCCAACTAAGAATTTACCCATCTATCACCTAAGGCTATACATCGAAGAAAACTATTCCTTAATTTATTTAATCATGTTATTCAATCCTCAAAGTTTTAACACTAAATATATCATATATGATATGCCCTAAATCAAACATAGAAGAGAGCCACCAAGTCATATGATTAGCCTATGGGATATATCTAGTACTATCAATGTATCAACTTATACTCGGCACGAGCGTTCGTCTTTCCGATATAAAGGAAGATGAAAAACAATAATAATAAGTTCAAGGCAGAGGTCATAGGGTAGAAGTATGAGGATCAAGGCATTTAAAGAATTCAAAAGGAATTGTCAAGGCAGCTGTGGATTGAAATCCTATTTGGTAAATTCTTATTCGTAAGCTCGTATCAGTGTAATTATGTAACTGATACGATATGCTCAGATATATCTAGAGGCAAGTATATTCGTCTACTACTATATATCTCAATCCACATAAAGTAGTCATGCGAAGGGCGAACCAAGCGCACTAAGGTTAGCTAGACCTTAATACTCTGATTCTGATTTAGATAATGTATTAGTGTAGCACTCCAATAATACATATGTCATGAATAAGCTCAATAAAGAATAATCTTGCAAAACTAGGCTATAATAATAGCATAATTCAAGGTAGTATAGCAATATAAGTATGCTAGATTATGATGAGAGAAATTACAAAATAATTCAAGTTCACAAAGAAGATGAGATTCTACAATCTCTACAGTTGTTATACTAACGCCTTATCTAAGTCGCTAGTCGACCAAATAGGGGCATGGACCTCTAAGTTCTACAGTCTGAATAACCACTATCTTTTTATGCTAGCATACAATTAATATCATTCCATTATACTTCATCAATGGGTCCCGAGGACTATGTGATACTATGTTGTGAGGCATACTATCCAACTTAAAAGAGTAAATTAATACTGTAATGCCTTAAGGATAATTTAGAAACTCCTATTAAGGTTTACGAGAAGAGGTCTTGGTACTTATTAGAGTATCCTATTATATAGGTCGTGGTCATCTTAAATCTAAGTCAGAGTGCTTATAGGAACAAGTGTCAATAGAAAGAATGGAAGAGTTACTTCCCTTCAAGAGAAAAGGGAAATATAACTCGTATCAAGGTGTGGTACAAGTTACGTGATTTAAAACTAAGGGATAATTATAAAATTATAATCTAAAGGAATACTCAACTATCAAGTTCTAACTACCAATCATATAATTAAAATTTCAAGAGTAACAACTATAATCCTAGCAAGCTGTATATCCTAACATAAAATAAAATTATTAGGCCTGCAATCAGAAAGGTTATGTGTGTCACGACCCACACCCGGTTTAGGGGCACGAGAGCGTGGGTACGTCCAGCCTACGCCGCAGCATCGGCGGTAGAACGCTATCTAGGTCAAGTACTATCTAAACGATCTCACGCTAGTATCCAACTCCATAAGGAGACGTGGATATAATAAAATAAATCTAGAAATACTCAATCACAACTACAGCACGATAGGAAAAAAATGAAGAAATAAAGAATACAACACAAGTCTAATGACACAATAATCATACCTGCAATCAGTAACATTCAATTCCCCAAGTGTGTCGAAAACCAGTCTACTAAGGTCACAGTCTGGAAAAATATTTTCCAGTCAGGAAGGAGCAAAGTACATCTCTAAATAGCAGTTCTATATAAATGACATAAACTATGTAGCAGTTCTAGATGGAAACATACCAGATGCATGTATAAGTACGAGAAATGTACAATAAGAGAAATACTGGAAATACTGTAAGTAAATGCAGGAAAGGAACAATATGTCAATGAGCAAGAATTCTATGACTAAGTGTGTGAGTACTAGCTTTAATATGTGATCGGTTTGGGAACTTGATCAGGCTGGTTATATGTGATTAGCTATGATTCACGAAGGTCAGGCTAACCGTTGGTTAGCTATGATGCATGTAGAGGTCAGGCTAATCACACGTAACAGCTATGAGGCACGGAGATGGTCAGGCCACACCCGACGTGAGATGTGGGGTGAGCTATGATGTATGAAAAGTTGGGTATGATCACATATCTACACTAAAATACTCCCCACCCCCGACTGGTATAGTAGATCCAATCATGGTACGCTATGGCACGGGATTCCCTAGAAAGGTAGCAAATCTCCCCGGAAATCAGTGTCTGTACATGCACAAGATATCAAGGAAACAAGTCTTGTACAAGCTACACCATGAATAAGGAATAACATCTCATGACGAGATCCGTGTATACCAATCCGTGTAACCAACGTGTCAAGAACATGGATATTTACACTAGATACAGTGAACATAGGAGATATCATAAATTAGAAACTAATCAGAGAATGTACTCGCCTTGGGTCCTTAGCTGGTAATGTTAATGTCCTGTCCCAGAGTATCGTCTGGAGGAACCAATAGTCCTAAAAACATATCACAAGCAAAACCACATTTGCATCAGATGCTACACTAAACACAGTCTAAAAACACTGAGTTCGGGACTTCTCTAAGTATGATACTGATCACCTAGGATCACCTAGTAGATTCACCAATTAAACGTATTATTAATAATCAAATATAATACATATATATGGTTATACCTATTTATATACAAAATATGTATAACTGTATGTACATAAGTGGGAATATATTTTATTTATGAAAAATATACATCACCCAATATTTAAGAATATATACATTTATTCATTTATATACACTAAATAAAAATATACTCATACCCTATATGTACACAAGTATATATATATATATACCAATATACGTTTTTATACCAAAATACGTATATATCATATATGTGCAAAAGTACATTTTTAGAATATACATATATATATTGTCAACAACATTATTAAATATACTAATACTAATACCAAATTAAGTTTATACTTTGTATTTTAGGAATATAATAAAAGCATGTACAAAATATATATTTTTATACATATATACAAATTACATATGTTGAAAGTATATACAAAACATATATACATATATTAATTAATACAATACCAATAATGCATATACTAAGTACGTATTTTTATTCATATCAACCATATTAAATATATACATATACATTAATGCCTACAATATATATATATATATACACCAAATTTAGTACATATTCAATATGTATATGTATCATTAATCATATGTATAATATATATACAGGTTGAACAATATATTTACTATATACATTAATTTGATATATTAAAAATATACTAAGTACGTATACAAAATACATGTATATACATATACAATATATATATATATTAAAAATACTAAGGGTTTTTACAGAAATATACATACACAATACATACCAATATACGTATACGCATTTATATACGTATATATATCTACACATTAATTAATATATACTAATACATATATTTTATATATACTAATACTAATACATTGAATACCTATACATTATTTATATGCCATTTGATTTCATGTATAATATATATATATATATATTAGTTAAATAATATGTGTACCATATATATATATATATCAATTTAAAAATACCAGGTATATATACAAATAAATATATACATATACCAATTTTTATATATAACGAAAATATATTAAGTGTATGCATATATATATATATATATGTATACATATACCAATTTTTATTTACTTAAATACGTATTAAATACATATATATATCAATTATATTAACCATATACATATACACTATGTATTTACATATCTACTAATTTGAAAATACACTTTATATAGATATATACATGTATATATATACTAATTTAAAATACACATATACATTTACACATACACATACACATATACTACAAATACGTATTTATATAATATACCTATACATTATATTAAATACATACATATATGTATACACGTATGTATATACATAGGAAGAAGAAAAAGGAAGAGGAGAAAGAAACTTACAGTGGGTGGTTCCTGTGGTGGCCACCGGCCGGAGTCGCCGGACTGGGGAGTTGCAGTAGGGAAGAGCGGGGCTGAGGGATCTCGGCCGCCGGAGGATGAACGGCAGGGAAGGTAGTAGATGGTGGTGATGATAGGTACAGCAGTCGGTCGGAGCACAGAGGAGTCGGCCTGGCCGGAGTGTTGATGGAGGTGGTGGTGGGAGTTGTTGGCAGCGAGAGGGGCGAGCACCGCAGGGGGAAGGAGTCGCCGGAGCACAGGGACTACGGGGATGGGCTGGCCGGGAAGCACCGTATGTGGGGAGGAGGTGGAGATGGATGGTGAGGAAGTTGATGTTGGTGGTGGTGGTAGCAGGCCGCAGTCGGGGATGGGTGGTTGAGCAGCGGAGGGAGGAGCTCGGCTTGGCCGGAGCGGGAAGATGTGACCCGCCGGAGCACAGGGAGTCGGGCTGAACAGTGGTGAGGGGCCGGAGTGGGAAGGTTCGTACAGCCGGGGGAGGAGTTGGAGTCCGCCGGGCGGTCGGGGCAGCCAGCGCCGGAGGCGAGGTTGGCCTGGGTGCAGGCTCGGCCGGGGCAGTTGACCAAAGTAGCGGCCGGGCCGCGCCGGAGGGCTCGGGTGAACAGTGGATAGGTGAAGATGGTTTCCCCCCTTTCCTATTTGGATTTGAATTCAAAAATTATGAAGAAGGAAGAAGAAGAAAGAAGGAGAAGAAATGAGATGAAGAAAGAAAGAAGAATTTACATACGTAGGAGATGGAGGCTTGGAGGAGAGAGAGATGTGGGGGCTTGCTTTGGGATTAGGGTTTTCTAGGGAATGGGTTGATGTGACATTATATAGGGAGAGAGGGTTTGATGAAGGGTGAGGAGTTGACCCCTAGAATGAGGGGTCCAGATTTCTCATGAGAAAAATTAATTCATGTGGGTGAGGGTGTTGACTAGTCAATGTTGGGCTTCTCCATTGGTTTAAACAATGGGTGTTGACACAACAAATGCAAATTTGCAAATTAGCTCCCTTAAATTTGGGTATTTGCACAGACGCATGAAATGATGAAAAATTGGCGGACGATTCGGTGTCCGATGTTTTGTAGGGTCAGGGGGCGCTGTAAGTTCGGTGTGGGCTCAATTTACAGGGTACTGGAATTAAATTGGGATTTCAGAATTGGTTTAAATAGTATCCTCAATTAAATTAGAATAAAATGCAAGTTGTGTTCAACAATTAATTAGGAGTACATGGGGCCAAAATCAGTTCAGGTCATCAATACCAATAATGAAGAAGACTCAGAACAGAATATTACCCTAATTTGGGCCGCATGAAAAATAGGTCAAGATTGCCTCCAATTTTCGATTGGAACGCACAACGATACAAAATAGAAATTTATTAAATAACGTCCGCGACAATTTTTTTGCGGCTAGAAATAATGTACAAAGAGCATAATTACGAGCTGTAAAAATAGCAGAAAGGAAGGCGGGCATGTCTAGGGCAAGATTGTAAAATTCGTTGGAAGACAAAAGTTAGGATAGCGCTCCAAATATCGAAGCAAAGGCAATGCGCAATAATTAAATAAAATACAGTAATTAATTACACCTCCAATAAATTAATTCTAAAATAAAACAATTAACCTCAAAATTCCATAATTCCGACAGGTGCTCATCTACTGGCTTCTAGGTCAGTCTACCATCACAAACACAAATGAACACTGTCTATAATATAATATATTAAAGTACACATCACACAGTTATTTAATTAAATATACTATCATGCAATTTATTAATTATAACTACAATAATATTAAATATTATAAAAAGTCGAAAATACCCCTGTTTTCGGAATGTGGTAGTGACAAGTCTACCCACCTTAAAAGAATTTCGTCCTCGAAATTTAAATCCTCTAGGTAGCGTTTAATCGTACGCATTATTATTTCCCTCAAACTTAAATTCATCAACCACGACATCAGGTAATAATTCACAATGTCTTTTCACAATTTCAAAATTTTAAAATTTTGCATAACCTGAAAAATCCTCGAAATAAAATCAAGGTCCATCAAAAATTTCCTTAAATTCTAATGATAAGCTCAATCATATCACATCCTTCCTGGAATTAATACATCATAAATTCCGTCATGTTAAATTCTTGACCATTTATTTAAATCAATATTTTATCCTCGAATTTTTAAATCCTCGATTGTTTTATTTATTTATTTACTACCATCAAAATTAAATTCATCAAAGCATATAATCATGAACTACTCCATATTGTTATTTCACAATAATTTTTTTTTTTCACATAATATGCAACGATGTAATACTTATGAAACCTCCAATACAATATTCAAGATATAAGTTCATAACTTACAGTCCAATAATTATATCAATGGCCTTCTTAAATTCCTCAAATTCAATGATAAATTTAATCATTTCATAATCTTCTTAAAATCAACGATTTAACTAAACTTCAATTACGCCATATTAAATTCCCAACTCTTTATTTAATTTAATATTTTTCTTCAAAATTTACGGCACCTTGTCTCTCTTTGTCAAGTAATAATCTCTTCGTTAATCTTTACTACAGTTAAATCCTCAACAATCAAAGTCTAAGAGAATTCTACCTACAACCATACAACATGCAACCTAAGGGAAAAAATATGTATGATCATGGTGTCTTTTGTCATGATATTGCAGTCTTTGTATCAGGGGTACTACTAACTACATTATAACAAGAAATCATGCATACAAGCTATGGTACGAAGGTATCAATCAATCAGAAGACAAAAGAACACGAGGAAAGAAAAGAAGGAACCTGCTAACATATTACCTGCAGTATTTTCTATCTCTAACATACACTTAACTCTAGCAATTTACTAACTAATTCATATTCCTGTACACTGGTACCAAGATCCATGAATATATCAATATTGCACACACCTGTCTATTAATACCAAAATCTGATACCAAGAACCTATAATATGACCATGGTTCAATAATGCATCTAAGTTGATACCTCTATCTCCTTAGTACCATACCCTCTGTCAGTTCCCGTTCCTACTACAATTGTCCATACTATTTGTTCTCATCACTCCAGTGCACACCAAGTGTAACACCATACTAAGTGCTGCTCTTTCCAATACAACTTTAGATGGACACCCAAGTTAGTCTGCGGTGCCATCTCAAACATGCTCAAATCACCAGATCCTTACACATGTATATCGCCTACTCATATTTTAATATTCATATCTCTCACCTACCATAAAAATTAATCCTTAAAATAATCATCAAGGTTTAATTTCTCGATCAACTTAAAATAAATTGTATATACTTCCTCAAAATCAGATACTCAACATCGAAATAAAAATTAATCCTTCCAAAAATCTTGGTAGCCTTAACCATGTTTATTGAATTCGTATTTGAAATCCTCAAAATTTAATGACATAATCTCAACTCCTCTATTATTTTAAAAATAAAATCTTATCTCCACCTTTGAATTTATAACTCCACAATGTATATATCAGTGCTCACGGTCTCTGATACTCAAGGTGCACTCAATGCATCTAGTGTCTATAATTGTGTACTAAAATTGTACTGCCTGAATCACTTGTACTATTACCTCCAACGGTCAAAGTTATCATCAACTGTGTTTTCTTTCGTGATTTCAATTTATGTCAACTGGTATATCGTCCGATTATCATCACGCAGAGTGCTTACTATTTTGAGCGTCGTTCTCGACTAACCCTCGATATAGAACCATTAGCAGTCTTGGTATTATATCACTAGCTTCATTAATGGATTATCTCATCAAGCTCATTATAACTCATGATTACATGTATCTACTATAACACTCATGTTTCTTTACTCTCATGGGCATGTATATGGTTCCTCATCTCGATGGTTGTATATGTATTTCCTTTAATCCTTTGAAGCCTATTAAACTAATCCGTGATACGCTTCACCACTTTCATTACCAATTCCGATATTTCTCTACTCAGGACACCTCATTATAACTCCTCATGCATATAAATTTCTTTACCTTTTAACACGCCCGATATCAATCATCAACTTGAACATCATGCTCCATTAATCTTTAACACAATTCCTTGATACTTAATTATTTACCTAGATCACTCAATTACATAATCATGATTATCCAGGACGGGTAATTAGCTCTGATACTAACTCTGAGAACTATCACTGATACTCTATACTCTCCTTAACTCTCAGTCTCTAATGACACTTCTCCTAAAACCATTGTTACAAGGTACTATGCTAAGGGCTAACTCTAGATTAAATCCTACTGCTCACATGTCCAACTAGGAAATACTTACAAACTCACAAGTCACACTCAGTCAATACTAATACTCAAGACACAGACATAATTACAAGTCACTAATTATCATACTTAACAAGGAACCCTCAAGGGATAGAAGCTCAAAAGGAATTGGATTGAGGACAGAAGGTATCTTTACTGCTAATAAAGAAAGAAGCGAGGGAACAAAGTCCTGGAATAACAGAAATAAATAAGTCTTGAGATGATATTTTAAGAACCAATTTAAGATACAACCTGATAATCATACACGTCTGTCAGAAATCATGACACACAGAATCCTCGCCACGCCAGTAAGCATAGGTGCGATAAACGACAGGTTTCGTAACTAAGGTATACAATTCTATAATCATGTCATCTAGAATCCTCACCACGCCAACCGGTATGGCTGCGAGAGACCCTAAGTTTCATAACTACAGTATGTACATCCAAGTCAGGTTCCTACGTTCTCGTTACGACAGCTAATATGGCTGCAATAAACTCTAGGTTCCATAATCATAGTAGACGTTTTACCTTTCTCACTGTCCTCATCAATATATGTCATCAGATGATACCGTTAATTTTAGCCCGTAAAATTCATCTCGACATGAAATCAAAACTCAACAACGATACCAAGAATTAAAATTAACAACTGGTCAACAAGAATCAAACTCAATATCAACAGGTGAGAACGGACGAAAACAAGGGGGAAAGATTTAAATTGGAATTTATAATGAGATTCTCAAGGGTCATCCCAGGAATCTCTCAAGAATTTGTGATTGAATATTCGCTCTCGTCCTAGTATCCTATGTCCTAGATCCTATCGCAGGCACGCAATAGTGTAACAAAGATGCCACACTACTACGACATCGCACAACTCGCGATGTCTGACCTGCATGGGCCACCAATAAAATATGTCACGACCCGCACCCGGTTTAGGGGCACGAGAGCGTGGGTACGTCCAGCCTACGCCGCAGCATCGGCGGTAGAACGCTGTCTAGGTCAAGTACTATCTAAACGATCTCACGCTAGTATCCAACTCCATAAGGAGACGTGGATATAATAAAATAAATCTAGAAATACTCAATCACAACTACAGCACGATAGGAAAAAAATAAAGAAATAAAGAATACAACACAAGTCTAATGACACAATAATCATACCTGCAATCAGTAACATCCAATTCCCCAAGTGTGTCGAAAACCAGTCAACTAAGGTCACAGTCTGGAAAAATATTTTCCAGTCAGGAAGGAGCAAAGTACATCTCTAAATAGCAGTTCTATATAAATGACATAAACTATGTAGCAGTTCTAGATGGAAATATACCAGATGCATGTATAAGTACGAGAAATGTACAATGAGAGAAATACTGGAAATACTGTAAGTAAATGCAGGAAAGGAACAATATGTCAATGAGCAAGAATTCTATGACTAAGTGTGTGAGTACTAGCTTTAATATGTGATCGGCTTGGGAACTTGATCAGGCTGGTTACATGTGATTAGCTATGATTCACGAAGGTCAGGCTAACCGTTGGTAAGCTATGATGCATGTAGAGGTCAGGCTAATCACACGTAAAGCTATGAGGCACGGAGATGGTCAGGCCGTACCCGACGTGAGATGTGGGGTGAGCTATGATGCATAAAAAGTTGGGTATGATCACATATCTACACTAAAATACTCCCCACTCCCGACTGGTATAGTAGATCCAATCATGGTACGCTATGGCACGGGATTCCCTAGGAAGGTAGCAAATCTCCCCGGAAATCGGTGTCTGTACATGCACAAGATATCAAGGAAACAAGTCTTGTACAAGCTACACCATGAATAAGGAATAACATCTCATGACGAGATCCGTGTATACCAATCCGTGTAACCAACGTGTCAAGAACATGGATATTTACACTAGATACAGTGAACATAGGAGATATCATAAATTAGAAACTAATCAGAGAATGTACTCGCCATGGGTCCTTAGCTGGTAATGTCAATGTCCTGTCCCAGAGTATCGTCTGGAGGAACCAACAGTCCTAAAAACCTATCACAAGCAAAACCACATTTGCATCAGATGCTACACTAAACACAGTCTAAAAACACTGAGTTCGGGACTTCTCTAAGTATGATACTGATCACCTAGGATCACCTAGTAGATTCACCAATTAAACGTATTATTAATAATCAAATATAATACATATATATGGTTATACTAATTTATATACAAAATATGTATAACTGTATGTACATAAGTGGGAATATATTTTATTTATGAAAAATATACATCACCCAATATTTAAGAATATATACATTTATATATTTATATACACTAAATAAAAATATACTCATACCCTATATGTACACAAGTATATATATATATACCAATATACGTTTTTATACCAAAATACGTATATATCATATATGTGCAAAAGTACATTTTTAGAATATACATATATATATTGTCAACAACATTATTAAATATACTAATACTAATACCAAATTAAGTTTATACTTTGTATTTTAGGAATATAATAAAAGCATGTACAAAATATATATTTTTATACATATATACAAATTACATATGTTGAAAGTATATACAAAACATATATACATATATTAATTAATACAATACCAATAATGCATATAATAAGTACGTATTTTTATTCATATCAACCATATTAAATATATACATATACATTAATGCCTACAATATATATATATACACCAAATTTAGTACATATACAATATTTATATGTATCATTAATCATATGTATAATATATATACAGGTTGAACAATATATTTACTATATACATTAATTTGATATATTAAAAATATACTAAGTACGTATACAAAATACATGTATATACATATACAATATATATATATATTAAAAATACTAAGGGTTTATACAGAAATATACATACACAATACATACCAATATACGTATATGCATTTATATACGTATATATATCTACACATTAATTAATATATACTAATACATATATTTTATATATACTAATACTAATACATTGAATACCTATACATTATTTATATGCCATTTGATTTCATGTATAATATATATATATATATATTAGTTAAACAATATGTGTACCATATATATATATATCAATTTAAAAATACCAGGTATATATACAAATAAATATATACATATACCAATTTTTATATATAATGAAAATATATTAAGTGTATGCATATATATATATATATATATATATATATGTATACATATACCAATTTTTATTTACTTAAATACGTATTAAATACATATATATATCAATTATATTAACCATATACATATACACTATGTATTTACATATCTACTAATTTGAAAATACACTTTATATAGATATATACATGTATATATATACTAATTTAAAATACACATATACATTTATACATACACATACACATATACTACAAATACGTATTTATATAATATACCTATACATTATATTAAATACATACATATATGTATACACGTATGTATATACATAGGAAGAAGAAAAAGGAAGAGGAGAAAGAAACTTACAGTGGGTGGTTCCTGTGGTGGCCACCGGCCGGAGTCGCCGGACTGGGGAGTTGCAGTAGGGAAGAGCGGGGCTGAGGGAACTCGGCCGCCGGAGGATGAACGGCAGGGAAGGTAGTAGATGGTGGTGATGATAGGTACAGCAGTCGGTCGGAGCACAGAGGAGTCGGCCTGGCCGGAGTGTTGATGGAGGTGGTGGTGGGAGTTGTTGGCAGCGAGAGGGGCGAGCACCGCAGGGGGAAGGAGTCGTCGGAGCACAGGGACTACGGGGATGGGCTGGCCGGGAAGCACCGTATGTGGGGAGGAGGTGGAGATGGATGGTGAGGAAGTTGATGTTGGTGGTGGTGGTAGCAGGCCGCAGTCGGGGATGGGTGGTCGAGCAGCGGAGGGAGGAGCTCGGCTTGGCCGGAGCGGGAAGATGTGACCCGCCGGAGCACAGGGAGTCGGGCTGATCAGTGGTGAGGGGCCGGAGTGGGAAGGTTCGTACAGCCGGGGGAGGAGTTGGAGTCCGCCGGGCGGTCGGGGCAGCCAGCGCCGGAGGCAAGGTCGGCCTGGGTGCAGGCTCGGCCGGGGCAGTTGACCGGAGTAGCGGCCGGGCCGCGCCTGAGGGCTCGGGTGAACAGTGGATAGGTGAAGATGGTTTCCCCCCCTTTCCTATTTGGATTTGAATTCAAAAATTATGAAGAAGGAAGAAGAAGAAAGAAGGAGGAGAAATGAGATGAAGAAAGGAAGAAGAATTTACATACGTAGGAGATGGAGGCTTGGAGGAGAGAGAGAGGTGGGGGCTTGCTTGGGGATTAGGGTTTTCTAGGGAATGGGTTGATGTGACATTATATAGGGAGAGAGGGTTTGATGAAGGGTGAGGAGTTGACCCCTAGAATGAGGGGTCCAGATTTGTCATGAGAAAAATTAATTCATGTGGGTGAGGGTGTTGACTAGTCAATGTTGGGCTTCTCCATTGGTTTAAACAATGGGTGTTGACACAACAAATGCAAATTTGCAAATTAGCTCCCTTAAATTTGGGTATTTGCACAGACGCATGAAATGATGAAAAATTGGCGGGCGATTCGGTGTCCGATATTTTGTAGGGTCAGGGGGCGCTGTAAGTTCGGTGTGGGCTCAATTTACAGGGTACTGGAATTAAATTGGGATTTCAGAATTGGTTTAAATAGTATCCTCAATTAAATTAGAATAAAATGCAAGTTGTGTTCAACAATTAATTAGGAGTATATGGGGCCAAAATCAGTTCAGGTCATCAATACCAATAATGAAGAAGACTCAGAACAGAATATTACCCTAATTTGGGCCGCACGAAAAATAGGCCAAGATTGCCTCCAATTTTCGATTGGAACGCACAACGATACAAAATAGAAATTTATTAAATAACGTCCGCGACGATTTTTGTGCGGCAAGAAATAATGTACAAAGAGCATAATTACGAGCTACAAAAATAGCAGAAAGGAAGGCGGGCATGTCTAGGGCAAGATTGTAAAATTCGTTGGAAGACAAAAGTCAGGATAGCGCTCCAAATATCGAAACAAAGGCAATGCGCAATAATTAAATAAAATACAGTAATTAATTACACCTCCAATAAATTAATTCTAAAATAAAACAATTAACCTCAAAATTCCATAATTCCGACAGGTGCTCATCTACTGGCTTCTAGGTCAGTCTACCATTACAAACACAAATGAACACTGTCTATAATATAATATATTAAAGTACACATCACACAGTTATTTAATTAAATATACTATCATGCAATTTATTAATTATAACTACAATAATATTAAATATTGTAAAAAGTCGAAAATACCCCTGTTTTCGGAATATGGTAGTGACAATGTGGCACAAATTGAATGATGAAGAAAAAAAAAGCATAATTAGTTGTTGTACAAATAGCGAGCGCTAAGGTTTCAGAGGAACTAGACATTAAATAAAATAGAGAGGCTGTTGATAATGTCATGGTTTCCTAAGGGAAGATGTTATGCTAATCTCTGTGTTTGAGGTATGATCAAAAAAATATTCTATGTATTTCTCTTGGCTTTCTAAGGTACTGTCTGCTAATCTCAAGACAAGAATCTAAATTTATAGTTCTCCAATACTATCTTAATATGAAGGTTAGGTTCAGTCCTAATATTCAATTTTGGTTTTCTATTGGTTCCTCAATACTAGGGTCAAACATTATGGTAAAATCTCTAACTAACTCTAGTAGTATTTATACTACTCGTAAGTCATTCATAAACATATCAAAGGATAATGGTAAATTATTCTATAGGTAAGGGATGCTAGGGTTTATTAAGTATTCTATCTTAGTGATGTGTCAATACTCTAGTCGTATTCTTAATAGGAATATTATCCTAATTATCACCTAACAACAAGGATTCGTTTATTCTAGCAGAGGCTATACTCAAGAACTATTAGGGAAGCACATGAATCAAGCAGGATGCAATTATTCAAATAGAACAGATTAGAAGAAATACGAGTCATAGTCAATTGTGGATGAGATCCTATACTCTAATCCTAGGTGCAGGCTTGCTCGGAACAGTAACATAACTGAGATAATATGCTATTAACCTGCATGGGCTACCACTAAAAATATGTCACACCCCAGTCCCAAAATATGTAGGACTATGATACGTAAGCATGCCAGCCGCATGTATATAGCAACTCCAATATATGGAAACCATAACACATGCGTACACTGTATCATGAACAATAATCCATAAGTGGTAAAAATTATCACAAGTCAAAGGACATAACTAAATCTCATCCACAAAAATCAAAGAATAAATGAATAACCAATAACTATGTAGCTAGATCTCAATATAAAGTATCTAATGATGGTAGTCGGATGAAAACAAATCCACTATCAAATTAGAATATAGAATAAACAAGACAAATATAATATAAGTAAAATAACTATCATCTACTGAGACTCAAAGAGAAGACCTCCTCGGAAGTAAACGTAGCATATCCGGATCTGCGCTCCTACGAATACTCATGAACATCTACACCTGGAAAGGGACCAGGTCCTCAGAGGGACATAATAAGATACATAGAAGCATGCCATAAAGTAAATACTATAAAAACTCAAGGGTGATATAACCAGCTAAGTGAAATGCACTTTGCAGACAACCTTGGTACGTATAGGTAGGTGAAAGGTATAAAGCGTAGCGTCGAGTCAGAGGCTAGTTCCTAGCATTAGCTATAAACTTGATGCCAGGAGTATATGTTGACTACATCACCGATCATGATATCGCACAGCTAGTAACCTCTGTCGGATGTATAGACAAGCATATACGCCCATAACCGGGTAACACTGGCCCATAACCGGGTAATACTGAGGCTTACAGCCCTGCAGTTTAATCTGAAACTACGGTAACCAATTGTCTGTCCCATACGCCTACTAATTTTCTTTCCTACCTAATGTCAATCTACAAGTTGCGAACACGACATGGACATCTCATACTATAATGCAAGTCTCTAAAGAAATAAACAACTAAGCTAAATCCCGTCACACGTGCTGCTTACACCGATGGCCAGTCGAGAATGAGGCACGCGTCCCTACATAAACTCACTCTATAACATATAGTGATGCGTGTCAAGGCCTGGGGAGTTATACTGATAACTCCTTAACTTTAGGTGGGTCCACTAGACACTAGGTCAGACACAAGTCCTAACGTCAACGTCTTCATTGACTGCACCCAAGTCTCTCTCGGACGTGCACAGTTATATAATATAAACATGCAACTAATAATACAAAATTTAAACAGTACACAAGGCAAGGTATACTTGCCTGACAAGAAGCTATGTAGTCCCAATATCCGGCTCCAGAAGTCGCATAGAATCTATCGAATATCCTCGGGGTCAGCGTGCACAGGCACGGGAATCGGGGGTGATTGCTGCAGGTTGTCTGGCAAGGATGACGGGTCCATGATAAACACGATGATGGCGGATGATGACGATGAGATGATTAGGTTAAGGTGATAATGATAATGATCGTTATGGTTAGGGTAACAAATAGGTCAATGATTAGGGTGATAGTGGTGATGATTATAATGATGGTTACGTGATGGTGATGACGATGATAGGGTGATGGTGATGATGTGGATAATAATATGAGGATGGTGGCGATGAAGAGGATGATAATGTTGACGATGGTGATAATATGGACAATGATGGAGATAATGGTGATTAGGGTTTGGAGATGAGGATAATATGGTAATGGTGCTGCTGATGATGATGATGATGGGTGTTGATGATGCTGGTGATGGCTGCTAACGAGGACGATGATGTGGTAATGGTGATGACGAGGACGATGATGTAGGTAAGGGTTATGATGTAGATGAAGGCTAAGGTATTAATGGAGATGATAATGGCGATGATGATTGTGATGGAGGGAGTGATAACTGTACTCCGACCGGGGGGGTTCGGCCAGTAGGGGAGGTCTGGCTATTGGAGGAGGTCTGGCCCGTGGGGGAGGTCCGGCCAGAAGGAGGAGGAGGAGGAGAGGACAGGAAGGTAGAAGAGGAGGAGGAGCTCATGGTTCAGGGAATGGTGGTGATGATGTGTGGGTGGTATGGTCGTAGTGCCGGCGGCGTTCAGGCGAGAGGGAGACATCGGGCTCCGGCGTTGGTGTTGAGGGATGAACATGAGGGTGATGAGGAGGGGCAGCAGCGGGTTCAGCTGGTTGTGGTGACTCCGGTTGATGGCAACGGGGAAGAAGGAGGTGGTAGTACCGGTGGAGACTCGGTCGGGTCATGGTGAACGTGGGGAGTCGTCAAGGAGAGGGGTTTGGACGTGGAGATGGGCGTCGGTGGCGTTGGTGGGGGCGGTGAAATCCTGGTGGAGGAGGAGGTCGGGTTGAGGCTGCTGCTGTTCGTCTAGGAGTGAATGGCGAAGGCGTATCCGGCGGTAGGTCGACGGTGAAGGAGTCGAGCAGGGAGAACAGGGATGAGGAGTTTGTCAGGGAGGCTGAGGGATGTCCGGCAAGGTCAGGGCGGCCGGACTTGGCTGTGGGGGGGGGAGAGGATGAACAGGAGAATAGGATAAAAATGAGGGTCGGCTAGGTATTGGATTTTGAGTTTGGGATTTTGGGAAAAATAAAAGAGAAGGAGATATTTATAAATATAGGATTTTTAGGTTTGGGGTTGACCTAGGATTAGAGCTTAGTCAACACTCCTTGGGATTGGGCCTTGGGCTCATATGAGGATGTTTGGTGGGCCATAATTGTATTGTTTAAATGCAAGGATAGATTTAAAATAAGGGGGCGATGTTTTACGTTGCACATTCCAAAAATTATGAAAAATTTCCTTTGAAGAAAAAATAGGTTTCTGCATGTATTGTGTCCAACGGTGAGGACACCTCAACGCACTTTCATATAAAAGTGCCCAACAATTAGAAAATTGCACAAAAATGGAAATTGGTGTTAATTAATTAAATTAATGTGCTTGTGGTTCTTGAATTAATTAGAAGTACATGGGAATAAAATTAGGTGGAACACAAGTGTCAGAGACATAGAGGGCTCAGAGTAGAATATTAACAAATTTTGGGTTGCACAAAACGGATCAAGATTGTGTCTCCAATTTCGATTGGAACGCACAGGGGTACAAAGTTGATTTTTATTTTGAATTAAATAATAACGTTTGCGACAGATGTTGTGTGAATAAAATATAGTACAAGAAAGCATAATTATAAGTTACACCGAGGTCAGAATAGAAGGCGGTCATGTCTAGGGCAAGGGTGTGAAATTTGTAGGTAGACAGTGGCTAGTGTAGTACTCCAATTATCGAAGTAACGGTAAGGCGCGCTAAGCGATATAAATATTATATAGTTAAATCAAATATCGTGTTCTATTTCTAATTGGGTTCAAACTAGCCCTAGTTTTACTATCTAAGCCAAGTAGGCCTAATTTTGGGTGAGGGGGTTTACAGCCACACTTACCCCAGATCTTTTTGTACGTAGATCCTTTGTTTAGGACTCTCTTGTACTCTTTGTCTAATCGTAATAATAAAGAGAACACCCTTTTCTTTACACTATTTTTTGTGATGTCTACAAAAATGGTGACTCTACTAGGGAAAAGTTCTCCTCCAACGAGAAGCTGGTGGCACAATCCGACGTAACCAGGTTAGGATCGACGTAGAGGATATTGGTCGTACGCTTCGACCAACAAACGTTCGAGGATGTGATAGAGAAGTCGTACTTTCCAACAAGGTCCATACTACCCCGTTAGGCTCATGAAACTAGGGATGTTAGTGCAGTTGAGGCAAACTAGAGGTCGATATCTAAGGCAATATCAACCCGCACCGTAGTTGCACCAGTGGTCGACCTGTCCTCTACCGAGAAATCAGGATCCATGTCGAGGCCGGTATGACCTCATAAGGTTCACAGGATATGGGTTACAAAAGCCTCTGTGCTAAACCCAAGTTCCTTTCCAACCTTAGCCGCAAGCACGCATACAGTGGATGCGCATCCAACCACTCTAACGTCAATCGCAGGCGCACATACAGTGGATGCACAACTAGCCTTTCCAACATCAGCCTTAAGCGCGTATCCAACCTCTCTAACGTCAGTTGCAGACGAGTATACAGTGCATGCACATCCTGCCTCTACAACCTTGACCACGGATGCACATACAATGGATGCACATCCACCCTCTCCAAATCTAGCCGCAAATACGCATATAGTGGATGCGTATCCTGTCTCTCCATTCGAAGCTGTGTTAGAAGCGAGTTTTGACAAGTTTCCACATGCGCGCATTCAGCTCCATCTTGGCCAGAATAGATGCGCTAATCACATGTGCATAGGGTCCCCTCCGACCAAGGATGCAACCAACATGGGCACGTGTACCCCAACTCTGGAATCTCTGTACAATGCACCTAGGCATGCTAGCTCAAGAAAATCAAAAATATTATGAGCCACGTGCGCTGAGGGGGCTACACAACCAGTCCTCCAGAAGCATGCATCGATGCTTGTAACACATGCTTCAAATGTAAGACTCTATAGGGCAGACCCTGGTGATCATGCGCTGGAAGTAGGTCGACCCTTGGAGCCTTTTATAACCCACTTGGATGTTGTAGTTTCACCTAAACCAAGTCGGGGAACTGATATCGAGATAATAGACACATGCGCCCGGTCTAACAGTGCATATATGAAGGGTCAATTTTGCAGCAAGTCTTCCACTAATAATCCAGTTGCAGTTTCTGCAAAAGAAGTTGGTCAGGGAGAAAATATTCCACTTTCTCCTCTGTGCGCAAGGTTTACCCGAACGCATGAAATGGGGGTGAGAGCAAAGCTTCCATCGTCCAATCTATGTGACATTATTAGTCACAAGCGTAAGATGAGTAAGCTACTCTTGCACACGATGTATCCTTTAGCAGACACACCTGTGCCAACATTACAATCAACTGTTGTTCCTCCAAAGCATCAGTTTTCCCAGCCAGGCGGTCGGTGTTTGAGCGACTGCAGCCCGCAATAGCAGTCCAGTGATGGCCTCAAAAATCCCTTCAAGACGATGAGAAATTACCATAGCCTCGTGTTGCTCAATATAGAAGTCTTCTCCTGTGAAGAAGATCTTAAAGAAAAGCTCGCCTAACTTAAATATGTCGGCTAGTATGCCGCGAAGCCGCCCAAGGATTAACAAACAAGTGCCCGCTGTGGGAACATTCCTAGACACTCATTCCATAACTAAAGCTGGGGTTAGCCGTGCCACCCGAGCCAAGCTTCAACCAAAGCTGGGGGTAGTAGTCCTTCGATATTCTACAAAAATACATCCTTCTAAGAGGACAGTAAACCTACAGACATAAAAGACATCCAAGAATACAGTGAACCTCTATATGCAAAAGATGTCTTGGCTGGTAGTAGCCATGCACTCTAGGATGAGCCTGCAACCGAAGGTGGGGATAGCGATCCCTCCGCAACTGAAGCTGGGGGTAGTAATCCCTCTGCAACTGAAGCTGGGGGTAGCAATCTCTCCGACCAAAAAAGTGATGCCACACTATCCACTCTTCTTGAGGATAACGATCTTCAGACATCAGAGACAGAAAGTGAAGCATCAACCTTCCCGTTCGTCTCCTCCAACTTAATGTCAGCGAACATAGCGAAAGATAAACCTTGTGCGAAATCTAGTAACCAGCAATGCCTCGAGGCACTCGAAGCCATGATGTAAACTATGAGTACATCAATAGAAACTCTAACTCACACAATGTTGAAACTCAGAGAAAGTATTGCCCCTACACAGTCGCAAGAACTGGGACGAAAAAGGGAGGAACCAAACACGCCTAATACGGCTTCTCAGGTTGTAAGCAGTCATATGACAACACGATCATCTTGTCCAATCCTGGAAGAAGATCTCCAAGAAAATCTCAGGGACCTGTGTTCTTGTATCGATGCCTGAGACAACCAGGATAGGCTCCAGAAGCTCAACATATGCCAGTCTTATGCTCCTTAATAGGAAAACATGGTATACCCCCCTAAATATAAACCATTGTCCCTGGTTCCATTCGATGAGAAGACGTCACCCGATTTGTATATGAGATATTTCTAATCTACAACAGGCCACCTGCCTAAAGACGATGCTCTATTCACCAACTTATTTGTTAGGCATTGTCCGGTGTTGTGTTCGAGTGGTTCTGTAGCCTGCCGGACAAGAGCATTTCCTTGTTCGGGGACTTGAAATCCTACTTCCTCACCTAATATTACGAAGGAGGGATGGATATGACCATATCCTGCATGATGGATATCTCTTAAGGTGAAAGGGAGCTGGCACGAAACTATATTGAGCGTTTCTGATAGGCCATACTGAAATTATCTCCTGGCATCTTTGAATCCACGCTGATGGATACCTGCCAGAAGAATCTTCTACCAGCAATCAAATTATGGACGGCATCTGGCACCTTCAGTGACTGGACTGCATTCATTATAAGTATAGCCGCTGCTGAGAAAAGTGCTAAGGATGCTCGTTCTTTGCGATTTCAAGCTCCCAATGTTGAAGACAAAGCGAAGCGTCAAACAAGCCTTGACAGTCAACTTGGCTATAGTTTTGTCCTTACCTACTACTAAGCTAGCAGCGCTACCGGTAGTACAAAAAACTTACTCCTTCAATGACGACAACATCATAAAGCTTTTCCTGGTTTTGGTGAAGGGTAACAAGCTCAAACTACAGGTGGACAATATCAAGTATTGTCACTACCACTGATACAGTCATCATACTACGCGGGACTGCTATGTATTAAAAAGTCAGATATAATGGATGATTGACTCTAGAGTTCTCTTTTTGGACGACAAGACTGTCACAGCCAACATGGTGACTCTACAGTTTAGCACTTTCCCGACAACATCGGCCCAAGACTATGTCGTCCCTATACCTTGGACAACCAAGGAGGTCGTTTATCTCCCTCCAGCCCTAGCATGTAGGTTGGTTCCCTTTACTACTTTGAGGGGCGTAGTCATGTGGGTTCATCCAGACCTCATCCCCGAAATGGCACAATAAGCCATGCCTTCAGTCTCTAAATTCAAGAAAAAGGATGACCAAGTACTGTCACACGGTCTCCCCATCAGCAGAGGAAGCTTTCGCCAGTACAACTAGGTCGCGCCTAACTTACCAACATGACTACAATGCTCCCGACGAGGGTGTCCCACTAACTGTTCTACCTCCTAACTCTAGTCCGAGTCCATCCTAGCATCCCACAGTGGACAAAAAAGGAAAATGAGACATGCTTCGACAAACCTTTACGGAAATATGTAACTCAAGGATTGGAGAAGCCCTATAACTTTGACATATTGGCACAAATCGCCAATGCCCCGAGAAAGTTATCAATTTTTGAGCTCCTCCGATTCTCTAGAGACAGTCGAGAAGCTCTAAGAGAGGGCTTACAGAATGTTGATTCTTATTCATCCCAGGTCAAACCATCGACCAAGAATTTTGTCGCATGCCCTCATTGTTACAACGCGATGGAGGCTATGCCAAATATCACATCTTCATAACAAGACATGTTGTTAAAGAACAATAGACATGATCGCCCTATATATTATATTGGATATATCAGACCTATCAGGGTGGATCGAATGCATATCGATCACGGGTCATCCCTTACCATAATTCCACAAAGTTTGCTATAAATCTTGGGAATCCAAGTACCAAACCCTTCTAAAGGCAACAGCTAGCAGCCACTAATACCACTATCAGAGGCTTCAATACAGGGAGAAGTTACCCTCTAGGCAAGATTTGTCTAAAGTTTCAAATAGGTGACCTCCGAACAGAGGTGACTTGCTATATCATCGACGTTAAGGTTTCTTATAATGTCCTACTAGGACGCCCATGGATACACGAGTATATGATCATCCCATCTACTCTCCACCAATGCTTAAAATACGTTAGCAAAGACGGCACTATTAAAACAGAATTTGCTGACATAGACCCTTTCAAAGGAGTAGAGACGTATTACTTTGACTCGGTCCTATACAAAAAAAATCCATCTAGATGAAGAGGGTAATGATGCGGACGATGAGGCCGACGCAACCATAGCTTCGGAAGATCTTCTAAAAATTTGCCTTAAGGGATGTCCTCCCCTTATATCTCCTCCCATAGTAGTGAAGCTCCATGGAAGGGCGCCAAAACCCTTGAAAGTCACTCACCACAGGTAGAGGCATCATTCGGACAAAAATCCCGTCACAATAAAAACTCTGGGATAACTGATGGTCAAGCTCCACAAAAGAGCTCCAGCACCTCCGACAACACTCACGACTACTGAAGAAGATGAGCTAGAAGAATATATTGTGACATCTACCCATGAGTTGTCCTACGACGATATAATCCCTCTTGAGGAAATACCATATTTTTGCAATAAAGGCCTCCCTTTAAATTGCTCAATCATCACACAATAGAGCACTGGTTATTCTCTTGAGCATGGTATAAGCTTACATCTTCATACACAAATAGACAACGCTCACTTGATCAACCAGATCTGCTTTGCCCAGAACCCATGCTTTGTAGTCCCAACAAGGAGTAAAGGGGACAAACCCATCATATTCGGGAGCATTGAAGGTCGTCGAGATTTCCTCTATGAGGGACCAGAACTAGAAACTAAAAGGATGTAACTTCACCGGTACAATGTGCAAACTAAACGTATCATCCAAAAGATGGGATATGACTTGAAAATTAACCAAGGCCTGAACTATGGTAAAGGGCGTCGCTTACCACTACATCACTTTGCCTCCAAAGGTAATCCCAAAATGTACTACCAACGAACTGGTTATGGCTTGGGGGTATGTCACTCCTTCCACAACTTTCGAAGATTCGGGAGACGAGAATAAAGTACAATCTTACTCTTCACAGTCATCTACTTGGTATTCTGACACCAACATTGGAGACCTCCTCAAACAAATACTGTCCGTTAATATAATATTAGTGGATCCTGGCGATATCACACTCTCTAATGAACTAACCACCGAAGACAATCACCTTCGGCGCTTGCAAGAGTTAGGAGCCCTTGACGAAAATCGCTTATTGGCTCAATAAAGTATTGAGCTATACGAAACACTACTTTCCGGCGCCTTCAACAAAAATGTTAAGGAAACGACATTCCAAGTGGGTGACCTGGTCCTCGCAGTGAGACGACCGATGGTTATAACCTACAAGAAGGTAGAAAAATTCTAACCTAAGTGGAAAGGCCCCTTTGTGGTAGAAATGTCTATTCCGGTCACCCTCACATTTTCAATCAAAGGTAGTTTGGTAATTGACACGGGTATTTTTTATTTTAGGATTTATTGTATTTAAATATTAGATGCATGAACCCAATATTTTATATTGGTTTAGATTGAGCCCAATAATTAGGCCCATGGATTAGGAGAATGTATTAATTAGTGAAACCATTAGACTAGAACCTTCCCTTCTTAATTAATTTCTTCATGAGAGACCCCAAGGGGTAAATTGGATATTTCATAATTACTTGAGGAGAGGGCTAGGGCCGACCATTAGGAGGGAGGAGAGGTAGTGTCTCTCATTTCATTTTTTATTCACATTTAAATCTAGATTTCCCTTCTTTCAAAATTCCTTTATTCATTTACCATTCTCTCACAAATTTCTTCCCTATTCTTCAATTAAGACCACTACAATAATGATCTACAAGAAGAAAGCAAGGATCAACAAAAAGGATGCCAAGATCTACAAGGAGGAGGCTATATTCTATATTTAGGAATTTTTATTGGGAATCCATCTGCCAATATATAAAAATTATAAAAATACTACTTGTATGGAGAGAGAGAGTAGAGATCTTTACAGATCACAAGAGATTGAAGTATGTGTTTAAACAAAAAAAATCTCAACATAAGGCAGCGGCGATGGTTGGAGTTGATAAAAGACTTCAAAATTTATTTACAGTACCATCCAGGGAAAGCCAACAAAGTCACGATTGCCTTGAGCAAGTATCCCATGGCTATGTAATTGACGAGGGACAGACACTTATTGGTCGATCTTGACAGTTTGGACATTGAGATATTAGTTTCTAGAATCGCAGCATAGATATGTGGACTTCAGGTACAGTCATATTTGATGGACCGGATCAGAGCCGCACAGTACGAGGATGAGTCTCTGAGGAGCATCAAAGAACAAGTTCAGATAGGGTTAGCAGAGGACTTCAGTATCGCCAATGATGGATTATTGCGGCACGGTACCAGATTGTGTGTGCCGAGTGGAGCATTTCTTGAGAAGATTCTTCAAGAGGCACATCGATCTCAGTACTCTATGTATTCAGGTGCCAACAAGATATATAGTGACATGAGAGAGCATGTATGGTGGTATTATATGAAGCGGGAGGTAGCTAGCTTCGTATCCAGATATTTAGTTTGCCAGTAGGTAAAGACGGAAAGACAGAGGCCAGGTGGATTGCTTCAGCCTTTACCCATTCTAGAGTTGAAATGGGAGCATATGACCATAGATTTTGTTTTAGGACTTCCGCGTTCTCCAGGAGGTAAAGATGCAATTTGGGTCATCGTGGACAGGTTGACCAAATCAGCTCACTTTCTTCCATTCAATGTGGGTACATCTATGGAGAAGTTCGCGAAGATATATGTGCGCCAGATAGTCAGATTGTACGGTGTTCCTGTGAGCATAGTCTCAGATCGGGATAGTCGCTTCACATCCTACTTCTGAAGGAGTTTACAGGCTAGCTTGGGCACTCAGCTCAAGTTCAGTACCGTATATTACCCTCAGACAGACGGGCAGTCGGAGAGGACTATTCAAACTCTCGAGGATATGCTACGTATTTGTGTTTTTGGATATTGGAGGTTCTTGGGAGGATCATCTTTACTTGGTAGAGTTTTCATACAACAACAGCTACCAAGCCAGTATCAAGATATCACCATTTGAGGCATTTTATAGACGGAGATGTTGTAATCCGTTATCATCGAATGATGTTGGTTAGAGAGATTTATTGGGACCAAAGATGGTAGTGGATGCAGCTGAGAAGGTTAAGCTCTTCCGGGATAGACTTCGAGTGGAGCAGGACAAAGAGCGGCATTGGGCCGATAGCCACCGGAGACCTTTGGAGTTTGAGATAACTTTTGTTTTGCATTGCTTGTGATTGTTCATTTTTGTTAGAGAGCTAAGGTTGTGTTTCTTGCTAGGTTAGCGGCCTGGTTTTCTTGAGAATTTCTCTGACACGCAGCATGATTCATTTTGGCAGAGGCGGAAAGCTTAGTCTGCGATTTATTGAACCTTTCAGTATTCTTGAGAGGGTCGGTACAGTTGCATACAGACTAGACTTACCACCTGCATTAGAGGGAGTGCACAATGTATTTCACGTGTCACAGCTGAGACGGTACGTGGCAGATCCTAGTCATGTGTTGAATCACTCAGAGATAGGTGGTGGGCCCTACACTTAGCTATCCATAACTGCCAGTTAAGATTCTGGATCAGAGAGAGAAGGTGCTGAGGAACCAGATGATTCATTTGGTTTGAGTCGCATGGAGGTATCACTCTCCAAGAGTGAGTACCTGAGAATGAGAGGCCGAGATGCGCGAGTGATATCCATATCTGTTCGAGCCATGAGGTATAATTTTTTCTTGCATTATATTGTTTGCTTTTGGTAGTTAGTTTCTTCCTTAATTTTGAGGACAAATTTTTCTAAGGTGGGTAGGATTGTCACCCTCACATTTTCAATCAAGAGTAGTTTGGTAATTGACATGGATATTTTTAATTTTAAGATTTATTGTATTTAACTATTGTGCATGTATATTATCTATTTATTGTATTATTTATTTATTATTAGATGATAGATTATTTTGGACTTGTGTAGTGGACATAACTAATTAATTAGATGCATGAACCCAATATTTTATATTGGTTTAGATTGAGCCCAATAATTAAGCCCATGGATTAGGAGGATGAATTAATTAGTGAAATCATTAGACTAGAAACTTTCCTCCTTAATTAATTTTTCATGAGAGACCCCAAGGGGTAAATTAGATATTTTATAATTGCTGGAGGAGAGGGCTAGGGCCGGCCATTAGGAGCAAGGAGAGAGAGTGTCTCTCATTTTATTTTTTATTTGCATTTAGATCTAGATTTTCCCCTTTCCAAATTCCTTTATTCCTTCACCATTTCCTCACAAATTTCTTCCCTATTGTTTAATCGAGGCTGCTACAACAAGGATCTATAAGAAGAAAGCAAGAATCAACAAAGAGGAGGCCAAGATCTATAAGAAGGAGGCTGTATTATATATTTGGAGATTTTTATAGGGAAACCATCTCTTAATAGGTATATTTCAGTTTTTTCTCTTTTATTAGGTTCTAAATCTAAGATTTAACCATGAAAAACTATCATACATGCATAGGCTACCCATAGGAATTGGAATTAGGTTCATAGGAGACCTATGGTTGAGATTTTGTGTGTTTTTGTGTCAATTTTGGGAGAATTCTGAGGTTGGCACATGTGGTGTTTGTCAATTGGTCAAATAGATCAATATGACATATGATTGATTGTTTGTGACTAATGTCGTATCCACAATTGGGTACTTGTAGGTTGTATCTCGTCAATTTGGAGATACGAGTTATTTTTTGGGGTTTTTTGTGCCACGGAGATTTGTGCATATCACTTCTTAACACAAACACGTAGTTGATTATATAATTACTCGTATAGTGTATAATTAGTATTCTAGATTTTCTTGTATTATTCGAGATGCGTTTGGTTGTGTGGTGGAGCTATATCGCAAGCGTATCATAGAATGAGTGTGATACGGGTGCGGTGCACTCCACGTGTTTGCCTTATTGCCTTTATTTCTCTCTCTTTCTCTCTCTCTATATATATATATATATATATGAGTATGTATTATATCATATTGTATAGCTGAGTATTTATAGCTAAGTGTATCTATATGTACTATGTAAGTGTATATGTATCTAATTATATCTATATGTATATGTGTATAGGTGGTGTTATATATATATATGTGTTTATATTGATAGATGAGTATATATGTAAGTGTGAATGTTATCTATATATATGTATATATGTGCATATGTGTGAGTGTATATATATATTTATATATATTTAGATGAGGGGTTTGATATATATATATATTGATATAAATAGAGGTGTATGTAAATATGTATGTGAGTTGTGTGTATGTGTGTGAGTGTGTGATAGTATAAGGGGACTCGGGATGAGAAAGATAACAGTATGCAGCCTCCACTGTACATCAAGGCACAACCAGTGTAACTGCACACAGTAGGGAGCCTTCATTGTCGCTCATGCACTTGGATGTGCAGTAGCAGTAAGGGATCGGGCCACTACAGCAGCTACACACATGAAAGAACACTGTGTAGTTACAGCAAGCTACAATATCCAACTCATTAATAGTTGCATCGACAGCAAGGTGCAGCAGTTTGGGTATTCATGGCTGAGCAACAGAATCATCACAACAAGGGGGCTAGGGATAACTGAATTGCATCAACACCTCGAGCACAGTCCTGCAGAAGATCAACATCAACAACCACAGATAGTTCAGCAGTAAGAATATATTGCACATGAGGAATCGAGATGAAGTCCAGTTCAGGCAGTGACAGAAATACAAGGTAGCAGTATCAGTAACTCTGAGGTGTTCATTAGTGAGAGCATTCAGCATGTGCACAGTCTCTGAGGTGTTCTTCGGTATTAGGTATCAGTTTCAGTCAGTGAGTTAGTTTAGTTATTTATGTATTAGTTTAGATAGTCTAGTTAGTTATGAGTTATTGGTTAGTAGATTAGTAGTTTAGTGTTAAGATTAGTTTATTATACTTGTTAGTAAATAGTTAGTTTAGTTAGTTAGTGTAATGGTTTATTTGGTTTAAGTGATTAGTACATAGTAACTATATATATATATATATCTATGTAGGTAAGCTATTGGTAAGTATCAATAGTATCCATGTAGTTAGTAAGTATTGTATGTTAAGATAGTTGGTATATGTATTATATTAGTATATTATATATGTTAGTAGTTAATATATGGTTAAAGCTAGTATATTGGTGGGAGGTTTGATATATATATATATATTAACTATATGGAGTTTTGAATTACCTTGGGATACCAAGGTAATAATTAAGGTAATGGGTCGATACCAACGTATTGGGTTTGAGTATCGAGATATGTGTGTGGTAGTGTGATACGCATTGGTGCAAGGCCATGGTATTCTATTTTGCTTTAATTAGTTAGATACTATATATATTGACTTGTGTATATATATAAATTATTATTTTCGATTTAAACTTGCGTACCCTAAGATACAATATTTGTGTGTTTCATAGTAACATAGATTAGCTAGTATAGCTTAGTTTTATAGCGTATCGACCTAGTGTCCAAGTGTTCGACTCTTACGACCTAGAATTAGTCGGTTTGACTTAGAAATAGCTTTATGACTTAGAATTGCATCAGTTTAACTTATTTTTATTTCAGAACCATGTATTGCTGCAACATATCATATATATAGGTCTGTTTGACACCAGCTTGGGCATCGAGAGACACACCTTGCTCAGGACTTCAATTGAGTATATTTCTCTGATAGTTTTTAATTCATAATAGTGTATATATGCATATTCTAGAATTGTATACCTAATTTTGACATAGTTATTTCACGGATTTGTACTACATAGATTCCGTCAGGATGTTATCCCCTACCATGTTCAGCGTGTACTCCTGTACATGTATTTTATTGTGTACATTGGGTATTGATTTATATTTTATGTTCACATATTGCTCGTATTTTGTGTGCTTATTCATGTACACATACTGGTCATGTTCAGCGTGATTATATTCGTGTACACCCACTGCTCGTGTTTAGTGGTCATATTCGTGTTCGTAGCGTGTCATGATTGGATCCATTGGTATTAGTTGGGGGTGGGAGAGTAGGAGTTGATTATGTGATTAAAGCCCTATTGTTCATCGTGTACATTCTGATTACATACCACACTCATAATCGTCTTACCTTATTGATCTTGTTCATCCAAACCGATCACATAATAAACTTGTATTCTAGGGCACATTAGTTAGATTGCAGTTATTTTATCATATTACAGATATTCATATTGTTGTTCTATATTCTCGTACATTACCTGAATACCTATTGTTCATTCATTTATATGTTGACAGATCTTGTATTTCATTTCTATTATCTGTTTCATATGATTGATTATGTTATTTAAACTACTTTCAGAGGTATGTACTTTGCTCCAATCATGACTGGATATATTTTTCCAGATGATTGGCTTATAGAGCAGTATCCCACATTCTACGGGCCGCAGGATGGCATACCTTTAGAGGATAATCTTGTTGACCAGGAGGACATAGTTGCAGAGCTTGAGGAGGTTTAGTTTATTTGTATTCGACTTATGTTAGACTATTTGTGGAGATTTATAGTTTTTATATTATTTTAGATTGTGGATTGTATCTTAATTTTTTTCCTTTGCTATTCCATTCGTGGTTTATCTTCCTTTGTTTGTATTGTGATTGAGTTTAGTTATATTATAAGATACCATATTATTCCTCCGTTTAGAGTTAAAATGATTGACAAGTACCATATTATATTGTTGAGATATTAGATAGTTAGAAATGACCAAGACAGCGTTCTACCGCCGATGCTGCGACATAGGCTGGGCATAATCACGTACTCGTGCCCAAATATCCGGGTGTGGGTTGTGACACATTTTTTGTGGTGGCCCATGTAGGTCTATATTTATATTTAGCGATATCGTAGTGGTGCTCGACTAGAGTACTGCTACGAGCCTGTTTTAGGAAATATGATTTAGACTGAGAGTTTACTCAATCACAACTAAGAAATAATTCCTATATCTGTTTTGCAATCCTTATCACTCAAAAATAGAGGTGGGCCCTACTTTTACCTATCCAAAGCAGTCAGTTAAGATTCTGGATCAGAGAGAGAAGGTGCTGATAAACCAGGCGATTCCTTTGGTGTGCGTCGCGTAGAGGCATCACTCGCCAGGAGAGAGTACCTGGGAGCGATAGGGCGAGATGCGCAAGCGATATCCATATATGTTCGAGCCATGTGGTATAATTCTTTCTTGCATTGTATTATTTTCTTTTGGTTAGTTTGTTCCTTAATTTCGAGGACAAATTTTTTTAAGGTGGGTAGGATTGTCACCCTCATATTTTCAATCAAGGGTAGTTTGGTAATTGATACGGTATTTTTAATTTTAAGATTTATTATATTTAAATATTATGCATGTGTATTATCTATTTATTGTATTATTTATTTATTATTAGATGCTAGAATATTTTGGACTTGTGTAGTGGACCTAACTAATTAATTAAGTGCATGAACCCAACATTTTATATTGGTTTAGATTGAGCCTAATACTTAGGCCCATGGATTAGAAGGATGAATTAATTAGTGAAACCATTAGACTAGAACCTTTCCACCTTAATTAATTTCTTCATGAGAGGCCCCAAGGGATAAATTGGACATTTTATAATTTCTGGAGGAGTGGGCTAGGGCCGGCCATTAGGAGGGAGGAAAGAGAGTATCTATCATTTTAATTTTTATTTGCATTTAGATCTAGATTTTCTTCCTTTCCAAATTCCATCATTCCTTCACCATTTTCTCACAAATTTTTTCCTTATTCTTCAATTGAGGATACTATAACAAGGATCTACGAGAAGAAAGCAAGGATCAACAAAGAGGAGCCAAGAACTATAAGGAGAAGGCTACATTAAATATTTAGAGATTTTTATTGTTAATCCATCTTCCAATAGGTATATTTCAGTTTTTCCTCTTTTATTAGGTTCTAAATATGAGATTTAACTATGAAAAACTACCCCACATGCATAGGCTACCCATAGAAATTGGAATTAGGTTCATAGGAGACCTATGGTGGAAGTTATGTGTATTTTTGTGTCAATTTTAGGAAAATTTCGATATTGGCACATGTGGTGTTTGTCAATTGGTCAAATAGATCAATATGACATGTGATTGATTATATGTGACTAATATCATATCCACAATTGGGTATGTGTAGGCCGTATCTCGTCAATTTGGCGATACGGGTTAGTTTTTAGGGTTTTCTTCCGACACGGGGATTTGTGCATATCACTTCTTGACACAGTCACGTAGTTGATTATATAATTGCTCGTATAGAGTATAATTAGAATTCTAGACTTGCTCGTATCCTTCGGGATGCGTTTGGTTGTATGGTGGAGCCGTATCGCAAGCGTATCATAGAATAATTGTGATACGGGTGTGGTGCACTCCACATGTTTGCCTTATTGCCTTTATTTCTATATGTATTTGTGTATATATATATATTTATTTATTTATATATGTGCGTTAGATTATATGATATATATATATATGAGTATGTATTATATCAAATTGTATAGTTGATTATTTATAGCTAAGTATACATATAGCTAAGTGTATCTATATGTACTATGTAAGTGTATATGTATCAAATTATATCTATATGTATATATATCTATCAGTATTTATATATATATATATATGTGTGTGTGTGTGTGTGTATAGGTGGTGTTATATATGTGTGTTTATATAGATAGATGAGTATATATGTAAGTGTGTATGTTATCTATATATATGTGCATATGCGTGATTGTATATATATATCTATATATATTTAGATGAGGGGTTTGATACATATATATAGATTGATATAAATAGAGGTGTATGTATATATGTATGTGAGTAGTGTGTATGTGTGCGAGTGTGTGACAGTGTGATGGGACTCGAGATAAGAAGGATAATAGTATGCAGCCTCCACTGTGCATCGAGGCACAGCCAGTGCAACTGCACACAGCAGGGAGCCTTCACTGCAGCTCGTGCACTGATATGTGATGTGGCAGCAAGAGCTCAGGCTACTACAACAGCTATATACACATGAAAGAACACTGTACAGTTATAGCAAGCTGTAGCATCCAACTAATTAGCAGTTGCATCGACAGCAAGGTGCAACAATGTGCGTATTCATGCACTGAGCAGCAGAATCATCACAGCAAGGTGGCTCGAGACAACTGAATTGCATCAACACCTCGAGGATAGTCCTGTAGAAGATCAACAGTAATAACCACAGATAGTTCAGCAACAAGAATAAAGTGCACATGAGGAATCGAGATGCAGTCTAGTTCAAGTAGTGACAGAAATACAAGGTAGCAGTATCAGCAACTCTGAGGTGTTCATCCGTGAGAGCATTCAACTTGTGCACAGTATTTGAGGTATTCTTCAATATCAGGTATCAATTTAGTTTCAGTCAGTAAGTTAGTTTAGATATTTAAGTATTATTTTAGATAGTTTAGTTAGTTGTGAGTTATTGGTTAGTAGATTAGTAGTTTAGTATTAAGATTAGTTTAGTATACTTGTTAGTATATAGTTAGTTTAGTTAGTTAAGGTAATGGTTTATTTGATTTAAGTGATTAATATATAGTAATTATATATATATCTATGTAGGTAAGCTATTGGTAAGTATCTATAGTATCTATGTAGTAAGTAAGTACTGTATATTAAGATAGTAGGTATATGTATTGTATTAGTATATTATATATGTTAGTAGTTAACATATGGTAACAGTTAGTATATTGGTTGGAGGTTAGCTATATATATTAGCTAAATGGAGTTTTGAATTACCTTGGGATACCAAGGTAATAATCAAGGTAATGGGTCGATACCAAGATATTGGGTTTGAGTATCGAGATAGGTGTGTGGTAGTGTGATACACATTGGTGCAAGGCCAAGGTATCCTATTTTGCTTTAATTAGATAGATACTATATATATTGACTTGTGTATAAATATAAATTACTATTTTTTATTAAAACTTGAGTATCTTGAGATAGGTCATTTGTGTGTTTCATAGTATCGTAGATTAGCTAGTATAACTTAGTTTAATAGCATATTGACCTAGTATCCTAGTGTTAGACTCTTACGACCTAGAATTAGTCGGTTTGACTTAGAAATGGGTTTATGACTTAGAATTACATCAGTTTAACTTATTTTTAGTTTTAGAACCTTGTATTGATGAAACATACCATATATAGGTCTGTGTGACACTAGCTTGGGCATCGAGTGACACACCTTGCTCAGGACTTCAGGCGAGTATATTTCTCTGATAGTTTTTAATTCATAATAGTATATATATGCATGTTCTAGAATTCTATACTTGATTCCGACACAGTAATTTCACGGACTTGTACTATATGGATTTCGTTAGGAGATCTTATCACCTACCGTGTTCAGCGGGTACTCCTGTACAGGTATTTCATCGTATACATTGGGTATTAATTTATATTTTTTCTTTAAATACTGCTAGTGTTCAGTGTGCTTATTCGTGTACACACATTGCTGGACTTGATGGCGTACCTTTAGAGGATACTTTTGTAGACCAGGAGGACTTAGTTGCAGAGCCGAGGAGGTTTAGTTTATTTTTTTGGACTTGTGTTAGACTATTTGTGGAGATTCATAGTTTGTATATTATTTTAGATTGTGGATTGTATCTTAATTTCTTTCCTTCGCTATTCCATTCGTGCTTATCTTCCTTAGTTTTCATTTTGATTGAGTTTAGTTATATTGTGATATACCATATTGTTCCTCCGTTTGGAGTTGAGAGGATTGACAAGTACAATATTATATTGTTGAAATGTTAGATAGTTAGAAATGACCCAGGCAGTGTTCTATCGCCGATGCTGTGGCGTTGGTTGGACGTAATCACGTACTCGTGCCCAAAATATCCAGGGGCAGGTCAAGATAATTCCAGTGGTGCATATGACTCGCCAAGCCGAACAGTAAAATGCTCATAATGTCCATTGTCATGACCCGCACCCGAAAATTGGTCATGAGTCGTGGGTACGTCGAGCCTACGCCGCAGCATCGGCGGTAGAACGCTGTCTTGGTCTCAAACATAACTTATCCTGTCAATAGTCTTAACTCCATAAGGAGGACAAAGATAATATATGAATCCACAGTTTATAAATATACTCAATCACAAGGCTATATAAAGTAATTGGCACGATGAGAAATAAGGAAAGAGTTCTATTATAAGCCAACACAAATATAAATACATCATAAGTCCAGTGTCTAGATGTCCTCAAAAGTCACAACAATAAATATAACTCAATCTTAGTCTAGTACAATAATATATGAAATAGAATTGTCTAAGTGCATGTAGGTAGGATCTCCTCTAAGATGGATAACTCCTCTAGGATTTCTGGTATAAAATCTCCCTCTAGTCCCGGGCCATAGTGGGTTGGGCAGAAATCCTCCAAGTCCTCTGAAAATGTTATCCAATCAGGATTGGAACGAAGCACAAATACTAAACAGCAGTTTCATTTATGTTGACAAAAACTATAAAACAATATAAGGAATACAAGATGAAATGAATAATGGAAATACAGAATACTAGAGAATATGAAATAGGCAATAGAACATCTAGCAATGAGTGGAAATATAATATAAATGCTAGAACAAGTAAATCTGAAATAAATAATAAACATCTGGCTAAGTGTTTGAAATATCAGTTTATTATATGATCGGCTTGGGAAGAGATCAGGCTGGTTACATATGATTACTATGATTCTTGCAGGTCAGGCTAAATATCTGGTTAGCTATGATACATATAATGGTCAGGCTAATCATATATAACAGCTGTGAAGCATGTAATGGTCAGGCCGCACCCAACGTGAGATGTGGGGTGAGCTATGATGCATGTAGTGTTGGGTATGATCACATAATCTACTAATAATTCTCCATCCCCAGCTAGCACGATGGATTCCAATCACGACTCCTCATGACGGGTATCTAGGGTGCTAACCCGTGTATCCACAGTGTCAGAATCTAGTATAGTTATACAATTGAAATTATAGATTTAATCAACAAAAGCAAAAACTATCAGAGAATGTACTCGCCTATAGTCCCAAAGAATATGCGAGGATCGATGTCCAAGATAAAACCACAATGACCTAAATAAATGAAATATAAGTGTTAATTGGTGGTGTGGAATGATAATTGCCATTAACTAGGTTGAAATGTGATTTCTAGATCTAACTAGATCGTTTTGATCCAACTAGGTGTTCTGGATCAAAACCTTGCTACATAAGGTTTTCTAAGTAATGCTAAGGTATTCTAGTATACACCAAGGTAATTATTATATACTAATTAGTATTAGTCTTATACTAGTTGTTTATATCATATATGTATATTAACTCATATACCTATGCTAATTATCAAAACCTTGGCATATATATATTGCCCATACCCTTGTATCTTACTTAGGTATCCACTGTTACCTTAGAGCACTACTCACACTTAACCATTAACACTAACTGAAATACTAAGCTACTGATACTTCACCTTATAGTTTATAGGTATTGAATAACAGTGGGTATATCCTTAAACCTTAGATGCTAATTATTAACTAAATTAGCACAAAACCTCATACTCAACCCAACACTCCCTGGGACTGCACTGCACACTCTGATTACTGATTATTTCTCAGAAAGCACACTGATATATATACTCACTGAACTCAGACCTACACCTACATACAGGTTCTGATATATTGAAACTCAGACCTACACAGACACTGGTACACACTCTCAGGCACACACAGCTCACACACAATGCTCATACATACTGCTCACACTAACAGACACACACAGGTCACACACACTCAGCTAACACAGGCATTCACACAGGAACACACTCTCAGCTCACACTGGTATTCACACAGGAACACACTCTCAGCTCACACTGGTATTCACACAGGAACACACACAGGTATTAACATACTGAGTTCTGGGATACACACACACACACACTGTTACACTCACACAGCTAACACACACACACAACACTCACTCACAGGTACTCACACAGCTAACACACACACACAACACTTACTCACAGTTACTCACACAGATACACTCTGACATAGGTATTCATTGATACTCACAAAACTAACACACTGACAGGTTACACATACACATAGGTAGAAACAGTTTTACTGATACAGACCTACACACAGATACACTGGCACTCACAGCTACACACCTGACACATATACATATACATAAACTTCTCACTAAGCTCATACACACACATAATTCTCACACTTCTCAGATACTAATACAGACACAGCTACACTAGGTTCTATGATACACACACACACATATAAACTTCTCACTGAGACACCCCTAACACATCACTGATACTTAATAACTCACCTGAACTTAGCAAACACATCTACACTAAAACCTTTCCTGCAATACAGTACACATTGTATACCATTGGCACAAACACACAAGCACATACATAGACAGGTTGACACAGTAACTCACTGACACAACACAGGTTAACCCACACTGATACAAACACACAGTTAAGTTCACACACACTCACAGGTACAGATTTTACAGTGTCAAACACAGAACAACTACACTGAATCACTTGATACACACAGACACTGATGTTTTGAACTGAAACTCCTTACTGAAAATAAGAACTCCACACACCCAATACCTAGACACACTAATACAAAGCCCTAACACAGGTACACTGGAACTCTAGAACTAAACACACAGGTTCACACAGATAGCTACTCACTGATACACATATACATACTCGCAAAACCCGACTCTAACCTACTGATACACAGTATCAGCTAATCAATATACCCTATTCACAACCCCCAAATCACACTGATATATTCTGCACACAAAACTCACAGTAGTGAAAACTGAGACTAACATAATAGTCACTAACCCATACTGATACAATATTACTCACACACTGCCAAACCAGACACTACACAAAAACCTCATCCCTCTTCCCACTGTCGATACACACAGATACTTCAAAATACTGATACATAAATTAAACCCTACCATCCGATACTAGAACCAAAAACTGCACAACCCTACGATACTGTACACCCACTGGCAAAATACACAGTGTTTTCTCAAACCCGACTGTACAGTAAAAAACCCCCAAAAACTGATTCCACATCGAGAACTCCTGAAACCTAAATCCAAAACCCTAAAAATCGAGATCTAGACTATAGATAGGAGATGTAATCATGTATCTAGGAAACCCCTAGGATTAGGGTTCACAAAATTAGGAAAAATCAAACGTAGGTCACCAAAACCCTATATCTCCTACGTCTCCATGTAGAAACTCCAAATCGAAATCTAAACCAATTTGGTGGGCTCCTAATGGCCAACAACAAAGAAAAACAGAATTAAAATGGATTAAATTCGGGTTCTTACCTATTGGGAGATGGTTTCCCAATGAAGGTTCTCTTTCTCCAAGTCTTCTTGGTCCAAGCTCCTTGATTCCCTTTGATGGAGGAGGAATGGACTTCTAGGGTTTAAAATTCTAAAATTAAAATAGGAAGGAAGGGTTTTTTAAATGGAGGCTAGGTTTAGGTTTTCTTCATGAAGGAAAAGGGTTGAGGGAGGCTTCCCTTCATTAAATAGGGCTAGGGTTAGGGTTTCAAATTCAAGGGATTAGTTAATCCTCCATGTTTAGTCATGAAGAATTTTAATTAGTTAGGGTTTAGTTATTTCTAGGATTTTAATTCTAAAATTTAAATTGAAATATAGGGTTTCACTAAAGCTAGATTACAAATTAGGGTTTAGCCATTAGGGTTAGACCTAATAGGATTTTTAGGGTTTAACCTAAACCTAACATTTAGAACAACACGTAATTGTTTAATAAAACTCGTCATATTAATTATTTACATAATTAAAGTAAACAAGGAAATTACAATAATGTCTTAATCTGGAAATATGGTAGTGACAAGTCTACCCTTATAAAAAATAATTTGTCCTCGAAATTGGATTGAACTAGAACAAGAACGAAATCAGATAAGGGATTATACCTCAGGTCTCGAAGAGAAACGGGTATTGCTCGCGCATATCGTCCTCTCTCTCCCAGGTCAACTTCCCTGTAGAGTGATGTCTCCATGCAACAGGAACCAAAGGAATAGTCTGGTTCCGCAACACCTTCTCTCTGCGATCTAAGATCTCTACGGGCTGCTCAGGGTAGCTGAGAGTCGGACCAACCTCGATCTCTGATTGATCTAGTACGTGACTAGGGTCTGCCACGTACCTCCTTAGCTGTGACATATGGAACACGTCATGCACTCCCTCTAGTGCAGGTGGCAAGTCTAATCCATACGCCATTGCACCGACCCTCGCAATAATATCGAAGGGCCCGATGTAGCGTGGACTAAGCTTCCCGCCTCCACCAAAACGAATTGTGCCACGCGTCAGAGAAATCCGTAGGAACACTAGATCACCAACCTAAAATAAGACAGTCTCAACACGCAGTCTAAACAAAACAATCACAAGCCAAAAAATAACAATCTATACCTGAAACTCAAGGGGTCCACGGTGGCTGTCAGCCCAATGTCGCTGTCTGTCCTGCGCCACTCGCAGTCTATCTCTGATGAGTTTTACTTTTTCTGCTACATCTACTACCATTTCTGGTCCTAGCAAGGCTCTCTCTCCAACGTCATCCCAAGATAACGGTGTACGACACCTTCGTCCATAAAGAGCCTCGAATGGCGACATCTCGATGCTGGCCTGGTAGCTTTTGTTGTAAACAAACTCTACCAGGTGCAGATGATCCTTCCAAGAACCTCCAAGATCTAGAACGCAAGTGCGTAGCATATCCTCGAGAGTCTGAATAGTCCTTTCAGACTGCCCGTCTGTCTGGGGGTGGTATGAGGTACTAAACTTGAGCTGAGTGCCCAAGCCAGCCTGCAGACTCCTCCAGAAGTGGGAAGTAAAATGACTATCTCGATCCGAGATGATGCTCACAGGAACTCTATGAAGTCTGACGATCTGCCGTACGTACATCTCTGCTAGCCTCTTTGTCGACGTGCCCACCTTGAAAGGTAAGAAGTGGGCTGATTTGGTCAACCTATCAACGATGACCCAAATCGCGTCCTTCCCTCCTGGAGAACACGAAAGCCCTGAAATGAAGTCTATGATCATGTGCTCTCACTTCCACTCTGGGATAGGTAAAGGTTGAAGCAATCCACCTGGCCTCTGTCGGTCCGCCTTTACCTGCTGGCACACTAGACACCGGGATACGAAGCATGCTACCTCGCGCTTCATTCTATACAACCATACGTGCTCCCTCAAGTCTTGATACATCTTATTGGCACTGGGATGCATCGAGTACTGAGAGCGGTGTGCCTCCTGCAAAACCTTCTCGCGTAGCTCCCCGCTCGGCACACACATCCTCATGCCGTACCGTAAAGACCCATCATCTGTGATAGTAAAGTCGTCTGACAATCCTATCCGAACCTGTGGCCTGATACTCCTCAGAGCCTCATCATCATATTGTGCAGCTCTGATCCTGTCTATCAGCTCGGACTGTATCTGCAGTCTCCATATCTGAATCTCAATACCGGGAACTAGCACCTCAATTTCCAAGCCTTCCAGATAAGCCAATAAATGTCTATCCGTCGTTAAGTACATAGCCATCGGATACCTGCTCAAGGCATCGACGACTACGTTGGCCTTCCTTGGGTGGTACTGCAATAAAATATCGAAGTCCTTTATCAACTCCAACCACCTCCTCTGCCTCATGTTCAGCTCCTTCTGTGTGAACACGTACTTCAAGCTCTTATGGTCTGTGAAGATCTCTACACGCTTTTCGTACAGGTAATGTTTCCACAGCTTTAGAGTGAAGATAACCGCTGCCAACTCTAAATCATGGGTGGAGTAGTTCTTTTCATGAGGGTGTAACTGCCTGGAAGCATAGGCAATTACCTTCCCGTGCTGCTGAAGAACGTAACACAAACCCTTCCCTGAAGCATAACTGTAGATAGTGAATCCACCTGTTCCCGCTGGCAACGTTAAAACTGGAGTTTTCGTCAATCTCTTCTTTAGCTCATTAAATGCGGCCTGGCAATCCTCCGTCCAGACAAAATCTACATCTTTCCTGGTCAGCCTAGTCATCGGCGCTGTAATCCTGGAGAAGTCTTGTACAAACCTCCTATAGTATCCTGCTAGCCCGAGAAAACTCCTGATCTCAGCTACCGAACTGGGGGTAGCCCACGACTCTATTGCCTCGATCTTCTTCGGGTTAACCGAGATTCCGTCACCCGTCACCACATAACCAAGAAATTCAACCTGGTCAAGGAAGAATTCGTACTTTAAGAGTTTCCCGTACAGCTCCTCCTTCTTGAGAGTCTCTAAGAATAACCTCAGGTGCTCTTCGTGCTCCTCCGAGGTCTTAGAATACACAAAAATATCGTCGATGAACACCACCATGAACTTGTTAAGGTACTGGTGGAACACCTCGTTTATCAGGTTCATGAATACTATCGGTGCATTGGTTAAACCAAATGGCATTACCATGAACTCAAATTGGCCGTATCTGGTCCAAAAGGCTGTCTTCGGCGTATCTTCTCTCTTCACCTTCACCTGGTGATAGCCTGACCTCAAAAATATCTTCGAAAACACCTTTGCCCCGCTCAACTGATCGAAAAGATCATCTATCCTTGGCAGCGGATATTTATTCATGATAGTTAGGTTGTTCAAAGCTCTATAATCGATGCACATGCGTACCGTGCCGTCCTTCTTCGGCACAAACAAAACCGAAGCTCCCCATGGTGATGAACTGGATTTGATGAAGCCTTTGTCCTGCAGCTCCTCAACTTGCTTCTTCAGTTCTGCCAGCTCGTTGTTATTGACTCATTAGACATGTTATGAAATGGGCTCCGCTCCTGGCACCAAGTTTATAGAGAATTCAACATCTCTTACTGGCAGCAAGCCTGGCAACTCCTCTGGAAATATATCCAGGAACTCCGCTATCAGAGGATGTGGCAACTCCTCTTCTTCCATCATGGCTCCGCAAAATATGCTTCTGCTCTGCTCCGCTGCTCCTCTGGCGACCTCGAAATCCGGCTCTTCTGGTGGTCTAAATAATACTCTGCCTCCATGAAAATCTATAGTAGCATGGTGCCTACTCAACCAGTCCATTCTGAGTATAATATCGTATCCCGGAAGTGGCATGACGAGTAAGCACACGCTCAACTCTCGGCCTCCCACTGACACTCTCCGATCCTTTCAATAATTATGAACTAGGATAATACCTACACCAGTTATGATCTTACAAGTCCTAGCTAATGGTTTTATCTCTAAATGATGTCGAAGTGCATAAGATACAAACACAAAAGTTTGGGAAGTGCCAAAGTCGAATAATATAAATGCTAGAATGCAATCGAGAAGAACTGAACCTGTAATCAAGTCTCATGCTGGATCAACCTCCTCGACTACCATAGCGTATGCTCATCCCTGGGATGCACCTCTCTGTTGGTGATGTTGAGCAAACCTCTACTGCTGCGGTGGAAGTGGAGGTCCCCTCTGTTGGCCTCCTGGTACGGTAGATACCCTAGCTGGTCCCCTCTGGGCGGCTGCTCCACCCTGGCCTGGACGAGTCTGTATGGTAGGGCAATCCCACAGCTGATGTGCTGTCGATCAGCAGGACAAACATGTACCCAACCTCTTCCTACAGATCTCTCTAGTGTTTCCTACCTTCCCGCAATACGCACACTGGATGGCGGGCTGAGTCTGCCTCTGCTGCTGGTGCTGGACCTATCCTCGGACTGGTGCCTGGTGTTGCTGATGCTGATGTTGCTGCTGATATGGCCTCTGCTGCTGCTGGAAGTGTGGACGCTTGCCCGGTCCTGCACTACTGTTTGCTCCTCCTGAAGCATCACATCCCCTCTTGGGCCTGAGGTCCAAGTCATCCTCAGCTATCTGGGCATCCATCAATATGTCTTCGAAGGTAGCAGTATGACGTCCCAACGTACGAGACTTAATCTCCCTTCTTGCCCCTTTTTGAACTTCCGGGACATGTCTCCTGGATCTCTAATCATCGATGGCGCAAAGCGGCTCAAGCGGCAAAACTATGCGGCATACTCATCAACGGACGAGCTCCCTTGGACTAAGTCATGGAACTGACTTTCCAAGGCTCCCACGGCAACATCAGGAATGAACTTCTCCTTGAAGAGCTCCCTGAAAGCCTCCCAAGTGAGTTCTCCAACAAGTCTCGGCTCAGTGCGAAACCACGTCAGGGAGATATCGAATATCTGGCTGCCGACGGCCTCGATCTGAAGAGCCTCCGGAAGCTGCGCCAAGTGCAAGTTCCTCTCGATGTCCTCTAGCCAATCATCGGTGTAGAGTATTCCCTCAGTACCTTGGAACTCCCGAGGCATCATCCTCTTGAAATCCATAATGGTGCCCGGCCTCTGGTGGTACTGGCCAGGATGCTGTTGCTGGGCGACTCTCTCCACAGCCTGGAGAGCCACCTGATGAGCATTCTTCATGCTCATCCTCATCATCACAGTCTGGGCCTAATGTGCCTCAGCCTGCACCCTCTGGGCCTCTGCTGACGTCCTCTGGGCATCGACCATGCCCTGGATCAATGCGAACATATGTATCCCATCGACGGGCACACCTCCTGGAAACTGAGTCGGTGGTGGTGGAAGAGGCTTCGTCGTAGCTATGGGAACCCTCTGAACAGGTGGGGGAGGAGGACCCCCGAATAGTGCGACAATCCCACATGCACGGGAGATGTAGGAGGTGCTGCGGATGTCTGTCCAGCAGGGCGAGAGGTGGCAGACCTCTCTGAAACTGCTGCTCCGAGTCTCAGGGACCTAGTCTTCGGCGGCATCCTGAAGACAGATTGAAAGATTCAATTAAGGTAATAGACACGATATCATCAAGGAAGGAAAGTAAAAATTTCTAAAAGAAATAATCATTAAGAGTAGCATTATAAGATTCAGGAATTTCCTAATTGTGATAGAGCATCTTCTCGGCCTAATCCTATTCCCAAAAATAGGCTCTTAGTAATACTCAAATCGAGCACCATTACGATATCGCTCTAAATGCGAATCTAGACCTGCATGGGCCACCACTAAAAATATGTCACAACCCGCACCCGGAAATTGGGCATAAGCCATGGGTACGTCCAGCCTACGCCGCAGCATAGGCGGTAGAATGCTGTCTAGGTCTCAAACATAACTCATTATGTCAATAGTCTCAACTCCATAAGGAGGACAAAGATAATATATGAATCCACAGTTTATAAATATGCTCAATCTAAGATGGGTAACTCCTCTAGGATTTCTGGTATGAAATCTCCTTCTAGTCTCGGGCCGTAGTGGGTGGGACAGAAATCCTCCAAGTCCTCTGAAAATGTTATCCAATCAGGATTGGAGCGAAGCACAAACACTAAACAACAGTTTCATTTATGTTGACAAAAACTATAAACAATGTAAGAAATACAAGATGAAATGAATAATGGAAATACAGAATACTAGAGAATATAAAATAGGCAATAGAACATCTAGCAATGAGTGGAAATATAACGTAAATGCTAGAACAAGTAAATCTGAAATAAAGAATAAACATCTGGCTAAGTGTTTGAAATATCAGTTTATTATGTGATCGGCTTGGGACGAGATCAGGCTGGTTGCATATGATTAGCTATGATTCTTGTAGGTCAAGCTAACCATCAGGTTAGCTATGATGCATGTAATGGTCAGGCTAATCATATAAAATAGCTATAAAGCATGTAATATTCAGGCCGCACCCGACGTGAGATGTGGGGTGAGTTATGATGCAAGTAGAGTTGGGTATGATCACATAATCAACTAATAATTCCCCATCCCCAGCTAGCACGATGGATTCCAATCACGACTCCTCATGACGGGTATCTAGGGTGCTAACCCGTGTATCCACAGTGTCAGAAGCAAGTATAGTTAAACAATTGAAATTATAGATTTAACCAACAAAAGCGAAAACTGTCAAAGAATGTACTCGCCTATAGTCCCGAGGAAAATGTTAGGGTCGATGTCCAAGATGAAACCACAATGACCTAAATAAATGAAATATAAGTGTTAATTGGTGGTATGGAATGATAATTGCCATTAACTAGGTTGAAATGTGATTTTTAGATCTAACTAGATCGTTTTGATCCAACTAGGTATTTTAGATCAAAACCTTGCTACATAAGGTTTTCTAAGTAAAGCTAAGGTATTCTAGTTTACACCAAGGTAATTAGTATATACTAGTTAGTATTAGTCTTATACTAGCTGTTTATATCACATATGTATATTAACTGATAGACCTATGCTAGTTCTCAAAACCTTGGCATATATATATCGCCCATACCCTTGTATCTTACTTAGGTATCCACTGTTACCTTAGAGCACTACTCACACTTTACCCTTAACACTGATTAAAACACTAAGCTACTGATACTTCACCTTATAGTTTATAGGTATTGAATAACAGTGGGTATATCCTTAAAACTTAGATGCTAATTATTAACTAAATTAGCACAAAACCTCATACTCAACCCAACACTCCCAGGGACTGCACTGCACACTCTGATTACTGAGTATTTCTCAGTAAGCACACTGATATCTGCACTCACTGAACTCAGACCTACACCTACACACAGGTTCTGATACACTAAAACTCGGACCTACATAGACACTGGTACACACTCTCAGGCACACACAGCTCATACACACTGCTCACATACACTGCTCATACTCACAGACACACACAGCTCACACTGACATTCACACAGGAACACACTCTCAGCTCATACTGGTATTCACATAGGAAGACACTCTCAGCCCACACTGGTATTCACACAGGAACACACATAGGTATTAACACACTGAGTTCTAGGATATACACACACTGTTACACTCACACAACTAACAAACACAGCCAACACTCACTCACAGGTACTCACACAGATACACTCTGACATAGGTATTCACTGATACTCACAGAACTAACACTCTGACAGGTTACACATACACACAGGTAGACACAGTTTCACTGATACAGACCTATACAAAGATACACTGGCACTCACAGCTACACACCTGACACACATAGACACATGTACATGAACTTCTCACTGAGCTCATATACACACACACAGTTCTCACACTTCTCAGATACTGATACACACACAGCTATACTAGGTTCTATGATACACACACACATATAAACTTCTTACTGAGATACCCCTAACACATCACTGATACTTAATAACTTACCTGAAATTAGCTAACACATCTACACTAAAACCTTTTCTGCAATACAGTACACTTTGTACACCATTGGCACAGACACACAGGTACATACATAGACAGGTTGACACAGTAACTCACTGACACAACACAGGTTAACCCACACTGATTCAAACACACAGATAAGTTCACACACACTCACAGGTACAGATTTCACAGTGTCAGACACAGAACAACTACACTGAATCACTTGATACACACAGACACTGATGTATTGAACTGAAACTCCTTACTAAAAATGAGAACTCCATACACCCAATACCTAGACACAATGATACAAAGCCCTAATACTGGTACACTGGCACTCTAGAACTAAACACACAGGTTCACACAGATAGCTACTCACTGATACACATATACATACTCACAAAACCCGACTCCAACCTACTGATACACAGTATCAGCTAATCTATACACCCTATTCACAACCCTCAAATCACACAGATATATTCTGCACACAAAAATCACAGTAGTGAAAATTGAGACTAACATAACAATCAATAACCCATACTAATACAATATTACTCACACACTGCCAAACCCGACTCTACACAGAAACCTCATCCCTCTTCCCACTGTCGATACACAAAGATACTTCAAAATAGTGATACATAAATTAAACCCTAACATTCGACACTAGAACCCAAAACTGCACAATCCTACGACACTGTACACCGACTGGCAAAATATACAGTGTCTTCTCAAACCCGACTGCACAGTAAAAAACTCCCAAAAATTGTTTCCACATCAAGAACTCCAGAAACCTAAATCCAAAACCCTAAAAATCGAGATATAGACTATAGGTAGGAGATATAATCATGTATACTAGCAAATCCCTCGGATTAGGGTTAACGAAATTGGGAAAAATCAAACATAGGTCACCAAAACCCTAGATCACCTAGGTCTCCATGTAGAAACCCCAAAATCGAAATCTAAACCAATTTGGTGGGCTCCTAATGGCCAACGACAAGGAAAAATAGAATTAAAATAGATTAAATTCGGGTTCTTACCTATTGGGAGATGGTTTCCCAATGAAGGTTCTCTTTCTCCAAGTCTTCTTGGTCCAAGCTCCTTGATTCCCTTTGATGGAGGAGGAATGGACTTCTAGGGTTTGAAATTCTGAAATTAAAATAGGAAGGAAGGGTTTTTCAAATGGAGGCTAGGTTTAGGTTTTCTTCATGAAGGAAAAGGGTTGAGGGAGGCTTCCCTTCATTAAATAGGGCTAGGGTTAGGGTTTCAAATACAAGGGATTAGTTAATCCTCCATGTTTAGTCATGAAGAATTTTAATTAGTTAGGTTTATTTATTTCTAGGGTTTTAATTTTAAAATTAAAATTGAAATTTAGGGTTTCACTAAAGCTAGATTACAAATTAGGGTTTAGCCATTAGGGTTAGACCTAATGGGATTTTTAGGGTTTAACCTAAACCTAACATTTAGAACAACACGTAATTATTTAATTAAACTCTTCATATTAATTATTTACATAATTAAATTAATCAGGGAAATTACAATAATGTCCTAATCTGGAAATGTGGTAGTGACATCCATCAACGGCAAGTTCCTGAAGAAGTATTATGCCTAAGAAAGGAACCCTTCTCGCAAAAAAAAAAATTCTCTTTTCTGCCCCTAATAAAGGAAAACAAGAGGACAATGTCTAATGTTAGCATCCTCATCATTATCTCATATATCGCCCATAGTATGCGAGCATATCTGTTATCCATACTAGGGAGTCCCGAGTATGCAATGGGTAGCAGATCGACAAAAACCTTCTAAAGGCAAGCAGTTCACATCCATATTACCTCTGAACTAGTAGTCGTTCTCTACCCAAAAGAAGACAGTCACGTCCATATTACCTCTGACTCTTCCCATTTGGTCATCCTCACAAAATTATATCCAAGGAAGTAATTTACGTCCATATCACCTCTAAACTGCGAGCTATCCAAGCAAGTAGTTCACGTTCATATCATCTCTGAACTATGAGCTATCCAAGCAAGTTGGTCACGTCCATATAATCTTAGAACTACGAGCTATCCAAGGGAGAAGTGATGTCCTTATAACCTCGGAACTATTTCTTTCTCAGAAATACTTTGCCATAATAGTGCCCAGCTACAAGAAGATAAGCTATACTATCAGTTCTACGCCATAATATCTCTGCCATCAAGGATGGTGTCTCCATCGAACCTCCTTAATGGAATTGCTTTTATCTATCATGTTCATATTACCTCTGATAAGGCTTAGATCTATCACCCTTATGATGTTATACTATGTCCATATCACCTCTGGTACAATACTTAAAATCAAGATAGCTACAACAGCAATGAATAATTTAAAACAAGATATTAGGTAAATTTTTTATTAATATTCAAGATCGCGAGTACATATAAAAAGAATAAGACAACCTATGTTCTGTTTCTGGTGCTGACAAGTATAAAACCGACAGCTCATCGCATTCTGGGTCATCACTTCAGTAAGACTCCACAGTACAATCCATAATACATGGTAAGAAAATAATCTATACTAATGGAATGCTAGGGAGCTTGCAATGCAGAGCCAACCCTCTGCACACCTAACTCTGTCGCATAAAAAGAGGCGACTAGAAATCTCGGTTGAGATAACTAGCCCCGCCATTGCTACTCAGATGGACCATCATGACTCGACCTGAGATCCAGCCATTACATCCTGGTTGTATACAGAGGGAAGCTACAGTAAGCTAAGTTGGATGATTGCAAAAATTCAACCGGATAAGGTATTTATTTATCAGGCACAATAGTGACTATGATATCCTTCCATACTTTATCACCATCGAAGCAATCTGAGACAGTTCCTGCATAAATGAACACAACCAAAGTCAAAATGATTGCAAGACAATACAAGTGTGCACATCAGTACCATGCGCCAAACAACAAATCAACCAGAAAATCCATGCATGAGCATCATCAATGTCAGTCACATCAGTGTCAGGCGCATATGTGTTAGGCATACGGCCACCTCAGTGCCAAGATTCCAGCCACAACACAAGGCAAACATGCCCCATAGAGGGTTCATATATCAATTCTCGGCGCATGCCTCAGGCGCGTGTCCGAAGATAATATTACCCATGCTGCCAAGGGGGGGCCTTCACTGTCAGTGAATCCCCCAGACGAAGCCCTTCAGTTATGACCACGCACATCGGGTCAAAAGGATTCATAGTACAAGAAATATTATGAACAAGTGGACAAGTGTTCCATACCTTCGTCCATGGCCGCCAAGTGATCGACGCTGTCTATTTATAGTTGGGATGCCATAAATTGCTCGCGAGTTACTAGGAACAAAAACTGTGAAGAGAAAAGTGAACCTGTAACCTCTATATCCAAAAATTCTAGCTTAAATATTGTTATTAGGTTAATTTGGGGCTATTTGGATTTTTACATAATTTTTGTTAATTAAAACTAGTAACAATAATTTCCTAGGACTTTAAAAAATTTATTTTTGTTCAAAACCTAATTTAAATAATCTCAAACTTTTATTTTAGGTTATAAATAACAAAATATAATTACTAGAAATTTTTGAATTTTTTCTGATTTTTTTAGTATTTATTTTGAGTTATTTAGTAGAAAACTGTATTAAAAACTGTTTCTGATTATAAACTAAAATGATTACCCAGTTAGCAGCCGTTGGCCCCATGCGTCAGCCGCCGCAGCCAGCATGGTGTGGCTCGCCTGTCATTGACCAGTGGGCTTGGGTGAGGGTGCAGCTCGGGCTCTCAAGCCAAGCCGAGTCCGAATTCGACTCAGACTCGACCGAGCCAAGCCGAGCCGAATCGAGACCGTTCGATCCCGAGCGTGATTGCTCGGATGCTTGACATATGGCACAATGAACCATGACTTCTCCATATATATATATATATATATTTATAGTTTAGGTTTTCGTCTTTTCAGCCGAATTAATTTTAGAGAGGGAGAGAGAGAAGGGTTTGGGGGGTTATCATCTAGGGTTCTTCGATCATCCAGAAGCCATTGCGGATAGCTCTGGACTCGAAACGTATTCCAATTTTTTGCGTTAGAACTCTATTGAGGTTAGTTTTATGAATATGTAATTTTTTTTGCAAAATTTAGAGTATTAAATTCTAGAAAATTCATAAAGCACAGTATGTCCAAAAATAGATGTGTTCCGATATTTTTACCATTTTGGGAGAACCAAAGAACCAAATCATGAACTGGTTGAATTTTGGAAAGCTAACATCGAGACCGTCGACATATGTTTTTACCATAATTTAATTCAAAATATTTATGTATTTTTAATTCTGTAGAACTTTTAGGTTAGCAATTAACCACCGTTGCACAATACGATTTTGTACGTGCAATAGTTTCCTAAGGAGTTCAAATCTGGATGAGCTATAAATTCTAGCATATTTATGACGCTGAAATCTATAGGAAATAATGCATAAAAGTCCAGTTTGTATTGGTTGACTTTTTGGTCAACAGATCGCCTTAATTTTTGTGCCATGAGCCTCGAGTTGATAAAATTGGGTTCTTTGGACAAATTTTGGAATTTACCTAAAAATTCAGAATAAAAAATTAAAATAGGATTTTAGAGTAATTATTCCAGAAATTAATAAATTAAAATAAATTATCTACTGACATAGTAATATATTATACGTAGGATTTGGACTCTGAATTGGGACCTGATCCAACCACAGCTAATGGCCACATACGAGTATATTTCCATGATTATTTTTTGTGCTTAATAGTCTCTATAATGCATGCTTAGAATTGATTATTTGATTCTCAACACTTGTATACAGATTAGTATGATGGATTCTTGTTATTAGATACGTGACTGTTCTGGATTATAGTTATTTTTTTATGACTAGTTCGGAATCTATGTTGTACTCGTAGGGAGAAAAAAAATACTTAGTGGACGTGTGAACTACCCTTTCCATTCTATAGTCTTACTGGAATAATAGCAGCCATGCACGACACGTGTGGTTTGTCGAATTTATCCTTAGTCGCTTACATGTTAACAAGGTATTTTAAATCACGTAGAGTAGTTTGTTCCTATCTGTTCTTCCATGCATTACATTTATTTTCAATGTTTCTTGGATATATTGTACTACATCTTTGCTATGACAGGCCTTCAGTATTTAGTTCTTCTGGTTGCCTTATTGTGATTTCAGTTTGTTGTTATCATATATTCTTTACAATTTATTATTTTATAGCTTCTACCATGTGTTGGAACTATTTTCACTATGATGTACTTATTCCTTTCCTGACTGGATAACCATATTTTAGGTGACTACGATGAGGATACGATCCTTACATATTATGGACCATATGCTAGCAACTTAACTGAGCCTGATCTTGCCCTTCAGGAGGATCATAGAGAGTTAGCAGCTCAGACACCATCTACGATCCCTATATTCTTAATTATTTTTTACTGGATTGTTCCCCAAAATTTTTTTTAGAGTATTTTGAATATTGTTCCTTCGATATTTAGTCATTTTTGGGAGACTTCTTGGACCCGCATCGGGACTATTATTTCTTTATTATCTCTAGTATATTCATTTAATCTAGTGCCTGTGATTGTGTATATTGTGGATATGTATATATATGTTGTGGGTTATAGATTATACTTGTGGCTTATTGTACAGCGTTCTAAGCTGACACTGCTATGTAGGCTGGACGTACTCATGACTCATGCCTAAATGCAATGTACGAGTCATGACAGAACCGATCCTGCGCCCAGTTCTAATGTGCCTTGCCAAGTGAAGACCGATGCCCCAAGTAATTTTCTCATGCGCCTAGTGTTCAAATGCATCATCGAACGAGATGTGCCAAAGGGTGAATACTTCGCAGATGCGCCAAATAGAATAAAGTTGTGCGCGTGTGCCCAAAAAATTCTTCTACCCATGTTCTCCATGCTACTGTTCAAAGTATTCTGAACTTTTAACTTACAAAGTTTTGTAGTTCAAAAACATTGATGGTGGTCTTACAGAATCATGGAAAATTGGCTCCATGTGCCATTGTGACCCTGCTCCATGCGCCAAAATGACCTTACTCTATGCGTCTAAGTGACCCTGTTCCATGCACCATAGTAACTCGGGTTCACGAGATATTCAGAAGCATGATGGTGGCTCAAAATGCTTAGGCAGAGGCCTAGAGGTAGCAGACAGAAATGCTGAGGAAAGAAATAGAAAATATCCAATAAGTTGCCCTAGCAGCCATGGAGAGGTTTGCCCAGCAACCATAACAACAGGTTGCTCAACCGAAGGTGAGTATCATCCGAGATTTCAAGAAGATGGGGCCTTAGACGTTCTAGGGGGCAGAGGAAATCCTCTACGCTGATGAGTGGCTTGAGGATATCGAGGAGATCATAAGAGTTTCTCAGCTTTTCGAGGACCTAATGATTGAGGATATTGGATTTTAGCTTCATGACATTGCTCGTACTTGGTTCAGAAATGAGCCAAGAAAATTCTTTCCTACAGTAGCCAAAGGGGTTCGGCAGAACCAATTCCAGAACTTGGAGCAAAATGGGATAACCGTAGATGATGAGTATCCTACAGAATTTGGTAGGCTAAGCAGATTTACAGAGTACATGGTGAGGGACCCAGAGGATAGAGCTAGACAATTTAAAGAGGGCTTGAACCAAGAGGTCAAGTTCCACATTTATTCGACTCATACGACTTTTGCTGACATATTTGCAGAGGCTCAAAACGTCGAGGTAGATATGGGTCTTCGAACCAAGAGGAACAGGGATGCTATCTGCAGACGTAGTAGTCTGGGGCAGGCAAAGCATCCACAATTTTAGCCAAAAACCTTTCTACAACAGCAACAACAATAGTACCATGCCCCAGCCAGAGCACCAGCTTATCCGGTGCAACAGCATCTACAGAGACAAGTGCAACAAGCTCCCCTATGCAACTATTACAAGAAGCCAGGGCATTCATGGTAGGTCTGCTAGAAGAGATTAGGTGCGTGCTCATTCTTTGGATGGCAAGCACATCAGATGATAGTGTCCTACTTTACCTCCTATAGGGGAGCCTCATCCCAGAGAGGACCAGTTGGATCACCAGTAGCCCCGCAGCCAAGAGGACCCCCTCTTCCTATGCAATAATAGCAGTTTGCCCAGCACCAGCAAAGGGGAGTACCTCCACAGGATAAAGCTTTTGCCATGACCATAGAGGAGGCTGAGCCGACTGTGTAAAACCCCTAATCCTAAAAACCATATTGAGTATTTAATTAATTATTTAATTGATTTGTAGTAATTATTAGCTAATTAAAAGAAATAGAATTTAGTTAATTTTTTTATTTAAGGTGATTGTGTATTTAGAGATTTTTATGGAGCAATTATAATTTTTTTAATTATTTACATGTAGGAGACCCTATGGACAGTTGATAGATTAATTATATGTTCTAAGATCATGTCACTACCACTTTTCCAGGCAAGGGTATTTTTGTAATTTCACCCTTTTAAATAATTATGAATTTAATTATTCTGCTAAGTTTTATAAAGTAATTATATATAGTTAATAATATTTAGTTTTAGGTCTAACCCTAGAAATCCATTAGGACAACCCTAATGAGTAAACCCTAGTTAGAAAACCCTATTCTAGCAAAACCCTAGAATTCTAATTTTGGATGAACCCTCAAAACCCTAGAATGACTTAACCTGAGTCTATTAGGTTCTACATGAGAGGAAGGGGGGTTAACCTAAAAAGACTAGGCATGGACACCCTAAAACTAGGTTTAATATAAATAGGAAGCTTTTCTCAAAGCCATCCTTCATGTAAACAGGAGAAACCCTAGCCTCCACTAGAGAAAAACCATCTCCCATCCAAAAATTCGAAACCCTAACCCTAGCTTCCATTTTCTCCTCCTCCAAAGCAAGAGAAGCTAAGAACGTGGGTCAGGGAGCCTTGGAGAAGAAGAGCCTCGTTGAAGAAACCTTCCCCTGCAGGTAAAACCCTAGTTCTACTCATTTAAATTCTGTATACAGATGATAATGGCCATTAGGAACCCCCAAATCTGTGTGTAATTCGATTCTAGGGCTTTGGATTAGGTTTTGGTGACCCACATGGGGTTTTCCCCAATTATTAAGAACCCTAACCCTAGATTTTGGTATGTGGACTGATTTCATCTCCTCTGTGTAAGTTGAACCCGAATTTGTAGGGTTTTTGGATTAGGAATTCATGGGTTGTATGTATATTGGTTTCTTGCACTGCAGGTGTTCGATGGAATGTTCATTTAGGGTTCATCCATCTAAGGTAGTGGATGTATGCATATCTTGGTTTATAGACTATATATATATATTACCATTGCCTGTGTTCTAGTTATTTGTTGGTTTTCATATGTTTAGAAGTGAGTTCTGTACAATCGGGTATGAGCATTTGGGGGAAAACTGTGTTGAGACTCTTGTACACAGTCGGGTGATTTGTGTACTGTGAGTTTTGGGTATGGGTGTATGGGATGCAGATCAGCAGTTCAACCCCAGACCCGTACTCGTGCAGTCCAGCAGTGGGGAGTTGCATGAGGGCAAGGTATCCAGGTTCAGTGTGTGAGGGATGGTTAATAAGATTAGCAGAGTGATTGGTGTCAGTGTGTACAGAATTGTGTGTGTCCAGACTAACTTGTGTCTGTGTACATGTGTGTGCGTGAATGTGAAGTTCAGTGTCTATGTTCAGTAGAGTATTTACCTGAGTGATTAGCCTTCCCTATTCACTGTGAGGCATCAGCTGTAAGGAGGGGGGACACTAGTATCAGTGAATTATCGTATATAGCAGTGTGGAGTTGTGGTGTATCAGTTCTCATTAACTGGTACTGTGAAGCAGTATCTGTGAGTTAGAGTATGTTTTAGAGTATCAGTATAGTGAGGTATTAAATTTCTGTGTTCAGTAAGACTGTGTTTTTCCTGTGTGTGTGTATTGTGTTAGGAAATTTCTGTGTTGTGTGTGTATGTGACTGTGCATGTAGTGTGTGAGGTATTTTCAGAACTGTGTACAGTTGGGCAGAGTGTGGCTGGGTATTCTGTGCATAGAGGTTAATTGTCTGTGTGAGTAGCCAGTGTGTAGAGGTTCAGTGAGATACATGGGTCTATGTGTGTCAGTTTATGAGGTGTACAGGTGTGTGTGTGTATTAATTCTGTAGGGAGAGTGTTTTACCTAGGAATGTATGTGTGCAGGGTGACTTGAGAGTCTGTGTTCCCAGTTTTTCCTGTGTGTGCAGTGCAGTAGATTCTGTGCATTGTATCAGTTGAATTCAGCATGTCTAGGTACTAGATGTGTACTAGGCTGAGTTCTGTGCATTCAGTGTGTGTGTGTTTTAGTGACTGTGTGCATAGGAATATGTATCAGTATACATATTAAAGGGGTAGGACAGAATGCCAGGCCTGTGTAAACTGAGGAAGTTCTCAGGGGGGTCTAGGAAGTTAGGTATCAGTGATTGTGTGCAGTGAACAGGGGGTGTATCTAATAGGTATTAATGTGAGTAGAGGAAGGTATCAGGTATCTCAATGTGACTGTATGTGGATGTGGGGTGGCAAATGAGTTTTAAATGTTAATGTGTGCTAGGCTAGTGTGTAGTGGGGATGTCAAGTTGGTGTTGAATATGGGTAAATGTCAAGGTATAAGATATGTTAAGGTATAAATTGGTTGGTGTCATTTAAGGAATATGCTCAGTATATAAATGTAAGTTATTTACATACTGATAGCATATAGTATAAGAAATAGTAACTAGTTTCAGCAAGATACAATATACCACACTATATGAGTTATATATAATGATGATACCTAGTATCTAGATACTCATGAGATGGACCTAGAAACCTAGTCACAACCTAGTTTTAACTAGTATTAGTTTAAAATAGCTAGTATGAACCTAGAAGCAAGGTATTAACTAGTTTTGACCAAAAACCTAGATTTGACTTAGTTGGACCTAGTATTGACCAGAAAACCTTAGACATGACCTAGAAACCTCGTTTTTTAAATTGTTAAGCATGTTATTCTTTTAATTCATTAATTAACATTGAATTTCCATAAATAGGTCATTGTGATTCCAATTTGGACCTCGATCCTCACATTTTGCTCAGGACCACAGGCGAGTACATTCTCTGACAGTTTTCATGGTTGATTACTTCTATAAATTATAGTGTATTTCATACTTGATTCCGACACTATGGATACACGGGTTAGCACCCTAGATCCCCATCACGAGGAGTCGTGGTTGGAATCCATCGTGCTAGCTGGGGGATGGGGAACTATTAGTAGATTATGTGATCATATCCAAACATTTATATGCACCATAGCTCACCCCACTTCTCACGTCGGGTGCGGCCTGACCACTTATATGCTCCATAGCTGTTATATATGATTAGCCTGACCATTATATGCACCAAGCTAACCATGCGGTTAGCCTGACCTAAAAGAATCATAGCTAATCATATATAACCAGCCTGATCCAGTCCCAAGCCGATCACATAATAAACTGATATTTCAATCACTTAGCTAGATGTTTTATCTTTATCCAGATTACTGTTCTAGCAGTCACTATTTATTGCTCATTGCTAGATGCTTATTGTCTATTTCATTTCTTCAGTACTTCACATGTTCAGCTTTTATTTCCATCTTGTATCTCTTACACTGTTTATAGATTTTGTCAATTTAATGAAACTGCTGTTAGTGTTTGTGCTTCGCTCCAATCCTGACTGGATAACAACATTTTCAGAGGACCTGGAGGACTTTTGCCCTACTCATTACGGTCCAGGAATAGAGGAGGATTTCACCCCAGAAATCCCAGAGGAGGTGCCTATCCTAGAGGAGAACATGCCTGCCCATGCTTAGATTATTTTTTTGCATTTATTGCTTTAGACTGAGACTGAGACTGAGATGTATTTATTTTAATTGTGACTTTGTGAGGTCATTTAGACCCAGGTTTTGAGTTGGACTTATTGTGGATGGTTTTATTAGAACTCTTTTCAATTCTCATCGTGCCATTATGTTTATAGTTGTGATTGAGTATATTATAGAACTGTGATTATTTATCTTTGTCCTCCGTACGGAGTTGAGACTATTGACAGGATATACTATGTTGTGACCTAGACAGCGTTCTACCGCCGATGCTGCGGCGTAGGCTGGACGTACCCACGACTCATGCCCAATTTCCGGGTGCGGGTCGTGACACGTTTTTAGTGGTGGCCCATGCAGGTCTAGTCATAGTCTTAGACTGTTTTAGGAAATAGGAATTAGGCCAAGGATATGCTCAATCACAGTTAGGGAATTCTGATTCTTATGATACTATTCTTAATGATTAATTCCTTTAGAAATTTTTCTGTCCTTCCTTGATATCATATCTATTGCCTTAATTGAATCTTTCGGTCTATCTTCAGGATGCCGCCAAGAAGATCACAGAGACTCGGAGCAGCAGATACAGAGAGGTCTGCCACCTCTCGCGCTGCCGGACAGACATCAGCAGCACCTCCTACATCTCCAGGACAGGTGGGAGTGTCTGCAGCATTCGGGGGTCCTCCACCACCAGTTCAGAGGGTCCCCACAGCTACGACGGCACCACCACCTCCACCACCACCAGCTCAGCACCCAGGAGGTGTGCCCGTCGATGGGGCACAGATGTTCGCTTTGATTCAGGGCATGGTCGATGCCCAGAGGACGTCGGCAGAGGCCCAGAGAGTGCAGGCTGAGGCACATCAGGCCCAGACAGAGATGATGAGGGTGAACATGGAGAATGCTCACCAAGTGGCTCTCCAGGCTGTGGAGAGAGTCACTCAGCAGCAGCAACATCCTGGTCAGCAACAACAGAGGCCGGGCACCATTGTGGACTTCAAGAGGATGATGCCTCGGGAGTTCAAGGGGACAGAAGGGATACTCTACGCCGATGATTGGATAGAGGACATCGAGAGGAACTTGCGTTTGGCGCAGATTCCAGAGGCGCTCCAGATCGAGGCCGCTGGCAGCCAGATGTTCGACATTGCCTTGACGTGGTTTCGCACGGAGCCGAGACTCTTGCGCGGGGGACTCACTTGGGAAGCTTTCAAGGAGCTCTTCAAAGAAAAGTTCTTTCCTGATGTCGCCCTGGGAGCTTTGGAGAGTCAGTTCCATGACTTAGCCCAGGGGAGCTCGTCCGTCGACGAGTATGCCGCGGAGTTTTCCCGCCTGAGCCGCTTTGCGCCGTCGATGATTAGAGATCCGGGGGACAGGGCCCGGAAATTCAGAAAGGGGCTGACAAGAGAGATCAAGTCTCGCACGTCGGGACGTCGCACAGCTACCTATGAGGGCATATTGATGGATGCCCAAGTAGCCGAGGATGACTTGGACCTCAGACCCAAGAGGGGACGCGATGTTTCCGGAGGGGCAAACAGTAGTGCGGGAACAGGCAAGCGTCCACACTTTCAGCAGCAGCAGAGGCACTTTCAGCAACAGCACCAGGCACCAGCTCGAGGGCAGGTTCAGCAACAGCAGCAGAGGCAGACTCAGCCCGCCATCCAGTGTGCGTACTGCGGGAAGATGGGACATACTAGAGATATCTGCAGGCATAGATTGGGCTCATGTTTGTCCTGCGGATCGACGACACATCAGCTGAGGGATTGCCCTACCATTCGGACTCGTCCAGGTCAGGGTGGAGCAGCCGCCCAGAGAGGACCAGGCAGGGTACCTACCGTACCAGGAGGCCAACAACAGAGGGGACCACTTCCACCGCAAAATCAGAAGTTCGCCCAGCATCAGCAGCAGAGAGGTGCACCCCAGGGGCGAGCATACGCCATGGCAGTCGAGGAGATCGAGCCAGCAGGAGACTTGATCACAGGTTCGGTTCTTCTCGATTGTATTCCTGCATTTACCTTATTCGACTCTGGCGCTTCCCATAGTTTTGTGTCTGTATCATATGCACTTCGACATCATTTAGACACAGAACCATTAGCTAGGACTTGCAAGATCATGACTGGCGGAGGTATTATCCTAGTCCGTGATCACTGCAAGGACAGGAGAGTATCAGTGGGAGGCCGAGACTTGAGCGTGAGCTTACTTGTCATGCCACTTCCGGGGTACGATATTGTACTCGGAATGGACTGGTTGAGCAGGCATCATGCTACTATAGATTGTTATAGAGGCAGAGTATTGTTCAGACCACCAGGAGAGCCGGTGTTTGAGGTCGTCAGAGCAGCAGCGGAACAGAGCAGGAGCACATTTTGCGGAGCCAGGGCGGAAGAAGAGGAGTTGCCACATCCTCTGATAGCGGAGTTCCTGGATGTATTTCCAGAAGAGTTGCCAGGATTGCCGCCAGACAGAGATGTTGAATTCTCTATAGACTTGGTTCCAGGAGCGGAGCCCATTTCACAACATGTCTATAGAGTTAACAACAGCGAGCTGGCAGAACTGAAGAAGCAAGTCGAGGAGCTGCAGGACAAAGGCTTCATCAAATCCAGTTCATCACCATGGGGAGCTCCGGTATTGTTCGTACCGAAGAAGGACGGCACGGTGCGCATGTGCATTGATTATAGAGCCTTGAACAATATCACTATCAAGAACAAGTACCCGCTGCCGAGGATAGATGATCTTTTCGATCAGTTGAGCGGGGCGAGGGTGTTTTCGAAGATTGATTTGAGGTCAGGCTATCACCAGGTGAAGGTGAAGAAAGAAGACACGCCAAAGACAGCCTTTCGGACCAGATACGGCCAGTTTGAGTTCATGGTAATGCCATTTGGTTTAACCAATGCACCGGCAGTATTCATGAACTTGATGAACAAGGTGTTCCACCAGTACCTTGACAAGTTCGTGGTGGTGTTCATCGACGATATTCTTGTGTATTCCAAGACACCGGAGGAGCACGAAGAGCACCTGAGATTGGTCTTAGAGACTCTCAGGAGGGAGAAGCTATACGGGAAACTCTCTAAGTGTGAATTCTTCCTTGACAAGGTCGAATTTCTTGGGCATGTGGTATCGGGTGACGGGATCTCGGTTAACCCGCAGAAGATCGAGGCAGTAGAGTCGTGGGCTACCCCCAGTTCGGTAGCTGAGATCAGGAGTTTTCTCGGGCTAGCAGGATACTACAGGAGGTTTGTACAAGACTTCTCCAAGATTGCAGCGCCGATGACCAGACTGACTAGGAAGGACGTGGATTTTGTTTGGACAGAGGAGTGCCATGCTGCATTTGATGAGCTGAAGAAGAGGTTGACGACAGCTCCAATTTTGACGTTGCCATCAGGGACAGGTGGTTTTACCATCTACAGTGATGCTTCAGGGAAGGGTCTGGGATGTGTTCTTCAACAGCACGGGAAGGTAATTGCCTATGCTTCCAGGCAGTTATGCCCTCATGAAAAGAACTACCCCACCCACGATTTGGAGTTAGCAGCAGTTATCTTCGCTCTAAAGCTGTGGAAACATTACCTGTACGGAGAGCGTGTGGAAATCTTCACAGACCACAAGAGCTTGAAGTACGTATTCACACAGAAGGAGCTGAACATGAGACAGAGGAGGTGGTTGGAGTTGATGAAGGACTTCGACATCTCATTGCAGTACCATCCAGGGAAGGCTAACGTAGTCGCCGATGCCTTGAGCAGGTATCCGATGGCTATGTACTTGACGACAGATAGACATTTATTGGCTGATTTGGAGAGCTTGGAGATTGAAGTGTTAGTTCCCGGTGCTGAGATTCAGATGTGGGGATTACAGATACAGTCCGAACTGATGGACAGGATCAGAGCTGCGCAGTACGATGATGAGACCCTGAGGAGTATCAGAGCACAGGTTCAGATGGGATTGTCGGACGACTTCACTATCGCAGATGATGGTTCTCTACGGCACGGCACGAGGATATGTGTGCCTAGCGGGGAGCTGCGCGAGGAGGTTTTACAGGAGGCACACCGCTCTCAGTACTCGATGCATCCCGGTGCCAACAAGATGTATCGAGACTTGAGGGAGCACGTATGGTGGTATGGAATGAAGCGCGAGGTAGCACGCTTCGTATCTCGGTGTCTAGTGTGCCAGCAGGTAAAGGCAGACCGGCAGAGGCCAGGAGGTTTGCTTCAACCTTTACCGATTCCAGAATGGAAATGGGAGCACGTGACCATGGATTTCGTTTCAGGGCTTCCACGTTCTCCAGGAGGGAAGGACGCGATTTGGGTCATCGTGGACAGGTTGACCAAATCAGCCCATTTCTTACCTTTCAAAGTGGGCACGTCGACAGAGAGGCTAGCAGAGATGTACGTGCGACAGATTGTTAGACTTCATGGAGTTCCTGTGAGCATCGTCTCGGATCGGGATAGTCGTTTCACTTCCCACTTCTGGAGGAGTCTGCAGGCTAGCTTGGGCACCCAGCTCAAGTTCAGTACCGCATATCACCCCCAGACAGACGGGCAGTCTGAGAGGACTATTCAGACTCTCGAGGATATGCTACGCACTTGCGTTCTGGATCTCGGAGGTTCTTGGGAGGATCATCTGCACCTGGTAGAGTTTGCTTACAACAACAGCTACCAGGCCAGCATCGAGATGTCACCGTTTGAGGCTCTTTATGGACGGAGGTGTCGTACACCGCTATCGTGGGACGACGTTGGAGAGAGAGCCTTGCTAGGACCAGAAATGGTCGTGGATGCAGCAGAAAAGGTGAAACTCATCAGAGACAGACTGCGAGTGGCGCAGGACAGACAGCGGCATTGGGCCGACAGCCACCGTAGACCCCTTGAGTTTCAGGTATAGATTATTATTTTCTGGTTGTGTTTGTTGGTTGTTTAGACTGCGTGTTGAGACTGTTTTTGTGTTAGGTTGGCGATCTAGTATTCCTACGGATTTCTCCGACGCGTGGAACGATTCGTTTTGGCAGAGGCGGGAAGCTTAGCCCACACTACATCGGACCCTTCGGTATTCTGACGAGGGTAGGTGCAGTGGCATATAGACTGGACTTGCCGCCTGCATTGGAGGGAGTGCATAATGTGTTTCACGTGTCGCAGCTGAGACGGTACGTGGCCGACCCTAGTCACGTACTTGACCACTCGGAGATTGAAGTTGGTCCGACGCTCAGCTACCCTGAGCAGCCCGTAGAGATCTTGGACCGCAGAGAGAAGGTATTGCGGAACCAAACTATTCCTTTGGTTCGCGTAGCATGGAGACATCACTCTCCAGGGGAGTCGACCTGGGAGAGAGAAGACGAAATGCGCGAGCAATACCCTTATCTCTTCTAGACTTGAGGTATATTCCTTTCTGATTTCATTCTTGTTGTAGTTCAGTCCAAATTTCGAGGACGAAATTTCTTTTAGGAGGGTAGACTTGTCACTACCACTTTTCCAGGCAAGGGTATTTTTGTAATTTCACCCTTTTAAATAATTATGAATTTAATTATTCTGCTAAGTTTTATAAAGTAATTATATATATAGTTAATAATATTTAGTTTTAGGTCTAACCCTAGAAATCCATTAGGACAACCCTAATGAGTAAACCCTAGTTAGAAAACCCTATTCTAGCAAAACCCTAGAATTCTAATTTTGGATGAACCCTCAAAACCCTAGAATGACTTAACCTGAGTCTATTAGGTTCTACATGAGAGGAAGGGGGGTTAACCTAAAAAGACTAGGCATGGACACCCTAAAACTAGGTTTAATATAAATAGGAAGCTTTTCTCAAAGCCATCCTTCATGTAAACAGGAGAAACCCTAGCCTCCACTAGAGAAAAACCATCTCCCATCCAAAAATTCGAAACCCTAACCCTAGCTTCCATTTTCTCCTCCTCCAAAGCAAGAGAAGCAAAGAACGTGGGTCAGGGAGCCTTGGAGAAGAAGAGCCTCGTTGAAGAAACCTTCCCCTGCAGGTAAAACCCTAGTTCTACTCATTTAAATTCTGTATACAGATGATAATGGCCATTAGGAACCCCCAAATCTGTGTGTAATTCGATTCTAGGGCTTTGGATTAGGTTTTGGTGACCCACATGGGGTTTTCCCCAATTATTAAGAATCCTAACCCTAGATTTTGGTATGTGGACTGATTTCATCTCCTCTGTGTAAGTTGAACCCGAATTTGTAGGGTTTTTGGATTAGGAATTCATGGGTTGTATGTATATTGGTTTCTTGCACTGCAGGTGTTCGATGGAATGTTCATTTAGGGTTCATCCATCTAAGGTAGTGGATGTATGCATATCTTGGTTTATAGACTATATATATATATTACCATTGCCTGTGTTCTAGTTATTTGTTGGTTTTCATATGTTTAGAAGTGAGTTCTGTACAATCGGGTATGAGCATTTGGGGGAAAACTGTGTTGAGACTCTTGTACACAGTCGGGTGATTTGTGTACTGTGAGTTTTGGGTATGGGTGTATGGGATGCAGATCAGCAGTTCAACCCCAGACCCGTACTCGTGCAGTCCAGCAGTGGGGAGTTGCATGAGGGCAAGGTATCCAGGTTCAGTGTGTGAGGGATGGTTAATAAGATTAGCAGAGTGATTGGTGTCAGTGTGTACAGAATTGTGTGTGTCCAGACTAACTTGTGTCTGTGTGCATGTGTGTGCGTGAATGTGAAGTTCAGTGTCTATGTTCAGTAGAGTGTTTACCTGAGTGATTAGCCTTCCCTATTCACTGTGAGGCATCAGCTGTAAGGAGGGGGGACACTAGTATCAGTGAATTATCGTATATAGCAGTGTGGAGTTGTGGTGTATCAGTTCTCATTAACTGGTACTGTGAAGCAGTATCTGTGAGTTAGAGTATGTTTTAGAGTATCAGTATAGTGAGGTATTAAATTTCTGTGTTCAGTAAGACTGTGTTTTTCCTGTGTGTGTGTATTGTGTTAGGAAATTTCTGTGTTGTGTGTGTATGTGACTGTGCATGTAGTGTGTGAGGTATTTTCAGAACTGTGTACAGTTGGGCAGAGTGTGGCTGGGTATTCTGTGCATAGAGGTTAATTGTCTGTGTGAGTAGCCAGTGTGTAGAGGTTCAGTGAGATACATGGGTCTATGTGTGTCAGTTTATGAGGTGTACAGGTGTGTGTGTGTATTAATTCTGTAGGGAGAGTGTTTTACCTAGGAATGTATGTGTGCAGGGTGACTTGAGAGTCTGTGTTCCCAGTTTTTCCTGTGTGTGCAGTGCAGTAGATTCTGTGCATTGTATCAGTTGAATTCAGCATGTCTAGGTACTAGATGTGTACTAGGCTGAGTTCTGTGCATTCAGTGTGTGTGTGTTTTAGTGACTGTGTGCATAGGAATATGTATCAGTATACATATTAAAGGGGTAGGACAGAATGCCAGGCCTGTGTAAACTGAGGAAGTTCTCAGGGGGGGTCTAGGAAGTTAAGTATCAGTGATTGTGTGCAGTGAACAGGGGGTGTATCTAATGGGTATTAATGTGAGTAGAGGAAGGTATCAGGTATCTCAATGTGACTGTATGTGGATGTGGGGTGGCAAATGAGTTTTAAATGTTAATGTGTGCTAGGCTAGTGTGTAGTGGGGATGTCAAGTTGGTGTTGAATATGGGTAAATGTCAAGGTATAAGATATGTTAAGGTATAAATTGGTTGGTGTCATTTAAGGAATATGCTCAGTATATAAATGTAAGTTATTTACATACTGATAGCATATAGTATAAGAAATAGTAACTAGTTTCAGCAAGATACAATATACCACACTATATGAGTTATATATAATGATGATACCTAGTATCTAGATACTCATGAGATGGACCTAGAAACCTAGTCACAACCTAGTTTTAACTAGTATTAGTTTAAAATAGCTAGTATGAACCTAGAAGCAAGGTATTAACTAGTTTTGACCAAAAACCTAGATTTGACTTAGTTGGACCTAGTATTGACCAGAAAACCTTAGACATGACCTAGAAACCTCGTTTTTTAAATTGTTAAGCATGTTATTCTTTTAATTCATTAATTAACATTGAATTTCCATAAATAGGTCATTGTGATTCCAATTTGGACCACGATCCTCACAATTTGCTCAGGACCACAGGCGAGTACATTCTCTGACAGTTTTCATGGTTGATTACTTCTATAAATTATAGTGTATTTCATACTTGATTCCGACACTATGGATACACGGGTTAGCACCCTAGATCCCCATCACGAGGAGTCGTGGTTGGAATCTATCGTGCTAGCTGGGGGATGGGGAACTATTAGTAGATTATGTGATCATATCCAAACATTTATATGCACCATAGCTCACCCCACTTCTCACGTCGGGTGCGGCCTGACCACTTATATGCTCTATAGCTGTTATATATGATTAGCCTGACCATTATATGCACCATAGCTAACCATGCGGTTAGCCTGACCTAAAAGAATCATAGCTAATCATATATAACCAGCCTGATCCAGTCCCAAGCCGATCACATAATAAACTGATATTTCAATCACTTAGCTAGATGTTTTATCTTTATCCAGATTACTGTTCTAGCAGTCACTATTTATTGCTCATTGCTAGATGCTTATTGTCTATTTCATTTCTTCAGTACTTCACATGTTCAGCTTTTATTTCCATCTTGTATCTCTTACACTGTTTATAGATTTTGTCAATTTAATGAAACTGCTGTTAGTGTTTGTGCTTCGCTCCAATCCTGACTGGATAACAACATTTTCAGAGGACCTGGAGGACTTTTGCCCTACTCATTACGGTCCAGGAATAGAGGAGGATTTCACCCAAGAAATCCCAGAGGAGGTGCCTATCCTAGAGGAGAACATGCCTGCCCATGCTTAGATTATTTTTTTGCATTTATTGCTTTAGACTGAGACTGAGACTGAGATGTATTTATTTTAATTGTGACTTTGTGAGGTCATTTAGACCCAGGTTTTGAGTTGGACTTATTGTGGATGGTTTTATTAGAACTCTTTTCAATTCTCATCGTGCCATTATGTTTATAGTTGTGATTGAGTATATTATAGAACTGTGATTATTTATCTTTGTCCTCCGTACGGAGTTGAGACTATTGACAGGATATACTATGTTGTGACCTAGACAGCGTTCTACCGCCGATGCTGCGGCGTAGGCTGGACGTACCCACGACTCATGCCCAATTTCCGGGTGCGGGTCGTGACAGATCAATTTATAGAATTATATATATATATATATATATATATATATATATATATAAAGTTTAATAGAAAGAATAATAGAAGAAAAACAATTAGAAATAAAATTAGAAAAGAAATTAGAAATAGAAAAGGATAATAGAAATGAATAGATAAAAAGAAAAAGATAATAAAATTCTTAATGGATCTAACCCATTTTCTATCCTAACCCAAACCCACCTACCCTACCCGCATTCCCAACCCATTCCAAATAAAATAACAGCAGCTACAACCCCATCACCCCCCCCGCGCGTGAATTTCCCTTCTCCCCCGCTATATATATATATATATATATATATATATATATATATATATATATATATATATATGTATACTATAGTTATAGAAAACCCTAACCCTAATCTCTATACTCCACCCCCTCGACCGCGCCGCCGAGACACCACCGCCGCATAGTCGCCTGGACCACCGGAGCCGCCGCCTGGACCGCCGGAGCCGCCGTCGCGACCACCCCCGCGCGTCCACGTCGCCATTCAAGCCGCGTGCGAAACAATATTTGAACAACAGCGAAGGTCTGTTCACGCCTCATTTTCCGTGCCCTTGTTCGACCAAACTCGACCCTATCTTCACCGGTATGATCCCGACCTATCCCTCTTCCAATCCCGTAGATTAGTCTATCTCGAACAACACGCAAACCTAGGTAAAAATTGACTCCAAGTCGAGGAAAAATACCACATTTAATCTCAGAAAATCTATTTCAACCACCCCTGTTTACGGACTCGTATCTCCCACCACAGAGATCTGAATTTTATTTTTCTTCTTGTTATGCGAAGACCACCTAACCTAGATTATTTTTTGTTAATTATATTATTTTATTTGATGTTGTATGAAGAATTAAATTAGGATGAAAACCCATAAAAATCTATTTTTTGAAACACAAAAATTTGTGATACGGAGCACACTACGCCAAACGGGATCGCCCCGTCATGTACAAGTGTACCGAAAGGTGCGCACGGTATACCCAGAAGTGTGGGCTTTTGCGGAAACTGATTTGGACTCGTGTGCGCGTCAAAATTAGCCCTTATTCGCAAAAATTTTCCGTATCGAATGCGACAAAACTTGTACCACTGGACTCGTAGTATCGCGCTGGTCCTGTGACCCAATTTTCATACAATTCTGAGACAGTTGACCAAGTCGCCTATTGGCAGCCCCACGGTTGAGTTTTTGTGATAAATTGTGTTAGGCTCACCAAAATCCATATTTGGACATACTGTTGAGTTCGTACTGACATTTAGAGTTTGTTTGACCTATAATTTGTCCCATTTAGAGACCGTTACCCCAAGCACACTTTTTGGTACAAAGTGGCCCATATGTGGAGTCTGCTTTGACCCAAAATTACCATTTTGCCCCTGTGTCCAAATTGGACGAAAGGGTAGTGCTTTTGAGCTATCTCGCTTATTCTGGGAATGTTGGTGATGTTTATTTCAGCATCCGGAGATATTTATTCTGAGGCCGTAGTTTCTGACTCTTGGTGTTTGATATCTGTACGTTACACTTTGAAGCTCTTTTGCCAGACAAGTATACCTTATCTTATTGTACTGTTTAAATTCAGTTATTATTTAGTTGCATATTTATTTATTTTAAACAGTGCATATCTGAAAGAGACTCGGGTACAGTCAATGAATGAGTTGACGTTTGGACTTGTGTCTGATCTAGTGTCTAGTAGACCCACCTAAAGTTGTGGAGTTATTGGTATGACTCTCCAGGCCTTGACAGGTATTATTACATGTCACAGAGTGAGTTCATATAGGGACGCGTACCTCATACTCGACTGGCCATCGGTGTGAGCAACACGTGTAACGGTATTTAGCTTAGTATTTATTTCTATAGAGAATTAAATTATAGTACGAGATGTCCACGTCGTGTTCACGACTTGTATTTCTACATTAGGAGGGGAGGACGATTAATAGGCGTATGGGACACCAACCTCCTTTATACAGATACCTCACTCGACAGAGTGATACTGACGTATATATTATACAGATACCACGTTCTTTAGAGTGTTGGACGTTACTTGGTGATTTTATAGATTCCACACTCAATAGAACGTTGAACATTATTATATTCCCGCACCCGTGTTATAGGAGGCATATGTGGCATATACTAGCAAGTCATGACGATTGGTGAATTACGTCAGCATATGTCTAGCCTACACTTTCACATACGTACTAAGTTGTCCTCAAATTGTATTTCACTAAGATGGTTACCACACACCTTTAATTTATTCAGTATTTACTTTTTGGCATGCTTCTATGTATCTTGTTATGTCCCTCTGAGGACCTGGTCCCTTTCCAGGTGTAGATGTTCATGAGTATTCGTAGGAGCGCAGACCCTGACTGGCTACTTATATTTCGAGGAGGTCTTCTCTTCGAGTCTCGTGATTGGTAGTTGTTCTACTATTATCGTATTTATCTTGTTTATTCTTTATTCTAGTTGGTAGTAGATTTTTTTCCACCCGACTATCATCTTTAGATACTTTATATTGAGATCTAGTATCATAGTTATTGGTTATGTTCTTATATATAATTTTTATGGATGAGATTAGTTTATACCCTGTGACTTATGATAGTTTTTACCACTTGTGAATTATTGTTCATAATACAGCGTACGCATGTGTTATGGTTTCCATATATTGGAGTTGCCATATACATGCGGCTGGCATGCTTACGTGTCCTAGTCCTACATATTTTGGGACTGTGGTATGATATATTTTTAGTGATGGCCCATGCAGGTCGAGAGCATATTGTCTCGGTTATGTTACTGTACCGAGCAAGCCTGCAGATAGGATTAGATTATAGGATCTCATCCACCTTTGACTATGACTTATCTTTCTTCCAGTCTGTTCTATTTGCTTAATTGCATCTTGCTTGATTCATGTGCTTCCCTAATAGTTCCTTGAGTATAGCCTTCTCCTAGAATATAGAAGTCCCTGTTGTTAGATAATAAATCGGGTAACCATCCTATTAAGATTACAACTAGGATAATGATATATCAATGAGTTAGAATACTTAATGAACCCTAGCATCCCTTAACTATAAATTAATTTACCATTATCCCTTGAGGTGTTTATGTATGACTTATGATTAGTATAAACACTACGAAGATTAGTTTGAAATTTGACCATAGTGGTTGACCCTAGTATTGAGGAAATAATAGAATCCAAGGTTAAATATTAGGACTAAACCTAACTTTCATAAGTGAGATAAGTCATTATTCTATCATAAGCAGACAACACCTTAGAAAACCTAGAGGAATAAAATAATATTTTTCTTGATCATACCTCGAACACAGAGATTAGCTACCAACTTTTTCTTAGAAAACCATGATGTTATCTAGAGTCTTTCTATTTAGTTTTATATCTTGTTCTCCTGAAAACTTAGCACTCGCGATTGTGCGATGACTAATTATGCTTTTCTTCATCTTCCAACTCGTGCAACCTGACATTTCTGATTATAGACCGAGTGATTCCTTGTATGTTAGGATATATATCTTGCTAGGGTTATAGTTGTAGTCTTGAACTTTGAATTTTATGCTTGGTAGTTAGAGCATGATAGTTTTGAGTTAATCTTGTAGATTGTGACTTGATGATTATCCTTTAGTTTTTGAATCACGTAATCTGTATCCATAACTCGATACAAGTTATACCCCCTTTTCACTTGAGGCCAGTAACCTTTCCATACTTACTATTGACACCCTTGTTCTATAAGCACTATGATTAAAACTTAAGATGGCCATTACCTATATAATATAATAGGAGACCTTAATGTGTACCAAGACCTTTTCTCATATACCCTAATAAGAGTTCTACTTTATTTACCAGAACCAGGTTATTTTGTAGATTTCCCTCAAGGTAATTACAGTATTAGTTTAATTCTTATAAGTTGGGTAGTATGCCTCACAACCTAGTATCCCATAGTCCTCTTGACTTATTATCGAAGTGTAACTGAATGATATTTATTGTATACTAGCATAAGACGATACTGGTTTTTAACTTCTCTCATCATAATCTAGCGTACTTATATTTTCTGTACTACCTTGACTTATGATGCTATTCTATAACCTAGTTTTGCAAGCTCATTTTTTATCAAGCTTATTCAAGATATATGTATTAGTGGATTTATACATTAATATATTTCAGAATCAGTGTATTAAGGTCTAGCTAACCTTAGTGTACTTGGTTCGCCCTTTGTATAACTACTTTACGTGGATTAAGATATATAGTGACTAGTAGACGAATGTACTTACCCTCTAGACATGTCTGAGCATATCGTATCGGTTACATAACTGTACTAATATGAGCATGCAAATAAGAAATTACCAAATAGGATTTCAATCCATAACTGTCTTGACAATTTCTTTTGAATTCCCTTAACTCCTTGATCCCTATACTTCTATTCAATTACCTCCCCCTTGAACTCTTTATTATTGTTTTTCGTCTTCCCTTATTTTGGAAAGACGAAACATAGTGCTTGGTATAAGTTTGATATACAGATAGTACTAGATATACCCCATAGGCCAACCGCATTACTTGATGATGATTTTCCATAATTAAGGGCATATCATAGGTAATATGTTGGTGTTCAAACTTTTGAGGATCGAATAACATGATTAAATAAGTTGAGGAATATTTTTCTTAAGTGTATCGCTTTATATGATAGATGGATAAATTCTAAGTTGGGTAGAAGTTGCATTATCAACTTGAGAGCAATTTCTTTTAGATTATGATCAAGCAAGATTAGATTGGAAGATTCAAGTCAGTTTAATTTTGAGAAATTTAAAAGAAGGATTAAGATGATGATAATTTAATAAATTTTAAAAACTTTGATATGGTGAACCAAACCTTTATACTTGGGCATATGATTTAATTTTTGAATATTTAAGGTTGAATCATCGATTTAAATCTTGAGAAAAATAAATTGAACCCTAAACATGAACATTGACGGATCGAATCCCAAAATTGATGATTTGAATTAAAAGTTAAATTTTGATGGTTGGATTACCTATTTGAAATATTGAGGATGTGAATTAAATTTAAAAATTTAAAGAATACAAAATTCATAAGTAATAGGAATAATATTGGATTAGAATTGTTTTCTTAAAGGAGATTATGATAGTTGGAGATCGTGTTGTGAAAATTGATGTCGGCTATTTAAAACTTAAAGATGTCATATAGATTTAGCTTAAATTTGGATGTAATTATTTAAAAAAATCAAGAAAAGATTATAATATTTTGATTTAACAGTGGTTACCTTAATTTTGAAAGTGATTGCCACGGATTAGAATATATTTTAAATTTTGGAAGAGATTGTGATTGACTTGCCTTATATGCAATGTGAAGGAAGTAACAAACTATGCCTTATTTTAATTTCGAGGATGAAATTATTTTTAAGTTGAGTAGATTGTAAACCCCCTCACCCAAAATTAGACCTACTTGGCTTAGAAAGAGAAACTAGGGATAGTTTGAATCCAATTAAAAATAGAACACGGTATTTTATTTAATTATATAATATTTATATCACATAGTGCACCTTATCATTGCTTCGATAATTGGAGCACTACACTAGCCATTGCCTTCCTACAAATTTTACACCATTGTCCTAGACGTGCCCGTCTTCTATTCCGACCTTGGTGTAACTTATAATTATGCTCTCATGTGCTATATTTTAGTCGTACAATATTCGTCGCGGACGTATATAATTAATTCTAAATAATTCCAACTTTGTATCCTTGTGCGTTCCAATCGAAATTGGAGATACAATCTTGACCCATTTCGTGCAACCCAAATTTTGATAATATCCTATCCTGAGCCCTCTACGTCCATGACACTTGTGTCCCACCTAATTTTATCCCCATGTACTTCTAATTAATTCCAGAACACCATTTGCCTTAATTTTAATTAAATTAATCCAATTTCTATCTTTGTATAATTTTCTAATTGTTGGGCACTTTTATGCAAAAGTGCATTGAGGTGTCCACACCATTTGACATGACACATGAAGAAACTCATATTTTGTTCATGTGAGATTTTCCCCATGAATTTTCGAAATATGCGACGCGCAACATCGCCCACTCATTTAAACCTAGCCTTGCATTTTATAATGCAAATTATAGCCCTCCAAACATCCCCATGACAATTAGAAAATCATAGAGGTTAGGATGGAGGAAGGTACAGAATAAGCTACAAATCTCTATCTTATACCATCATTGACTTTCTATCGTGGCTTAGTTTTAATTTTGAGGACAAAATTTTAATAAGTTGGGTAGAATGTAAAACCCCTAATTCTAAAAACCGTAGTGAGTATTTTATTAATTATTTTAAAAAGTTGGGTAGTAATTATTAGAAATTTCTTTTTTTCTATTCAGTTGATAGATTAATTATATGCTCTAGAATTATATATACATATATATATATATATATATATATATATATATATATATATATATATATATAAAGTTTAATAGAAAGAATAATAGAAGAAAAAGAATTAGAAATAAAATTAGAAAAGAAATTAGAAATAGAAAAGGATAAAAGAAATGAATAGATAAAAAGAAAAAGATAATAAAATTCTTAATGGATCTAACCCATTTCCTATCCTAACCCAAACCCACCTACCCTACCCGCACACCCAACCCGTTCCAAATAAAACAACAACAGCTACAACCACATCACCCCCCTATAGTTATAGAAAACCCTAACCCTAATCTCTATACTCCACCCCCTCGACCGCGCCGCCGAGACACCACCGCAAAACCGTCGCCTGGACCGCCGGAGCCGCCGCCGCGACCACCCCCGAGCGCCCACGTCGCTTTTCGAGACACGCGCGAGACAACATTTGAACAGCAGCGAAGGTCTGTTCACGCCTCGTTTCCCATGCCCTCGCTTAACCAAACTTGACCCCGTCTTCACCAGTATGATCCCCACCTATCCCTTTTCCAATACCGTAGATTAGTTTATCTCGAGCAGCACGCAAACCTAGGTGAAAATCGACGCCAAGTCGAGGAAAAACTATGATATTTAATCTGAAAAAATATGTTGCAACCACCCCTGTTTACGGACTCGTATCTCCCACTACAGAGATCCAAATTTAGTTTTTTCTTCTTGCTATACGAAGACCACGTAAACTAGATTATTTCCTGTTAATTATATTATTTTATTTGATGATGTATGAAGAAATAAATTAGGATGAAAACCCATAAAAAATATGTTTTTTGAAACATAAAAATTTGTGATACGGAGTACGTCCCGCCAAACGGGACCGCCCCGTCATGTACCAAGTGTACCGAAAGGTGCGTACGGTATACCCAGATGTGTGGACTTTTGCAGAAACTGATTTGGACGCGTGTGCGCGTCGGAATCAGCCCGTATCCGCAAAAATTCCCTATATCGTGACTTTTGCAAAACTCTACGCCATTTAGTGTACGCTCGTCAGAATGCGACAAAACTTACTCCACTGGACTCGTGGTATCGCGTTGGTCCTGTGACCCAATTTTTACGTAATTCTGAGACAGTTCACCAAGTCGCCTATTGACGGGCCTCACGGTTGACTTTTTGGGCAAAATTGTGTTTGGCTCACCGAAATCCATATTTGGACATATCATTAAATTTGTACAGACATTTAGAGTTTGTTTAACCTATAATTTGTCCCATTTAGAGACTGTTACTCCTGACACGCTTTTCGGTATAAAGTGGCCCACATGTGGAGCCCGCTTTGACCCAAAATTATCGTTTTGCTCCTGTGTCCAAATTGGACGAAAGTTTAGTGCTTTCTGGCTATCTTGCTTATTCTGGGAATGTTGATGATGTTTATTTCAGCATCCGAAGACGTTCATTCTGAGGTCATAGTTTTTGACTCTTGGTGTTTGACATCTGGACGTTACACTTTGCAGCTCTCTTGCCAGGCAAGTATACCTTGCCCTGTTGTACTATTTAAATTCAGTTAGTTAGTTGCATGTTTATTTATTTTAAATTGTGCGTGTTTGAGAGAAACTCGGGTGCAGTCAACGAATGAGTTGACGTTAGGACTTGTGTTTGACCTAGTGTCTAGTAGACCCACCTAAGGTTGTGGAGTTATTGGTATGACTCCCCAAGCCTTGACACATATTATTACACGTCACAGAGTAAGTTCATGTAGGGACGCGTGCCTCATACTCGACTGGCCATCGGTGAGCAACACGTGTAATAGTATTTAGCTTAGTATTTATTTATATAGAGACTTACATTATAGTATGAGATGTCCACGTCGTGTTCACAACTTGCGTATCTACATTGGGCGGGGAAGACGATTAGTAGGCGTATGGGACACCCACCTCCTTTATACAGATACCGCACTCGACGGAGTGATACGGACGTAAATATTAAACAGATACCACCTTCTTTAGAGTGTTGGACGTTACTTGGTGATTTTACATATACCACACTCTATAGAACGTTGGACGTTATTATATTCCCGTGCCCATGTTATATGGGGCATATGTGGCATATACTAGCCAGTCATGACGATTGATAAATTACGTCAGCATATGTCTAGCCTACACTTTCCCATACGTACTAAGTTGTCCTCAAATTGTATTTCACTTAGATGGTTAGCACACCACTTTTATTTATTCAGTATTTACTTTATGGCATACTTCTATGTATCTTGTTATGTCCCTCTGAGGACCTAGTCCCTTTTCAGGTGTAGATATTCATGAGTATTCGCAGGAGCGCAGACCCGAACTGGCTACTTAGTACTATTATCATATTTATCTTATTTATTCTTTATTCTAGTTGGTAGTGGATTTGTTTTCACCCGACTATCATCTTTAGATACTTTATATTAAGATCTAATATCATAGTTATTGGTTATGTTCTTATATATGATTTCTGTGGATGAGATTAGTTTATACCCTGTGACTTGTGATAATTTTTACCACTTGTGAATTATTGTTCGTAATACAGCGTACGCATGTGCTATGATTTTCATATATTAGAGTTGCCATGTACATGCGACTGGCTTGCTCACGTGTCCTAGTCCTACGTATTTTGGGACTTGGGCGTGACAGACTGGTAATGTGATAGCAGGTATAATTCTTCTCGATTCTATTTTTGTTAATGTCTTATTTGATTTTGGTTCATCGCATAGCTTCATATTTGTATCCTTTGTGCTTAAGCATAGTTTAGCAACAGGACCGTTGAGTAGGAGTTGCAAGATCACGACTGGTGGAGGCATTATCCTAGTCAGTGATACTTGTAAGGGGTGTCGTATTACCTTGGAAGGCCATGATTTGGATGCTAGTTTACTCGTAATGCCATTTTCAAGTTTTGACATTGTCCTCAGAATGGATTGATTGAGTATGCACCATGCTAACATAGACTATTATGGAGGACGTGTACTGTTCTGCCCTCCTGGAGATCCAAAATTTGAGTTTGTTAGGGGAGGAGTTGAGTAGAGTGATAGGATTATTTGTGGAGCCATGGTAGCAAAGAAGGACTTGCCACACCCTATTATTGTAGAGTTTCTAGACATCTTTCCGGAGGAGCTACCAGGATTGCCCCCGGACAGTTATCTAGAATTTTCTATCGACTTAGTGCCTGGGGCAGAGCCGGTGTTGCAACAGGTCTACCGGATCAACAATAGTGAGTTGGCAGAACTGAAGAAGCAGGTTGATGAATTGCTTGACAAAGGTTTTATTAGATTGAGTTTCCTGCCTTTGGGGAGCCCTGGTCTAATTTGTACCAAATAAAGATGGGTTGGTGTGAATGTACATTGATGACAGGGCTCTGAACAACCTCACCAAAAAAAAATACCCGCTACCAAGGATAGACGATATTTTTTATCAGTTGAGCGGTGCGAGGGTATTTTTGAAGATCGATTTGAGGTCTGGCTATCATCCGTTGAAGGTGAAGAAGGAAGATATTCTAAAAACTATATTTCGGACAAGATATGGCCAATATGAGTTTATGGTGATACCATTTGGGTCGACAAATGCCCCGACAGTCTTCATGAACTTGATGAACAAGGTATTCCACCAGTACCTTGACAAGTTCGTAGTTTTATTCATAGATTATATTCTTGTCTATTCGAAGACACTGGAAGAGCACGAGAAGCATCTAAGGATTGTGCTAGAGACCCTTCGAAAGAAGAAGCTCTATGGAAAACTCTTAAAATAAGAGTTCTTTCTGGATAAGGTAGAGTTCCTTGGGCATATGGTGACTGGAGATGGGATATCGGTGGATCCAAAGAAGATTGCTGCTGTAGAGTCTTAGACCACTCCGAGTTCTGTTGCAGAGATCAGAAGCATCTTAGGATTGGCCGAATATTACAGGAAATTTGTGAAAGATTTTTTTGGATCACGGAGCCATTGACTAGACTCACTCGGAAGGATGTGCAGTTCGTGTGGACCAAAGAATATCAGGCTGTATTTAATGAGCTAAATAAGAGGATGACCACAACGCATGTTTTGACGGTGCCACCGGGGACGGGTGGATTTATCATTTATAGCGATGCTTTGGGAAAGGGCTTGGGATGTGTTCTAGAGCAGAACAAGAAGGTTGTGGCGTATGCTTTTAGGCAGTTGCGGCCACATAAGAAAAACTATTCCACTCACAACTTAGAATTAGCAGCGGTGATCTTCGCTCTAAAGTTGTAGAGACATTATATGTATGGAGGGCGTGTGGAAATATACCCTGACCATAAGAGCTTGAAGTACATCTTTACACAGAAAGAGCTGAATATGAGGCAGCACAGGTGGCTAGAACTGATGAAGATTTTGATATTTTACTACAATATCATTTAGGGAAGGCTAACGTAATTGCTGATGCCATGAGCAGATATCCAGTAGCGATATACTTGACAACGGATCGTCACTTATTAGCAAACTTGAATAGCCTAGGCATCGAGGTTATTGTTCCAGGAGTGGAGACGCAGATGATGGGCATGCAGATTCAGTCGGGGTTGATGGAGAAGATCCGATAGACACAATACCAGGATAAGGGTCTACAAAGCCTCAGAGCTTAGGTACAGGCAGGATTGATGGAGGACTTCGTTATTGCTGAGGATGGTTAACTAAGGAACGAGACTAGATTATATGTGCCTAGTGGGGACCTGCAGGAAGAGATCATGCAGGAGGCTCATCGTTCCTAGTATTCTATACATCCGGGAGCTAACAAGATATATAAGGACCTGAGGGAACACGTGTGGTGGTATGGGATAGAACGAGAGGGAGAATATTTTATCTCTAGATGTTTAGTGTGCTAACAGGTCAAAGTTGAGAGACAGAGACCAAGAGGATTGCTGCAGCCACTACCGATTTCTGAGTAGAAATAGGAATATATCACGATGGATTTCATTTCTGGACTTCCATACACTTCAGGAGAGAAGGACGCAATTTGGGTCATTGTTGGCAGGCTTACCAAATTAGCCCAATTTTTGCCCTTTAAAGTAGGATTATCCACGGAGAAGCTCGCTAATTTATATGTGAGACAGATAGTCAGGCTTCATAGAGTTCAAGTGAGCATCGTATTCGAAAGGGATAGCAAATTTGTGTCCCACTTTTGGAGGAGTTTGCTGGCTAGCTTGGGTACCCAACTTAAATTTAGCACTTCTTACCACCTTTAAATGGATGGACAGTCAGAGAGGACTACTCAGACACCCGAGGATATGCTTAGGACATGTGTACTAGATTTTGGTGGCTCATGGGAGGACCATTTTCACCTGGTAAAGTTTGTATACAACAATAGCTATCAAACCAGTATCGAAATATCTCCTTTCAAGGCTCTGTATGGTAGGAGATGTCAGACTCCATTGTCTTGGGATGATATAGGAAAGAGAGTACTATTGGGACTAGAGATGGTAGTTAATGCTACAGAAAAAGTGAAGCAGATTAGAGAGATACTTTGTGTAGCTCAGGACAGACAGAAGTAATGGGCCGATAGCCGCCGGAGGCCGTTAGAGTTTTGGGGTATAAATTTATTTATTTAAATATTGATTATGCGTTAAGTTCCTATTTTGGCATAGATTAGTGACTTATTGTTCTTGAGGATCTCTCCGACACGTGGTACGATTCATTTCGGTGGAGGTGGAAAGCTTAGTCCAAGATTCATCAGACCTTTCAATGTTCTGGAGAAGGTCGGGGCAGTATCCTAACGACTAGCCTTACCGCCTACATTGGAAGGAGTAAACATTGTGTTCCATGTGTCCCAGTTGAGGCGATACGTGGCAGATCCTAACCATGTATTAGATTATTTGGAGCATGAGGTTGGACTGAGACTTCGCTATACAGAGCAACCGGTGGAGATCCTAGACTATAAAGATAAAATACTTCGTAACCAAGTAATTCTCTTGGTTCGCGTCGCTTGGAGGAATCACTCTCCTGGTGAATCCATGTGAGAAAGAGAGGACGAGATGTGAGAGCGTTACCCCTATCTTTTTGCACCATGAGGTATTTTCCTTCTTATACTTGTTATGCCAAAAATTTTAAAAACAAATTTTTTAAGGGGGCAGACTTATAACCTCCATATCCTAAAATTCTAGCTTAAATATTATTATTAGGTTAATTTAGGGCTATTGAGATTTTTCCATAATTTTGGGTTAATTAAAACTGGTAACCTAATTTCCTAGGACTTTCAAGTAATTATTTTAATGTCAAACCTAATTAAAATTGTCTCAAACTTTGAATTTAGGTTTTACATAACTAAATATATTTTTTAGAATTTTTTGGGATATTTTAGATTATTTTTAGTATTTATTTTGAGTTATTTAGTCGAAAACTGTATTAAAAACTATTTCTGACTATAAATTAAAAGGATTACCCAGTCAGCAGTCGTCGGCCCCATGCGTCAGCCACCGTAGCAAGCAGGGAGGGGCCCACCTATCAGTGACCCACGGGCGTGAGTGCGGGTGTAGCTCGGGCTCCCGAGCCAAGCCGAGTCCGAATTTGACTCTGACTCGACTGAGCCAAGCTGCGCCGAATCGAGACTGTGCGATCTCGAGCGGGATTGCTCGGATGCTCGACACGTGGCATAGTGAATTGCGGCTTCTTCCCATGTTGTATATATATATATATATATATATATATATATATATATATATATATATATATATATATATATAGTTATAGTTTAGGTTTTCGTCTTTTTGCCGAATTAATTTCAGAGAGAGACACAGAGAGAGAGAAGGGGTTGGGTGATTGTCATCTAGGGTTCTTCGATCTTCTAGAAGCCATTGCGGATAGCTTCGGACTGCAAACACATTCCAGTTTTTTGCGTTAGAACCATATTGAGGTTTGTTTTTGAATATGTAATTTGTTTCATAAAACTTAGAGTATTAAATTCTGGAAAATTCGTAGCGAATAACATATCTGAAAAGTCGGCCCCATGTATCTCGGTGTTTTTACGATTCTGGGAGAAAAAGGATCCGAATCATAAATTGTTTAAAGTTTCAAAAATATAACATCGAGACAGTCGATATATTTTTTTCCTAGAATTTGATTCAAATTATTTATGTGCTGTTAATTCTGTAGAACTTCTAGGTTAGCAATCAACCACCGTTGGACAATAAGATTTTGTATGTGCAATAGTTTTCAAACAAATTCGAATCAGGATAATCCATAAATTCTAGCATATTTATGATGCTAAAATCTACAGGAAATCATGCTTGAATATCGAGTTTGTATTGGTTGACTTTTCGGTCAATAGATTGGGTTCAATGAGTCTCGAGTTAATAAAATTGGGTTCTGTCATGACCCGCACCCAATATAGGGGCATGAATACGTGAGTACATCCAGCTTACGCTGCAATATCGGTGATATAATGTCGTCTTGGTCGTCTATACTATCTAACATCTCGCATAATATGTATAAAATACTGTCATGCCATCTTAATTCAAATGATACTCAATCACATATAAAACTAAAGAAATATATAATCACGATATGGAATAAAAAAAGAAATACACGTCTCAATATATCACATATCCAACTCTACATCTAAACATAACTTAAGATCTCTAAATAATAATACAATACACAATCTAAATAGAAACAACTACTACAAGGTAGAAAAATCTAAATAGCCTCAGTAACTGGTACATCCTCAGGTGATACTCCATCTGTTGGTCCGTAGTAAGTGGGATACATCCTTTCTAACCATTCATCTAAAAAATATATCCAGTCAGGATTGGAGGGAAATATAACCCAATAGCAGTTCCAATTAATTGATAATGACTATAAACAAAAATAGAGAATATAATACAAGACAAAAAATAATGAACAAAATCAACAATGGTAGAAGAAACATGTAAATAAGAATAATATGGTATACACTGATCACGATAAAATAGAACAAGACAATAGAATAGAATGAGATAATGAACTAGAATATGGTGAAGAACTGTAACTATGCTAAGTGATTGAAATACTAGTTAGATTTGTGATCGGCTTAGGTGAACATTGTTTAATTAATATTGGATAAACATTGTCTAAGTTAAATATTGAACATTCTCTAGGATATTATCACATATCTAGCTAACACTTCCCCTTTCTCTCGACTAGTATAATGGATCCAACCATGACACTATATGATACAAGATACTCAAGGTCTTGTAAACAATAAACCTTGAACATTAAACATTGAACATTGAACATTGTCTAAGTTAAACATTGATAACACGAGGAACAATAAAATAATATATATAACATCCCATGACTGATCCATATGTATACTAGTCCGTGTACCAATGTGTCAAGAGTCATGTAAAATATTTCTAAATACTTGCATTATAGTAATTATCAAATAAAGAAAACTATCAGAGAATGTATTCGCGTGTCGTCCAGAGCAATAAATGTCAAACTGTGTCCGAACTAGTCAAATTCTAGGTCATAAAGCCATTACTAAGTCAAAACAGTCAAACAAGGTAAACTATCGGTCAAACTAGTCAAAGCTGGTCAAACTAGCTATTTCTAGTTTATACGAGTCTATCTCTAGGATATTGGGTTTATACACTATGCATTTAGGCCAAACTAGCTATTCTAAGATACTAGAAAACCAACAAGATACCGTATCCTAAGATACACAAATTTTTAATATGAAATAGTAATTTATATATAAAGGACAATAGATATATTAGCTTTGCTAACTAATGTAAAACGGATACCTTGGCTTTGAACCAATGCGTATCACAGTACCTACACACCCATCTCGATACTCAAACCCAATACCTTGAGTATCCCTCAATATCTTGACATTACCTTGGTATCCCAAGGTAATTCAAATCCTAATACATATAGCTAATATATAGCTAAACCACATATACTAAACTATACTAACATAACTAAACTATTAAAACTATTAACTTCTAACATATAATACATATCAATATATAGATACATATACCTACATAATAACTTACTACCAATACCCATATACTACATAGATAAATATAGTACATACTAACATATCATTACAATACTAAATATCTAACAAGTATTTATATATATATATATATCTAATTATCTAGACTAATAAGTATATAACTAACTATAATACCAAGCTACTAACTAACCTTAATACTAACTAACTTAACACACTGAAACTGTACTGCTGTTGACTCTGTTTGCAGTGTTGATACCCGCTACTGCGCTGCGCACATGCTGCTTGCACGATGCTGCAGCTGCTGCATGCACGCGGTATGCTCGTACTGCTGTGCACTCGTTGCAGCAGACGCGTTTGCAGCTGCAGCTCGTTGTTACTGCGTTGCGCACTCGCTGTACGCTCGCTGCAGCACTTCACTGCGTTCGCTACTGCTCGCTGCAGCAGTTGATGTGCTGCGTTCGCTGCAGCGCGCTATGCTGGTTGCGCTGCTGCTCGCTGAAGTAGTTGTTGTGTTGTGCTGTGTCGCATTGCGCTATTTTGTTTGCCGCTATTGTAACTACCCCATTCTAAAATAGGGGTATTTTTGTCTTTTTAATTATTATAAGTATTGTATATATTATATTGCATGATATATTTTATATATTATATATAGTGTTCATTAATGCATGGGTTTGTAGACTCGACCTAGAAGCCCACTAGATGAACCCCTGACTAAATTATAGGATTTTGGATTTTAATTAGCATTTTTTGGATTAAATATTGGGATTATATTTATTACTGTGATTTTATTTAATTATTGTACCTTACCGTTGCTTCGATATTTAGAGCGTTACACTAGCTTTTATCTTCCAACATATTTTATACCCTTGTCCTAGACGTGCCAGTCTTCTATTCTGACCTTTGTGTAACTTATAAATATGCCCTTTTGTGCTTTATTTTAGTCGCACAATATTCATCGCAGACGTTTATTTTTATTTCCAATTAAATCCAACTTTGCATCTTTGTGTGTTCCAATCAGAATTGGAGACACAATCTAGACCCATTTTATGCAATCCAAATTATAACAATATTCTATTCTGAGTCTTCTACGTCCATGACACTTATGTCCCACCAAATTTTAACCCTTTGAACTTCCAATTAATTTAAGAACGTCATTTACATTAATTTTAATTAAATTAGTGTAAGAACCAAAGTTAATCCAAAACTAGACCCAACACCAAACCAAACCCCCATTCACACCATCAAGGTTCATACTAAATACCAAACACCCATTTTAGCCACTACGTCACACCAAACATGGTATTTTCCCTCATTCAATCCCAAAATCCAACTTTTGTGCAATTCTTCCAAATATTGGGGACTTTTATGCAAAAGTGCAGTGAGGTGTCCACTTCTTATTGGACCCAACACATGAAGAAATATCCCCTTTTTCTTTTATCGGTCATATATGACTTTTTCCATTTTTTTTAGTGTACAACACTCAAAACATGTTATCTCACCATCTTAGCTATCCATTAAAACCCACTCAATCCTAGCCTTCAAATTCCTTTATGTAGCAAGCAAACCCCAATCCCTAGGATACTTGGCCGAACCCTAATCCCTAGGTATATATCACCATATTTTCTACCCATATATAAACACTTATTTCTCCATATTATTTACACAACATCAAACCCTAAACTATTTATAATCACCATCACCCTCTCCATCCCACGGCCAACCTGCTCACTGCTGAACCACCGACTTCCCCGACCATCCCCACAGCAGCCACCCTGACTTCCCATGCTGTCGACCTCCAGCAGACCAGCCGAACCACTCACCATCACCGCCACACCATCATCTCCCTACGCCGCAACCGCCTACACTATCTCCAACCGCATGAGCACCCGAGGCCAACCCGACTGAACCGCCGACTTTCCCTCAACCCCATGTTCATCTTCTCCGACTGAACAACCCCCTGACTAGACCGCCACCATGATACGATGCCATCCCACCGACAGCCTTCTCGTCGATCTTCCTCCCGATATTATAGCATCCCGCCGGATCCACCATCATTTACACCGCCCCCACCGCGATAGTCGACCTCTCCATCCCTATCATCCACCATTGACACCAGCTCGTCGAAGCCCGAGCCCCTCTGCCGTGATAGCAACTGAGCAGCCTAAGCACCATCTCCAATCGACGACCTCCCTCGACGTCGATTGCACCCTCCTCGTTCATGTGCACGCACAGGTTCAGACTTACCTTCTTTTGTGATTTGTGTGTACATGTGTGAATGGTACTAGGGATAGCATATTACTTCGTAGGAGCTTGTTACATATGATTGAACCTAATAACTAGTTGCATGTGCGTGCCTGTATGTATAATAATTAGGTTGATATATATATATATCATGGGAAATTGGTTGCTAGTACTATGTATGACAGTATTATATATGTTGTATGGCCATAAGTGTTAGTAGTGGGTATCCCGTATTTACATATGACTATATGACCCTGAGTATTAGTGAACTGTTTGCCTTATGTACACTAACGTACTGGCTTAGACATGTGTTGGTGTTACATGGGAATTAGTATTTTAGACATGTTTTAGTGCCAGTTACTGCCTTATTATGCACAGGATTCGAGGACATGACACCTGTGCATTTAGACGCACACTTGACCCTGCTAGTTGACCAGTTATCTCCCCTAGCGTAGTTCTGAGTTCAGTGTAATTATGTTTGTGTATGTGCTAGTATAACGACTGATTCTATATTATTATTATATTATATATATATGATCGTTGCATTGTTCAGACGAGACTTCAGGAACAGGATATTGGTATTGCCAGCTAAGGACCACTGGCGCGTATATTATTTGACAGTTTTTATTATGTTAATCATCTCTATTATTCTATTTGTATAGCGTACATGATTCTAACACTGTGGATACACGGGTTAGCATCATCGATACCTGTCACGAGGAGTCATGATTGGGATCCATTGTGCTAGCTGGGGACGGAGAGATATTAGTAGATTATGTGATCATACCCCACTTTACATGCATCATAGCTCGCCCCACATATAATGTTGGGTGTAGCCTGACCATTTACATGTCTCATAGCCTGTTATATATGATTAGCCTGACTATTGCTCGTATCATAGCTAACCGGATGGTTAGCCTGACCTCACATGAATCATAACTAATCATATATAACAAGCCTGATTTTGTCCTAGCCGATCACATGATAGACTGATATTTCACACACTTAACTAGATATTCTATTCTATATTTCTAATTCATTATTCTAGCATTCACTTATATTTCTGTTCATTGCTAGTTAAGTTATTGATGATGATATATTATCCAGTATTTCTTATTCCAGTATTTCATACTTACCAGTATTTCTTATTTCTAGTATTTATCTCCATCTTTTATTTCTTTACACTATATTATAGTTTTTGTCAATATACATGGAACTGCTGTTAGTGCTTGTACTTTGCTCCAATCCTGACTGGATAATATTTTTCAGAGGATCTCGAGGACTTCTGTCCTACACACTATGGACCAGGTATAGAAGGAGACTATATACAAGAGATCCTAAAGGAGACCCTTCCTTTAGAGGAGACACTACCTGCAGCTATTTAGACAGTTATTTTATGCATCTTTGAGGCTAATTTTGAGACTTATGTTGAGGTTATGTTGAGACTTATATTGAGACAATTTATGTTGGAAAGCTAGACTTTAGTTTTATCTCTGGTTTGAGTTGTTGTGCTGGACTTTTGTCAGTACTTCTTAACTTTTATCGTGCCTGTTATTTCTTATAGTTATTGTGATTGAATATACATTATGAACTGTTGAGAGATGTTTTATTTTCATTGTCCTCCTTATGGAGTTGACATCATTGACAGGTTATGAGTTATGTTTAGTATTATTAAGACCTAGACAACGTTCTAATGCCGATACTGCGGCGTAGGCTGGACGTATCCACGGCTCATGCTCAAATTATGGGTGCAGATCATGACAGCTATGGCGCTCTGCTCACTAAAAACTATATACACACACACGGAACTAACACAAACACACATTGTAGAAGCATGAAAAATACGCTAGATAGCTATACGTAGCATATTTATACAGAGTAGCGTAAACTGATGACCTCAGAGCCCCCAACGTCCAACAGAGCTCTTTCGCTGAGCACAGCAGAAAATATAAGCTCAAAGGACCATCCGCGTAATGCAGTACGTCCAGGCCGCTTCGGCGTAAAGAAGGTGCTACATCGCCTCTAAGGTGTAAACCACATCCGCTTTCAATGCAACATTAAAGCGTACGAGGAACGCTTCGTATCCCCCGAAATGAACCTGTCAAATCATGCAGTGAACCTGACGTCTGATTCCTGACAAAGAGTGCGGCACGGCTACCCAGACGATGGCTGGAATAATGACAGACCACTCGAGACACGTCTCTACAATTAATGCGCAGGATGATGGCGGATCTCTGCATTTAATGCAGAGGATTTGATTAATATCACCGAACCGTCGTTTACTAACGTCTCCTCGGTGTAAGCTTCTTTTACGCATACAAGGGAATATGCTGCCTTGTTTTACACAGGCAGACATGAATTGTTTACGCTTCGCGGAAGACAAACGGACTGCCACGTCAAAAGCTGCTCTTCGAACAGGGCTCGAGGCACGTCTCTGCACCAAATGCTCAGAACGGTGGCAGGCCTTCGAGACACGCCTCTGCAATTAATGCGCAGGATGATGGCAGATCTCTGTATTTAATGCGAGAGATTTGATTATATCTCCAAGAGCCGTAATTCTGGCTAAGACGTCCACATCATCTCAGCTTCTACGCCTTCTCGGCATCTATGACCACTCTGGCACGTTACGCAACGGCTTTGTCACGACCCGTACCCAGAATTTGGGCATGAGTCGTGGGTACGTCTAGCCTACGCCGCAGCATCGGCGGTAGAACGCTGTCTAGGTCTAAACATAATATATCCTGTCAATAATCTCAACTCCGTATGGAGGACAATGATAATAATCCACAATTCTATGATATACTCAATCACAAGCTAATAGAAATCATAGCACGATGAAAAAAGAAAAGAGTTCTAATAAAAACCAACCACAAAAATCCAACTCAAATCCTGGGTCTAAATGACCTCACAAAGTCACAAAATAAAAAGTACATCTCAGTCTCAGTCTAAAACAATAATGCAGAAAAAGTAGTCTAAGAGCAGCCAGGTACGTTCTCCTCTAGGCTAGGCAACTCCTCTTGGGTTTCTGGAGTGAAATCACCCTCTAATCCTGGGCCGTAATGAGTGGGGCAAAGATCCTCCAGGTCCTCTGAAAAATGTTATCCAGTCAGGATTGGAACGAAGCACAAGCACTAACAGCAGTTTCATTAAATTGACAAAATCTATAAACAGTGTAAGAGATACAAGATGGAAATAAATGCTGAAAATGAGAAGTACAGGAGAAAATGAAATAGACAATAGAGCATCTAGCAATGAACAATAATAGTGAATGCTAGAACAATGAATCGGAATAAAGATAAACATCTATCTAAGTGTTTGAAATATTAGTTTATTATGTGATCGGCTTGGGACTAGATCAGGCTGGTTATATATGATTAGCTATGATTCTTGAAGGTCAGGCTAACCATATGGTTAGCTATGATGCATGATAATGGTCAGACTAATCATATATAACAGCTATGAAGCATGATGATGGTCAGGCCGCACCCGACGTGAGAAGTGGGGTGAGCTATGATGCATGGCAAGGATTTGGATATGATCACATAATCTACTAATAATTCCTCATCCCCAGCTAGCACGGTGGATTCCAATCACGACTCCTCATGATGGGGATCTAGGGTGCTAACTCGTGTATCCACAGTGTCGGAATCAAGTATGTAATACACTACAATTTATAGAAGCAATCAACAATGAAAACTGTCAGAGAATGTACTCGCCTGTGGTCCTGAGCAAGGTGTGAGGATCGATGTCCAAAGGGGGATCACAATGACCTATTTAGAATATTAATGTCAAATACTGAATTAAAAGAATAACATGTTTAGTTAAATAAAAGATGGGGTTTCTAGGTCAACTCTGAGGTTTACTGGTCAATACTAGGTTAACTAGTCCATATGCATCATAATAGTCCCCTATGGATGAAGCCTAACTAAACTAGTCATTTCTAGTTATACTAAACATTAGTACATAACTATCCATAAGGTATTTCATAATACTCGTATACTAGAGTCTAGTTAGTACATATATACACTTATATAGCTTACTAGTAAATACTTACCTACTATTAATCCTAATCCTTAACCCAACTCAGTGTCACCTAAGATATATATACTAGCTGTCAATGGATTGGATCAATTTCATATCCCAAGTCATGGCAACTATAATTGCTGATACTATAGTGTATCAGTAAATACTAATAATACCTTAACATACCCATTTCACAATATTAGTCTTCCTCCCTCTCCAAAACCTGTGCACTCAAGTGCTCACTGCTCTCTCTCCCTCTCTCAGACTTACACACTGTCACCCAAGTTACTGATACTGCACAACACACACTCTCACTGGGACACTGCTACCCACACCGATTTATGATTACCTACACTGCACTGAACACTAGGGACACAGGGATTTACACTGACTGACACAGATAACACCTAGGTACTTACTCTAAACAATACACAATTAGGACTCACTGACACATACTTGCTCATACACACAGACACAAGTTTCTGAAACATTCACACTCTAAGGCTAAACTGATACACTCTTATACTCATACACAATCAGTTTAGTGACACAGCACAGCTACTTAACCCTCATACTGCTCCTGATACATATTGCACCCTCATATCACTGAAACCCTTGTTGATCCTGGAACAACTCTACACACCCACTGATACCCAAACCAAATCTGCACAGTGTACACACACCCTCTAATATGTATACTGATACATACTCATATGTACACACAGTTACACTAGGACACTGCACACACTGGTAGACACAGGGACACACATAACACACTCTCATAGGGGCTCCCTTACTGAATCCCTCACCAACTCACTTACTGCTAGCACAAAGTATTCTCACACACAGTTTAACAGATTTCCCCAAATCCAAATACACTGATACATAACCTTACACACAGAATCACTTGCACAGAAATTTCCCCAATGCACACACATATACATATTCAAAGATTTCTACACATGCATATGAGTGAACTGGAGCTCACTGGCACTCTAGAACTGACACTGCACAAGATACACATTCAACACACACAACTCCCTGATACACTATACATAGAAATTAACACCCTCAAGTATCTAATACACAGGTACACATCTATACTGACACAGGTTTACACTTACACACTATAGGGACTTAAGTTATCACTCACAAAACACTAGTTCCTAACTGACACACAGGTATTCTAACTGATACACACAAGATCACACACACACTGCTAAAATTAAACTTCTAAAACCAACTCACTAAACAACCTAGATACTAAAAACAATACCCTTACAGTGACACTGGTGCACACCTCAACTGCACAGTGCTAGACCAATGTCCTACTGAATTCTGTTCCCCCCCTATCACTGCATAATGAATACACTAGACTCACTAATGTATCAGTTTTCAGGCAGTAGGTCTTAGTGTACTCATCCAAATTCAAATACCCTCACACAGCTACAGAATTCCTACCCAACTACCCCTCAGTTCTAACTCACACACACCGTGCTACACACACTGGCACACTAGGATACACAGTTTCACCTCACAGCAAATGACTGCTCACCCAGGCCATAACTGCACAGTGCTGACACAGGAAATATACACACTAAATTCTGATTCACTAATACTGCACACATCTCTTTCCCCTGCACACTGCCCTCTCCAACATCATACTGACACAGGCACGCACAAACTAAACTGATGCACACAACATACATATACAGTCACATATTAACACATAGGTATTTTGGTACTAAATTATACATAGTTAGAGAAACACACACATAGAGACACGGGTAACCCACACTGCACAGCACAGCAAACCAGCACTGATTCTACACAAGTTATATTATGTATATAGTTTGATACATCAGCATATGCAGGGATTAAATACGTTAAATAGGTAAAACCCTAATAAACATATTCTCAAGCACCTGGTGTGCTGAAATCGACTCACATACACAATAACCCGGCTGTGCACATGGTACACACCCGACTGTACAGGAAAATACCCCTATACCTACTGTACAGTGAATACCCCCAAATCAACCCTATAATTGAGATCCAACCCTACATACATGAGATAAAATCTGTCTACGTACAAAATCCTAGGGTTAGGGTTTACAAAATTAGGGAAAAACCAAAGTTGGGACACCTAAACCTAATCAAAACCTTAAAATCAAACTCTAACAATAGGGTGGGTTCCTAATGGCCATGAACAACAGAAAACAGAATTTAAAGGAATAGAAATAGGGTTTTTACCTGCAGGGAAGGTTTCTCCAAAGGAAATTCTTCTTCTCCAAAGCTTTTTGACCCAAGTTCCTTGCTTTCCTTGCTTGGAAGAGGAAGGTGGAAACCCTAGGGTTAGGATTTCGAAATCTGGAGATGGGGAGATGGTTTTTCTCTTGTGGAGGCTAGGGTTTCTTCTCTCTACATGAAGAATGGCTTCCCTTTTATAATAAAGCCCAGTTAGGGTTTCTAATGCATAGTCTAGGTTTAAACCCCCAGGTCCAGCCATGTAGAACCTCATTAACTAGGGTTTAGTCAATCTAGGGTTTGAGGTTCAACCTACAAATTTGAATTCTAGGGTTTCTCTAGAATTAGGTCTTGACTTAGGGTTTCACTCTAGGGTTAGTCTTAATGGAAGATTCTAGGGTTAGACCTAAAACTAAATATTACAAATAATAATATAATTAGTTTATAAAACTCAACAATTAATTTAAATTCATAATTATTCAAAATGGTGCATTTACACAAATGCCCTTATTTGGAAAAGTGGTAGTGACAGGCTTCTACGCCCGTTCAGCTTCTATGCTCACTCGGCTTCTACGCCCGTTCAGCTTCTATGCTCACTCGGCTTCTATGCCCGTTCGGCCTTCTGTGCCTACTCGGCTTCTATGCCATCAGGTTTCTACGCCTACCTAGCTTCTATGCCTACTTGGCTTCTACGCCATGGTAACAGATATTGACTTCTACGCCAACCTCTTCTACACAAGGGATACCTACCTACGTGGATTCTAGGCCGTGATCTCCATAGCGATTATACGCATTTTGTCCCTTAGTTGGACCCGCGTCACACGCTCATTCAAAAGATCATCTATACGCAGGCATTGGTTATTTTAACCGTTGTGTAAAAGGGTGCTGTACTTTCTACTACTCAATTTTTATACCGACTGAGTGGTCACTGTCACTAAAAACTCTATAAATAGAGACCTCTATCAACAGAGGACAAGGTCAAATTTTAGGGAGATGGAAGGGATCGGAGAGAAAGAGTCTTGGAGAGAGAAGAATTCGGAGCTCAGGCAAGGAGTAGCGATCAACGACTTTGACATCGTGCATCCATCCTCCTTAGCAACCTCCGAAGCTGCTCTCCGTCTTCTACGGCACCTCTTCATCATCGTGTGGTACAAGGGCTAAAGTGATCGACTACAGATCAGACACCTATAGCAATATTTATCCAGATTTAAAAATTGTACTCGACATCCTCGTATAGAATTAATTGTATAAGCTTGTTAGTAAACCAAAGAAAATGGGTTTCGTATAAACCTCGTCTTATATACATTTCTTCTTTTGTTTATCACCATAAACAAGATGGCGACTCTGCTGGGGATATCTTTCTCTTCTGATGAGGAAGCGATTGCTCAACACGATACGGTATCCGTGGCATCAGTGAAGAAGACACTGGTCGTCCAGTTCGACCAGTCTGCCTACGAAGACATGCTTTGGGTAGGGGGTAGCTCTCACTCTCTCTCTGTGTACAAGATAACAGGAAGTTGCGCAAGGTCTGGATGCCCAAGACATCCACTACCATTTCGGACGACCCTCCGATCTCTCCGATCTCTTCGACCAATGAGGTTGTAGCATTGCTCCCTCCGTGCCTTGCGCGTAAAATTCAGTCTCTCGTCTCTGGCGAAATAGACAAAACATCTTGCAATCCCTTAGTGCCAACCCAGAAGTACCTCCCGCGCCTTGTGCGTAGAATTCAGTCTCCCGTCTCTGGCAGAATAGACAAAACTGATGGCAATGCCTTTGGGCTAGCCCGGAAGTCCACTTCACGCCCTGGGCGTAAGACTACATCTGCCTTACGCGGAAAAGCAGATGATCCCTGCAAACTAGGCAAGGGAAAGCAAGTGGCGGACTCCTCAACTTCTCGGCCTCTACGCCAGCAAGGGAAGAATCTGCCCGCCCTCCGGATTATGCGAGGAACTGATAGCCGACTGAGGGTCTCCTCGGCTCTACGCCAACCAGAGCAGAGCTTTGAACTATGTCAGGTGGAATCCCTCAGCATACAGAAGGCTCGATTGACGAAAAGACATCCTTCTCGGGGATTATTCGCCACCCAGGTGGCCAACCTATTGTATACGGGTGGCGCAGGGAAGAGAAGAAACAAGCCATCATCTTCTTCTTCTGTAACTTCTCCTGATCTGCATAAATATCTAATCCAGAAACGCAAGGAGAGGGGATCTTCCAGCATGGTTATTACACCGCCTAATGAGCACTGTTGTAATAGTCATAGGATTGTAATTAATTGTTGCTGTTCTAAAGCAAAATGGCCAGTTTTCGACCGGCTGAGCTACTCTCCATCTTTCCTAGAAGAAGAGCCCACGCATGCATCTGTGAACAAGGCTTCGCACATACCTGGAGGAAGCTCAGGATCAAGACATCCGTCCTCTAGAACTCCGAGCCGAAGGAGATTCAACATGCTCCTCAGGGACACCGAAGCTGGGGTATTCCAGAACACTCGTTCGAGGTTATGACAACGGACTTCGTACTCCTCTGATTCTGATGCTGGGGGTCATCAGTCTCCCGAATCAGATACTGAGAGTATAGAGTCAACTTTTGCAGTGACCTACACTCATCCTTCAATGACGCCCAGGGAGATGGGAGTTTATGCCATAGAAGATGAACACAAGAAAGCCACACCATCAGGGAACGCTGAGCAACGCATTACTATACTAGAGACATCTCTGAAACAAATACAATCCATGATGGAGAACATGCACCAAATGATGCTAACTCAACATGAGGCTGCTATGGCTCAAACGTCGGTCCCGCCAACTCAGATACGTATGGGGGTGGACTTGCCACCATCCAACACGGTCCAAGAGCCTCCTCTAGATCAAGAGTCAGCTGGTCCTCCACTTCCTCACTCGAAGAATGTATTACCTCCTGCGGGAGTCACGATACAACCGACTCTGCACCATTCTGTGGTCTCGCTACCGGCTGAAAATCTGATGCAAGCAGTACGGGAGTTGAAAGCCCAATTTGACGCCTTGAAGCACAAAGATCAGCTCAAGAAATTGGGAATCAACCAGCCTTACCCAACTATTTGGGAAGAAGTCCCTTTCCCTCCGAGGTACAAACCTCAGACTATGGTTCTGTTCGAGGGAAAAACATCACCAAGTCAGTACATGAACTATTTCAGTATGATGTCGGTGTTGCTACAAGGGAATGACGCCTTTCTCACTCGGGTGTTCAAAGGCTGTCTCACAGGAGTCGCTTACCAGTGGTACCGCAGCCTGGCAGATAATTGCTATACGCCCTTCGAAGACTTCAAAGCTTTATTCTTCACACGATTCTACGAGAGAGGAATGGATATGTCTATGTCCTCTCTCATCGAAGTCAAGCAGAGGGAAAAAGAGGACGTTCGCACCTTCGTCGAACATTTTTGTCAAGCCACATTGCAGATGCCTCCTAGGGTTCCAGACTCTGCATTGGTGGACATTTGCAGGAAGAACCTTTTTCCCGTGATCTCGGTATTCACAGGACCATACCAGTTCAATGATTGGCCCTCGTTCATCATCTCAGCGGTAGCCACCGAGGATAATAGTCGCAAGGCGCACGACAATGGCATCATGATCTCTACCTCCGACAGAGGCAAGAGGTCATCCCCCAATGGTAACCATCTTCGCAGTTCCAAAGGAAAATAAGCTCTGGCAATTAACACGTCCAGGCAGAAGACTGCGGCGACCACGCAGACGAAACCTGGTACTTCCAGACCCGTCGAAGTATACTCTTTCGACGATGACAATATTCCGAGTATATTCGAATGTCTCGTCAAGAGTGGCAAAATAACCCTTCCGGAGGAAAGGCGGCCCAGTGAAGTTGGCAGTGCCAACAACCCCAAGTACTGCATCTTCCACAGATACGTGCACCATCCAACAAAGGCGTGTTATATACTAAAGGAAGATCCAAGAGCTGATCGATGCCAAGGCCATCACTCTGCGCAATAGCGAGAAGACGGTCACGGCCAACATGATCTCTCTACAATTTGGTAATCTGTCTCCCCAAGAAGTACCAGACGGTGTTGCACCTATTTCCCGGACGACGATGAACATCGTTTATCTCCCTCCGGCTAGGGGTCAAAATCACGACCTATTATCCCTAACTACCCAGCGAGGCGAGATTATGTGGGTTCACCCAGACTTGGTGTCGGAGCTCGAAAAAGAGACTAATGCTACTAAGGCTAAGTCCAGGAAGAACTCCAAATGCAAGCTATGCCATATGGTTGCAACTTCTTCGACATCAGACGAAGACGAGGTTTTGGCCACGGTAAACCGTTCAGGGAAGGCTTACCTCAAGGACTACGAAGCAAGTCAGGAAGATGCACCTGCAGACGCTTCAGCTACAAAGCCTTCAGAACCAGAGCCTGCCGTTTTAGAGGCTGGTCCTTCGAGACCAACTTTGGCGGACAAGGAAAAGCAAAAAGAAGTGCGCTTCGATAAACCTGTGAAAAACATTCAAAACAAAGGTTTAGAGAAGCCGTACAACTTCGACATCCTGGCCCAATTGGCTAATACACCGGCCAGGTTGTCTATCTTCGAGCTACTCAGGCTCTCCCAAGAAACTCGTCTAGCCCTGAGTGAAGCACTGATGCAGGCGGATACATACTTGACCCAACTCAAGTCCCCCGACGAAGACCCTGTGGCGTGTCCTCGATGCCACAGTGTTATGGAGGTGGTCCAAAATATCACTTTCACTCAAGTCGACATGCTGTTAAAACATAACAGGCATGACAGACCCCTCTATCACACCTAGTACGTCGGTTCCATGGAGGTCGACCGGATTCACATAGATCCGGGATCCTCAATCAGCATCATTCCTCATAGTCTGCTCAGACCGCTGAGGATTACTACCAGCGAACTGGCTTACACCACCACTACTATCGTGGGTTTCAACGCCAGAAGAAGTAAGCCGTTGGGAAAAATTCGCCTGAGGATCCAGATTGGCAACCTCAGATCGGTGGCTACATGCTACGTCATTGATTCAGAGGTGTCCTACAACATCCTACTGGGAAGACCATGGATCCACGACCACAACATCGTTCCTTCGACTCTACATCAATGCTTTAAATATGTAGACGCCCAAGGGATAGTACAAACAGAGGTTGCTGACCTAAACCCGTTTAAAGGAGTAGAATCCTACTACTCCGACGCCGTGTTATACTCTCAAGACTACACAAAAAAGGTGTCAGCCCAAGCAGAGAAGGAATCCCACCGGGAGCCTGAAGAACCTTCTGCCAAGCAACCTCTGTCAATCAAGGTAAAAGGACGGACTATCCGTCCAAAAGCCACAGAACCTATGGCTATCCACCTGAACAAGACCAGGTCAGGAAAAGGGGGTAATCCTCTAGTGATCACTTTAAACCAGAAGCCTCCGCCCTTAATCATCAACCTTCGGCGCAACAAGCAGCCGGGTGATGTAAATACAACCAGGAATGCGGTTTCTGATAATAATAAAGGATCTCTTTTCCAGTATATCGACGCTGGGATTCCAAATCAGGAATCCTCTCCCCATGACGATACAGAGCCTATAGTACAAAAATTCTTCGCAGCTATAGATTCCTATCATCCGTACATATGGGAAGTGGCATCATCGTCCAATGTCACCATGACATATGGACCACATGAGGATTCTATCTTCATAGTTCTACCTGCCCGCAACGGTCAGCGTTCAATAGTCTTCGGCTGCATGCACAACAAACAGGCTATACAAGCAGATTCTGTCAATGACGATGCTGGTGAAATGCAAGTTCACAGGTACAGCCCGCAGGCCTTGAAGATCATGAAAAGTATGGGTTACAACTTAAAGATGGAGCCAGGTCTCAACTACGGGAAAGGCAGGAGAATACCGCTGCTATGCAATTTCCACTATCAATAAACCCATTTCGGGTTAGGATATGCCACCTCCTTTACGACTTCTAAGTCAGATGAGGATATCTTTTCCTCTTCTTAAGACGGCTCATCGCCCTCCGATTCATCTCATGCTCTCGAGCAAACATTATCAGCGAATATGGTAGTGACGGATTCCTTCGAATCAGACGAATAAGAATTTGAACCATTCGAGAATGACGTTTGGGCTCAGCAAATAGATATACAATGGGAGTTCCGCTTCGAGCAGAGAGAACCTTCCACTAAAGACGAAGTTATCCAGATTGACGTAGGGGATGAACTTTTACCAAAATCGATATTTATCAGCAACAACCTTTCCGAAGAAAAAAAGAAAGAAATTACCCAGCTGATAAAAGAATATATCGACGTCTTTGCGTGGAATTATGAGGATATGCCAGGCCTTGATCCAGGGGTAGCCACTCATAAACTCAACGTACTGCCCGATTCAAAGCCTGTGAAGCAGCACCAACGCCGGTTCTGTCCGGACATGATGGACGCCATTAAAGCTGAAGTCAAGAAGTTGATAGCCTGCGGCTTCATCCGTGAGGAACAATATCCTGACTGGGTCACCAATATTGTCCCGATCATAAAAAAGAATAGGAAAGTACGTATCTACATCGATTATCAAGATCTGAACGTAGCCTGCCCAAAGGACGAGTTCCCTCTTCCCATCATAGATGTCATGATTGACAATACATGCGGTTTTGAACGTATATCTTTTATGGACTGATTTTCAGGATATAATAAGATCAAGATGCATCCTGAAGACAAAAAGCATACTGCCTTCCGAACACCACTGGGGTATATTGCTATACGGTCATGCACTTCGGATTAAAGAATGCCGGAGCTACGTACCAACGGGCTATGAGTAACATATTCTATGAGCATTTACGCAAGACAGTGGAGTGTTCTGTGGACGATATAGCTGTCAAAAGCCGCCTCAGGGATAATCACATCCAAGACTTGAAGACAGTATTTGAATTGATGGGCCAACATCAACTCAAAATGAACCCTACAAAGTCCTTCCTGGGGTTATCTAGCGACAAATTTCTGGGATTTGTCATCACCGCCAAAGGCATTCAAGTGGACCCTGATAAAGTCAAGGCCATCTTAGAAATGTGACCGCCCCGCAATCTGAGGGAACTCAGGGGATTTTAAGGTCGTCTGGCTTATATCCGAAGATTCATATCCAACCTCTCCGGGAGATGCCAGCCCTTTTCTCATCTCATGAAGAAAGGTGTGTCCTACGTATGGGACGAAGCCTGTCAGCAAGCGTTCGGAGATATCAAGCGCTACCTCACTAGCCCGCCAGTTCTGGTACCTCCCGTCATAGGAAGACCATTCGTGCTATACGTTCAAGCAATGGATCATTCTCTGGGAGCTTTTCTCGCACAGAAGAATGATATGGGCCACGAGCAGGATATCTACTACCTCAGCAGGATGATGGTCAGAGCCGAACACCGGTACAACCCTGTGGAGAAAGAATGCTTGGCTCTGATGTTCGCTATTTAGAAAATGAGATACTATGTCATGGGCCAAACCATTCATATCATCTACAGGATCAATCCTCTTCGGGTACTGATAAACAAGCCAAGTGTTCTTAATTCCTGACTCGCGACTTGGGCGATATTATTAACGCCATATGACATGGTGTACGTCCCTCAGAAGTCCGTCAAAGGCCAAGCATTGGCTGACTTTCTAGCTGCTTATCCGATCCCGGAGGCCTCCAAACTATACGAGGACATTCCCGACGAGGTCGCGGAATATAATTCCATAATGGAAGGTGATAATGGCAACTGTTCTTCGATGGCGCCTCCAGGGCTGGTCCCATGGGAAACATGGTTTCAGGAGTAGGAATTGTCCTGGTTACTCCTGATAAGCTCATCATCTATCGAGCGTACTCTCTTAGCGAGCCCTGTTCCAACAATGTGGTGGAATACAATGCTCTACTAATCGGGCTCCAAGTCGCCAAAGAGCTGGGGGTCAAATCTCTATAAGCCTTCGGTGATTCTCTGCTGATCGTCAATCAAGTTAAAGGAATATATGAAGTCCAAAATCCCGACCTCATCCCCTATTACCAAGCAACGGTCGAGATAGCCGTAACATTCAAAGGATTCTTCCTTAAGCATGTACCTCGATCTCAAAATCTGGAAGCTGATGCCCCTGCCAGTCTAGCTGCAGATTTAGCTACTCCTATAAGAAGACAAAATTCGATAATCCTTCTTAACAGAGATTTATTTTGTGTGAAGAACAACTTCCATATCGAACGCAACCACGCTGTGAACGTCGATCCTCCTACGAGAGAGTGGAAAAGTCCTTATATAGATTTTGTGGCATACGGAATCTTGCCGGAGGACCCTAAAGAAGCAATATCTGTCAAAAGACGATCATTATGCTTCTACTTCGACGCATCGTCACAATGCCTATATCGCCGGTCTTATGACGGACTATTATTACGATGTCTCTCTGGTGATGAAGCATAACGGATTATCCGTGAAACTCACGATGGTGTATGCGGAGCGCATCAACCCGGTCCTAAGCTGCAGGATCGCATCAGGAGAATGGGCTATTACTGGCCCACTATGATCGCGGACGCAGTCAAATATGCCAGACAGTGCAGAGCCTGTCAGGTTCATGCGGACTTCATACATTGACCATCCGAACATCTACATCCTACGATTGCGTCCTGGCCTTTCGAAGCATGGGGTATTCACCCGTCTTCTTCCAGGGGACACCAGTTCATACTGGCCATCATGGATTACTTCTCCAAATGGGCAGAGGCGATCCCTCTGGCTGAGGTAAAGACATCTAATATGATCAGCTTTATCAAACATCACGTCATTTATCGCTTTGGGATTCCCCGAAGGATAATCCACGACAATGGACCTCAGTTCATCAGCTATGCATTTCATCGATTTTGCGATAAAAATCGGACACAAAATATCGCCTTTATGGCCTATTATCCAGCTGCTAATGGTTTGGCGAAAGCCTTCAACAAAACCATTATCAAACTCTTGAAGAAGTTCGTCTCTTCGAACAAGAGAGATTGGAACGAGAAGCTGGGAAAATGTCTCTGGACGTACCACACAACGGTCCGAGCACCGACAGGATGCACGCCATTCTTATTAGTCTACGGGAGTGAAGCAGTTCTTCCCATCGAAATCCAAATTCTGTCACTCAGGATAGCCGTGACTAATGAGTTGACTCAAGAAAAGAATGACTTGTTAAGGCTTCAAGCGCTAGAAGGATTAGACAAGAAATGCCTCCAAGCTCAACAGCGCATAGCGCTCTACCAAGCATGCATTTCCAGAGCTTTTAATCAAAAAGTAAAGGAAAGAGTGTTCAAAGTCGGCGAGCTAGTCCTAGCCGTAAGAAGGCCGATGATTCTTACCCACAGGAGTAAAGGCAAATTCCAGCCCAAATGGGAAGGCCCTTACGTGATCGAGACAACGTTCTCAAACGGCGCTTATAGGTTAGCCCAGCCTAACGGAGACCTCATAATGGCTCCTATCAACGGCAAATTCCTAAAAAGGTACTATGCTTAAACTCCTCTGCTCAAGTGGAATAAGGCGATCTCATTTTGACAAACTACTTCTAAAACAAACTTTAGTCCAAGCATATCCTATCATAGATATGCTCTACTAAAGTTTACCGAGAGTATATCACGTCCATTTTACCTCTGATATCACTTTCAACCAAACCTGTCATTTACATTCCGAAATGATGGGTCCACAAAGTCAAATGAAAAGCCTCTTTATTATTCCCAGAAGAGAACAAAAGTACATTTGAAAAAGCAAAAGCAAAAGTACATCACTTAGGGGGAGCAGTCAAATTGTGAAGCTGCTGCGCCAGTGCGGCCATCTTCTCAGCTTTGGAATACAAGACATCGGCGCGGACCCGTTCCAGCCGTGCCTCGTTGTCACGATCCGCACCCGGTTTAGGGGCACGAGTGCGTGGGTACGTCCAACCTACGCCGCAGCATCGGCGGTAGAACGCTGTCTAGGTCAAGTACTATCTAAATAATCTCACACTAGTATCCAACTCCATAAGGAGACACGGATAACACTATAAAGATGAACAACATACTCAATAACAATTACAGCACGATAAGAATTTGGAGAACAAAAGAGTACAACACAAGACTAATGACAACATAATCATACCTGCAATCAGTAACATCCAATTCCCCAAGTGTCAGAAACCAGTCTACTAAGGTCACAGTCTGGAAAAATATTTTCCAGTCAGGAAGGAGCAAAGTACATCTCTAAATAGCAGTTCTATATAAATGACATAAACTATGTAGCAGTTCTAGATGGAAACATACCAGATGCATGTATAAGTACGAGAAATGTACAATGAGAGAAGTACTGGAAATACTGTAAGTAAATGCAGGAAAAGAAATAATATGTCCATGAGCAAGAATTCTATGACTAAGTGTGTGAGTACTAGCTTTAACATGTGATCGGCTTGGGAACTTGATCAGGCTGGTTACATGTGATTAGCTATGGTTCATATAAAGTCAGGCTAACCGTTGGTTAGCTATGGTGCATGTAGAGATCAGGCTAATCACACGTAACAGCTATGGAGCATATAAATGGTCAGGCCGCACCCGACATGAGATGTGGGGTGAGCTATGGTGCATATAAAGTTGGGTATGATCACATATCTACACTAAAGTACTCTCCAAATCCCCGACTGGTATAGTAGATCCAATCATGGTACGCTATGGCACGGGATTCCCTAGGAAGGTAGCAAATCTCCCCGGGAATCAGTGTCTGTACATGCACAAGATAACAAGGAAAACAAGTCTTGTACAAGCTACACCATGAATAAGGAATAACATCTCATGACGAGATCCGTGTATACCAATCCGTGTAACCAATGTGTCAAGAGCATGGATATTTACACTAGATACAGTGAACATAGGAGATATCATAAATTAGAAACTAATCAGAGAATGTACTCGCCTTGGGTCCTTAGCTGGTAAAACCAATGTCCTGCCCCAGAGTATCGTCTGGAGGAACCAACAGTCCTAAAAATATTTCAAGTACAACATTGGCATCAGATGCTATACTACACACACAATCAAATACTTAACTCAGGGCTATGTCAGGCAGGGCACTAGTCAACTAGGGTCATCTAGTAGGGATACGTATATAATACACATTACACTTATTAATACTTACTATATTTATACATGCACCAATTTAAATGTATTTACAATATATATATATAACTTTTAAATACATATTTGATTTATACTAGTTGAACATTATATATGTATACTCATACATATGCTAAAATACCTTTTAAAATATATATATATATAAATACTAAATTGATTACATATACTAGAAATACGTATTTACGTATATAAATCATTTCGAACTTATTTTGAACAATAATTTCAAATAAAAGTTTATTTATAAAAACTAGAATTTATGTAAAAGCCATCATATATTTTTATATCCATGGAAAAATTGGTCACCAGCCCAATTAAACGAGTAGATCTTATTTTTTATTATTGAAACTATAATTTTTTTATTAATTATAGAAACCCCAAAATTATTTTATTTACATAATTTAAATCCTTATATATTTATTACTAAACTAAATTTAAACTAAACAAATTAAATGTTATTAAACTAATTACATAAATTACTAACTAATTGATTATGAATTAATTAACTGATTACAAATTTATTAACTAATTAATCTAATTATAATTTAAACTAATTATATTTAACTAATATAGATACCGAACGAATTATATTACTAACTGTTTACATATAAATTAACCAAATTACATATTAATATAAACTAATTATATTAATATAATCAAATTACATAACTAATTACATTAATTAAACTAATTATATAAAATAATTAATTATATATACTAAACTGATTTTATAATTTAATTAAACTAATTGATTACTAATTAACTACTGATTAACAATTAACTAAACTAATCTAATTAATTAATTAACTAGCTAATCAATAATTAATTACTGATTACTAAATTAACTAACTAATTATATAAATTAATTAAACTAATTATAAATAATTACTAACTAATTAATGCAATTAAATAACTAATCATAATTTAACTAGTTATATTAACTCACTATTTATATACTTTAACTAAATATTCATTCACTAACTACTTAAACACACAGAACTGAAGAAAAGAAAGAGGGAAGAGGGAGAAGGGTCTCACCGGAGTTACTCCGGCGTCGTCGGCCGGGCAGGGCGTCGGCTTCGGTGATCAGCGGTCTGTTCGAGGGCAGCGGCGGTTTCGAGGCGGCGGCAGAGGTCTCGACGACGGGTCGTCGGCTGGCTCGAGGAGGGCGCGACGCGGTGGCGGCTTCGATGCTCGACGACGGGTCGTCGGATCTGTTCGGCGGCGGAAGGAGATCTTGGCCGCCGGCGGTGGCTGGATCTGCAGCGGCGGTCGACTCGGCTCGAGACGGCGGCGTTCGGCGCTCGAGGAGGCGGCTCGGCGCTCGAGGAGACGGCTCGGCGCTCGAGGAGGCGGTTCCTCTCGGCGGTGGCGGCTTCCCGGATCTGCTGTGGCGGCGGATGTTCTCGGCGGCGGCCACCGGCTTCAGCGGCGACGACGACGACGACTCCGGGCGGCGGCTTCGAGTCTAGGGTTAGGGTCAGGTTCTGGATGTGTCGGGGTCTGGGTACGTGTCCGGGATGGACACGAGGGTGGTGCTCTGTGGGGGACGTGTCCAGGGCAGGACACAGAAATCTGATGTACTGTGGGCGTGTCCGGGATGTATCGGACACGGAAAGCTGGTTGTAAACTATAAATCTGGACACAGGAAATGAATGGATACGGTGGGACACCCGGGGTCGGACCCGAGGCCATCACGGCTGACACGGTGATGCTGGACACACGGACACGAGCACAAAAATGGTGATGATGGCTTGTTGGCTTTGTGGGGATTTGTGAAGGCTAGCTAGGGTTTCTAGGGAGATGTGATGAGGGACTTAAATAGGGAGAGATGGTGTGGGATAAAGGGTTGCGGGTTGGCCCAATAATGAATGGCCCAGAATTAATTAAACGGGTTTCTCACGTGGGAAAAATGAGGGTGTGAAGGCTAGTTAATAGGAAATGGCAATTTGTAAAAATAAAAATAAAGATTATAATTTCAGAAAAATGTTTTTAGGAAAGCTAGCAAATTTCCAATTTGCTACTAATTAATACATTTTGCAAAATCTTAGAAAGTATGACATTTATTTATTTACTAGCCCAATAAATAAAAATTTATTTTATTTTATGAACTAGTCTTTTAAATAAATATTTAGTTAAAACAATAATTTTTTATGATTCAAACCAATAAATATTTGAAACTAGAAATATATATATTATTATTTATGTACTTATTTTATAAGAAAGCGACATTTATGAAAAATGACGATTATACAAGATTATAAATTATCTTCTACAATCAAACATCGTTCAAATCAAATAAAAATTTTCAAGGAGAAATATTTTATAAAACTTGATATTTTAAAATAAATTAAATTTAATTATTTTGGAAATTGGAAATCGGAGGTTACAAGTCTATCCACCTTAGAAAAATTTTGTCCTCGAAATTTTAGGGATGACTAGGATAGAAAAAATTGTTGTTCATAATGATGAATATATCATTGAAGAAAATATTTCTATAAGGAGAATATTTACCAAACAGAAGAAAACATGAAGAAAAAGAAAATATGGTTTAAGACAGGAATAACTTGAAGGAATCATGGCTCGGCCTTGAATTCTCTAGAAAGTTTAGGTTTTGGGAAGCAGACACGATCACAAAAACAGATAATTGGAATAATGCACGTTACCTTTTCAAAGTAACTAAACCAAGGAAGACCCAGTATAAAGAATGATATAGACATGAAGGTTATAGCTAATCCGAAAGATACGGTCAACAATTTGATTTAAGAAACTTAAATACATCCTTCAGAATGTAATCAAGAGATATCTAATTGCCTTTCTCGATTTCTAGGAAAAAGAGTAGTCTTTACTACCTTCTGAAAATAATCCTTCCTGTTCATTTTACCTTTCTCAATCTTGTGATTCATCATTAACTAATATTTATAAAAGTTTCAAATTCCACAAACTTTATTAGATTAGATCTTAGAGTTTCTGAATCAAAAGCCTTATCATCAAATTCGAGTTTGTTTATCTTAACATCAACTATACCTCGATTATTTTCTTCGATTTCAAATGTTACTGTCATGGTCAAGATTTTAATTTAAATCACAACCTCAATATACCATGATCTTACCTTACGACCCTCAATTATATGATCCCATAATCAATTATATTATAATCTTCTTTACCATGAGCTTCATTTCATTCCATATTTCTTTATCCGTATGTATAATGTTTCCGAATTTTGAACTAATATATATATTTTTTTTTTTCATCCTCTGAATTTATTATCCCAATGTAAAATTTTTACTACTCAAATCCTCAATATTTTAATTTAATTCCAGTCGTATCATAATCTCCTCAATTTTGAGTAAATAACTAAATACAAAATTTACTATCCAATCCCTTTTAATTGAAATCCAAACCAATGCATATTTATAAAACTTAAAAATTTGCATCCCAAAATTTAACTTTAACACTCATCAATCATCTAACTAAATTCAATTGATGCTTATTCCAATCTAACTCCTCATCCCAAGAATTTAATTTGACACTATTCTATTTACGATTTTATTTCCTGCTTTTCTTTTTCCTCAATACTCAACGATGCGATGCTTCCAGTATCTTCAATGCAACATTCATACTATATAAAATTTCTATCTTGCAATCAAATAGATAAAATGATAATCTCTTAAATTTCTCAAATTTTTAATAATCAATTCAATCATATCAAGACCTCCTTAAAATTAATAAATCCTCAAATTTTTGGCTCTGTGAATTTCTTAATTCTCCCTTTAAGTAAATGTTTGTCCTCGAATTTCAATCATACCTCGATTTTCATAAAATCAATGATCCATCAACTCCGTTATAACAACCCTTAAATTCTTTATTTAATTTAATGCTCATCCACAATTTAATCCTCTTGTCTCTTTTGTCAGTCATAACCTCGTCATAGATCTTTGCTATAGTCAAAACCCAATGATCATGGTTTAAGAAAACTCTACCTACAGCCATGCAATTTAAGAAAATATAGGTCATGTGTCTTTTGTCATGGTATTTCAGTCTCTGTTAGGGGGTACTACTAGTTATATTCTAACAAGAAAATCATGCATGTGAACCACAGTACTAGGAAAATCAATCAATCAATCGAAAGGCGAAAGAAAAGGAACATTAGGAAGGAAGAAGGATCATGTTAACATATTACTTGTAGTGTCTACTATCTCTAACAAACACTTCTCTCTTGCACACTAACAAATTCCTATTCATGTACACTGGTACCCATATCAACTAATCATATATTAATATTCATATATCCCATCTACCAAAAATTAATCCTCAAAATAATCGTCAAGGTTTAACTTCCCGATCAACTTAAAATAAAATGCATATACCTCCTCAAAATTAGATACTTCACATCGAAATAAAATTTAATCACTTCTAAAATCTTTGTAGCCTTAACTATGTTTAGTGAATCAAATTTAAATCCTCCATATTTTAAATACAGGTATGGTAATTCCACCCGGGAAAGCTTTCACGCCGAGCTTCATCGGCGAGCAACTCCTCAGATATTGCCCTCAGGCCAGGTTGTATGTAGCACACCATGGCAGAGAGCAAGCCCAGTCTCGCCCCAAACACCAGGCGCACTGCAGGCCACAAGGTGTTTCGGTGAATACGATCCACAGATGCGATGCCAGGTATCACTAGTCGGCGCAGCCATATAGAGAGAAAGCCAGCCAGTTGAGCTTCCTTAGACAAAGGCCTGCGACAATGCCTCAAATAAATGTAGGCCTTAGTACCTGCAGGATATCTTCCTATCCCTTCACCGAAGATCTTATCCGGAGCCCCAGTGTCTTCCATAAGATCGTCGACTACCTGAGCAGTAAGCGCGCTCAGACAATTCATAGGCTGATCCTTGCCCTACAAAACTTTCTCCGGCTGAGCAGTCCTCGCCTGGTGAAAAAAGAGGTAGGACGTCCATTTGCTAGTGTGAGCCAAATCTGAAGGCTCATCGTAGAAGGCGGTGCAAGCAAGGTAGTGGCACATCAGCTCATGGTACACTTCTACTACCCGAGGATATGAATCCCCCAGCTCCCGGTTCGAGGGAACATACTCTTCATACGGAGTATCCCCCATCGGCAGTCTCGAGATCTCTACCATCTCATGGAGGGCCAATCCCAGCTCACCCAGTGGATTGGTGAAAGTCTCGGTGAGTGAAATATATCGCTCCATCAGTGCCAGGAACAAGTTAGGGTTAGGAGGTAACCCAACGCTAGTGGCACTCACAGCCGCAAACAGACCGATGTTCTCCAACTCGATCTGAAAATGCTTCAGGGCCCAATCAACTAAGCGAGCCCATCGAAGATTTGTTGGGATCATCCACCCATTGCACCGAGGATTCACCTTGGGGTACACTCCTCCACGCCCCATAAAATCATTGCAGAAGGTCGACAATTGCACCGGCTGGAGCACCAAGCTGTCTTCTCTCGGGACACTGCTCGGGTGCAATCCCCTGAACGACGTTACAGGGCCGGAAGGGTGGCTGACAAATAGGCCAGATCCTTTCTGATAGAAGATCTTCCCTGGTTTGCCATAAAGATCGGGAGTCAGCGTCCACGACATCCTTCTGGGATGTGTAGCATGGAAGAATACCGAGATGGGATAATCTCTCGGCATCTTGGGCAGATTCAAGACCAAACCCCCGGCAGGAAAAACCCAGAGTTCTTTCTTGGGCTTCGTCTGGGACTGCTTATCAATCATGTCCCCGAAGAGGAAAGCCGACTTTATATACTGTTCCCCGTCTTCGTACGTCAGGGGCTCCCCGTTCATTAAATTCAGCAGCGTTCGCTCACCCTGAGCCGTTATCAGAATTTCCCTTCCTTCGGGATACTAGGGCCCGGAGATAGGAAATGTCACGTACGACAGATCCTCCAGATAGTTGGAGTGCAGCATCCCGGCGGCAGAACCCATCACCTCGGCTAGCGGAGACTCATGCAAGTTAACTGCAAAAGTGCAAAAAAACACGTCAGTTTCTATACTGGACATTACAGTCTTGCAGCATATGCCAAGAGGCAACAGTCTATGCTCTACTCCAAGACTGTACAAACTTGATCGTTTATGCCAAAATTTTCATCCAGAAGCAAAAAATTCAAGTCGGCAGTATACAGTCTGTGCTTTACGATAGACTGCCAAAATTCGATATACGTCTAGGCCGCTTCGGCGTAAAGAAGGTGCTACATCGCCTCTATGGCGTAAACCACATCTGCTTTCAATGCAACATTAAAGCGTACGAGGAACGCTTCGTATCCCCTGAAATGAACCTGTCAAATCACGCAGTGAACCTGACGTCTGATTCCTGACAAAGAGTGTTGCACGGCTACCCAGACAACGGCTGGAATAATGACAGACCACTCGGGATACGCCTCTGCAATTAATGCTTAGGATGATGGCGGATCTCTGTATTTAATGCAGGAGATTTAATTAATATTACCGAACCGTCGTTTACTGACGTCTCCTCGGCGTAAGCTTCTTTTACGCATACAAGAGAATACGCTGCCTTATTTTACACAGGCAGACATGAACTGTTTACGCTTCGAAGAAGATAAAAGGACTGCCACGTCAAAAGCTGCTCTTCGAACAGGGCTCGAGGCACGTCTCTGTACCTAATACTCAGAATGGTGGTAGGCCTTCGAGACACGCCTCTGCAATTAATGCGCAGGATGATGGCAGATCTCTGCATTTATGCGAGAGATTTTATTATATCTCCAAGAGCCGTAATTCTGGCTAAGACATCCACATCATCTCGGCTTCTACGCCTTCTCGGCCTCTATGACCACTCTGGCACGTTACGCAGCGACTTCTACGCCCGTTCAGCTTCTATGCTCACTCGGCTTCTACGCCCGTTCAGCTTCTATGCTCACTCGGCTTCTATGTCCGTTCGGCCTTCTATGCCTACTCGGCTTCTATGCCATCAGGTTTCTACGCCTACCTGGCTTCTATGCCTACTTGGCTTCTACGCCATGGTGACAGACATTGGCTTCTACGCCAACCTCTTCTACACAAGGGATAACTACCTACGTGGCTTATATGCCGTGATCTTCGTAGCGATTATACGCGTTTTATCCCTTAGTTGGACCCGCATCACACGCTCATTCAAAAGATCATCTATACGCAGGCATTGGTTATTTTAACCGTTGTATAAAAGGGTGCTATAGTTTCCACTACTCAATTTTTACACCGACTGAGTGGTCACTATCACTAAAAACTCTATAAATAGAGACCTCTATCAACAGAGGACAAGGTCGAATTTTAGAGAGGTGGAAGGGATCGGTGAGAAAGAGTCTTGGAGAGAGAAGAATCCGGAGCTCAGGCAAGGAGTAGCGATCAATGACTTTGGCATCGTGCATCCAACCTCCTTAGCAACCTCCGAAGCTGCTCTCCGTCTTCTACGGCACCTCTTTATCATCGTGTGGTCCAAGGGCTAAAGTGATCGACTGCAGATCAGACACTTATAGCAATATTTATCCAGATTTAAAAATTGTACTCGACATCCTCGTATAGGATAAATTATACAAGCTTGTTTGTAAACCAAAGAAAACGTGTTTCGTATAAACATCGTCTTATATATATTTCTTCTTTCGTTTATCACCATAAACACACATCTACACACATACACCTATACACATATCAATACATATATATGTATACACTTTCATCAATACATATATAACTATACTCCCTCATATATATATATATATATATATATATATATATATATATACAACCATACACACATACATATAGATAAATATATATACACTCTCATATCGATACAGAGTGTATATATATTTATCTATATGTATGTGTATATGGTTGTGTGTATATATATATATATATATATATATATATATATATATATATATATATATATATATATATATATATATACTCTCATATACCCATACATAGATATATCCATATATGCATATACACTCATATTTATACACCTAGCTAGATATCTATACACACACATATATACATCTATAAACACATAAACAAATAGCTATATATACATAACCATATGCTCTCTCACACACACACTTACAAACACATAGATATATAGATATCAATACACATATATACAATCTCATCTCTATACATATATAGATATATATACAACACACATATACACCTATCGATATATCAACTCATACACATATACATATATATATCGGAATATCAACACATACACCTATAGATCTACATATACATATAGGTACATCTATATACTTAGCTACATATACTTAGGTATACTATATACTATAGGTACATACACAATACATATACATAATATACATACACAAGTCACATTCATTGAGAAACAATAAAGCAAACAAGTGGAGTGCACCGCACCCGTATCACACTCATTCTATGATACGCTTGCGATACGGCTCCACCACACAACCAAACGTATCCCCAAGGATATGAGCAAGTCTAAAATAGTATATATAAACAATACAAAGAGTCAATTACACAATTACGTGTCCGTATCAAAATATGATATGCTCAAAGTCCCGTATTGGAGAAAAACCCCAAAATCAACCCGTATCTCCAAATTGTTGGGATACGGCCTACACATAGCAAATTATGGACACGATACTAGCCACAAAATATGTAACCCTGAAGCCCTCATGTTCGAAGCCATTACTGATTTTTACAATATATATTCAGATTTTAATTTTATTTATAAAAATTAGAATTATAGGTGTTTTATGTAACTCGTTGACCTAGTTTTGACAAAATATGACCCCGACAATTTTGAACTTAAACTCTGAACAAAAATCTATATTTTTAGCATCTAAAATTATATTATTATATTTTAATTCTGATTTTTGAGTAGTTTATTCCAGGTTTACTTATTTGTCAAAAATTGGTTTTGGTGACTAGTAGGTAGACACATATGACCTAGTTTTGGTTTCTACTTGGTTTTTGGACTCGTAAAATTTGTTGGAGATGACCCTATCACTAAAAACCCTATTTTCCAATTAAATTCTAGAACTAATAACTTTTAATAAATAATATTTTAAAAATAATTTTTGGCATATTTGACTAGTAATATTTTGGTGTAGTTACTTGCATATGCAACCAACGTAGAATTAATAAGTAGATAATAACTTTATTTTACTAGAAAGTAGAGTCTAATTAGTGTAATAATTAATTGGTAGGTATTCGAGATATTTCTGTGAAGAACTCTGGACCAGATTTGTTGTGCTTGCAGCTTGGCTTGGAAGGCAAGTACACCTTACTTGATTGTATTGTTCAGTTTACATTATGTCTAATTTTTTATTATTATTTTCTAGTTGTGTGCAAGCGTCTTAGAGTAGTAGAATTTCTGGTATATTATGAAGGTACGTGATATCTTCTGACCTGACACTTGTTCAACACGTTCACTAAGTGAGAGAGTGCATGCGTGTCGACAGATCATCGATAGGTGAGTTATCGTCTTGTGTTAGTAGTTGGTGTTAGTTTAGTTTATAGATTTTTATTGACATCGTTGCATTATGTTTGCACCACATATACTGTTCAGATACATTTGGAGGAGAGAATCTACTAGTGAGTGTATGGGATTTTTATTTCTTATTGTGTATATGGTGTGACTGGTGTACCCCCGAGTTCTATCAAACTCCTGGTGGGATGATGGTTTTTCTATTTCTTCCCCCTCATATGCCACTAGAGATATCTTGAGTGCATATCACGTAGATGGTTAGTTATCCTATTTATTGTTTACTGCTTTACTTTTATGCATGTCGATTTCTTATGTACTTGTTATGTCCCTCTAAGGAACTGGCACCTTTTTCAGATTTTGACGAGAACTTGTACCCGAAGGATTACGGAGTTGGAGATTTTCCAAACGATGACTTTGAGGTAGATCCACAAGAGTTTTCTTGAGCATTCATGGACGATAGCTGCTGAGTGTCCTGGGTGTCTTTACCTATTTTGTTGATGCCCGGACTATTTTTTTATTCCTTAGTTGTATTATTTTAGTATTCTTTTGTACTCATTTTTCATGGATTGTTCTGCATTAGATTCTATTTTGTAGTGGATTATAAGACTTACCTATTCATTTAGTTTTTTTCTCTGTGATATTTATGGATGAGACTAGATTTTACCTGCCAGTGATACTCTGACTTAGATATATTTTACAGCATACAATTACTGGTTAGGTCGATTAAATTGGTTTTCTATACTTGTTCGTACAACTGGCATATGTACGTATAACTGGTCCTACATATTTTGAGACTGGGATGTGACATATTTTTTTGGTAGCCCATGTAGGTCGAGAGTATATTGTCTCCTTTACGTTACTGTACCGATCAAGCTTGCAAATATGATTAGAGTATATGATCTCATCCACATATTTGTCTTTCCTCTTTATTTTTGTTATGAATTCTTGAACTCACCTACCTTCCTTGACCTTCGAAATTATACTCGCTTAATTCTCTTGACATCGGTATCCTTGTTTCTTGATCTCTTCCTACTTAATGTACTTCCCTAATAGTTCTTTGAGAATAGCCTTCCGTCAGAATATAAGAATTCTTATTGTTAGGGTTAGAAAATAATTATAATAGCATACCTATAAAGAAAAAAAAATTAGAATAATGATAGCTCCCAAAAATTTAGCATACATAATGAACCCTAGCATCCAACACCTATAAATTGATTGACCATTATCCTTTTATATATTTTGGAATGACTTGAGAGTAGTATAGACACTACTAGGGTTAGTTAAAAATTTGACCATATTGTTTGACCCTAGTATTGAGAAACCAATAAAAATCCAAAGTTGAATATTATGACTAATCCTAACTTTCATAGTGAGATAATATAAGAGGACTATAAATTTAGATTCTTGTCTTGATATTAGCAGAGAAGAACCTTAGAAAACCAAGAAAAATGAACCAATACCTTAGTAAGAGAAAGGGTACCCTACCTTCAGCTTAGTGGATCCCCTAGAATCTATGATCATCGTTGAGTCATACTTGAGTCTTCATGAGTCACCGACCGTGCTACCTTATCCAACTATCTATATACTTTTCCATCTTGAATTAAGCCCTCCCTCCATCATAGATCAATTATCATAGCTCTTTATCCAATTAAAACCTATTGAAAGATTAAAAACTTTTTCTTGATCATACCTCGAATACAGAGACTAGCATACCACCTTTCCTTATGAAACCATGATATTATCAAGAGTCTCTCAATTTACTTTCAAATCTTATTTATCTGAAACATTAACGCTCGCTATTTGTGTGATGACTAAATTGTTTTTTCATCTTTCAAATTGTGCCACGCTTGCTGAATCCAATACTATATAGTATTTTTTTTTCCAATTATTTTGCTCCTTGAAGCCAACTTATTATTCTTCTACATAACTGTCACAATCTTGTTCCATAACCGTTGACCTTAAACGATTATTGAAATCGGATCGTGACACCTTACCCTTCTAATTGTAGGCCAAGTGATTCTTTTTATATTTGGATATATAGTTTGGCAGGATTATAGTTTGTTAATCTTGAATTTTAAATTTTTGTGCTTAGTAGTTAGAACTTGATAGTTTAAGCTATTTATTTAGATTATGATTTTATGACTATCCTTTAGTTTCAAATCAAGTAATTTCTTCCACATATCTCAATAAATGCTATATCCTCTCTCGCTTGAGGGCCAGTAACTTCTCCATTCTTAAGTTACAGTATTAGTTGATTCTTTTAAGTTGTGTAGCATGTCTTACAGCCTAGTATCCTATGGTTAGGCCATGGCAAAAAAACTCCAAAAAATAAAATATTATTTTGTCCATAAAATTTTCATTTTAAGCCCAAATCGGGTGAACGAAAAGCCAAAATGCTCTAAATTAAAAGCTCTATCATGTAGCAAAATATGGTTTTCAAAGACACAAGTTTAATATACCAAAACCAAAAAAAATTCATAAAATCCAAATAAAATCCTAAGTTAGAAATATAGATCTATACTAATCCATCCATCAAACCAGGAAACTCTAAGAACTAAAAGTGCTTAGAAACACATAATAAACATAATAAAACAATATACAGAGGATTTCTATATTTCTATTATAATGTATACTTGCCTATTAAATGGGGAGAGAAAGCTAAAGAAAGAGGAAGAAATGAAGAAGTGAAGAGAGAAAGAGAAAATATTGGGTTATATATGGTAGTGTTTGAGGATTGAACCAAAGTTTCTTATGACTTGAACCAACCCACTAAATAAACTATGAACAAGGTTAAACCAAAAAATGGGTTTAGTCTCCATGCACATGCAACTATGCTAAAAATAAAAATATGTTACAAATATGTATATCGGGAACGGGGAGTGATAATAGCTCACGAGACACGCTGCTCACACACTGTTTAGCATATCGTGCTTGAACTGCTTGCCTTTGTATGCTTGGTTGTATTTGAACATGAACCCTAATTTCAAAGATGTTTTCAAAAGAAGTAATATAACTCCGCTCATGTACTGCATATAAAGAACCTATGTAAAAACTAGAAAGATCACTAGTAATTTAATATTTTATCACATGTTTACTTAGTGTTGGTTTTAGTGAATGTTGTTTATGTTTGTTTATTTTATACTCACCAGTACTTTCTCCGAAGTGCAAACCAACCAATAGTTTGCTTGTTCGTAGGTGTTAGATCTTCTGAAGAAGCGATAGCCTTGCCTCATCCCCATGATCCACAAATCTGGTGTCGATGTCTTAAGTCGTATCATGATGTTTTGAATTGCTTATGTATAAAGGGACATAATGTATGAAACGATGCCATCGTATTTAGAGAACCTCGTACCTTGACCTTTACCTCGTATACTCAGATGGATTATTGTTTGTAACACTGCTTCTCCGCTGCAAACTCGATCTGTTCGATGGTAACCAAGACGACTTATATTTTTGCCTTGTGAGAGAGCATCTCCAAGCTCGTACGGTATCACGTCCCAAAGGAAAAACCTGTCCCGCGAGTGTGCTGGCATGGTGATTCCCGACCGGCGTAGGCGATCGGGATCGCGGAAGATCGGGGCATGACAACAGTTGCATAAACCAAAAAGATTAATTTATTTATTTCAGAAGATCTTCGGCATGCAGACCCAGGTTATCGTTTAGCGACCCATCTGTTGTGCTAACGTTTTCAAAAGTGTGCCATCAAGGCTACTTCTACAAAAGTGCGCTGTCACACCAATTTTAACAAGTGTGTCATTGTGCCAACTTCTATAAAAGTGCACCGCTGTGCCAACTTCTTCAAAAGTGTGCCATCACGGCTACTTCTACAAAAGTGTGCCACTGTGCCAACATCTTTAAGAAGTTTGCCATCATGGCTACCTTTTCAAAAGTGCACCATCTGGACAACTTCTACAAAAGTGTACCACTGTGCCAAATTCTTCAAAAGTTTGTCATCGCGGCCACTTCTTCAAAAGTATGCCGTTGTGCCAACTTCTTCAAAAGTGCGCCATGATGTCTGCTTCTTCAAAAGTTTGTCGTTGCGCCAATTTTAACAAAAGTGCAACTGACAAAAAGTACGCTAAAGATCCTAACTGACAAAAAGAATGCATAAGACACTAATCTCCAGACCACTTCTAAAGTACGCTTAGGATCCTAACTGACAAAAAGAATTTACGATTATGGGTCTTACATACCATGCTTCTCGTGAAACATGTACAAACAACTGTCCCACACAACCTATTCTTTTCTCGTATAGAAAGCTATGTGTCAAGTTGGCAGCAAGTTGTACATCCACTCGTTAAGAACTTAAGGTGTCACACGAAGATCCTACGAGTAGTGTCTCCAGTATAGGCTACTTCCTACATATGGCGACATAGATTTTGGGGTCGTCCTATATCATTAATGTCCAAACTACGATGAAGTATCCTAATAAAATAATTAAATTTTAATTAATTTTACTAATCTAAAAAATACAATAAATATTTAATACATGTAAAATACCTATTTTTGGGTGAAAGAATTTACATAAGGAGTATACCAAAATGCTCATTTTTGAAGACGATAGCTCCTTCTTCGCAGGAATCCTAATTCCTCAGAATCCGAGGCTGGGGGTCAATCCCTCTCATTCTAAAACTGACAATGTAGACTCCAACTACATAGCTCTTTCTACCAACCCTTTTGTTGTATACATCGATGTTGGGAGTGGACCTCCGCCAGAAGCCACTGAATAATGCCTCAACTCATTAGAGGATTCTCACAAGGACATGCACACTATGATGCATAATATGCATCAAATAATGATAGCCCAACATTCTACTACACCAATACCTGTTTAAGTGGCTCTATTCCTACCTGTATAGCCTACTTCTGGAATAACACCTCAATAGGATGACACAGATCCAAAAGTAGTCTTAAACCGAGAGTCAGCAACACCGACTCTTAATCCTCTCAATATTGGGAGTGGACCTCCGCCAATGATAATATATTTTCAACCAGGATCTTATCAGTCAACTACACCACTCCGACCAGAAGACCCTCTTAAAGTTATTCGGGAGTTGCGTGCACAGGTCAATAATTTAAAGAACAAATACCAACTCTGCAAGCTGGAAGTAAAACAACCTTATCTTCTTCATTGGGATAATATTTTATTCTCTCCTAAATATAAAATGCAATCAATAGTCTTGTTTGATGGGAGTACATCATCGAGTCAATATATTAATTTTTTTAATATGATGATGGCTCATCTACAGAAAGAGGATTCTCTCCTCAACAGATTATTCGTAGGATGCGTGGCCGTCATATCCGACGATTGGTATCGTAGTTTAATCGATAATTGTATATCCCCGTTTAATGATATGAAGTATATTTTTCTCTCACGATTCTATGAGGGAGGCATGAATATGACTACCTCTTCGCTCATTGATATTAGACAAAAGGAGAAGGAATCTGCTCCCGAATTTATAGAGCATTTCGGGCAAGCAACTCTAAAGTTACCCACCAGTATTTCAGACCAAGTATTTAACGCAACTTGCTAAAATAATCTACTGCATATAGTAGGGCTCTGGACGGGTACAACTTAATTTTAAGACTAGACGACATTCATCATCTGGGTTGAAGCTGCTGAAGGTAGAGCGAAGGTGGCATATAATTTGCGATTAAAAATGCCTAATACAAAAGATAAAGGGAAGAGCCCTTTGACCCTCAATAATGATGTCAAATGCAGAGATAAAGTAAAGGAGCCTCTTGCTATCATTGTCTCTAAGGGTTCTTCAACACCCAAGCTATAGTTCAAACCAAATAAAACTTATTCCTTTGACGATGATGATGTTATTAATATCTTCAATGCATTAGTGAAGGATGACAAAATCAAATTGCTCGATATTATACGTCATGAAAAGGCAGAAAGAATCGATGATCCAAAGTACTGCATGTACCATCGATACTTAAATCATGCTACGTGAGATTACAATGCATTGATAAAATGCATGCAACGACTGATTGATACTGAAGCTATCACCCTTCATAATAATGACAAGCTTGTTACCGCTAATGTGAAGTAATTATAATTTGGTAAATTTCAAGTGCAGAAAGTTTTAGAGGTGTCATCTCTAAGCCATAACTTAGGTTAGCAAATCCTAACAGAGACTTGTCAATGATATCAGTGGTACATTTCTCCCGAAGTATTGTGTCTAGGCTAGACTTTTACTTTTCAATCCTGAGTAGGACATTATAAATGTATAATGTTTATATTTATTCCCCTTTATCCCCAACTGAGTGTTTAACATGTACAATACTTACATTTTTATTCCCTAGCATTGTAAAAATACAATAAGATGTTCATGAATTACTTCCAACTATTATTTGTATTCAAGAGTCTTGGATATACAACAAGTAATAGATCCACAAAAATACTCCCAGCGGAGAAGTTCTAAGATCCAACAAAACATTCTCGTTGAGATCAAACAAAATATTTTCTTACAAAAAAATAAACGGATTCTTAGATCCCAGTTGTCCTAAGGATGTCTTATTTCTAAATCCCAGTTGGATTAGAGATATTCTACTTCTCTTTCTTCTCGCTAACAGAGAAAATGATGATGGTTCACGTCCATATTACCTCTGAACTATTCGTTCTTCCATTTGCCCAGTAGAGCTAATCCGCTAAAGAAAACGATCATGTCCTCCTTACCTATGCATTATTTTTCTCATAAATATACAATCTATCATATCCATTTTAGCTATGATAGTGTTTCACCTTCAAACTTGTTACCTGTACTTCGCACAAGTATACCATGGGTATCAATTCCACAAAAAAAATTCTAAAGAATTATTATGTCATGTCCATATCACCTCTGAGTAGATACTTCCTGTAGGTCCTTCATAAATAAATCTGTCATATCCATATTACCTCTGAACAGACATCTCGTCCAATCTTATCTTTTATTTCACATTCACACTTGTTACCCGTATTCCTCATGATGAGTGATACTAACCTATCATGTCCATATTACCTTCTATAAGTGTTAGTTCACTCTAACTTATTATCTGTATACTGTGGGTAATAAGTCCACCCGAAATACGCGCAGCAAATCTCAACGAATTTTTATGCTTTTAGTTCATAGTATTCCAAACTTGTTCATGTTTGAAAAATTTGACGAGGGTCTTATAGAAGCATAAAAATGTGCACTTACACAGGTGACGCACTCTCCACAAAGATCCCAACAGAAGAAATATGCTCTTTCTTAGTTCTCAGCACTATGGCACACTTTTTTAATGCGTCACGCTATCTTAACGTATGAAGATTGGTGCACAATGGCCATGTCCCGCTCTCAGCATTTAATGCAACAGACTGACAACTAACAGTTGCAGAAGCCAAAGAGATCAATTCATTTATTGCAGAAGATCTTTGGCACGTAAACCCAGGTTGTCGTTTAGCGAGCCATATTTTGTTCCAACTTCTTCAAAAGTGCACCATCACGGCTACTTCTACAAATATATTTTTGAGCAAATTTTAACAAAAGTGTGTTGTTATGCAAACTTTCACAAAAGTACACGGCTGTGCCAACTTTTTTAAAAGTGTACCATCATGGCTACTTCTACAAAAGTGCGCCGTTGGGCCAACTTCATCAAAAAGTGCGCCATCACGACTACTTCTATAAAAGTTCACCACTTTGCCAACTTCTTCAAAAGTGCGCCATCACGGCTTCTTCTTCAAAAGTGCACCACTGTGCCAACTTCTTCAAAAGTGCGCCATGATGTATACATCTTTAATAGTGCACCATTACGTCAATTTCAACAAAAGTGTCCCATCACAGCCAACTTCTACAAAAGTGTGCCATCAAGGCCAACTTTTTCAACAGCGCGCTTGTATACCAATCTTTCCAAAAGTGCGCCAATCTCCATGCCACTTCTAAAATGCGCCTACGGTCCTAACTGAAAAAGAGAAGTTACGATTATGTGTCTTATATGCCTTGCTTCACATGAAATGTGTACAAATAATTGTCCCCTACGACCTATGCTTTCCTCGTATAGAAAGCTACGTGTCAAGCAGGCAACAAGTTGTGCACTGACTCATTAAGAACGTAGGGTGTTAGTCCTTCAAAACTGTGGGCACAATGGTAAAATAGTACAGATTGTCCAAAGTGCGTGCACAGTATTATAAATGCTCCTAAACTCTATAAATATAGGATCGGTACATCTATTAAAAAGTGGACACATCAGGGCTGAAAATTTTTAAGTCTTCGAAATTCAAGAACAAAAGGAGAGAAATAGAAGCTTGTCGTGCCATCGTTGCCAAAGCTTTCTAATTGCCCAATTCTTCAAGTTGTTCACAGCATCCCTGTATTTCTTCATCATCGTGTAGTCCAAGGAGTAAAGTGATCGGATGTAGATCAGATACCTACAGTTATACTTCCCCAGAATTAATTGTACTTAGGTTCCTGTTTATTATCTTTTGTACTCTTCTTTCTTTTTAATAATTTGTAATAAAAAGTCTTGTCTAAGCTTTGTTCACTGTAAACAGGAATTTAAGGCATCAGTTTCCAAGGAGTAGAAAGAGGATCACGTAAATCGATAAATCAGATTTATTTTATAACTGCTTGTTTATTGCTTCGATCCCCCATGCGGCATTGAAGCCTATAAATTGGCTGCCCAGAGAGAGAACTTATTCTCTCTGTTTCTTATCCCCTTGCAAAAGAGATGCTAAAAGCTGCTATTCTTCTCACTAAGGAGCTCATCTGGAGCGGCATTGATCTGTTCCCCCATGATGTTGGCGCTTTACTTGGAAGTAGGGGAGTGCCACAACTCTCATGTCATGATGCCAAGGACATAGACACAAAAATATGGTCTTGCCGCATAGATGAGCAATCATCTAGAACACATGCAGACCTCTCATATGGCTCTATCGCATGGATGACAGATCATCGAGAATATGTACGAGCTCTTCCTATGTGCCAGCCGTATGGATGAGGGCTCATCCAGAATATGCGTCGACCATCGCGCTTTCGTATAGATAAGAACTCAACTGGTATATGCGTCGTCCTTCCACGATAACATTATATTTGTTTTTCTTTCACTCTTTGCTTTACTAGTTTTTTTATTGAGGCATTAGTAAGTCCTCAATGTAGCTTGCTCTTAGTTTCTTTTAAAAGAAATAAAATCTTTTCTTTTTTTATAATTTATGTGTGAACCATGGGTATTCATACTAGAGGTAATATGGACGTAGTACGATACCGTAGTTATCAAGGACGTACAGTTGGAGGATCTTTCGTGGACCTATTACTTCCTTCACACTTAAGTACAAGTAATATGTTCAAAATGAAATCCTATGAAAGGTAATATGGATGTGATAGGTTTGTGGACTTATCATCGCTGGGGTACTTAAACATGAGTACAAGTGATAAACTTGGTTGATGATCGATATCAGAGGTATTATGCACGTGACAGTCAATAGTCAAACATGACGGTTTGTTTAGAGGTAAATATGGACATGGCAAAAGTCTTACTTGGAAAATATGTTAGGACCTTAGTTCAGAGGTGATATGGACGTGAACTAGTGTCCAGAAGGAATTCGAATATGGAGTGGTTTACTGGAGGCTGCTCCATTGGAAAGCTTTTGAGGATCTATTATCTGTTGCGTATTTAGGACTCCTGAATACATAAAATGGCTTGTGCGCTTGTTAGGGATCAATAAGAACGAACATAAACACTGCATATCTTAGTTATCCTAGGATGAGAGGAATACAAGTATGGGTTAGATGTAGTACTTTTTGAGGAACTGGTCGTTGATTGGCATCATGAGCAAGTCTCCATTAGGTTTTTTGAGCCGGTAGGCACTTTTGGAATATACAGATTCCATGATAAACGGGCCTTCCCATTTAGCCTGAAACTTCTCCATTGTCTTGTGTGTCATAACCATAGATCTTCTTATGGTCAGGCCAAATTCACCTACTTGGAACATCCTTTCTTTGACATATTTGTCGATGGCTCCTAAGAGGCATGCCTAATATAACTCGATACGTTGTTGAGCTAGAAGGCGTTTCTCGTCGAGTGCTTCCAACTCTTTTAGTCATCGATGGTAGTTGTCGTATGCGGTCAACTAGTTATAGAGAGCCACATGGAGTGAGGGAATCTGGACTCGAGGGGGAGGACTGCTTCGCTGCCGTAGACCGTAGTACGATAGGCCCAGAGACATTCACCCAACTTCTCATTCCAGTCGCGCTTGTTCGATGACATTAACTTTTTGAGGAGCTTGATAATTATTTTATTCAATTCTTCTGCCAAATAATTGACTGTTGGATTATAGACGGTCGAAGCTACATTTTGGATTCAATTTTTCGACAAAATCGGTGGAAGACGTGGCTTGCAAACTACTAACCATTATCGTGGATGATCCTCTATATCAAGCCAAAGATATATATGATGTAATACTTGATGAAGGTAATCACGTTTGATGTCTTTACTTTGGCCAGTAGCATGGCTTTTTCCCACTAGGAGAATAAATCGATGATAGACAAGATAAACCGGTATCTTTAAACGAATGAGGAGTAATCGGCCCAGTGATGTCCATTACACATACTTTGAATGGCAAAGATGCTGCCAATAGGTGTAGGAATTATGAGGGTTGGTGGATGAAGTTACGAGAATTTGACACATTTTGCATTTCCTCGCATAGTCGACGATATATTCTACCATTGTCCGCCAATAATAACTAATCTATCGAAGATGATCCTGTATCTTTGCACCGGCTTGATATTTGCCACAAACACCGTCGTGAGCCTCACGAAGTAATTTTTTGCCTTTACATTTGATAAGCATCATACTATAAGCCTATCATAGAAACAGTGTAACAACATCTTAGTAACTTTATTATAATAGAACTAGAGGAAACATCTCCTGACGAAAGTAGCTTCCTTCTGGTCCTCGGGAAGAATTCCATAAATTGTGTAGTCTATGAAGGGGAGTCTATAGTACTGGGTACTGGTGTCTATCTCGATCGAATAACTAATATACGTGTTGAGGCTATTTTTTGGGCAGACCAGCTCTTGTTCGACCACGGTAATTAGTTGATGAGTATTGACTGGGATGGCCAAGGAAGCCACGAGACCGGCCAGAGCATCTGTCTTGATGTTTTATAGTTGGGGCACGTATTCTATGAAGAACCCATCAAAGATAGAAATTATACATAGTACGGCTTGGTGGTAAGTGATTAAATCCTCGTGCTGGATTTCGTAGTCTCCTCGGACCTGACTGACTATCATCTTAGAGTCGTCGTAGGCCTCTAAGTAGTCGACTCCTACTTGTTTAACAAGTTGGGGCCCGATAACGAAAGCATTGTATTCTGCCACATTGTTGGAGCATGGCTCCGTGAGAGAGTAAGCACGGTTGATGACCATGTCGTTTGGAAAGATCAACACTATCTTGACTCCAGCGATAATATTTTCTTTGGGCCCCGTTCTTGAAGAACCGTCGAAGAACATTTGCCAAATGGTCTTACACTCGTCACGTTGGATTCTGTCACTTTGTTTGAGATCTCGTCGTAAAGTTTTGACATTTCTGGCACTAGATGGGCAGCCTTCTACGGAATGAATACTATGTCATACGATGACAATAGTATGGCCCAAGAAGCCAAATGGGAATCAAGTGCCCCTAGTTTGGTCATGAGGACTCTGAGGGACTAGACTCACTAGATCACATGGATCGTTTGCCTAGCTACTTGATGATAGTTTTTTGGAATAACAAAGACTATAGTGAAACACTCTTTCTCAACGGGGTTGTATATGTGTTTTGTACCGACCATCATTCTGTTGAGATAGTAGATAGCGTACTCATAACCCGCATCACTCTTCTGGGCTAGCAGAGCCCCAAGAGAGTGATCCATTACACGTATAGATAGCAAGAAGGGTCTTCCCACAATGGGGTCCACTAAGATCGGGTGATTTGTAAGATACTTCTTAATATCATTGAATTCTTGTTGGCATTCTTTGATCCAGATAAAGGAGACTCCCTTCTTCATGAGCCATGTGAACGGTTGGCAACGTCCAGAGAGATTTTATATGGACCTCTTGATGTATACCAATCTTCCTTGAAGACTTATTAGTTCTCTGAGATTCTTCGGTGGATGCATTTCATGGATTGCTTTAGTCTTGTTAAGGTCTATGTGGATACCTTTTGAAGTTATTACAAAACCCAAGAACTTACCGCTAGAGACTCCCATAAATGACTTTGTTGGATTCATCTTCAGGTGGTATGCCGATATTAGGTTGAATACCATCCTCAAATCTGGAAGGTGATTATCCTTGGATGACTTTTGAGACTGATATCATCAATATAACACTCGACTATCTTGCGTAGATATTTGCGTAAGATGGTGCTCATCATTTGCTAGTAGGTTGCACCTGCATTCTTTTGACCAAAGGGCATGATTGTGTAGGAATATAACCATATTGGTGTTCGGATCGACATATGCTTCTCGTCATCTAGAGACATCTTGATTTTGTTATATCCCAAGAATCTATCCATGAAAGAAATATGCTCGAAGCCATAGGTGTTATCGATCATTATATCGATAATTGGGAGAGAAAACTCATCTTTTGGGCATGCCATGTTTAGATCATGAAAGTCTACACAGATTTTGATCTTTTTGTTCTTCTTGATGATGGGTACGATGTTAGCCACCCAATCCAGATAATGTTCTTCTCGGATGAAGCTAATAGCTATCCGTTTGTTTACTTCAGCTTCGATGGCGTTCATGATATCTGGACGGAACTGCCATTGCTGCTGCTTTACGGACTTAGCACTTGGCAGGATATTGAGCCTAAGGACCACGATCTGGGGATCCGATCATGCCATGTCTTCATAGCTCCAGGCAAAAATATTAATATACTTCCTTATGAACTGCAATAGGGATTCACAATCTTCACCAGACAGACTTTTGCTGATGATGATCAGTTATGGGGCAGATTCATCACCCAGATCGACATGTACGACTTTGTCCTCAGTGGGAGGTTCTCGTTGCTCGAACTGTAGCTTCCACTGTACGTCGAGGCATTGTGTCACATCCCAAAACTAGAATACTAGAGAGAGGGGGTGGACAAAGCCAGCTACGTACGTATACAAGATTGCTCTATACCCTAAGATACGGTCATGGCTGTCTAGATATGTGAGGGTTTACTCTATAATCCAACAATCATTCCTTGGTCAAAAGTATGATTTGTCTCAATCTCAAGCAAGCAACAAGTTACAAGAAGCATAATCACCAAACATATAATAGTGAGGTATCCTAAACTATACATACATAGATGATCATGAAGCTAGTTACCAAAATAAAGAACTAGTAGAGGGCAATTTTACATGATCAACTCTAACTATAGTCTAGAATATGCTTTATATGTAGGCCTGCAGGCTAGAATGTCAAGTACCAAAATATGAGCTAAACATATGCTCGATGGCTCGACCTCAAACGTATAAGTACAAGATCAGGTGGGTGATTAAGAAGAAACCCACTCAAGTCCTCAGGTGCTCCTGGTGTTAACCATCTAGCGGTGGAAAGTTCGGGATATCCTGCGGTGTTGCTCCAAAATCTAGCCATACAAAACCAGCGGGGTCAAACCCCAAAACAACAAAGTACCACAAGGGAACCAACTTAGGAATTAAAACCAGCATGTAAACATTCAATAACATAAGAAAATATAAATAAGAGTAATATATAAATAAGCAGTTTCAGGAATCAGTAATGGGTACAGTTCACGATTAGTAGGTGAATGATCCAAGATAAGACATGACTATAAAACATGCAATTCACGACCAATCATGACCTATGGCTTACTACCATTAACAAACTAGGGTTATCACAATCATGGTTATTAATAAATAAAGTTAAAATTCTGTATAGCCACATGCCCTGCAGACTATCCGGGTATCCAGAAATAAGAATATATAACATAGATTAATTTAAGTATATAATATTTTACTACTATATTGCAACACTCGACGGTGTACTGGAAGTATACCCCTCTCAACAGAGAGCTCATAACCCATCAAGTATCGCTGAATACCGGAATTGCATGTAGCCAAAAAATATCTCTAGATGCTTCTAGATAATTATTCTAGTTATTAACTTAGGTAAGTTATCAAGGATTCCTGTCCGTGGATCTCAGGAATCTGCCTTAGACATGATACAAAACTGGACAATAGCTTGACAAGTACAATCAGAATATGGACAAGCAATCAACTATGGAAATTATCTTATCAGTATAAGCAAATCAATTTTGGAGATTCTAGCATGTCACAGAGAGCTACGCTGAGCCACTATCCGATTTTTTAGTACATATATGGTATTTGGAGTTGGAGATCAGGTTTATTTAGTATAAGTCAGGTGCCGAGATTTCTTAGTTTAACAGTGCCATTATATTCCATGTTCTGGTAAGTGTAGCATCCAGGTTATAAGCAATTTAGAAATAACATGCATCATATGAATTTAACTAATTAGGCCAAGAACAAGGAGTAAATAATCCATAAGAGAACATATAAGAAAGGAAAATATTCTACTATAAGTGCTAGAAGTACATGGGATGAGCTGGCTACAAGCTAGAAACTGGCCGCTTGCATGAAGCTGGCCACATGCAAAAAACTAGCCGCATGCGTGAAGCTGGCCGCATGCAAGAAACTAGCCGCATGCGTGAAGCTGGACACATAGACAAATGCCAAGTGGAATCTGGGGCCCATAGATCAAACTGGCCACATGGGACATAACAAGGTCCACTCATCAGGACAAGGGTTAAGTGACAGAGAATAAACACAAGGTCAGGAAAGTGACTGATGTGATTGGCCAATAAAGTGTGTCAAAGAAGTGACCGATGTGACTGGTCAATAAACGGCATCAGAGAAGTGACTAATATGATTGGCGAATAAGCATGTCAGAGAAGGAAAAGACAAAATCAGTAGAAACTGTGCTAAGGCGGTACTGAGTCATGCATTGGAAAAAAAAGATGCATAGCTCGGGGCCTCATAGACGACTCGACCTCATTCTCCTCTGGGCCGTATGCTCCTCTAGGCCGCATGGAATCAGGAACTTAGAGAAATTTCTTATGTTCAAGTTTTATGTGTTTGGCAAAGGGGCGCATGTGCGAATTCAGTCATACATCCAACAAGACGGTCGTATAAAGTTTGGAGTGAGGTATCCAGGCCGCATGACAAGCAGGCCGCATGGAGCTCCTTCGTCCCAGAATAGCAAGTTTCAACCATGGAAAAGATCCAAGTCTGAAATTTAGTTCCTCCATGAAATCATCATTTCCAGCCCAAATCCAGTGAAGTAAAGTTCTAAACCACTTGAAATTAGATGTTCTCTCACATAGAACAACTAATTTTGGAAAAGCGGCAAGTTTTAAGAGATCAAAACTATGAAAACTCAAGAATGTAGATCTAGTCCAACCAAGCTATCAAAACCATAAATACTAAGAAGTAAACATGTAGAGGAGTTCATAGAGCACAACAAAGACTTATAAATTGTAAGAGATTCAAAATATTATAAAAGTGCAAGTTCTTCCTTACTGGCAAGATAAACTTGCCTAAAACTATCACTAACTACTACAACTAACTACTAACACTACTATCAAGGAAAAGGGGAGGGGGACCGGCCTAGGCTGCTCTCGGCTAGGGAGGAGGGGAGAGAAAAGGAAAAGAAAATAAAAATAAGGAAAAAGTTAAAGAATGAGGAAGAGAGAGAAATTGAGGGGTTATATATCAATAGTGGTTGACACTATTCACAAATCTAAAAATTATATGAGAGGACCTAGAGAAATCCAAAAAAATATACGGGAAGCAATATACAACAATAACACACATATACAAGATATGAACATGAAAAATAAGCATTAGTGGGACGTGTCTCACAACTCCACCTCCTTAGAAAAATTTTGTCCTCGAAATTTCAATGAGGCATAAGATCTAGCAAGTAGACTATAGGAATCAGGTAATAAAACAAGCATCATGGTACGATTGTCAATCATAAGCTATGAACTATCTAGAACAAGGCAAGCATACACAATACAAGATCAGGGTACGGGATATACAAACAAATATACCTCATGAGTCCAACTGTATAGGTATCCAGCTCGGATATCATCATCATGCTACCAAGTTTACTAGCTCGGTGAGTGATAATCCCATGCAACTCGGACTAAACGAATGGTCCGGTTCTTGAGAATTTTCTCTCTCTGGTCAAAAATGGATACAAGCCTCTCCTCATACGAAAGGTCGGTACAAACAACCAATTTTGAAAGATCTAGGACATGGTTTGTATCAGGTATATACCGTCGTAGCTGGGATACATGGAAAATATTATCTAACTAACGAAGCGATGGTAGAAAAGCAAGACGATAGAAAATATCTCTTGCTCGCTCATGAATATTGAACGGGCCTATGTACCGTAGACTAAGCTTCACCGTATACCAAACCTGATGACTTCGCGGGTAGGCCAAATCCAAAGGAATACATAGTCGCTGACAGAAAACTCAAGAGATCGCCGATGCGAATCAGCCCAATACGCTGGCGATCTTGTGGTACTTGAAGATGCTTCCAGGCTTGCTTGATTACTTCAACTGTCAGGGATATTATCTCAGGACCAAGCAATTGCCTTTCCTAATATCATCCCAAGCCACAGAGGATCTGCAATTCCTGCCATACAGTGCCTCGAAGGGTGACATCTGGATACTTGCCTAAAAATTGTTATTGTAGTAGAATTCGACCAAGTGTAGATGATCCTTCCACGAACCACCAAAGTCAAGGGTACATAATCAAAGCATATCTTCTAGAGTCTGGATGGTTCGCTCAGACTGACTATCTGTTTGGGGGTGATAAGTCGTACTAAACTTGAGGCAGGTGCCTAGGCTCTTTTGAAGACTTTGCCAAAAATGAGAAGTAAATCTAGAATCTTTATCTGAAACTATGCTAACTGGTACACCATGTAGTCTAACAATCTGTATCATGTACATCTTGACTAATTCTTCTGTGGAGTGGCCAACATTGAAAGGAAGAAAGCATGTAATTTTTATGAGTCGATATACTATTACTTAATTAGCATCCTTGCCAGCTGGGACCTAGGTAGACCTGTAACAAAGTCTATAGTAATATGCTTCCACTTTTATTCCAGAATTGGTAAAGGTTGAAGAAGTCTTGTTGGTCTCTGATGCTCAACTTTAACTTGTTGCCATACCAAACATCAAGAAATAAATCGAGGTATCTCGCGCTTTATTCCATTCCACCAGAAATGTTGATGAATGTCTCTTTACATCTTTGTTCCTCCGGGATGCACTGAATATTGTGAACGATGAACCTCCAACATAATCTAACGATGAAGGTCTCCATTAGGCATACAAAGACAATTCCCAAAATAGAGAGTTCCATCACAGGGAATGCTAAGTTCTGGTCTACGTCCTGTTTTACACTCTTCTTTGAGTCACTGAAGCTAGGAATCTGCTGACTGTGCTACCTTGATTCTTTCGACTATACTAGACTGAACTTATAGATATGCCATCAATATTGTATTGCCAGGCAATACTACTTCTATGCCTATCTCTTGAAGATCTTCTAAAATATCTTACTGTGCTGCTATAAGAAAATAAGCTTCTACTCCCTGGCTCAAGGCATCCGCTACAATATTAGCCTTCCCAGGATGATACTGAAGGTCAAGATCATAGTTTCTCAACAACTCCAGCCATCTTCTTTGCATCATGTTAAGATCCTTCGAGGTAAAGACATACTTCAAACTCTTGTAATCAATATAAATCTCTACTCAATCTCCATATAAGTAATGTCTCCAAAGTTTGAGTGCGAAAACAACTGCAGCTAATTCCAAGTCATGCGTGGGATAACCTTTCATGATCTCAAAGCTACCAGGATACATAAGCTATAACCTTGTCATGTTGCATTAGAACGCACCACAGTCCCTTGCCGGATGCATCACAATATACTGTGAATCCACCTGTCCCGTCCGAAAGTGTCAAAATAGGTGTTGTGATCAATTTTTGATTAAGATTCTCGAAAGAGATCTAGCATGCATCTGTCCTATCAAAGCCCACATCCTTCCATATTAGTTGCGTCAAGGGTACAAAAATTCTATCAAAGTTTGCCTTAAATCGTCGATAATATCCTGCTAATCCCAGGAAACTATGAACTTTTGCGACTGTCCTGGGTACTGGCCATGTCTCAACGGCTTCTATCTTCTTGGGATCTACCTACACTCCACCTCTAGCAATGATATTGACCAAGTAGGAAATATGATCAAGCCAAAACTCGCATTTACTGAAGTTCACATATAACTTATTCTCTTTGAGAATTTGAAGAACTGCTCGAAGATGTTGCTCGGGCATAAACATATAATTGATGAGAAGAACTGCTCGAAGATCCAGCTCGACTGATTCGAATTTACATCAAGATATCATTAATAAAGACTATCCCAAACTTTTCTAATTAGGGCATGAATATACGATTCATGAGATCCATAAATATTTTTGTCGCATTGGTCGCTCCAAAAGGTTTCATTGGAAACTTCCAACGACCAAATCTTGATATGAACGTCGTCTTGGGTATATTTAGAGTCAGGGCATTTTTTCACAACCACATTTCTAGAGTAGGAATATTTTTTTTATTTGTAATATTATATACATATTATGTTTATATTTACATAATATGTATAGTATATTATAATATTATTATTAATAATGTGGGTTAGTGGGCTAGACTTGATGTGACATTCAGACTCAATACTAGACTACCAATTTTGGGACCTAACTAGTTAATCTCCTTCATTTAATTAAAAATTTGTTAATTTTCCATTAGGGATGAAAACCCAACTTATTGAAAAACTCTTCAAAGAGGAAATTTTGGACATTGAGCCTTAGCCAACCCTGGGTCTTCCTTGGCTGGCCTTATATAGGAGAGGGAGGGAGCCTCCCTCAAGCTTCATTTAATGTTCATGAAACCCTAGTTTGAGTTCTTCCCCAAAACCCCTCATTCCTCCACCAAATTTTAGAAAATCAAACCCCAATCCCTCTCATTTCCCTCATCTAAGAAGCCTAGAAGCTTAGGTCTCAAGGAGCGTTGGAGGAGAAGAAGCTTGCATAGGGAATCCTTTGTTTTGCATTGGGATTCCATGTCCCAATAGGTGAATACTCAAACCTCTCTTTTATATTATATTTTTATTAATTATTTGGCCATTTGGAGCCCACCCATGTATTAGGAATACCCTCTAGGCGAGAGAATTAGTTTCTTTTGGTTTCCATAGTATTTTCTATATGAAGTTATGTTCCATTGGGGATTTTGTGTTGAGTGGACTGTTTTTCCTCCATTCTTCATTGTAACTAACCATATTAGATATATATAGTTATATTTGATATGTATAATTAGTATTTATGGGTTATTAAGGGTTTTGGCATAAAGTTTGATAGTGTATAATGATATTATAGGGGGTATCATTACTTGTGTACACTAGGTGTTTGTTAAATTGACTATTAGGATGTGTATCTAGTTATAGATGTGTTATACTATAGTAGTGTGTATGTGTGACTGTGTAGTGGGTTATGTCATGGTGTTTTAGTATGTATTGTTGCTTGAGGGTATTCAAGCATGTGGGGGATGGACACGCCTGCAGTATAGAGGATCTATAGAGTGTTCAGTATTAAGGAGGGGCAAATTGATATTGGTGAACTGATATGAGGAAGAGTAGTAGCAGTGCAACAACAACCTTAGTTACAACTACATTGTTTGAATACTATAGGGATGTGTACAAGCATTGGTGTAATGCACATAAAAACATTATGGTATGATTTGATACTAGATAGTGAGGTATGCTAGTGAAGGAGTAGGGGCTCGAGTCGATGTGCACTTTAGATGTTGCAATAGGCTACAAGAGAGGTATTTAGTCTTGTAGTTTGGTGAAGGTGGTTGTGTAGTAGGGAATTCACAGAAGCAGTTACAACTGCAATGGCAAGGGCAGTGGTTAGGCGTACATAAATCAGCTAGCATTGGTGTAGATGTGAGGAGTTGGTGTTTAAGTGGTGGGGCTCTGGACAGTCAATCTCTTAGACTGTGGCATACTCGAGCAGGGTCTTGTGAATTGCTAAATAGGAGCTATTTGGTTAAGACATAAGAGAGTAAAGGTAATATAGGATGTTAGGTAAGGAATTTAATACCAAGTGTGGTGTTTAGACATTAGTATTCTAAGAAGAGCATCAGCCAACAGATAGTGAGGTATCAAATCATACTTGGGTATAGCAACTAATTTGCAGACTTGGGGTTTTCAGTCCATTAGCAGTAGGTTACAGTCTTGCACTACACAAGTGTGGCATGCCAGCAAGCATCACATTGGAGGTTAGGTGCAGAATTTGGTAGAGACCGAGTAATGATACACTACAGTATCAGAAGCCATTGTTGCCATGACTTAAGATATGGGGTATCAAGGGTGTATCAATATAGGTGAGAGTTGACAGGGAGTTAACTGTTAATTAGATGCATTAGTGTTGGGACTTAGTTGTTTTGGAATTGCATTATGCATTTGGGGTTATACATTGATACCCTTATATCAGTAAAGTTAAGCTCAGGTATTAGTCGAGTGAGAGAGGACTGGTGCACCAATAATGAAGTAAAAGGGTGAGATTTCTTGCCCATGGATGTGCAAGTCAGTGCAAGGTAAGTCTCCAGTTTGGGTTCTATTCTCAAAAGGTAATTAGAATTTAGGTGTGCATTAGGAACTGTGAGGGAGTTTATATGCATCAGGAACTGTAGGGGAGTATTGGTGCCAGTGTGTACACTTAGCAGTATACAAGTGGTTATGAGGAGTGCAGTATAATACAGAGGTTAGATGAGTTTATGGTGGGTAGTAGTAGTAGTAGTAAAAATTAAGTTACATGTTAGATTGGTTGAGGGGAAAGATGAGAAAGTTTATCAGTCAAGTAAAGTATATTATCAGTAATTGGGAAAAATATTCCAGTTACACTAGTATCAGTGAATGATAAAGTGTGATTTGGTGTACTAATATGGAGAATTAGTTGAAGGTATTTATTGGTATTGAATACTAGTGTATGTAATTGGTAGAATATAGTATTGGGGTAAAGGGTATTTAAGCAAGGTATTAATTAGTGGTATCAAGAAGTGAGATACTCTAGTATAGATTTATATAAGTCTATGGTTTAGAATTAGGAAATATGATATAGTATAATGGGTAAGTTTGAGTATTAACTTAGTACCCTAGTACATGAGTCTATGATATGATTAATAGCATCTAATTTGAAAATTATTAACTAGTATTATATAGTTATTATCAAATATAAACTAGTAGACATTGGTATGACTTAGAATACCCTAGTAATAGCTAGTATAGATCACCAAATCGAGAATAACAAGGTATTAACCTAGTATGGACCTAGAAGGGGCCTAGAAATATCACAATTAGCTATTTACACATGTATGTCACTCTAAATTGCTCTTTAACATTGTTATTCCATATTTAGGACTCTTGGACTCCAGTTTATTCTTTGTTGACAGTTCATTGCTAAGGACCACAGACGAGTATATTCTTTGATAGTTTTTATTATTTTGATCATACTATGATTCTAGTTGTAGTGTATACTTGATTCTAACACAGTGGATACATGGGCTAGTATAATAGATATGTGTCATGAGGAGTCGTGATTGGAATCCATCGTACAAGCTGGGGACGGAGAAATATTAGAAAGTTATGCTATTATATCCCACCTTACATGCATTATAGCTCACCCCACACATCACGTAGGGTATAGCATGATCATTTACATGCCTCATAGCCTATTATATATGATTAGCCTAACTTTTCCTCGCATCATAGCTAACCAAATTAGTTAGCCTGACCTCACATGTATCATAACCAATCATATATAACAAGCCTGATCTAGCCCCAAGCCGATCACATAGCGAACAGATATTTTACGACACTTAGCTAGAATTTTTATTCTATTATTCCAGTTCATTCATTCCTAGTTTTCACATGTATATATTTTGCTGCTAGTTAGTTCTATATAATGATTATATGTCTCTCCAGTATTTCTAATCTTCCAGTATTTCTTTCATCATGTATTTCTTTATACAGTTTTATAGTTTTTATCATTATAATTGAAACTGTTGTTAGTGTTTGTGATTCGCACCAATCCTGACTGGATAATATTTTTTTGTGGATCTCAAGAAATTTTGTCCTACCTATTATGGTCCAGGAGTAGATGGTGATTACATCCCGGAGATTCCAGAGGAGTCACTCCATCTGGAGGAGACAACACCCGCAGTTATTTAGACAGCACTTAGCCTAGTTTATTTATATATTAGATTATTCTAAACTTGAGACTTGAGTTGTATTATATTGAGACTTATACTGTGTTGAGTAGCTAGACTCTTAGACTCTGTTTTGTTAGAAATATTATTTGGCCTCTCATTTTTTTCTATATCTTTATCGTGTCATTTACCTTCTTTATAGTTATGGTGATTGAGTACATTATAATTGATGATTATATGAATATTCATAATCCTCCATTTGGAGTTAAGATATATTGACAGGTTTAATATCATTCATAGATAGCTATGTTAGACCTAGACAGTATTCTACCGCCGATGCTGCGGCGTAGGATGGACGTATCCACTACTCATGCCCAATTTTTGGGTACGGTTCGTGACACGTTTTATTGGTAGCCCATGTTAGTCAAAAAGAGTAAGATTAGGTTGCAACTAATATAGTATCGTAGTAGTGCTCAGACTTAGAGTACTATTACGAGCATGAGATAGGGTATAGATGAGAGTATACTCGATCACAACTAGGAAATTTCTAAATTTATTTTGCTATTCTGAATAATTGCTTCCTTTAAATATTACTGTCCTTCTTACATGATATCGTATCTTTTGCCTTAATTGATTTAATCTTTCAATCTATTTTCAGGATGCCACCGAAGACTAGGTCATTGAGATCGGGACGCGGAGCTTCCGAGAGGTCTGCCACCTCTCGACCAGCCACCCAGATATTTGGAGTTGCTTCTCCTACTTTACCTATTCATGTAGGAGTTTTTGCAACTTTCGGGGGTCCTTCTCCCCACCTATCCATAGGGTTGTCCCGGCTGTTACGGAGGACCTTCCACCACCACAAATTCTGCTTCCAGGAGGTATGCTCGCTGACGGGGCACAAATGTTCGTATTGATCCAGGGCATGGTGGATGCTCGAAGGACGTCGGCAGAGGCTCATCGAATTCTGTTTGAGGCACAGAGGGTGTAGACAGAGGCACACCGAGTGCAGATTATGCTTATGAGGGAGTGCAAAGAGAATGCTTATCATGTGGCTCTCTAGGTAGTGGAGAGAGTTGTATAGCAGCACCCTGGACAGCCATAGTAGCAGATGCCAGGAAATATAGTGGACTTTAATAGGATGATACCTCGGGAGTTCAAGGATGTTCAGGAGATGCTCTACGCCAATGACTGTCTGGAGGACATAGAGAGGAACTTGTGGTTGGCTCAGATTCTAGAGAGTATTTAGATCGAGGCCCCTGACAGCCAGATGTTTGATATCGCGCTGACTTGGCATCGTACGGAGCCGAGACTTACTGCTAGAGGACTTACTTGGCAGGCTTTCAAGGAGATTTTCAAGGAGAAATCTTTCCCAGTATGGCCCTGGGAGCCTTGGAGAGTCCGTTCCATGACTTAGTCCAAGGGAACATGTCGGTCGATGAGTACGTCACAGAGTTTTGCCGCTTGAGTCATTTTGCACTGTCGATAATTGGGACCCAGGAGACCGAGCCTAAAAGTTCAGGAAGGGGCTGATAAGAGAGATCAGGTCTTGTACTTCTGGACGTTGCTCTACCACCTTTGAGGGGATTCTGATGGATGCCCAGATCACTGAGGATGATATAGACTTCAGGCCCAAGAGTGGATACGATATTTTTGGATGAGCGAGTGGTAGTGCGGGACCTACCGAGCGTCCCTACTTTCAATAGCAATAGATGTGGTATCCGCACCAGCGGCACCAGGCACCATCTCGAGGACATATCCAACAACAGCTGCTGAGGCAGACCTAGCCTGTTGTCCAGTGTGCGTACTATAAAAAAGTAGGACACACAAGAGACATCTACATGAAGAGGCTGGGTACATGTTTGTCTTGTGGATCCTCAATGCACCAGTTGAGATATTATCCATCTACATGAAGGGTGGCACAACCGCTCAGAGGGGACTTTCCAGAGTACCTACTGAACCAGGAGACCAGTAGAGGGGACCTCCACTCATGCCACAACAGTAGAGATTATTCCAGCACTAGCGATAGTAGATAATTGTACCCCAGGGACAAGCGTATGACATGACGGTCAAGGAGGCCGAGCCAGCAGGAGACGGGATATCACTTTCAGTTCTTCTCGATTCAATTCCAAAATTCGTATTATTCAATTCTGGCACTTCCCATAGTTTCGTATCTGTATCTTATGCTATTTAGCATAGTTTATAGGCGGAACCCTTAGATAGGACTTGCAAGATCAAGATTGGGGAAGAAATTATCCTAGTCAGTAATTTTTGCAAGGAATAGAGAGTTTTATTAGGAGGCCGAGAGTTGAGTGTGTGCTTACTCATAATGCCACTTCTGGGATACGATGTTATACTCGGGATGGATGGGTTGAGTAGGCACCATGCTACTATAGATTGTCATAGAGGTAGAGTAGTATTTCAATCGCCAGGAGAGACAGAGTTTGAGGTCGCCAGAGGAGCGGCGGAGCAGAGCAGGGGCATCTTTAATGCTGCCAGGGTAGAAAAGAAAGAGTTGCCACATCCTTTGATAGCAGAGTTTCTAGATGTCTTTCCAGAGAAGTTGCCAAGTTTGTCGCTAGACAGAGATATCGAGTTCTCTAAGGACTTCATGCCAGGTGAAGAGCCAATATCATAGCACATCTATAGGGTCAACAACAGCAAACTGGCAGAACTAAAGAAGTAGGTTGATGAGTTTGCAGGACAAGGGCTTCATCAAATCTAGTTCATCACCATGGGGTGCTCCGGTATTGTTTGTACTGAAGAAGGATGAGCACATGTGTATCGACTATATAGCTCTGAACAACCTTACTATTAAGAACAAAGGTACTGAGGATAGATGATCTCTTCGATCAATTGAGCAGAGAGAAGGTATTCTCAAAGATATACTTGAGATCAGGCTACCACCAGGTAAAACTAAAGAAGAAAGATATTCCGAAGATAGCTTTTCGGACTCGGTAAGGCCAGTTTTAAATTATGGTAATGCCGTTCGGGTTGACTAATGCACCCACAGTATTCATGAACCTGATGAACATGGTATTCCTACAGTACTTGACAAGTTCGTTGTGGTGTTCGTCAATGATATTCTTATGTATTCAAAGACCATAGAGGAGCATGAGGAGCACGTAAAGATGGTTTTAGAAACTCTTAGGAAGGAGGAGGTTTACGGGAAGCTTTCAATGTGCAAGTTCTTTCTTGACAAGGTTGAATTCCTTGGACATATGGTGACAGATGATGGGATCTCTGTTAACTCAAAGAAGATCATAGCAGTAGAGTCAAAGGCTACTCCCAGTTCAGTGGCAGAGATCAAAAGTTTTCTCGGACTAGCAGTTTACTACAGGAGGTTTATACAAGACTTCTACAGGATTGCAGAGCCGATGACTAGGCTGACCAGGAAGGACGTGGATTTTGTCTTGATGGAGGATTATTAGGCCACTTTTAATGATCTAAAGAAGAGATTGACGACAGCTCCCAGTTTGATGTTGCCATCAAGGACAGGTGGATTCACTATCTACAATAATGCTTTAGGGAAGGGTTTGGGTTGTGTTATTTAGCAGCAGAGGAAAGTGATTGCCTATGCTTCAAAGCAATTACGTATTCATAAGAAGAACTACCCCACCCATTATTTGAAGTTGGCAGCAGTCATCGTTGCTCGAATGCTATAGAAACACTATCTGTACGGAGAGCGTGTGAAGATCTTCACAGACCACAAAAGATTGAAGTACATATTTACACAGAAAGAGCTGAACATGAGGCAGAGGACATGGTTGGAGTTGATGAAGGACTTTGATATTTTATTGCAGTACCACCCAGGGAAGGCCAACGTAGTCCTTGATGCCTTGAGCAGGTATCCGATGGCTATGTACTTGACGATAGACATGCACTTGTTGACCAATCTTGAGAGCTTGGGAATAAGGTATTGTTTTCTGGTATCAAGATTCAGATATGGAGATTGTAGATACAGTCTGAGCTGATGGATAGAATCAGAGCTACGTAGTATGATGATGAGGCTCTAAGGAGTATCAATGCACAGGTTCAGAAAGGATTATCAGAGGACTTCACTATTGATAAAGATGGATAGTTGCGATACGGTACTAGGATATGTGTGCCAAGCGGGGAGCTACACGAGGAGGTTTTATAGGACATGCATCATTCTCAGTACTCGATACATCCAGGTGCCAATAAGATGTATCGAGATCAGAGAGAGCATGTTTGGTGGTATGGTATGAAGCACGAGGTAGCACGCTTCGTATCAAGGTATTTAGGGTGCCAGCAGGTAAAGGCGGATAGGCAAAGACCTGGTGGATTTCTTTATCCTTTACCTATCCCAGAGTAGAAGTGGGAGCATGTGACTATGGATTTTGTTTTGGGGCTTCCGCGTTCTCCAAGACAAAAAAGTCACGATTTGGGTCATCGTAGATAGGTTGACAAAATCAGCCAACTTCTTACCATTCAAAGTGGGTAGTCGACAAAAAGCTAGTGGAGATGTATGTATAGAATATTGTTAGATTACATGTGGTTTATGTGAGCATCATCTCAGATCAGAATAGTCATTTCACTTTCTACTTCTAGAGGAGTTTGCAGGCTAGCTTGAGCACTTAGCTCAAGTTCAGTACCGCATATCACCCCCAGACAGACGGGCAGTCGGAGAGGACTATTCAGACTCTCGAGGATATGCTTCGTACTTGTGTTCTGGATCTCTAGGGTTCTTGGGAGGATCATACACACCTTGTAGAGTTTGCTTATAACAACAGCTATCAGGCTAGTATTGAGATATCACCATTCGAGGCTCTATATGGATGAAAGTGTCGCACACCATTATCTTGTGATAATATCGGTGAGAGAGCATTGTTAGGACCAAAGATGGTCATGGATGCAGTAGAGAAGGTAAAACTAATCAAAGATAGACTTCGAGTGGCATAGGACAGATAGCTTGCATTGGGCCAACAGCCACCGTAGACCCTTGGAGTTTGAGGTATAGGTTTTGTTAAAAATGCTTATGATTGCTTTATTTTAGATTATGTATTAAGGCTGTATTTGTTCTCAGTTGGCGTTTTGGTGTTTTTGCGGATTTCTTCGACACGGGGCACGATTCACTTTGGTAGAGGAGGAAAGCTTAGTCCACGGTACATCCGACCTTTTGGTATTCTTGTGAGGGTCGATGCACTGACCTACAGACTAGACTTGCCGCCTGCACTAGAGGGAATACATGACGTGTTCCATGAGTCACAGCTAAGACGGTACATGGAAGACCCTAATCATGTACTAGATCACTCGAAGATCGAGGTTGGTCAGACTCTCAGCTACCCAGAGCAGCCAGTGTAGATTTTGGATGGCAGGTTGAAGGTATTGCGGAACCAGACTATTCCTTTATTTTGTGTCGCATGGAGACATCACTTTCTAGGTGAGTCAACCTGGGAGAGGGAGGATGAAATACGCGAGCCATACCCATATCTCTTTGAGCCTTGAGGTATTGTTCTTATTATTTTGATTTTGTTTTTGTAATAGTTTAGTTTAATTTCGAGGACAAAATTTTTTTTTTGGAGGGTAGACTTGTCACTACCACATTTCTAGAGTAGGAGCATTTTTTTCATTTGTAATATTATTTACATATTGTGTCTCTAGTTACATAATATGTATAGTATATTATACTATTATTATTAATAATATGGGTTAGTGGGCTAAACTTGATGTCCCTTAGACTCAACACTAGACTAGCCATTTTGGGACCAAACTAGTTAATCCCCTTCATTTAGTTAGAAGTTTGTTATGTTTCCATTAGGGATGAAAACCCCACTTATTAGGAAAATCATCATGAAAATCCTATAGGGCGTTTTGGACTTTGTACCTTAGCCTACCCTAGACCTTCCTTGGCCGACCCTATATAGGAGATGGGGGAGCCTCCCTCAAGCTTTATTTAATGTTCAGGAATACTAGATTGAGTTCTTCTCAAAAATCCCTCATTTCTCTACCAATTTTTATAAAATCAAACCCCTATCCCTCTCATTTCTCTCATCTAAGAAGCCTAGAAGCTTAGGTCTCGAGGAGCATTGGAGCAGAAGAAGCTTGCATAGGGAATCCTTAGTTTTGCATTGAGAATCTATCTTCCAATAGGTGAATACTCAAACCTCTCTTTTAAATTCTATTTTTATAAATTATTTGGCCATTTGGAGCCCACCCATGGATTAGGAATATCCTCAAGAGGAGAGAATTAGTTTCTTTTGGTTTCCATATTCATTTTTACATGCAGTTGTGTTCTATTGGGGGTTTTGTGTTGATTGGTTTATTTTTCCTCAAGTCTTCATTATAACTAACCATATTAGATATATATAGTTGTATTTGATATGTATAATTAGTATTTATGTGTTATTAAGGGTTTTGGCATGAAGATTGATAGTGTATCATGATACTATATTGGTTATCATTACTTGTGCATACTAGGTATTTGTTAAATTGACTACTAGGATGTGTATATAGTTATAGATGTGTTATATTATGGTAGTGTGTATGTGTGACTATGAAATAAATTATGACATGGTGTATTAGTGTATGTTGTTGCTTGAGGGTATGCAAGCATATGGGGGATTGGCATGCATGCAGTATAGAGGATCTGTTGAGTGTTCAGTATTAAGGGTGGAATTGATATCAGTGAACAGTTATCAGGAAGAGTAGTAGCAGTGCAACAACAACCTTAGTTGCAACTACAGTATTTGAATACTATGGGGATGTGCACAGGCATTAGTGTAATGCACATAAGAGCATTGTGGTATGAGTTTATACTTGATAGTAAGGTATGCTAGTGAAGGAGTAGGTGCTCGGGTCTCTGTGCACTTCAGATGTTGCAGTGGGATACAAGAGAGGTATTTAGTGTTGTTGTTTGGTGAAGGTGGTTGTGTAGCAGGGAATTCACAACAGTAGTTATAACTGTTGTGGCAAGGTAAGTGGTTAGGCGTGCATCAGTCAGGTAGCATTGGTGTAGATGTGAGGAGTTGGTGTTTATGTGGTGGGGCTCGGGACCGTCCATCTCTTGGACTGTGGCACACTCGAGCATGATCTTGTGAACTGCTAACTGCTAAATACCAAGTATGGTGTTTAGACATTAGTATTCTAAAGAGAGTATAAGCCAACAGATAGTGAGGTATCAAAATGATACTAGGGTATAGCATTAATTTGGGGACCTTGGGTTTTTAGTCCATTGGCAGTAGGATGCAGTCTTGTACTACACTATTGTGGCATGCCAGCAAGCATTACATTGGAGGTCAGCTGCAGAATTTGGGAGAGACCGATTACTAATACACTACAGTATTAGAAGCCATAATTGCCAAGACTTGAGATATGGGGTACAAGGGTGTATTAGTTTAGGTGAGAGTTCTCATTGAGTTAACTGTTAATTAGATGCATTAGTTTTGGGACATAGTTATTTTGGAACAACACTATGTAGTTTAGGGTATATACTGATACCCTTATATTAGTAAAGTTAAGCTTAGGTATCATTCGAGTGAGAGGGGACTGGTGCACCAGCAATGAAGCAAAAGGGTAAGGTTTCCTGCCCATAAACGTGCAAAGTAAGTCTCCAGTTTGGGCTCTACTCTCAGTAGGTAATTAGAATTTTGGTGTGCATCAGAAATTATAAGGGAGTTTATGTGCATCAGGAACTGTAGGGGAGGTCGAAGGGTTGGGGACGAATGGGGCTTTCCGGCGTGCTTCCTAAACTAACGAGCTAGCTCCAATTGAGCTTTAATCAAAGGCAACTTCTAGTCTTCTTTGTTTCATAAGCTGTTTCTATATCACTTTCTTCCTTTCTTTCTCCCCCTTCTTCCTTTTCTTTCAGTTTCTTAGTGAAGTATTGGTGCCAATGTGTACAATTAGCAGTATACAAGTGGTTGTGAGGAGTGCAGTATAGTTCAAAGGTTAGATGAGTTTATAATTGGTAGTAGGAGTAGTAAAACTTAAGTTAAAAGTTAGATTGGTTGAGGGAAAGGATGAGCAAGTGTTTCAGTCAAGTAAAGTATAGTATTAGTATTTAAAAAAATATTGCAGTTACACTAGTATCAGTGAATGATAAAATATGATTTCGTGTACCAATATGGAGAATTAGATGAAGGGTATTTATTGGTATTGAAAACTAGTATGGGTAATTTATAGAGTATTGTATTTGGGTAAAGGGTATTTAAGCAAGGTATTAATTAGTGGTATCAAGAAGTGAGATCTCGAGTACAAATGTATATAAGTCTAGGGTTTAGAATTAGGAAATATGATATAGTATAATGGCTAAGTTAGAGTATTAACTTAGTACCCAAGTATATAAGTCTATAATGTGATTAATAGCATCTAGTTTAATAATTATTAACTAGTATTATATAGTTATTATCTAATATAGACTAGTAGACATTGGTATGACTTAGAACACCCTAGTAATAGCTAGTATAGATCACCAAATTTGGAATAACAAGGTATTAACCTAGTGTTGACCTAAAACTGGCCTAGAAATATCACAATTAGCTAGTTACACATCTATGTCATGTTAAATCACTCTTTAACATTGTTTTCCATATTTAAGACGCTTAGACTCCAGTTTATTGTCTGTTGACAGTTCATTGCTCAGGACCACATACGAGTACATTCTCTGACAGTTTTTATTATTTTGATCATTACTATTATTCTAGTTGTAGTGTATACTTAATTCTGACATAATGTATACACGTGCTAGTATCATAGATACCTGTCATGAGAAGTCATGATTGGAATCCATCGTATTAGCCGGGGAAGGAGAAATATTAGCAAGTTATGTAATCATACCCCACCTTTCATGCATCATAGCTCACCCCACACATCATATTGGGTATAGCCTGACTATTTACATGCCTCATAGCCGGTTATATATGATTAGACTAACTTTTTCTCATATTATATCTAACTATATGGTTACCTGACCTCCCAAGTATCATAGCCAATCATATATAACAAGCCTGATCTAGTACCAAGTCGATCACATAGTAAACTGATATTTTATGACACTTAGCTAGAATTTCTATTCTTTTATTCTCGTTCATTCATTGCTAGTATTCATATATATCTGTTTTACTGCTAGTTCTATATGATGATTACATGTCTCTCCAGTATTCCTTATCTTCAAGTATTTTTTTATCATGTATTTCCTTACATTGTTTTACAATTTTTTTTAATATAATTGAAATTGCTGTTACTGTTTGTGCTTTGTTCCAATCTTGACTGGATAATATTTTTTATAGGATCTTGAGGATTTCTGTCCTACCCATTATGGTTTAGGAGTAGATGGTGATTATATCTCGGAGATTCCAGAGGAGCCACTACATCTGGAGGAGACACCATATGCAGTTGTTTGGACAACACTTAGCCTAATTTATTTATGTATTGGATTATTCCAAACTTGAGACTTGAGTTGTATTATGTTGAGACTTGTACTGCGTTGAGATAGCTAGACTTTGAGACTCTATTTTTTTGACATATTATTTGTCTACTCATTTTTCTCTATATCTTTATTGTGCCATTTACCTTATTTATAGTTATGGTGATTGAGTACATTATAATTGATGATCATATGCATATTCATTATCCTCCGTTTGGAGTTGAGATATGTTGATAGATTTAATATCATTAATAGATAGCTATGTTGGACCTAGACAGCGTTCTACCACCGTTGTTATGGCGTAGGCTGGATGTGCCCATGACTCATGACCAATTTCTGGGTACGGGTCATGACAAATTGGTCGATCAAAAGGCTTCACCAGAAACTCCCAATGGCCATATATTAATTTGCATGCCATCTTTGGTATATCTTGCTCTCTGACTCTAATATGATGATATCCAGACTGTAAATCAATCTTTGAAAATACGGTCGCTCCACTAAGCTAGTCAAACAAGTTACCTATCCAAGGCAATGTATACTTATTCTTGATGGTTACCGTATTGAGGGTACGATAATCAACACATAATTGTGATATGCCATCCTTCTACTTCACAAGTAGCATATGAGCTCCCCAAGGTAATCCACTAGCACGAATAAATCCCTTCGTTCTCAATTCTTTAATCATTCGGTACAAGACTTCTAACTTTGATGGCGCCATCCTGTAGACTCCTTCTGATACTGGGCTGTCTTGGAAGTAGATCGATGGTAAACTCAATTTCTCTTTCTGGTGGCATGCTTGGAAGTTCTTCTGGAAATACATCTAGGAATTCACTAACAACTCTGGGGAAACGTACTTCTTCTGCTACATCCATTCTCAAGGTTGCTGGTGATGACTCTATCTTGCCTCTAGAATATAAGAATTCTACTTCTAGGAGAACCCGAAAGATTACCTTGCCAGCATGGCAATCTATCGTCGTGTATCGAGCACTTAACCAATCCATGTCTAATACAATGTCATTATCTCCCATAAGAAATTCTATCAATCTAGCAAGAAATTATCGCCGGCATACTAGGACTCGACACAATGCATAAACTCTATCAACTGCCACGATACCATTACTGATAAGTATATTGAGTCTTACTATTAAGGTTTTGGGTTCCAAACCAACTCGTGTCACAAATTATGCCGACATAAAATAATGTGCTGCACCTAAATCAAACAATATTGAAGCTGAATAAGAGTTGACGAGAATGGTACTTGCCACTACTTTATCTGAAGCTAAATGCTCTTCCACAGTTAGTGCCACTGTCTGACCTCATCCTCTCAACGGTTATCCTCTCTGCTGTAGACCTCCTTGTCTGGCATGTACTTGAGCTTGGGCCTGCGCATACTTATGTGGCCTTTGTTGCTGGTATACTTGAGATTGGGTTGGCTAAGGCATCTGAACTTGGTTCTGTGGAACCGGCACTAGAGCCATATACTGTGGTCCTGCCGAGGAAGACGATGATGAACTGCCTGTGTGTGGGCAAGATCCCACTCTATGTTTGGGAGCTCTACAGGCTAAACACAATCCTTGTGCTCTGTGAAACTCAAAAAATATGTTCCCAAGTTTTCCATAATGAGAATACCCTACCGAAGAAGATGTCCTATGCTACTGGGGTTGGGTTGGTGTTATTTGCTGGACTGAGGCTGTTGATACAGGCCTCCTTGTAGATCCAGTGGGGAAGGCCCTAACTGTTTGGGCTGGTGCTGAAGACTGGGAGTAAGAATCTTCTGAGGTGTGGGTCATCTTCCTTCCTCTATTTTTATCCACGATCCTTTGGGATGTATACTCATGCCTACTTGCTGCTCGCAATATGGTATCAAAAGTCTGGAAATCATGTTGTTTTATTGTCAATATGATATCTAGGTGAAGTCCCTACTGGAATCTCATAGCTATATCCAATTCGGTCGCCACCAAGGTGTGAACAAACCGACAGTCTGTAGAACTCTGCCGTATAGCCGTCGACAATCCTTCCCATCTGCTTCAAGTTGTTAAACCTTTGTTGAAGATCATAATGCGATACCTGTCACTACCATATTTCAGATTAGGGATATTTTTGTATTTTCATAATTTAATGTGTAAATGATTGCATGATAATTATTTATATTTAAATTGCGGTGATTTTATTTGATTGTTGCACTTTACCGTTGCTCTGATAATTAGAGCACTACACTAGCCATTGTCTTCCAACAAATTTCACACCCTTGTCCGAGATATGCTAGACTTTTATTTTGATCTTTGTGTGACTCATAATTATGCCTTGTTGTGCTTCATTTTAGTCGCACAACATTCGTCGCAAATGACTACATTTAATTCGTTATAAATCAAACTTTGTACCCTTGTACGTTCCAATCGAAATTGGAGCCACAATCTTGACCCATTCTGAGCAACCCAAATTAGGATAATATTCTATTATGAGTCTACTTCATTCATGATACTTGTGTCCCACTTAATTTTAGCCCCTTGTACTTCTGATTAATTAGAACACCTATTTTATTTAGTTTAATTAACTTAAAGCATAAACCAAACTTTGTGCAATTTTCTAATTGTTGGGCACTTTTATGCAAAAGTGTATTAAGGTGTCTACCCCGTTGGACATGACATATAAATAAACCCATTTCTTCTTCATGTATATTTTTTCATAATTTTTGGGAGTGTGTAATTCAACATCAACCTCCTTAAACTATGGCCCTCCAAACCTTGAACCAATGCAACCCTAGCAATTTTATTTAAATTCATTTTGAATCCTAGCCTTGACAATATCCATGACAAGCCCTTTTCCTAAGGGTTTTGACCAAGCCTAATTCTAGGTCAACCCAAATACTACCAATATATAGTATTCCTTTACTTTACTTTACTTTTCTTTTTCAACCTAAAATATACTCACAGCCGACCATATTTCCCCTTTCCATCTTCCCTGTTCCCTCACTCCGCCGGCCTCCACGACGCCGGACTCCGTCGACCAACCGGCTTCCCAGCACCCCTTTGACCGAACGAACCCTACCGCCTCACCGTTCTCCTCCATGCCGAGCAACACCCGCCTCCATCCCGCTCGCAGCAACCCGCTGCCAACCCACCGGAAAACCAATAAACCGACGACTATCGCCGCATGTCCACCTCGTTGATAATCGACCTCACGACTACACAGCATCTGAACTCGCCAGAACTCACCTGAAGCCGGAGATGCTGCCACCCGACTGAATCGGATCTTGACCGGAGACGCTGCCAACTCGCTGATCACCGGAGTTCGACCCGCTTGATTGAACCGAGCACCCCCTTCGTGATGACCTTGACACGCACGTACTCGTCCCACGTACACAGATTCGAGTTCCCTCTTGTGTATATGTACATGTACGTGCATACGTGTATTTCTCGTTAGCATGCATATGTATTTAGCCATGTTTAGTATACGCGTATTGTTTGGTATATGGATATATATAATTGGTATGTACGTATTAGTATATGTATTAGTATATGTTTAAATATGAATATTGGAATATATATACATATATATATATAAATTATATGAACCCAATTGGTATATACGTATAGTATATATATCCCCTAGTATATATTTAATATATATATAGTATAAATTCAATTAGTGTATATACAATATATATATATATATTGCATATCTATTTAATTAGTGTATATACATATATATTATGTATGTAATTAAATGGTATACCTATATTATGAGTATTAATGTATATGCTAGATAATAATATGTATATTTATATATATGTACTGGGTGACCCGAGTGTAACCACGGATACCCCGTAGTTGCTTTGACCTGTGACCATGTAACATGTTAGCAGACTGCCATATGTACACCGACATACTGGCAAGACCCGTATCATTGACTGTCTATTATGCACAGCGACTACAGACGTGACACCCCCTAGCGTTGTCTCTGAGTTTATTGTGTTTTGATTGTGTGTGTTAGTGTAATTTCTGATGCAATATTGTATTATATGACATGTCTATAGGACTGTTGGATCTTTCAGACAATACTTTGGAACCAGGATATTGGTATTGCCAGCTAAGGACCACAGGTGATTACATTCTCTAACAATTTTTATTATGTTGATTGTCTCTATAATTCTAGTTGTATAGCGTACATGATTCTGACATTATAGTTTACACGAGTTGGCATCATCGAGACCTTTTATGAGGAGTCATGATTTGGAATCTATCGTGCTAGCTGGGGAAATAGGGAAATATTAGTAGCTTATGTGATCATACCCAACTCTACATGCATCATAGCTCACCCACACCTCACGTCGGTGCAGCCTGACTATTACTTGCCTCATAGCCTGTTATATGTGATTAGCCTGACTATTGCTCGCATCATAGCTATCCGAATGGTTAGCCTGACCTTACATGAATCATAGCTAATCATATGTAACAAACCTATTCAGTCCCAAGTCGATCACATGATATGCTGATATTTTATACACTTAGTTAGATGTTCTTGACATGTATCTCTTGTATATTGATCTAGCATCTCTACATGTTCTAGTTATTATTCTATTACTCATTTATACTCTAGTTTATTGTTCTAGCATACACTGTATTTCTATTTATTGCTAGATGTACATTGATGATTATATGCTCCAGTATTCCTTTATTCCAGTACTTCATAACTGTCACTAAAGGGTTGTTTATTGAAAAATCCATATTTTCCACACAGTTTTTCAGTGACAGTTAGGCAGTTTTGGTTTATATTTTATATATTAAATTTATATATATATGTATATATAAATGTATTTGTGGTGAGATATAATACTAGTATTGTTATTATTTTATTTATATATAATATATTAGTTTATATATAATATATTATGTATTAGAGTAAATAATATACCTATATGTATCTTGAGCATTACCTTGTGAGGATACCAATTGGGTTCAAAACCATGATTCCTAATTATTGTATTTAATATTCTATATTATATACTTTATTGATTGATATATAGGTATTGTGAGGTTTACCTTGGATTCACGTATCCGAAGATACGATATCCTAATATTTAAGGATGTAGTCTTATGACTTAGATCTTAGTATTTTTGATTCAAGATTTTGGTGCTAGACTTGTACAACCTAGAAATAGATAGTTGACCTTGGGTTGACCATAGTTGACTTTAGTTGACTTTAGAGTTGACCACAGTTGACTTTTGACTTAGAATTGACTTATTGACCTAGAAGTTGACTAGTTTAACTTGTTCTCTTTTCGGGACCTTGTATTGATGTTGTATTCCATATCTAGGTCTTCGAGGCACCGAGTCAGACATCTGTGAGATGTTCATTGGACTTCAGACGAGTACATTCTCTGATAGTTTTTTATTTATGATATCCTCTATGTTCACTGTATATAGTGTAGATATCTATGTTCTCTTGACACTATGGTTACACGGATTGGTATATTCTCGATCTTGTCATGAGATATTATTCCTTGGTATATGGTGTATATGGTGCAAGTATTGGTTCATTGGTTATCTTGTACATGTACAGATACCGATTCTCGGGAAGACTAGCTATCTTCTTGTGGAATCTCGTGCCATAACATACCGTGGTTGGATCTATTATACCAGTCGGGGTAGGGAGTATTAGTATAGATATGTGATCAAATCCCTATTTAATAAAGTATGGATTACTGAATAGTGTTGATCATGCACCGCACGTATGATTAGCCAGGCCGTATTGCATCTTGCCCAAGCCGATCACATGTTAATTAGTACTCACACACTTAGTCATTAGTATTATTGTTTCATTGGCATATTGTTCATTATTGTATTTATTTCCAGTATTTCCTTATTGTACATATATCTCTTATATCTATTGTGCATCTTATTTATCCATAGCTATTTACTGTTATATAGTTTTTATCATTAATTAGATCTGCTGTTAGAGATGTACTCTGCTCCTTTCCTGACTGGATATATTTTTCCAGATGATACTGAGGAGTGGTACCCTACCTTTTATGTACCCCAGGATGTTGTGGGTTTAGATTCTGAGACCCTGGCTTAAGAGGGACTTATCCCAACTGAGACAGTTGACCCTGGAGTTGTAGCTTCGTAGTATTCTTTAGTACTAGATTTGTCTCCAGCTTATTTATGTATTTTTCTTCAGACTCATTGATGTATTATTTTAGACTCATGAGTTGTATGGTGACTATTCTATTCTTATCTGATTCGTTCTCATTTTATCTTAGTTTTGTGATTGAGTATACTATCATTATTGGTGGTTCATTATATTGTTAGATAGATTATCTAGACAGCATTCTACCGCCGATTCTGCGGCGTTGGCTGGGTGTTATTTCCGATTAGTACCCTTATACCGGGTACCGGTCGTGACATTATTCCAGTATTTCTTATTGCCAGTATTCATATCTATCTTGTATTTTTTTACACTGTGTTATAGATTTTGTTAATATTTGTGGAACTGCTGTTAGTGTTTGTACTTTGTTCTAATCCTGACTAGATATTTTTTCAGAGGATCTTGAGGATTTCTGTACTACACACTATGGACCGGGTATAGATGTAGACTACACACCAGAGATTTTAGAGGAGATTATTTCTTTAGAGGAGACATTACCTGCAGCTATCTAGACAACATTTATTTATGCATTGAGACTTATGTGAGGTTTATTTCAGTTTATATTGAGACTTATGTTGGGTTTTATTTGAGACTTGTGGAGACTTTATGTTAGACAGCTAGACTACGGTTTATCTTTATTTTGAGATATGGTATTTAACTATGTCATTCTTCTTATCTTTTAGCGTGCCTTATACTCTTATAGTTATTGGGATTGAGTTTATATTATGAGATATTGTGAGATGTATATTTTCCTCCTTATGGAGATTGATATCAATGACAGGTTGTGAGTATTGTTTAGAATTTATTGTGACATAGACAATATTCTACCGTCGATGCTATGGCGTAGGCTGGACGTACCCATGACTCATGCCCAAATTTCGGGTGCGGGTCGTGACACATTTTTAGTTGTGGCCCATGCAGGTTTAGATTCACAAGTTGTGCGATATCGTGGTAGTACGACAACTTAGTAGTAATACTGCGAGCCTGCGATAAGATATAGGAAAAATATAATTTAGGATGAGAGTATGCTCAATCACAACTAGAAAAATTCTAATCTTCACAATTCTATACTGAATGATTATTTCCTTTAGAATTTTACTGTCCTTCCTTGCTGATATCGTGTCTATTACCTTAATTGATTCTTTTCAATCTGTCTTTAGGATGCTGCCGTAGACTAGGTCTTTGAGATTGGGAGCAGCAGCTTCGTAGAGGTCTGCCACCTCTCGACCTGACGAACAGACATCTGGAGTTCCTCCTACATCTCCTATTTATATGGGAGTATTTGCAGCTAATGGGATTCCTCTTCCACCTATTCAGAGGATTTCCCCAGCTGTGACGGACAATCTTCCACCACCACCGACACTGATTCCCGGAGGTGTGCTCACTGACGGGTAACAGATGTTCGCACTGATCCGGGGCATATAAGAGGCCCAAAGAGTAATAGATAAAGCTCAGCATGTTCAAGCTAAGGCTTTAAGGGTGCAAGCAAAAGCGTACTAGGCACAGACAGAACTGATGAGAGAGAGCATGGAAAATGCTCATCAGGTGGCTCTCCAGGCTGTGGAGAGAGGAGCACGACAATAGTAGCATCCTGGCCAGCAACACCAGAGGCCAGGTACTATAGTGGACTTCAAGAGGATGATACCTCGAGAGTTCAAAGGCACCCAAGGAATACTCTATGCGGACGACTAGCTGGAGGATATAGAGAGGAACTTGCGTTTGACGCAGATTCCGAAGATTCTTTAGATCGAGGGCGCTGGCAGTCAGATGTTTGATATCGTGCTGACGTGGTATCGTACAGAGCCGAGACTCGCTAACGATGGACTCACTTGGGAGGACTTCAAGGAGCTCTTCAAGGAGAAGTTCTTTCCTGACGTAGCTTTGGGAGCATTGGAAAGTTAATTCCATGACTTAGTCCAAGGAAGCATGTCAGTCGACGAATATGCCGCAGAGTTTTGTCAATTTAGTCAATTTGCACCATCGATAATTCGAGACCCAGGAGACAAAGCACAAAAATTAAGAATGGGATTGAATAGAGAGATCAAGTCTCGTACTTCGGGATGACACACTACTACATTTGAGGGTATTCTGATGGATGCTCAGATTGCTGAAGATGACTTGGACCTCAGGCCCAAGAGAGGACGCGACACTTCTGGAGCAACAAGTAGTAACATAAGATAGCCCAAGCGCCCATACTTTCAACAACAACAACAGAGGCCGTACCAACAGAAGCACCAGCAACAGGAACCAGTTCGAGGAAACATCCAGCTGCAGCAACCACAGAGACAGAATTAGCCCGTTGCCCAGTGCACATATTGCTGAAAGATAGGACATACTAGAGACATCTGCAGGAAGAGGTTGGGTACTTGCTTGTCATATGGATCGTCAGCACATCAGCTGAGGTACTGCCCAGCTGTTCAGACTCGCCAGAGAGGAGCAGCAGCTTGGAGACGACCAGCCAGAGTACCTATTGTACCAGGAGTTCAGCAGAGAGTACCTCCACTTCCACCACAGCAGCAGAGGTTTGCTTAGCACCAGCAGCAGCAGAGAGGAGTACCACAGGGACGAGCTTATGCCATGACTATTGAGGAGGCCGAGCCAGCTAGAGATGTGATTTCAAGTTCAGTTTCTCCCAATTTTATTCCAACACTTCCATTATTTGATTATGGTGCCTCCCATAGTTTCGTATCTGTACCTTATGCCCTTAAGCATCGTTTAGAAATGGAACCACTGGATAGGACTTGCAAGATCATGATAGGAGAAGACATTATCCGAGTCAATGATTATTGCAGCGATCGGAGAGTGTCATTGGAAGGCCGAGAGTTGAGCGTGAGTTTACTCGTCATGCCACTTCAGGGATACGATATTGTACTTGAAATGGACTGGTTGAGTAAATACCATGCTTCTATAGATTTTTATGGAGGCAGAGTAGTATTTCGACCACCAGGAGAACCAGAATTTGAGGTCGCCAGAGGAGCAACAAAGCAGAGCAGAGACACTTTTTGTGGAGCAAGGATAAAAGAAGAGGAGTTACCACATCCACTGATAGCGGAGTTCCTGGATGTATTTCCAGAGGAGTTGCCAGGCTTGCCGCCTGGCGTGCTGTCATAGGCACCTAAAAATAAAACCTTTACTCTTAAAATAATATGTAGTAGTGAGAGTAAGGATCGTTCCCACGGAGAGTAATTAGTTAATCTTTATACTACGTGAAATAAGATGGGGGAAGAGTTTTGGATCAAAGCAAATTAAAAAGAGCTAAAAATAATTAAAGTATTAAAATAATCAAAAGAAAAAAAATGTTGGTCTCAGTCAACATCCACCATTGGAATCTTAAAACTGATTATGGATGCAAGTATATATTAATTCATACTTTGAATATTCATCATTGGAATTATTTTCCTATCTTCTTTAGCAACAATTAATTAAAAACAAGTGATCTAATTAACATTAACTACTAAATAACCCCAGTCAAGCGCTAAAGGTTTAATCTAGTAGCATATTAAACTCGATGAGATTGATGAAGCAAAACAACACAAGCACAAGCGGTTGCATTTAATTTTGTCAAAAGTTTTCCTCCTAAGATCTCATAAAACAAAGCAGTTCATTAATCTTGGTTGCTTCACAAATTAGAGGGATCGGACAATTATGAATTCGATATCTAATTTAGCATTAGATTGTCAGGAATAATAAACTAGTATGCATCATAGTCATTAAACAAGATAATCATGTAAATATGCATAAGAAATTATTCGATACTCAAAGTAAAAATCAAAAATATAAACACAGATTAGATCTCACAAGTTTTTATTCATTCCGAGGCTTCCGTTTCCTTCGACCAACAAGACTTTTAGCTCCGCATATTCAAGAAAACTTCAAAAGAATATTGGAGAAGAGGAAGAAGAGTTGTGTGTTGTTCTTCCCTTTCCTCCTGATATCTACCCCTTTTATAGACTATAAATTAGTTGTTTGAAGATCACAACATCTTTCAACAAATCCTCTAATAGTTACAATAACCCAAACAATAAAATAAAATCTTTGAACAAGTTGGGAAATAGTTTTTTCAGCTCCACTTTTTGTGCACAACATAGTTGACTCAACTTCAAGCCTGATTTGGTCCATGATGCATCCAGAATCTTGTAAAACTCAAAACAGAAAAATTGTACCTCTATCACTTATCCTTTCGAATCAATTTGGATCAGCTCAATTGGACTTTGGATGAGCAAGTTATGACTATTTTTCTACAAGGTGTCAAAACTGTCCAGAATTGATAATTAGCTCCATTTTGCATTTATTGACTCCAATTGTATCCTAAATCAAAATATAAAAGTAATGAGTATCTTTAGACATTAAATGAGCATAAAGGAGTATACATTAAGGAATATAAATATGATATTTTATGTTCTCATCAAATACCCCCACACTTAACCTTTGCTCGTCCTCGGGCGAAACTCTAATTTATTTTTCCAAAAAAAATAAAAATAAAAAAAATAAATCAAGGTTGCATTTATGCTCTACCATAAGCTTATATTTCTCTCGAATTTATTCCAAAATAAATAGGTAGACCCTCACGGGAATAAACACTAAACTCTCATGTATTTGAAGGTATATATTTCTCTCGAATTTATTCCAAAATAAATGCTCTACCATAAGCTTGTATATTTTCTCATTCTCCACCACTAGAATCACATGCATAACATAAATCATAAGGACTTTTCATGGGTTGTAACATGGCTGAGGATTAAGGTAGAATATATTTTGGAGTGTAGCTCAAAAGCCATCAAAACTAGTGGAGCAAAAATGAATCAACTCAAGCTGAATATAAAATATGTAAAATCAATCACTCCATTTAACAACTTCTTCAATTTGGCTTTTAAAGCATTTAAACAATGTAAAACAACTTCCAACAATTTATTTTCTTTTATTTTTGTTTTTTTTTTTTTTTTTGAACAATAATGAAACTTAGAAAATTAAGAATGAGAGTATGTTCCATTTTGTTAGTCATAGCCATACCACTAATTAAGACACCCCCACTCTTATTTTTTCGTACACCCATACATATCATAATGATCAACAATGCTCCACTAGCTTTGCGACTTGGGTAAAGGTATAAATATTATAGGTTGAAAGCTTGTAATGTGGGTATACCAAGAAAAAGGCAATAAAGCTCAAAGGGGTTCAACAAAAAAAAAATTAATTACAAGGTGGGCTATTTGGCTTATGTAACGCATAACAAAGATAGCCTTAATCATGTTCATGCATGCATGTGTCAATGTGACCTCGAAGAGAATCAAAGCAAGTTCTAGAGAAACAAATCAGTGGAAGAATATCTCTCATGAAAGAATAATGAGACTGATGTGTCAGTCTAAAGGCTCAAATCCTCACTGACTTTTGTCTACCAATTTAGATACTAGCATTTTCAATAAAAATAACTAGACTAATTAATTCTAAGTTGAAAAAAAATTACTTATTCAATCATGTTATGAATTTTTTAAATTTAGTTGAATCTTACTCATGACATATATAACCAAAAATCATTAAAAACCACAAAAACAAAATTCTTTTATTTAATTTTTTTTTTTAGAAAACACAAACTCAAACTGCTTAAAGAAAATTAAATATCCTCCCCCACACTTAAAACAGACATTGTCCCCAATGTATGGTTAAATGCAAAGAAAAGACAAAATAACCAAAAAAATAAAATACGGGAATAAAAAAAACTTCTCTTGGGTTGCCTCCCAAGCAGCGCCTTTGTTTAATATTGTCGTTGGCTCGACTATATACACACTTGATATAACTAGGCAGGGATTTCAGGTCTAGAATGCAGCCCTGCAAAACAGAAGATAAAGGTCTTTTGTTATAAATTGGTAACAAAATATATGGAATGTTACCTGACTGTTGTCTTTTTGGAAGATCATTCAACACTGCAACAGTTTTATGTAAGTTAGTACTCAAAGCTAACTTATGTTCTTTCTCAAAATTCTCACTGATGACAACTTTTACTCCATCTTTTCTATCAAGTTTAAAAACTTTTTTTGTATTAGGTACTACATCGTCATTAGGAATGTTTGTGTCTGCAATGATATTTTTCTCTTCGTCTTGTTTTGACAATGCACGTGCTTCTTTATCTGGAATGTCAACCTCTTTACCACTTCTCAAAATGATAGAACATAGAGTTTCTTTTGGATTTTCTATCTTTTAAGATGGTAATTTCTCTATGCTTTGTGCCTTTAGCTTATTAATTGCAGTTGTCATTTGGCTCATTTGATTGTTCAAACTTTCGATACTAGTCCTCGTCTCCTGTTGAAATTGTAAGTTATTAATGTAAATAGACTTAACAATATCTTCTAAAGACATAGCAGAATTAGAAGTTTGGCTTGGTTGTAGGTATTGCTGCTTGTATTGCTGGTAACTTGGGCAATTTTGAGTTGCAGGTTGATTTAATTCTGGACTCCCATAGGTGAAATTGGAATGATCTCTCCATCCTATGTTGTACGTGTCTGAATAGGGATGATACTTCATTTCTGGTAGTCCAGGAAAATCACATTTTGCATTCACTTGTTCATTGGACTCCTCTTGAAGAGTTGGGCACATATCGGTTGGATGCCCTGATACTACACAAATCCCACAAGCCTTTGTTGTTTTTATGTTACCTATAACCATCTGATGAACAAGAGAAGTTAAACAAGAAATTTGTTGTTCTAGGGAAGAAATATTTACCTCATCAGCATGCCTAGATGGAAGATCTAGCCAAGTGCAAAATATATGAGAATTGGTCGTCATTTCCTGTTATCGATTTTTTTTTTTTTTTTGCTAATAGACAGAAAATTATTTGATCACAAGAACGAAATAAAGATCACAAAAAGTACAAAAATCAACTAACATTACTCCCCGACAACGGCGCCAAAATTTGTCGTGCTGTCGTAGGCGCCCAAAAATAAAACCTTTAGTCTTGAAATAATATATAGTAGTGAGAGTAAGGATCGTTCCCACGGAGAGTAATTAGTTAATCTTTATGCTATGTGAAATAGGATGGGGGGAGTGTTTTCGATCAAAGCAAATTAAAAAGAGCTAAAAATAATTAAAGTATTAAAATAATCAAAAGAAAAAAATGTTGGTCTTTGTCAACATCCACCATTGGAATATTAAAACTGATCATGGATGCAAGTATATATTAATTCATACTTTAAATATTCATCATTGGAATAATTTTCCTATCTTCTTTAGCCACAATTAATTAAAAACAAGTGATCTAATTAACCTTAACTACTAAACAACCCCAGACAAGCACTAAAGGTTTAATCTAGTAGTGTATTAAACTCGATGAGATCGATGAAGCAAAACAACACAAGCACAAGCGGTTGCATTTAAGTACGGATTTGAGGGTTGGAATCTAGGATGCAATTGGTTGGTTCACAAATTAGAGGGATCGAACAATTACGGATTCAATATCTAATTTAGCATTAGATTGTCAGGAATAATAAACTAGCATGCATCATATTCATTAAACAAGATAATCATAAAATATGCATAAGAAAATATTCGATATTCAAAGCACAAATCAAAAATATAAACATAGATTATATCTCACAAGTTTTTATTCATTCCGAGGCTTCCGTTTCTTTCGACCAACAAGACTTTTAGCTCCGCATATTCAAGAAAACTTCAAAAGAATATTGGAGAAGAGGAAGAAGAGTTGTGTGTTGTTCTTCCCTTTCCTCCTGATCTTTACCCCTTTTATAGACTATAAATTAGTTGTTTGAAGATCATAATATCTTTCCACAAATCCTCTAATAGTTACAATAACCCAAACAATAAAATAAAATCTTTGAACAAGTTGGGAAATGGTTATTTCAGCTCCACTTTTTGTGCATAGCATAGTTGACTCAACTTCAAGCCTGATTTGGTCTATGATGCATCCAGAATCTAGGGAAACTCAAAACAGAAAAATTGTACCTCTATCACTTATCTTTCCGAATCAATTTGGATCAGCTCAATTGGACTTCGGATAAGCAAGTTATGACTATTTTGCTACAAGATGTCAAAACTGTCTAGAATTGATAATGAGCTCCATTTTCCATTTATTGACTCCAATTGCATCCTAAATCAAAATATAAAAGTAATGAGTATCTTTAGACATTAAATGAGCATAAAAGAGTATACATTAAGGAATAAAAATATGATATTTTATGTTCTCATCACCGTCAGACAGAGATATTGAATTCTCTATAGACTTAATACCAGGAGCGGAGCCTACTTCACAACATGTCTATAGAGTCTACAACAACGAGTTGGTAGAACTGAAAAAGCAAGTTGAGGAGCTACAAGACAAAGGTTTTATTAGATCAAGTTTATCACCATAGAGAGCCCCGGTATTGTTCCTACCGAAGAAGGATGGCATGATACGCATGTGTATCGATTATAGAGCTCTGAACAACCTCACTATCAAGAACAAATACCCGCTATCGAAGATAGATGAACTTTTTAATCAATTGAGTGGGGCGAAGGTATTTTCAAAGATAGACTTGAGGTCAGACTATCTCCAGGTAAAGGTGAAGAGTGAAGACAAACCGAAGACAACCTTTCATACCAGATATGGCCAGTTTGAATTCATAGTAATGCCATTTGGTTTAACCAATACACCAGCAGTATTCGTGAACTTGATGAACAAGGTATTCTATCAGTACCTTGACAAGTTCATAGTGGTGTTCATTGACGACATCCTTGTGTATTCGAAGACCCTAGAAGAGCATGAAAAGCACCTGAGGAAAGAGGAGTTGTACGGAAAGCCTTCAAAGTGTGAGTTCTACCTTGACAAGGTTGAATTCCTCGGACATATAGTGACGGGTGACAGAATTTTAGTTAACCCAAAGAAGATAGAGGGAGTGGAGTCATGGGCTACCCCCAGTACGGTGCTGAAATCAGAAGCTTTTTTGGACTAGCAGGATACTACAGGAGGTTTGTACAAGACTTCTCCAATATTACAGAGCCAATGACTAGGCTGACCAAGAAAGATATAGATTATGTCTGGACAGAGGAATATCAGGCAGCTTTTGATGAGCTGAAGAAGAGATTAACGACAGCACCCGTTTTGACATTGCCATCAGGGACAGGTAGATTCACTATCTACAGTGATGCTTTAAGAAAAGGTTTGGGTTGCGTTCTTCAGCAGCACGGGAAAGTAATTGCCTATGCTTTAAGACAATTATGCCCTCATAAAAAGAACTACCCCACTCACGATTTGGAGTTAGAAGCAGTTATCTTCGCTCTAAACCTGTGGAAACACTATCTTTACGGAGAGCGTGTGCAGATCTTGACAGACCATAAGAGCTTAAAGTACGTGTTTACACAGAAGGAGCTGAACATGAGGCAGAAAAGGTGGTTAGAATTGATGAAAGACTTTAACATCTCATTACAGTACCATCCAGGAAAGGCCAACATATTCGCCGATGCCTTAAGCAGGTATCCAATGGATATGTACTTGACTACAGATAGACACTTATTGGCTGATCTTGAGAGCTTGGGAATTGAAGTACTCATTCCAGGTATTAAGATTCAGATGTGGGGATTGCAGATACAATCATATATGATGGATAAAATTAGAGCTACATAGTATGATGATGAGACTCTGAGGAGTATCAGGGCACAAGTTCGGACAAGATTGACAGACGACTTCACTATTGCGGATGATGGATCTTTACGGCATGGCACAAGGATGTGTGTGCCAAGTGGAGAGCTGCACGAAGAGGTTTTATATGAGGCACATCGCTCTCAGTACTCGATGCATCCCGGTGCCAACAAGATATATCGAGATTTGAGGGAGCATGTATGGTGGTATGGTATGAAGCACGAGATAGCACGCTTTGTATCCAGATATTTATTGTGCCAGCAGGTAAAAGCAGATCGACAGAGACCAGGAGGATTGCTTCAACCTTTACCCATTCCAGAATGGAAGTGGAAGCACATAACTATGGACTTTATTTCAGGACTTCTACGTTCTCCAGGAGGAAAAGATGCGATTTGGGTCATCGTAGATAGGTTGACCAAATCAGACCACTTCTTACCTTTCAAAGTAGGTACATCAACAGAGAAGTTAGCAGAGATGTACGTGCGGCAGATTGTCAGATTATATGGAGTTGTTGTGAGTATAGTCTCAGATAGGGATAGTCGTTTCTCTTTCCACTTCTGGAGGAGTTTGCAGGCTAGCTTGGGCACTTAGCTCAAGTTCAGTATCGCGTATCACCCCTAGACAGACGGGAAGTCTAAAAGGACTATTTAGACTCTTAAAGATATGCTACGCACTTGTGTTTTGGATCTCGGAGGTTCTTGGGAGGATCATCTATACCTATTATAGTTTGCTTACAACAATAGCTACCAGGCCAGTATTGAGATGTCACCATTCGAGGCTTTATATGGACGAAGGTATCGTACACCGTTATCTTGGGATGATATTAGAGAGAGAGCTTTGTTAGGACCATAAATGGTCGTGGATGCAGCAGAAAAAGTGAAACTCATCAGAGACAGACTGCGAGTGGCGCAGGACAAACAACGGCATTGGGCCGATAGCCGCCGTAGACCCCTAGAGTTTCAGGTTGGCAATATGGTGTTCCTACGTATTTCTCCAATACGAGGCACCATTCATTTTGGTAGAGGCAGAAAGCTTAGTCCATGATACATCAGGCCCTTCAGTATTCTTGCATAGGTCGGTGCAGTGGCCTATAGACTGGACTTGCCGCCTACTCTAGATGGAGTGCATGACGTGTTCCACGTATCGTAGCTGAGACAATATGTGGCAGACTCTAGTCACGTACTAGATGACTCGGAGATCGAGGTTGGACCGATGCTAAGCTATCCTAAACAACCCGTTGAGATCTTGGATCGTAGAGAGAAGGTATTGCGGAACCAGACTATTCCTTTGGTTTGTGTTGCATGGAGACATCACTCTCCATGCGAGTTAACCTGGGAAAGAGAGGACAAAATGCGCGAGCAGTATCTATATCTCTTCGAGACTTGAGGTATAATTCATTGTTTGATTGTTTTTTCTTATGCTAGTTTATTTTAATTTTGAGGACAAAATTCTTTTAAGGAGGGTAGACTTGTCACTACCATATTTCATATTAGGGGTATTTTTGTCTTTTTATAATTTAATGTGTAAATGATTGCATGATAATTATTTATATTTAAATTATAGTGATTTTATTTTATTGTTGCACTTTACCGTTGCTCCGATAATTAGAGCACTACACTAGCCATTGTCTTCCAAAAGATTTTACACCCTTGTCCTAGACGTGCCAGACTTTTATTTTGATCTTTGTGTGACTCATAATTATGCCTTGTTGTGCTTTATTTTAGTCACACAATATTCGTCGCAAACGACTATATTTAGTTCGTTATAAATCAAACTTTGTACCCTTGTACATTCTAATCAAAAATGGAGACACAATCTCGACCCATTATGAGTAACCCAAATTAGGGTAATTTTAGCCCCTTGTACTTCTGATTAATTTTAGAACACCTATTTTATTTAGTTTAATTAAATTAATCCATATACCTAATTTTGTGCAATTTTCCAATTGTTGGACACTATTATGCAAAACTGCATTAAGGTGTCTACCCCATTGGACACGACACGTAAATAAACCCATTTCTCCTTCATGTATATTTTTCCATAATTTTTGGGAGTGTGTAATTCAACATCGACCTCCGTAAAACTATGGCCCTCCAAACCTTGAACCAATGCAACCCTAGCAATTTTATTTAAATTCATTTTGAATCCTAGCCTTGAAAATATCCATGACAAGCCCTTTTCCTAAGGGTTTTGACCAAGCCTAATTCTAGGTCAACCCAAATACTACCTATATATAGTATTCCTTTACTTTACTTTTCTTGTCTTTTTTAACCTAACATATACTCACAGCCGACCATATTTCCCCTTCCCATCTTCCCTGTTTCCCGACTCCGCCGGCCTCCAAGACGCCGGACTCCGTCGACCAACCCGCTTCCCAGCACCCCCTTGACCGAACGAACCCAACCGCCTTACCGTTCTCCTCCACGCCGAGCAACACCCGCCTCCATCCCGCTCGCAGCAACCCGCTGCCAACCCGCCGAAAAACCAACAACCGAAAGACCATCCCCGCCTTTCTACCTCGACGACGATCAACCTCACGACTACACAGTGTCTGATCTCGCCTGAAGCCGGAGACGCTGCCACCCGACTGCATCGAATCTCGACCGGATCTCGACCGGAGATGCTTCCAACCCGCTAATCACCGGAGTTTGACCTGCTCGACTGAACCGAGCACCCCCTTCGTGACGACCTCGACACGCACATCTCGTCCCACGTACACAAGTTTGAGTTTACTCTTGCGTATATGTACACATACGCACATAAGCATATTTCTCGTTAGCATGCATATGTATTTAGCCATGTTTAGTATATGCGTATTATTTGGTATTTGGATATATATAATTGATATGTACATATTAGCATATGTATTAGTATATTTTAAATGTGAATATTGTATATATATATATATATATATAAAGTATATGAACCCAATTGGTTTATACGTATAGTATATGCATCCCCTAGTATATGTTTAATATATATATAGTATAAATTAAATTAGTGTATATACAATATATATATTACATATGTATTTAATTAGTGTATACACATATATATATTATATATGTAATTAAATGGTATACCTATATTATGAGTATTAATGTATATGCTAGATAATAATATGTATATTTATATATATGTACTGGGTGACCCGAGTGTAACCACGGATACCCCGTAGTGGCATTGACCTGTGACCATGTAACATGTTAGCGGACTGCCATATGTACACCGACATATTGGCAAGACCCGTATCATTGACTATCTGTTATGCACAGCAACTATAGATGTGACACCCCCTAGTGTAGTCTCTGAGTTCATTGTGTTTTGATTGTGTGTGTTAGTATAATATCTGATACAATATTGTATTATATGATATGTCTATAGGGTTGTTGAATCTTTCAGATAATACTTTGGAACCAGGACCTTGGTATTGCCAGCTAAGGACCACAGGCGAGTACGTTCTCTGACAGTTTCTATTATGTTGATTATCTCTATAATTCTTGTTGTATAGCGTACATAATTCTGACATTGTTGTTTACACGAATTGGCATCACCGAGACCTGTCACGAGGAGTCGTAATTTGGAATCCACCGTGCTAGCTGGGGAAACGGGGAAATATTAGTAGCTTATGTGATCATACCCAACTCTACATGCATCATAGCTCACCCACACCTCAAGTTGGTGCAGCATGACCATTACATGCCTCATAGCCTGCTATATATGATTAGCCTGACTATTGCTCGCATCATAGCTATCCGGATGGTTAGCCTGACCTTACATGACTCATAGCTAATCATATCTAACAAGCCTGATAAGTCCCAAGCCGATCACATGATATGCGGATATTTTACACACTTAGTTAGATGTTCTTGACATGTATCTCTAGTATATTGATCTAGCATCTCGACATGTTCTAGTTATTGTTCTAGTACTTATTTATACTCTAGTTTATTGTTCTAGCATGCACTGTATTTCTATTCATTGCTAGATGTACATTGATGATGATATGCTCCAGTATTCCTTTATTCCAATACTTTATTATTCTAGTATTTCTTATTGCCAATATTCATATCTATCTTTTTTTTCTTTACACTATGTTATAGATTTTGTCAATATATGTGGAAATGCTGTTAGTGCTTGTACTTTGTTCCAATCCTGACTGGATATTTTTTCGGAGAATCTTAAAAATTTCTGTACTACACACTATGGACCAGGTATAGATGCAGACTACACACCTGAGATTTTAGAGGAGACTATTCCTTTAGAGGAGATATTACCTGCAGCTATCTAGACAGCATTTATTTATGCATTGAGACTTATGTGAGGTTTATTTCAGTTTATATTGAGACTTATATTGGGTTTTATTTGAGACTTGTGGAGAATTTATGTTAGACAACTAGACTACGATTTATCTTTATTTTGAGACCTGGTGTTTAACGATGTAATTCTTCTTATCTTTTATCGTACCTTATACTCTTATAGTTGTTGTGATTGAGTTTACATTATGAGATATTATGAGATGTATATTGTCCTCCTTATGGATATTGATATCATTGACAGGTTATGAGTATTGTTTATAACTAATTGTAACCTAAACAGCGTTCTATTGCCATTGCTGCGGCGTAGGCTGGATGTACCTATGACTCATGCCCAAATTCTGGGTGCGGGTCATGACAATGCCGCATATATGTACCTTATTTGAAATCTCTCGCTGAAGATGGCCCAAGGGACGAGTATTGTCAAAGAAATCATCAGTGTCGCCTACTAGTCTCGGGCCAAGTCTAGCAATTATTGTTGAACTACTGATACTTGCTCTCTGTTAGATACTCCTACTGCCTCTAGGATAGCTTCAGTATCCTCAAGCCACACATCTGATGCAATCGCATCATCGGTACTATAAAAATACGACGTTTGGAGGCACTTGAAGTTACTTGCTGAGTTTGTGGCACGATGTCCGCCTATATCTAAGGCCTCCTGTACAGACTGGGTGAGAGCGTCACCCCATCGCTCTTGAGATGCTAGTAACTGCTTGATGATCCCCATCAAGGACTGTGTATCACTTTCTGTATTGGGTGGTAGTGGCGAGACTGTCACTGCAGGTACAACTGGTGGTTCTGGCAAGACCTGTTTTTCCATATCTTAAGCCATCCTGGACTCTTCTTTAAAATATCGTGGCTGAACCGCAAAGAGATGCTGACCGGCCGGTGGTTGTCCTGCTACCGGCAAAACTCTAGCTGGCTGATCGGAAGGACAAGGAATAGTGTCCCTGAAAGATAAAGAACCCTATGATAAAATCAGAAGTACAAGAGAGATCAAGAATCAAAGTATATATTGAATCAAAAATTTTGGTATACAAATTTGATGTTGGAGAAGATCACGGAGTAGCCTGATTGAGACATCTTAACAATGATAAATCCCTACAATTCTAATTTTTTAGACCTGAAGCTAGTTACCAAAATGATTGAGATCACGGTACCCCAAACTATACATACATAGATGATCATGATGCTAGTTACCAAATGAAGAACTAGCAGAGTATAATATTACATGATCATCTCTAGTTATAGTCTAGAATATGCTTTATATGTAGGCCCGTAGGCTAGGATATCAAGTAATATAACACGAGCAAAACACATGCTTGGTGGCTAAATACCACAAAAGTATAAGTACAAGATAAGGTGGGTGATGAACAAGAAACCCACTCAAGTCCTCGGGTGTTCCTGGTACTCACCATCTGGAGGCAGAAAGTATAAGTGATCCCGCTGTGTTTCTCCAAAATTTGGCCATACAAAATCAGTGGGGTCGGACCCCAAAACAATAAAGTACCACAAGGGATCCAACTTAGGAACTAAAACCAGCATGCAAACATTCAATATCATAAGGAAATATAAATAAGAGCAATATGTAAATAAGTAGTTTAAACAGTTTTAGGAATCAATAATGGGTATAGTTCAGATTAGTAGCTATATGATCCAAGATAAGACAAGACTACAAAACATGCAATTCACCTACAATCATGACCTATAGCTTACTACCAATAACTAACTAGGGTTATCACAATCCTGGTTACTAACAAATGTAGTTGAGATTTTGTACAACCACATGCCCTGCAAACTATCCGGGTTATCCAGACGTAAGAATACATAACATATATTAATTTAAGTATATAGTATTTTACTGGTAGATTGCAACACTCGGCGGTGTGCTGGAAGTGTGCCCCTCTCGACGGAGAGCTCTAAATCCATCAGGTGTCGTTGGGATACCAGAATTTCCAAGAAATCTCTCTAGATGCTTCTAGATAATTATTCTAGTTATTAACATAGGCAAGTTATCAAGGATTCCTGGCCGTGGTGCTCAGAAATCTACCTTAGACATGATGCAAGACTGGACAATAGCTTGTAAAGTATAATCAGGACAGGGATAAAAAATAAACCACAAAAATTATCTTATCCGTACAAGCATATCAGTTCTGGAGATTCTAGCATGTATGGAGTGAGCTATGCTGAGCCCCTATCCGGTTTCTCAGTACATATCAGGTATTTGGAGTTAGGGATCAGGTTCATTCCCTACAAAGTCAAAGCTGGGAGTTCACAGTTTAATAGTCCCATTACATTCCATATTTTGGTAAGTGTAGCATCCAGGTTATAAGCAATTTATAAATAACATGCATTATATGAATTTAACTAATTGGACCAAGAACAAGGAGTAAATAATCCATAAGAGAACATAAAACAAAGGAAAACATTCTACAATGAGTTCTAGAAGTGCATGGGATAAGCTGGCCGCTGGCAAGAAATTGGCCCTATACATGAAGTTGGCCGCATGCAAGAAACAGGCTGCATGTGTAAAGTTGGTCGTATGGACAAATGATGCATGGAATCTTGGGCGTATGGATCAAACTGGCCGCATGGGTCATAACAAGGTCCACTCCTTGGGACAAGGGTTGAGTGACAAGGAATAAACATAAGGTCAGGAAAGTGACTGATGTGACTTGACAATAAAGCGTGTAAAAGAAGGAAAAGACAAAATCAGTAGAAATTGTGCCAAAGCAGCTCTGAGTCATAGAAAAAAGGACGTAGAGATCGGGGATGCATGGATGACTCGGCCACATGCTCCTCTGGGCCACATGGAATCAGGAACTTAGAAAAAAAAATTTAGTTCAAGTTTTATGCGTTTGACCAAGGGGCGCATGTGCAAATTCAGTCATGCGTCCAACAAGATGGCCGCATACTGAGTTTGGAGCGAGGAGTCCAAGCCGTATGCGAAGCAGGCCACATGGAGCTTCTTCGTCCCAGAAGAGCAAGTTTCAGCCATAAAAAAGCTCTAAGTCTGAAATCTAGTTCCCCCATGAAATCCTCATTTCCAGCACAAATCCAGAGAAGTAAAGCTCTAAACTACATGAAATCAGATGCTATCTCACATATAATTACTAGTTTTGTAAAAACGATAAGTTTTAAGAGATCAAAACCATGAAAACTCAAGAATGTAGATCTAGTCCAACTTAGCTATCAAAACCAAAAATACCAAGAAGTAAACATGTAGAGGAGTTCATAGAGTACAACAAAGACTAAAAAATGAAGAGGTTCAAAATTTAAAAGTTCAAGTTCTTCCTCTCTGGCAAGATGTACTTTCCTAAAACCACCACTAACTACAACTACTACCAATGAAAAGGGGAAGGGTACCGTCCTGTGGTGCTCTTGGCTAGAGAGGAGGGGAAAGAAAAGGAAAAGAAAATAAAAAGTGTGGAAAAGTGAAAGAATAGGGAAGAGAGAGAAAGAGAGGGGTTTTATATCAAGAGTGGTTAACACAATTTACAAATCTAAAAATTATATGAGAGCTACTAGAGAAATCCAAAAAAATATATGGAAAGCAATATAGAACAATATCACACATATACAAGATATAAAAATAGAAAATACGCAATAGTGAGAGGATTCTCACACGTTGGGCCCATGGCTAGACCTCGAAAGGTTCAGGTAGGTCCTCGTCGTCTTCTTCTGGGTGAACGGATGCCATGTTGACAGATAGTGTCTTTTTGAGCATGTCTCCAATGCTTGTATCGGTGTCCTAAATGGAGTATTCTGAAGAGTGAGAATAAACTTCATAGTCCTCCTCCGAGTCTTCGGAAGTAGAGAGATGTGTAACTTACTCGAGGCTATGTCGAGTCTTATGGTAGCAATCCTCGGACTTGCATGCAGGAGTGAGGAGACGCAGAGGTAGTAGTCGACCTTTGTCATAATTCAAGCCTTGGCTGCTTTTAGATCATAATTCATCTTCTGGATGAGGTTCTTGGCTTTTGGATTGTAACTGTATATTTGCATTCTTTTGCCTTCAGGTTCTAGTTCTTGCTCATTTGGGATAAAGAACTAAGGGAATTCTAAATTGTCGATGATAATGGGTTTGTCTTTCCCCCTCATTTCACGCATGATTTAGTAGGAGCTTTGATTAGGGAGAACTCGGTTCACTGTGTAGGTAGTGGTCACCTAGGTATACAGTTGCAAGCCTAGGACGTTATTTAAAGAATACAATGCATGTAAACATGCGACATCAGAGTAGTTCAAAGATAACCCTTTATTCATGAAGGTATCTTTTCTTGGGGGATTATATCATCAAGAGAAGGGACATCAGTTTGAGCGGCAATGTATTCTCCTAATTAGTCTTTCCCATAATCTACCCCCAATATGTACATTGCCAATACCTTCACATATTACAGGCAACAACCAACAATAGCAACAGTAGTACTAAGCACAGACTATGTGCCTCACTGCTGCAGCTATTTCTCTTTTATAACACTGTCTCGTATCTGTACTAGAAGAACACAATATTCACACTGATGCAGTATCTCAGTGTATACTGTTGTTGATAACTTAGGCTTAATTGCCACTGAAAACCAACTGTAACCACTTTCTCTTGTTATTATTTACAGATACACTGAGACCTCACTTAGCTGAAACTTGTTATTGTAGCTAGTGTGCATCTACTTGCTATTGTAGCTGTTGTTGTGGCCCTTACTTAGCTGATACTCACAACTACACTCTTTTATCTGCCCTGCCCGAGTAGTGAGACCCCTTCCCATACACACAGATATACACCCATCCTATATTAGTCATCGCACCACTCTCCCCTTTCTTTCACACTGTTGATGTAGTGTGAACACAGTTGCTGTGTACACCTCCTCAAACACTGCACACAGTACCCAATTCATACTTTCAAAATGCCATCCTTGACCCAGGTATCACCAACAGACTCACTAGCATAATATGTCAAACGCTAGGCATGCAATCTATGACTCTCTATGATACGTATCCAATAGAATGCCAAAACCCCCAATTACTAACTAACACCAACTCGTATACAACTACTAACATGTATTCCCACATATATATTTACTTGTCATATATATATATATATATATATATATATATATATATATATATATATATATATATATATATAAGAACAATATATGATTCACATAACTGTAAATAGTTCTTTATTCGTATACACACTAATTAATTACCAATTCCACAAACACTTATAGTGCATCAATAGGATATCCATGCTACGCTCTCAATTGAATACCAATCTTTCCTAATCCATACCAAATACCCATTATATATATATATATATATATATATATATATATATATATATATATATATAACAATTATATATATACAAGACTAATGCAACTTGCTACAATAACAATTAAAGAGTAACTACTCAAATTCCCCTAAATGAACCATGTATCATACTGTATCATAAGATACTATGATATTCTCTACTCGTGTCTAATTATGGACACGTTTCTAGTCCCCTAACAGCAATCTAAGTCAAATTAGATCTAATTGGTCTCCTGACACACACTGAAGGCATCAATCTTAGAATTTCTCTAAAATGGGCACAAAATACTATGTAGAATTTACAATATAAGTCATATGAACCTAGTTCTTGTTTCTATGGATAAATCTAAGCCAAAGGAGGTTTTTTAATGGTTAAATACAAGAATTAGAGTCTAATTATGAAGAAAATTCAGAATTTACCAATTGGGAGATGGATTCTCAATAAATTACTCAAATGGACACGATCCAGACACAAGCTCCTTGCCAATTTCTCCTCCTCTAAGTGTTCCTTACAATCCAAGATCTAATGCTTCTTAGATAATGAAATTAAGAGGGAATAAGATTGAATTTGGTGGAGGGATAAAATAAATTTGGAGAAGAACTAAATTAGGGATCTAAAATTTGAAATAAACTAATGAGAGGAGAGAGAGACCTCCCTCACATATGGCCGGCCCCTTCTAGCCCCTTCTCTAAGTAATCTATATTGACAATAATGCCCCCACTAGTTAGTTATGATATTTAGTTACGAGGGCTATATTAGGAAGCTTCTAATTCTTCGTGAACTAATCTAATCTCCTTAATTAATTAAGAAAATGATCTAATTAGGCCTAATCCAAATTTTGGGCTCAATGTGTCATGAAAAACTAATAGGTCCATTAATGACAAGTCCAAATAACATAGGCTAGCCCAATAACAAATAATTAAATAGCTCAACTCATATAATTAATAACTAGCACATATATAAATATTTAATCATTAATAAATAAATATACTAATCATAAAAATATCCTCATTCAGAAATTTGGTAGTGACAACCTCACCATGGCCGCTCGCCTCTATAGCACCGCTGAGTTCGAGCTCTGGATCTAGAGCACTTTCTTTCCGCCAGAGCTGGTGTGACGCCATCACCGTTGTACCATCCGCAATCGTCGATGTCAACTCCTTTGAGTCTCTAACATCATCTTGAGCCAAAGTCGAGTTCCCTTCCTCGAGCTCCTGATCCGTCGCTTCTTCTACGAGAATATCTAACCGCTCGTTCCTTTGGCCTTCCTCCGGTGTTGTCCCCGACGAGGTCCTCAATCGAGTTACCCCTTTTGGAGCTGCCCTGGTCTCTGCTCTCTAGATCCTCCGAGAGTTTACCGATCGAGCATACCCTCGCTTTTCCAATGACCCACGGTCGAGTTATCTTCTTAACCTTCGGTAAGAACTCGACCATGTTGCTCGTGCCTCACCGGAACCTACTTTTCGTAGCTTCCCTTTCGGTGGGATTTTTTTCCTTCGATTCTTTTGAGGAAAATAAATTTTCTCTCTTCTCTAGGGAATAATGTAATAGTTAATATTGGGGCTAAAAATTAATTAATTAGAGGATAACTAATTTGGGGTTAAATCTAATTTCATGTTTGGGCTAATCTAAAGATTTGTGCCGTTTAGTCATATGAGTGGGCTGAGTTTTGGTTTCATTATTTTGTGTAATAATTGAGTAAGGTTTGTTCATTTAGTTAGTTTGGACTTTTTTGATATAAATCAGAATGGGCTTTTAGGGTTTTGATTATATATATTAATTATGGTAAAAGAATTTGGATTTTGTTAAGTAGTTTGACTTTGTTATTAGGGGACATTTAAAAACTAATTTTATTTTGGACTTAAGAAGATATTAGGTTTTAAATTAGTTTGGGCTTACTTTTAACCGTTTAGGCCTAATATTTTTAGCTTATTATATGAGTACTTAATATATAAATATTTTGGTCTTAGTTTAAAGAAGTGGGTTATTACACAAGTTGGACTTATTTAATTATATAAGAATTCTCAATATACAGTGGGATATAATTTTGGGCTTATATAATTATACTGGTTAAAAAGGGGTTTTAAGTATATAAGTTTTCTTACGAATAAATAATCAACCATTTCTCTTCTCTAACTTAGTTATTATTGAATTATCTAATTTATGCCTTTTTGCGCCAAACTTCGATTATGGACTAGTTTATATAGTTTTTAGCTATTTGGACTACTCCGGACTCGTTGAGACTGTTTGTTACATCAATTGGGTTCATCTAAGGAAATGTTGTATTAGTACCACTCCATGTCGGTACGTTCGTATCACGCACGCCGAGTTCAACCAACCTGAGGCAAGTACATTCTCTGACAGTTTTTGTTATTTTGATGATTGCTATGATTCTTGTTTTGTAGTGGTATACTTGATTCTGACAAAGTGGATATACGGGATAGTACCAATGATACCTATCATGAGGAGTCATGATTGGATCTATCATACTAGTCGGGGATGAAAGAAATATTAGCAAGTTATGTGATCATACCCTATCTTACATGCATCATATCTCACCCCAAACCTCATGTAGGGTGTAGCCTGACCATATTATATGTCTCATAGCCTATTATATATGATTAGACTCACTCTTGCTTGCATCAGAGCTAAGCAGATGGTTAACCTAACCTTACATGTATTATAGCTAATCATATATTACAAGCCTAATCTAGTCCCAAGTCGATCATATCGCAAACTAATATTTTAAGGCACTTAGATAGTATTTCTATTCCTCTATTTTTTGTTAATATATTGCTAGCATTTACATTTATCTACTTTCTCTACATACCATTATAGTGTACTAATAGATAGTTATTTCTCTGTGAAATGATTATATGCCACTCTAGTTCCCTCATATTCCAGTATTTTGTTTTCATCATATATACTCATTACTCACTACTTTTTAGTCTTTTTCATTATAACTGGAATTGCTGTTAGTACTTGTACTTCGCTCCAATTCTGACTGGACAATATTTTTATAGATGCTATTGCAACACATTCTCGAACTTCTGGACATTGTTTAGTTGACACCATTTTTGCATCTTAGACCATGAAGTGACTATCTAGACTAGCTTATCTATTTTAGTATTATGTTCTAGTTTCTTCTTTGTTAGTTATTTCAGCTTATCTTCTTTATTAATTCTCTCTGTAGAATATTGTGATTGAGTACATTAGTTACTAGTTGAACATGTATTGATTATAGATGACCTAGATATCGTTCTACGGCCGATGATGCGGCGTATGCTGGGCATACACACGTATTCGTGTCCCGATCATCCAGGAGCTGGTCGTGACACGTACCACCATCCTGGTCCTAAGTACTTCAGCTTATGCCTGGTTCGCCAACAAAACCTTTTTAGAGATAGGATTATATGTGCTGAATAGTTCTCTCTTTGAGAAAATATGGCAAGATGCAACAGTGTCCATCCACCAATCTGTATCGACACTACTCGAAACAACTTGCACAATTATAGCAAACTTGTTAGGCTCACCCTAATCTGTCAGTTTGGGCTTGGATCTGCAATCTTTTCGGTATTAGTCCTTCTAGCCACAATTGAAGCAAACCCCATCATTCTTAGGCTTTGGCTTGAACCAAGCCGATTTTTCCTTCAGATTATTGAAGTCCTTTATTTTGTTGTGAGAAGCCTTAGGCTTCCCCTTGGAGTCTCCAACTTACACCAAGTTGGCCTTGGCCATATGTTTGGATAATGTGTCCACTTTGAGTTGAGCCCTCAACTCATCTTCCACATGGATCCAGTATAGAAGGTGCTAAAGATCGACCTCCAACTTCTTACTGTACAGGTCCACAATAAAGTACTCCACCAAGATGGAAGCTTGGCAATAATACCCCCCAACAATGAAAGCATCGACTAAAGGCATGCCATCATCCTCAAGTTTTTAATGTAACTTGAGAAAATCCTTGACTTGAGGCAACATCATCTTGTCATCCTCAAATCGTATCTTCCATACTTTTTTAGTCACCAGGATCTTGTTCTTATTTTCATCTTATTTGTAGTGCTTCTCCAGAGACTCCCAGACGTCCTTTGCTTGGACTGTCTTGCTGTATGACTCCGTTAAGGAATCTTCTATGGAGTTTAAAATTAGCAATTTGTAGAGGTTGATCTCTCTCCTCTACTTCGTCTGCAAAGCAGTGGCCTAAAAAATACTTCGAGCATTTTCACCCTAAAAAATAGTAGGCTCAGCATCTGTTAATACATAATCCACATTCACGAGTTAATGTTTGAGACTGACCTTTCTCTTCCAGATATTCTAATGCTCCACGTCAAACTTCTCAAGTTTGTTAAAACTTGTGTCCAAAAGGTTTGCACGGTTGTTCTCCATCTTAATCTGATCTTATTTTGAGATTATAAGACCCGAGGCTTAATCAAAAGATGGTAGAATGAGGCCAGGAACATAAGTTTATGTAATCCTTTTGAAATACCCTCTGTTGGTTCCTAAAGTTGTATCCGAGGTCAGAGGTTCACACAAAAGTTCTCTCTGACTATCCTTGATTCCAACGAAGAACTATAATATAAAAGTCGATTACAACATACATAACTGATTACAATGAATCGAAATATAAACTTTATTCTTCCTTGCAAATGTAGTTACAATAAGACAACATAATACAACTTAGCAGATGAGAAAAAGTAGAAGAAGAAGTTCAAATCTCTGCTTGCTGGGGTGATAAAGATTACTGTTTATCAAAGCAGGATTCGTCCCACACGATCTGCTTGTCACGCTCCGCTCCCAATAAACGGTGAGTTGACTACGTAACCAACATCCCTAAGCTACATTTTTTATGAATAAACCTATATTTGTATCCATGATTGTTGCTTGTAAGTTCTAGGATAATGTATAGGGTAAAGCTAAACAAACAACAAGTAAGAAATAAGTTTACTCACAATATCAAGCTTTTACATTTATAACTCAAACGTCAGAGTTGTCTTAAAAAAAAAGTATACAAGATACTCACTAAATTATATAACCACATAACTATCTCCCATAAGATTAATGCACATATAATTATACAAGAACAAAAAATAAAATTATTCTACATGCAATATCCCTTACTCTTCAGATTCGTCCATATTATTTAAGGAAAGAATCTCGTCTTTGTCCCGGCCATAATCTAGTGAACAAAAATAAGTTCATCAAAGTTATATAAGTCCTCGATTCATGGAAGGTAAAATAAATAAAATAATGTGATACAGAAGATCAAGTGTAATGGAAATCTAACCCAAATAAATTCTAAGAACAAAAATTAAATATAACTATGAACTAACTTCTAAATTAATCTTAATTTGGTGAAATAATTATATCCAAAACTATACTTTAAGTCCTAAAGTCACTAACATAGTCACAAGATAATTTTTCCTATATGATAATGCAAAGTTTAGAGAACATGTTTGGATCTCACAATCGCAATGTCACGAGCACTATCTAGGCAATAATTTCGTTACCAGGGATCAGGTAGGCACGGTGCTTAGTAGTCCAGCCACTCCTCTTCGGGAGCAATAAATGTCACTACCATATTTCCAGATAAGGGCATTTGTGTAATTTCACTATTTTGATAATTATGAATTTAATTAATCTGCTGAGTTTTATAAACTATTTATATATTGTTAGTGATATTTGTTTTAGGTCAAACCCTAGAATTCATTAGGACAACCCTAATGAGTAAACCCTAATTAGAAGACCCAGTTCTAGTGAAACCCTAGAATTCAAATTTTAGGGTGGAACCTCAAACCTTGGACTGACTAAACCTTAGTTAGTTAAGTTCCTATTGACCTAACCTGGGGGTTAAACCTAGGCTATGCATTAGAAACCCTAACTGGGCCTTAATATAAAAAGGAACCCTCTCTTTCTTCATGTAGAAAGAAGAAACCCTAGCCTCCACAAGAGAAAGTCATCTCCCCACTCCAGAATTCGAAATCTAGCCCTAGGGATCCCATTCTCCTCCTCCAAAGCAAGGAAAGTAAGGAACGTGGGTCAAGAAGCCTTGGAGAAGAAGAACCTCCATTGAAGAAGCCATCTCTATAGGTAAAATCCAATTTTAATTCATTTTATTCTGTTTTTTGTTGTTGTGGCCATTAGGAAACCTACCTTGTGGTATGGATCTCGATTTTGTAGATCCTACAGGAAGACCTAGGAAATTCTAGGGTTTTGGGTGATCTACATTGGATTTCCCCCAATTTCATGAACCCTAACCCTAGGAGTTTGCATATAGACAGATTTTATTCTCAATGTATGGTTTAGATCTCGGTTCTTAGGGTTGGATTGGGAATTTATGGGTTTGTATGTATATTTGTTTTTCTGCACTGCATGTGTTCGATGAAATGTTCATTTAGGGTTCACCCATCTAAGGTAGTCGAATTTATGCATGTCTTGGTTTATAGATCTATATATATATATATGCAATTGCCTGTGTTCTAGCTATTTGTTGGTTTTCCTGTGCTTAGAGGTGAGTTCTGAGCAGTCGAGTTTGGGAAAGTTCTGAGCACAGTGTGTTTGAGAATTTCCTGTGCAGTCGGGCATTTTGCTTGGGTGTATGGCTGTGTATTCCTGTGTGTAGAGTTAGGACCTGTGTTGAACAGTAGGTGATTTTGTATCAAGTGTATCAGTAGGACTTTGTATTTGGCTGTGATGCATCAGAATATGTATCTGTGTGTGAATGATGTGTTTTAGGGTGAGCATACCTATGTGAGTTTTAGTTTCTGTTGTGGGTGTTTGGGAACTTACTGTGTAGATTTCTGTGGGTATCCTAATATCTGAGTTTGTATCTGTGAGTTATGTGTGTAGGTGTGAAGGCTGAGTGAGGTATTCTGAGGATGTGCAGGGTGTATGTGTGCACTGAGTTTTATGTATCAGGTTTATGCATAGGGAGTATACATAGTCAGGTATGTATGTGCTCATGCACCAATGTGGTGTTGAAGTTACTGTATTCTGCAGACCTAGCACTTGAGTGCACAGGTTTTGGAGAGGGGAAATTTGGTTATGTGAAGTGATGAGGGGAGTTGTGTGAATGTTAAGGAAGCTGTGAGGAGAGGTGCTCGACTTAGAGAGTGGCACTAATATAGGGACCATATCAGTGAGATATCTGCAGTCCACATGTGTGGTTCACTACAGGATTGAAGTATCAGTAGGTATCATTAGATAGTATATGTATCTATATAATTCAGTATGTGTTTTAGAACTGTGTGAGTAGATATGTGTGTGTCAGTGTAGGAAAAACAGGGCATTTCAGTTTCTAGGATTTGTAGGTACCTAACTAACATGGATACTTAGAGCTAAGATAAGGATAGTATTAAGTCTGGATTAGTTGAGGTAAGTGAGAGTATCAGTTCTAGTATGGTGTTCTCTGGTTGTTCCTTGCCAAGAATGATAATGTACAAGTCCTAGTGCTAACTGCAGATTTGTGCACTATCAATGCAGTTGTAAGGACTTATGTATAGGTATAGTGAAGGCTCAAGGTTGGGGGAGAATGTTCTCAGTTACAGTCTTAACTGCAATAGACTAATAGTGCACCAACACCCTGTAAATTATTTGAACAGATTTCTATGTGTGTGTCAGTTCAAAATCAGTGTGTGTGTGCAGGTGTGTAGTGTGTGTGTGTTAACTGTGAGTGTAATATAAGTGTGTATCAGGACACTGTGTCAGTGTGTATAGCAGTGTATCAGTGACTGTGTGGGTGCCAGTGAATGCACCAGTGTGTAAGTGCATGTGTAAGTCTGAATATTAGAACCAAGTGGCCTGTGTATTGTGCTTGTTTATGTGTATGTGTGTTTTGGTAGAGTTGAGTATAGGTATTAAAGTATAAAAAACTAAGATAGTACTAGATGTATATATATATATGTATATATATTGTATCACTTAGCATTAGCTAAGTTAGACTTGTAATCACCCTAGAAACTAGATCTTGAACCCAGATTGAGGTGTTATGAGTACACCCTAGTGTTTATAACTGGGGATGACATAATTAGCTAGTGTTAGACTAGTTTTGACCAGTAGGCTTTAGAATTGACCTAGAGGCCTCGTGTTTAATTAGTTAAACATGTTTATTCTTTTATTTCAATATTCTGACATTAATATTCCATAAATAGGTCATTGTGATCCCACTTTGGACATTGATCCTCACATTTTGCTCAGGACCACAGGCGAGTACATTCTCTGACAGTTTTCATTGTTGATTACTTCTATAAATTGTAGTGTATTACATACTTGATTCCGACACTGTTGATACATGAGTTAGCACCCTAGATCCCCATCATGAGGAGTCGTGATTGGAATCCATCGTGCTAGCTGGGGGATGGGGAACTATTAGTAGATTATGTGATCATATCCAAATCTTTTACATGCATCATAGCTCACCCCACTTCTCACGTTGGGTGCGGCCTGATCGTCTTACATGCATCATAGCTGTTATATATGATTAACCTGACCACTACATGCATCATAGCTAACCATATGGTTAGCCTGACCTACAAGAATCATAGTTAATCATATATAACCAGCCTGATCAAGTCCCAAGCTGATCACATAATAAACTAATATTTCAAACACTTAGCTAGATGTCTATTTTATTCAGATTCACCTGTTCCAGCATTTACTACTTATTGTCTAGCATTCACTATTTCTTGTTCATTGCTAGATGCTCTATTGCCTTTTTTCATTTTCTCCAGTACTTTACATTTCCAGCATTATTTCCATCTTATATTTCTTACACTGTTTATAGCTTTTGTCAATTTAATGAAACTGCTGTTAGTGCTTGTGCTTCGCTCCAATCATGACTGGATAATATTTTTCAGAGGACCTGGAGGATCTTTGCCCCACTCATTACGGCCCAGGATTAGAGGGTGATTTCACTCCAGAAACCCCAGAGGAGTTGCCTAGCCCAGAGGAGAATTTACCTGGCTGTTCTTAGACTGTTTTTCTGTAATTATTGTTCTAGACAAAGACTGAGTTGTACTTATTATTTTGTGACTTTGTGAGGTCATTTAGACCCAGGATTTGAGTTGGACTTATTGTGGTTGATTTTTATTAGAACTCTTTTCTATTCTCATCGTGCTATTATTTCTATTAGCTTATGATTGAGTATATCATAGAACTGTGGATTTTTATCATTGTCCTCCGTGCGGAGTTGAGACTATTGACCGGATATATTATATGTTGAGACCTAGACAGCGTTCTACCGCCGATGCTACGGCGTATGCTGGACGTACCCACGACTCATGCCCAAATTTCGGGTGCGGGTCGTGACACGTTTTTAGTGGTGGCCCATGCAGGTCTAGTCTTAGATTCACATTAGAGCGATATTGTAGTAATGCTCGCTTAGAGTATTACTACGAGCCTGTTTTAGGAAATAAGAATTAGGCCGAGGATATGCTCAATCACAATTAGGGGATTCTAAATTCTTATGATACTATTCTTAATGATTAATTCCTTTAGAAATTTTTACTGTCCTCCCTTGATGATATCGTATCTATTACCTTAATTGAATCTTTCGATCTGTCTTCAGGATGCCACCAAGGAGGTCCCAGAGACTCGGAGCAGCAGATTCAGAGAGGTCTGCCACCTCTCGCCCTGCCGGACAGACATCCGCAGCACCTCCTACATCTCCAGTACATGTGGGAGTGTCTGCAGCATTCGGGGGTCCTCCACCACCTGTTCAGAGGGTCCCCATAGCTACGACGGCACCACCACCTCCACCACCACCAGTTCAGCATCCAGGAGGTATGTCCGTCGATGGGGCACAGATGTTCGCCTTGATTCAGGGCATGATCGATGCCCAGAGGACGTCGGCAGAGGCCCAGAGAGTGCAGGCTGAGGCACATCAGGCCCAGACAGAGATGATGACGGTGAACATGGAGAATGTTCACCAAGTGGCCCTCCAGGCTGTGGAGAGGGTCACTCAGCAGCAGCAGCGTCCTGATTAGCACCATTAGAGGCCGGGCACTATTGTGGACTTCAAGAGGATGATGTCTCAGGATTTCAAGGGAACAGAAGGGATACTCTACGCCGATGATTGGCTAGAGGACATCGAGAGGAACTTACGCTTGGCACAGCTTCCAGAGGCCCTTCAGATCGAGGCCGCTGGCAGCCAGATGTTCAACATTGCCTTGACGTGGTTTCGCACGGAGCCGAGACTCTTGCGCAGGGGACTCACTTGGGAGGATTTTAAGAAGCTCTTCAAGGAGAAGTTCTTTCCTGATGTTGCCCTGGGAGCTTTGGAGAGTCAGTTCCATGACTTAGCCCAGGGGAGCTCGTCCGTCGATGAGTATGCCGCAGAGTTTTCCCGCCTGAGCCGCTTCGCGCCATCGATGATTAGAGATCCGGGGGACAGGGCCCGAAAGTTCAGAAAGGGGCTGGCAAGGGAGATCAAGTCTCGTACGTCGGGACGTCGCACAGCTACCTACGAGGGCATATTAATGGATGCCCAGATAGCCGAGGACGAATTGGGCCTTAGGCCCAAGAGGGGACGCGATGGTTTCGGAGGAGCAAACAGTAGTGCGGGACCGGGCAAGCGTCCACACTTTCAGCAGCAACAGTAGAGACCCTTTCAGCAGCAGCATCAGGCACCAGCCCAAGGGCAGGTCCAGCAGCAGCAACAGAGACAGACTCAGCCCGCCATCCAGTGTGCGTACTGCGGGAAGATGGGACATACTAGAGATATCTGCAGGAAGAGATTGGGCTCATGTCTATCCTGCGGATCGACTATACACCAGCTGAAGGATTGCCCTACGATTCGTTCAGGCCAGGGTGGAGCAGCCACCCAGAGAGGACCAGACAGGGTACCTACCGTACCAGGAGGCCAACAACAGAGGGGACCACTTCCACCACAATATCAGAAGTTTGCCCAGCACCAGCAGCAGAGAGGTGTACCCCAGGGGCGAGCGTACGCCATGGCAGTCGAGGAGATCGAGCCGGCAGGAGACTTGATCACAGGTTCGGTTCTTCTCGATTGTATTCCCGTATTTACCTTATTCGACTCTGGCGCTTCCCATAGTTTTGTGTCTGTATCTTATGCACTTCGACATCATATAGACACAGAACCATTAGCTAGGACTTGCAAGATCATGACTGGTGGAGGTATTATCCTAGTCCGTGATTACTGCAAGGACCGGAGAGTGTCAGTAGGAGGCCGAGAGTTGAGCGTGAGCTTACTCGTCATGCCACTTCCGGGGTACGATATTGTACTCGGAATAGACTGGTTGAGTAGGCATCATGCTACTATAGATTGTTATAGAGGCAGAGTATTATTTAGACCACCAGGAGAGCCAGAGTTTGAGGTCATCAGAGGAGCAGCGGAACAGAGCAAGAGCACATTTTGCGGAGCCAGGGCAGAAGAAGAGAAGTTGCCACATCCTTTGATAGCGGAGTTCCTGGATGTATTTCCAGAGGAGTTTCCAGGCTTGCCGCCAGACAGAGATATTGAATTCTCTATAGACTTGGTTCCAGGAGCGGAGCCCATTTTATAACATGTCTATAGAGTCAACAACAGCGAGCTGGCAGAACTGAAGAAGCAAGTTGAGGAGCTGCAGGACAAAGGCTTCATCAAATCCAGTTCATCACCATGGGGAGCTCCGGTATTGTTCGTACCGAAGAAGGACGGCACGGTGCACATGTGCATTGATTATAGAGCTTTGAACAATATCACTATCAAGAACAAATACCCGCTGCCGAGGATAGATGATCTTTTCGATCAGTTGAGCGGGGCGAGGGTGTTTTCAAAGATAGATTTGAGGCCAGGCTATCACCAGGTAAAGGTGAAAAAAGAAGACACGCCAAAGACAGCCTTTCGGACCAGATACGGCCAGTTTGAGTTCATGGTGATGCCATTTGGTTTAACCAATGCACCATCAGTATTCATGAACCTGATAAAAAAGGTGTTCCACCAGTACCTTAACAAGTTCGTGGTGGTGTTCATCGACGATATTCTTGTGTATTCCAAGACCCCGGAGGAGCACGAAGAGCACCTGAGGTTGGTCTTAGAGACTCTCAGGAGGGAGAAGCTGTACGGGAAACTCTCTAAGTGTGAATTCTTCCTTGACAAGGTCGAATTTCTTGGGCATGTGGTATCGGGTGACGGAATCTCGGTTAACCCACAGAAGATCGAGGCAGTAGAGTCGTGGGCTACCCCCAGTTCGGTAGCTGAGATCAGGAGTTTTCTCGGGCTAGCAGGATACTACAGGAGGTTTGTACAAGACTTCTCCAAGATTGCAGCGTCGATGACCAGACTGACTAGGAAGGATGTAGATTTTGTCTGGACGGAGGAGTGCCAGGCTGCATTTGATGAGCTGAAGAAGAGGTTGACGACAGCTCCAGTTTTGACGTTGCCAGCAGGGACAGGTGGTTTCACCATCTACAGTGATGCTTCAGGGAATGGTCTGGGATGTGTTCTTCAGCAGCACGGGAAGGTAATTGCCTATGCTTCCAGGCAGTTACGCCCTCACGAAAAGAACTACCCCACCCACGATTTGGAGTTGGCAGCAGTTATCTTCGCTCTAAAGCTGTGGAAACATTACCTGTACGGAGAGCGTGTGGAGATCTTCACAGACTACAAGAGCTTGAAGTACGTGTTCACACAAAAGGAGCTGAACATGAGACAGAGGAGGTGGTTAGAGTTGATGAAGGACTTTGATATCTCATTGCAGTACCATCCAGGGAAGGCCAACGTAGTCGCCGATGCCTTGAGCAGGTATCCGATGGCTATGTACTTGACGACTGATAGACATTTGTTGGTGGATTTGGAGAGCTTGGAGATTGAGATGTTAGTTCCTGGTACTGAGATTCAGATGTGGGGATTGCAGATACAGTCTGAGCTGATGGACAGGATCAGAGCTGCGCAGTACGAGGATGAGGCCCTGAGGAGTATCAGGGCACAGGTTCAGATGGGATTGTCGGACGACTTTACTATCGCAAACGATGGTTCCTTAAGGCACGGCACGAGGATGTGTGTACCGAGCGGGGAGCTGCGCGAGGAGGTTTTGCAGGAGGCACACCGCTCTCAGTACTCGATGCATCCCGGTGCCAACAAGATGTATTGAGACTTGAGGGAGCACGTATGGTGGTATGGAATGAAGCGTGAGGTAGCACGTTTCGTATCCCGGTGTCTAGTGTGCCAGCAGGTAAAGGCAGACCGGCAGAGGCCCGGTGGTTTGCATCAACCTTTACCAATTCCAGAATGGAAATGGGAGCACGTGACCATGGATTTTGTTTTAGGGCTTCCACGTTCTCCAGGAGGGAAGGACGCGATTTGGGTCATCGTGGACAGGTTGACCAAATCAGCCCATTTCTTACCTTTTAAGGTGGGCACGCCGACAGAGAGGCTAGCAGAGATGTACGTGCGTCAGATCGTTAGACTTCATGGAGTTCCTGTGAGCATCATCTCGGATCGGGATAGTCATTTTACTTCCCACTTCTGGAGGAGTCTGCAGGCTAGCTTGGGCACTCAGCTCAAGTTTAGTACCGCATATCACCCCCAGACAGATGGGCAGTCTGAAAGGACTATTCAGACTCTCGAGGATATGCTACGCACTTGTGTTCTAGATCTCAAAGGTTCTTGGGAGGATTATCTGCACCTGGTGGAGTTTGCTTACAACAACAGCTACCAGGCCAGCATCGAGATGTCACCATTTGAGGCTCTTTATGGACGGAGGTGTCGTACGCCATTATCTTATGATGACGTTGGAGAGAGAGCCTTGCTAGGACCAGAAATGGTCGTGGATGCAGCAAAAAAGGTAAAACTCATCAGAGACAGACTGCGAGGGGCACAGGACAGACAGCGGCATTGGGCCGACAGCCACCGTAGACCCCTTGAGTTTCAGGTATAGATTATTGTTTTTCTGGCTTGTGTTTGTTTGTTTAGACTGCGTGCTAAGACTGTTTTGTTTTAGGTTGGCGATTTAGTATTCCTACGGATTTCTCCGACGCGTGGCACGATTCGTTTTGGTAGAAGCGGGAAGCTTAGCCCACGCTACATCGGACCCTTTGGCATTCTCGCGAGGGTAGGTACAGTGGCATATAGACTAGACTTGCCGCCTGCATTGGAGGGAGTGCATGATGTGTTCCACGTGTCACAGCTGAGACGGTACGTGGCAGACCCTAGTCACGTACTTGATCACTCAGAGATTGAGGTTGGTCCGACGCTCAGCTACCCTGAGCAGCCCGTAGAGATCTTGGACCGCAGAGAGAAGGTGTTGCGGAACCAAACTATTCCTTTGGTTCATGTTGCATGGAGACATCACTCTCCAGGGGAGTCGACCTGGGAGAGAGGACGAAATGCGCGAGCAATACCCGTACCTCTTCTAGACTTGAGGTATTTCCTTACTGATTTCACTCTTGTTCTAGTTCAGTCCAATTTCGAGGACGAAATTTTTTTTAGGAGGGTAGACTTGTCACTACCATATTTCCAGATAAGGGTATTTGTGTAATTTTACTATTTTGATAATTATGAATTTAATTAATCTGCTGAGTTTTATAAACTATTTATATATTGTTAGTGATATTTGTTTTAGGTCAAACCCTAGAATTTATTAGGACAACCCTAATGAGTAAACCCTAATTAGAAGACCCAGTTCTAGTGAAACCCTAGAATTCAAATTTTAGGGTGGAACCTCAAACCTTGGACTGACTAAACCTTAGTTAGTTAAGTTCCTATTGACCTAACCTGGGGGTTAAACCTAGGCTATGCATTAGAAATCCTAACTGGGCCTTAATATAAAAAGGAACCCTCTCTTTCTTCATGTAGAAAGAAGAAACCCTAGCCTCCACAAGAGGAAGTCATCTCCCCACTCCAGAATTCAAAATCTAGCCCTAGGGATCCTATTCTCCTCCTCCAAAGCAAGGAAAGCAAGGAACGTGGGTCAAGAAGCCTTGGAGAAGAAGAACCTCCATTGAAGAAGCCATCTCTATAGGTAAAATCCAATTTTAATTCATTTTATTCTATTTTTTGTTGTTGTGGCCATTAGAAAACCTACCTTGTGGTATGGATCTCGATTTTGTAGATCCTACAGGAAGACCTAGGAAATTCTAGGGTTTTAGGTGATCTATATTGGATTTCCCCCAATTTTATGAACCCTAACCCTAGAGGTTTGCATATAGACAGATTTCATTCTCAATGTATGGTTTAGATCTCGGTTCTTAGGGTTGGATTAGGAATTTATGGGTTTGTATGTATATTTGTTTTTCTGCACTGCATGTGTTCGATGAAATGTTCATTTTGGGTTCACCCATCTAAGGTAGTCGAATTTATGCATGTCTTGGTTTATAGATCTATATATATATATATATGCAATTGCCTGTGTTCTAGCTATTTGTTGGTTTTCCTGTACATAGAGGTAAGTTCTGAGCAGTCGAGTTTAGGAAAGTTCTGAGCACAGTGTGTTTGAGAATTTCCTGTGCAGTCGGGCATTTTACTTGGGTGTGTGGCTGTGTATTCCTGTGTGTAGAGTTAGGACCTGTGTTGAACAGTAGGTGATTTCGTATCAAGTGTATCAGTAGGACTTTGTATTTGGCTGTGATGCATCAGAATATGTATCTGTGTGTGAATGCTGTGTTTCAGGGTGAGCATACCTATGTGAGTTTCAGTTTCTGTTGTGGGTGTTTGGGAACTTACTGTGCAGATTTCTGTGGGTATCCTAATATCTGAGTTTATATCTGTGAGTTATGTGTGTAGGTGTGAAGGCTGAGTGAGGTATTCTGAGGATGTGCAGGGTGTATGTGTGCACTGAGTTTTATGTATCAGGTTTATGCATAGGGAGTATACATAGTCAGGTATGTGTGTGCTCATGCACCAATGTGGTGTTGAAGTTACTGTATTCTGCAGACCTAGCACTTGAGTGCACAGGTTTTGGAGAGGGGAAATTTGGTTATGTGAAGTGATGAGGGGAGTTGTGTGAATGTTAAGGAAGCTGTGAGGAGAGGTGCTCGACTTAGAGAGTGGCACTAATATAGGGACCATATCAGTGAGATATCTGCAGTCCACATGTGTGGTTCACTACAGGATTGAAGTATCAGTAGGTATCATTAGATAGTATATGTATCTATATAATTCAGTATGTGTTTTAGAACTGTGTGAGTAGATATGTGTGTGTCAGTGTAGGAGAAACAGGGCATTTCAGTTTCTAGGATTTGTAGGTACCTAACTAACATGGATACTTAGAGCTAAGATAAGGATAGTATTAAGTCTGGATTAGTTGAGGTAAGTGAGAGTATCAGTTCTAGTATGGTGTTCTCAGGTTGTTCTTTGCCAAGAATGACAATGTACAAGTCCTAGTGCTAACTGCAGATTTGTGCACTGTTAATACAGTTGTAAGGACTTATGTATAGGTATAGTGAAGGCTCAAGGTTGGGGGAGAATGTTCTCAGTTACAGTCTTAACTGCAATAGACTAATAGTGCACCAACACCCTGTAAATTATTTGAACAGATTTCTATGTGTGTGTCAGTTCAAAATCAGTGTGTGTGTGCAGGTGTGTAGTGTTTGTGTGTTAACTGTGAGTGTAATATAAGTGTGTATCAGGACACTGTGTCAGTGTGTATAGCAGTGTATCAGTGACTGTGTGGGTGCCAGTGAATGCACCAGTGTTTAAGTGCATGTGTAAGTCTGAATATTAGAACCAAGTGGCCTGTGTATTGTGCTTGTTTATGTGTATGTGTGTCTTAATAGGTAGAGTTGAGTATAGGTATTAAAGTATAAAAAACTAAGATAATATTAGATGTATATATATATATATATATGTATATATATTGTATCACTTAGCATTAGCTAAGTTAGACTTGTAATCACCCTAGAAACTAGATCTTGAACCCAGATTGAGGTGTTATGAGTACACCCTAGTGTTTATAACTGGGGATGACATAATTAGCTAGTGTTAGACTAGTTTTGACCAGTAGGCTTTAGAATTGACCTAGAGGCCTCGTGTTTAATTAGTTAAACATGTTTATTCTTTTATTTCAATATTCTGACATTAATATTCCATAAATAGGTCATTGTGATCCCACTTTGGACATTGATCCTCATATTTTGCTCAGGACCATAGGCGAGTACATTCTCTGACAGTTTTCATTGTTGATTACTTCTATAAATTGTAGTGTATTACATACTTGATTCCGATACTGTGGATACACGAGTTAGCACCCTAGATCCCCATCATGAGGAGTCGTGATTGGAATCTATCGTGCTAGTTGGGGGATGGGGAACTATTAGTAGATTATGTGATCATATCCAAATCTTTTACATGCATCATAGCTCACCCCACTTCTCACGTTGGGTGCGGCCTGATCGTCTTACATGCATCATAGCTGTTATATATGATTAACCTGACCATTACATGCATCATAGCTAACCATATGGTTAGCCTGACCTACAAGAATCATAGTTAATCATATATAACCAGCCTGATCAAGTTTCAAGCCGATCACATAATAAACTAATATTTCAAACACTTAGCTAGATGTCTATTTTATTCAGATTCACCTGTTCCAGCATTTACTACTTATTGTCTAGCATTCACTATTTCTTGTTCATTGCAAGATGCTCTATTGCCTTTTTCTATTTTCTCCAGTACTTTACATTTCCAGCATTATTTCCATCTTGTATTTCTTACACTGTTTATAGCTTTTGTCAATTTAATGAAACTGCTGTTAGTGCTTGTGCTTCGCTCCAATCCTGACTGGATAACATTTTTCAGAGGACCTGGAGGATCTTTGCCCCACTCATTACGGCCCAGGATTAGAGAGTGATTTCACTCCAGAAACCGCAGAGGAGTTGCCTAGCCTAGAGGAGAATTTACCTGGCTGTTCTTAGACTGTTTTTCTGCAATTATTGTTCTAGACAAAGACTGAGTTGTACTTATTATTTTATGACTTTGTGAGGTCATTTAGACACAGGATTTGAGTTGGACTTATTGTGGTTGGTTTTTATTAGAACTCTTTTCTATTCTCATCGTGCTATTATTTCTATTAGCTTGTGATTGAGTATATCATAGAACTGTAGATTTTTATCATTGTCCTCCGTGCGGAGTTGAGACTATTGACCGGATATATTATATAGTGAGACCTAGACAACGTTCTACCGCCGATGCTGCGGCGTAGGCTGGACGTACCCACGACTCATGCCCAAATTCCGGGTGCTGGTCGTGACAATAAATCATAACATTATTTTATACCAAATTTGACTTTTTATCGAATTAGGACAAACATTTACAGATAACACAAGATACAGGTAGGTAGGTGATCTAAGCATTCACCTACTCTTAACGTAGGGCATTACGAAGGAGCTAAAGGTACTGATCAGTTTTGTTTATTTATATTGCCCAAATTTTATATGCTGTGATCCAAACTGTTCCCCCCTCCCAATTCTCTATTTTATAATCATAATCAATCCTAAGTTAATTCTAATATTTAAAACTTTGTTTTCCGGCTCAAGTATACATCTTGATTTGTATTTTTGAAATACATATATCACTTGCAGAAATGCATCCAACTATTAGAATAATACCAAATAAATTCTCAATACATATTAATCTCATGTAATACTAGAATACATTTAACAGGGTATTCCAGAACCAAGGAAACAATATTTGATAATCAGATCGCTTACTCATTTACAAGTCCATGTCCGTACGAATCCGAACGTAGACAGTTAACCTTTTGGTATTCCTAGAATTATCATTACTTTCTCTCCAGTCAATATACAATTATCTAGGTTTATGATTCAATACAATACCACGGCGTTAAAGCTTCGAAATTAGGCTATCTTTCTAAATCCTTAGACTTTCAAAATTAGTCTCATATGTATTTCGAGCTCCTAACACAGTAATATATTATACCCAAAGCAACTCTCCGTAGAATTTACATGGGTCAAAGCCCCTTCGTTTGAACAACTCTACACCGGACACGCACAGTTAATAGGATATATAGTAAATGCATAAAAGCACAAAACCAAATTTTACCAAAAATTTAACATTTATACCCTACTTTCTAATGAGCATAACTCATATTATATGAATCCTAATATCATCAATTTTGACATAATTCAATTTTGACAACGTTTAATAGGATATATTATATGAATCCTAATATCATCAATATGGATAACTTATCGAATCCTCTTCGATTTCTGTTTATACATAATTCAATTTTGACAACGTTTAATAGGCCAAAACTGGTCTACTAAATAAGATGTAAAATATCCCAGATTTTGTTTTTTTCAGAATTGTACGCGATATTTGCACGGCCAATAACTCCTATTAAATACACATGAATGCTATCGTAACATATACGGATGCAAATCTTATCTAATCCTCTTCGATTATTGTTTCAAACATATCCTGGTTTTGAATAAGTTTTACATGTGAAAACTGGCATACACAAAAATGTCCACATAGGTTCCAGATTTTGATTCCAGGATTTTATACCTCTATTGCACGACCCAAAATTCCTCACATATGAATTTAAACCCTATAATATCATATACTATTGGAAAGCTTATCGAATCCTCTTCGATTTATCTTTAGACAAAATTAAACTTTGACAGGTTTAGTAGATAAAAACTGACCCCAAAAAATATTACACCGTAGGAACGAATTCAGCACGTATGAACCTAGTTCTATATCATGTCCAAGCTTCCTACGGGTGTGTCACCATAACGAAAAACTCTTAGAATTTTTTTTAAACCCCATATATTATCTCAAAATTTATCTAAAATAAATATTTTACTTGAATTAATAGAATAACCAAGAACAATATAGAAAAATACATAAATATAAGATTTCTGTAGAGAAAGGAAGGACTTGCCTTGATTCTATAGGGTTTAAAAATTATGTAGGATGGAAAGATGGTTTGGGAGGAGCTAGGAGATGGTGTATAGTGAAAAGTTAGAAGCTAAGAAGTAAATAGGGTTATGTAAAGAAGAATGCTTACATGTGTATATATAAAATCAATTCTGATATATGTAATAATCAACCTTCTTATCTTTTACATTATATTTAAGGTTGCAAAGAGTGAAATAAAGGGGATTGGACCGCCCTACAAGGCCGGCCAACCCTTGGCTTCTTAAGAAAGCCAAGGATAAAGGGCATTAAGGTAATTTTTAGGTTTTAGTGTTTAGTTTTTTAATTAATCCAAATCATCTCCTAATCACACTTAATCCTTTTACACTAATTTAAGCCCTAATTGATACCAATCAATTGGCATAAAACTTAATAAAATAAAAAAACATCAAAGATTTTTTTGTAAAATAAATAATAATATTATATTAGAAATTTTTTAGAACCCGAAAAATTATATTAAAATAATGTAATTTCTTGAAAAGTTATTTTATCATAAAACATGTATTTACAAATAAATAGTAATAATAATTAAATATAAATTTTGAAACCAACTATGACACTCTACCCTCCTTAGAAAAATTTCGACCTCGGAATTCAAATTTTGCTTATAAAAGTATATCAAAACTACTTAGACTTTAAAACAAACCTTGAGTACCAAATAGATAGGGATATTTTTTACGCATATCTTCTTCTCGTTCACCTGGAGAATCTTTACTCCATGTCAGTTGTACTATAGATATGCTTTTGTTGTTGAGTATCTTTTCTCTTCTATCCAGGATTTCTACTGTTTGTTGTTCTATTTGTAGTGTCGGGCCCATAATTTTTTCCGAATGGTCCAGTATATGATTTGATATGATACATATCTTTGAAGTTCTGATATATGAAATACATCATAAATTTTTTCTAGTGTTGGAGGTAAGCCCAATCTGTATAATACCTCTCCAATTCTTACAATTACATCAAATGGTCTAATGTGGCTTGGGGTTAATTTTCCTCGAGATCCAAATCTGATTTTTTTCTCATGATGGCAAAATTTTTAAGAATACATGATCGCTAGGTTAAAATTCTAAAGATCTTATATGCTTATCTACTAATATTTTTTGCCTGAAGATGACTCCTTATATTTTTAAACTTGTCTACAGTTTGTACCACCATTTCTGGACCAAAAAGTTGACGTTCACCTACTTCACTCCAACATATAGGAGACCGAAACTTCCTTCTATACAAATCTTGAAATGGTATCATTTTAATGCTGACAAGATAACTGTTATTATAGGAGAATTCAATTATATGAAGATGATTATCACATAATCCTTCAAAATTAATAGTACATGCTCTCAACATATCTTTAAGAGTTTGAATAGTTCTTTCGGATTGGCCATCTGTTTGAGGGTGATATGTTGAGGTAAACTTTAAACATGTGCCTAGAGTTTCTTGTAAGCTCCCCCAAAATTTTGAAGAAATCAGAAATCTCTATCAGAAACTATGCTTGCAGGTACTACATGCTGATTAACTATTTCTCTCATATACATATCAGCTAATATTTCAGTTGATTGACCCACTTGAAATGGTAGAAATCGAACAGATTTTATAAGTCTTTCAAAAATAACCCAAATTGTAATGTTAGCCTTTTGAGTCCTTGGAAGTCCTGATAAAAAGTCCAAAGTAATATGATCTTATTTCCATTCTAGTATTGGTAATGGCTGAAGAAGTCCTACAGTCCTCTGGTACTCTGGCTTTACTTTCTGATACACTAGGCATTTTGATACAAATCTTACAATTTCTCTTTTTATTCCATGCCACCAAAATTGTTTTTTAGATCATTATACATTTTCGTACTCCCTGGATGAATAAAATATTGAGAGTTATGTTCCTCTGACATAACTTCTGTTCATAGATCTCCTTTTGCTACACATAATTTGTGTTCAAACCTCAATATTCCATCTGGGTATTTACTTGTCCCAGTCTAAAGCCATGTTTCAATCTTCTTCCATAATTCTTGTAATTTAACATCTTCTTGTTGAGTTGATTTAATTTTATCTACTAAAGACGACTGAACTTGCAAGTTAGCCCATGATCCTTCTGCCTTTGGATATATAATTTCAATTCTCATTTTTCTTAAATTATCAAGGATTTCTTTTGGTGTGTTCATAAAGAACGTTGTAGGTCTTCTACTTAATGCATGTACCACTTTATTTGCTTTGCCAGGATGATATTCCAGTTCCATATCAAAGTCCTTAAGTAGCTCTAACCACCTTCTTTGTCTCATATTTAACTATTTCTGAGTGAATATATATTTTAAAGTTTTATGGTCAGTATAAACTTTAATGCGTTCACCATATAGGTAGTGCATCCATAATTTAAGTGCAAATACTACTTTTGCAAGCTCTAGATCATTTGTTGGATAATTTCTTTAATGTTGCTTTAATTGACGAGAGGCTTATGCTATAACTCTTCTATGTTGCATTAGTACACAACCTAGGCCTTTACCAAAAGTATCGCTATAAATTTCACAACTCCCGGATCCGCTTGGTAATGCTAGAACAGGTAATTTAATAAGTCTTTCTTTGAATTCTTCAAATGCTGCCAGGCATTTGTCTGTCCAGATAAATTTCTCATCCTTTCATGTCAAATGGGTTATAAGTTCAGAAATCCTCGAAAAAATTTCTACATATCTTCTGTAATATCCTGCTAACCCCAGAAAACTTTGAATTTCTACTACAGATTGTGGTACAGGCCATGATTTTATTGCTTCTACTCTCCTTTGATCAACAGAAATTCCTTCGTCACTGATGATATGTCCAGAAAAATATATACGATCTAGCCAAAATTCATATTTGCTAAGCTTCCTGTATAATTGTTCTTGTCTCAAAGTTTGAAGTACTATGCGTAGATGTTCTTAATATTCTTCCTCATTCTTGGAATATATCAAAATATCATCGATGATTACTATGACAAAATATCCAAGTATTGGTAGAATATAAGATTCATAAGATCCAGAAAGATAGCAAGAGCATTAATTAATCCAAATGGCCTAACTTAGAATTTGTAATGCCCATATCTGGTTCGATAAATAGTTTTTGGTATATCTTCTTTATTTACTTTTACTTGATGATAACCCGACCTCATATCAATTTTTGAGAACATTTGTTCTGCCCCAAGTTGGTCAAATAACTCATCAATTCTTGCTAATCGATATTTGTTCTTGATAGTCACCTAATTCAATGCTTTATAATCAATGACCAGTCGTAATGTGTCATCTTTCTTCTTCACAAACAAGGTTGGTGCTCCCCAAGGTGAAAGACATTGTTGAATAAATATTTTAGTCAACAGTTCTTTCATTTGTTTATTCAACTCTACTAATTCTTTCTTATTCATAGGATTCATTTTCTTTGCTATTGGTGCTGCTCTAGGAACCAGATCTATAGTAAACTCTACTATTCTATTTGTTCGTAGTCCCGGTAATTCATCAGGAAATACATCCTTAAATTCAAATACTATCCTCGAAAATTGTTCTTCTTCAATGTTTTGGAATACCTTTCGAATTGGCAGCCTAAGTTCTTCAGTCTTCTCTGTTTGATCTTCCTTATGATCTCGAATAAATTTATGTATTTCTCTTCCAGGAAATTAAAATTTAACTCTTCCTTGACCACAATCTATATTAGCTCCTGCTAATGTCAACCAGTCCTTTCCAAAGACTATATCATAATTGATCATTGAAAAAACTAAAACTCTTACTTATAATGATTCACCTCTAATTCTGAATGGACATGCTTTACATATATGATTGACTTCCATCAATCCATTTTTTGTTAAAATTATTAATTTTTTAGGTAATAGTTCAGTTTTAATCTTATGCAAACATATAAATAGAGGAGATATAAAGGAATCTATATCACCTAAATATAATAATAATATTGCTGGATAAGATAAAACTAATATTGTACATGTCACAACTTCTCCAGGTAATTTCACCTCATTAGTATCTATCAAGAAAGCTTGGACATGCTTCTTCTTGCTAGTATAAGTTTGTTGTTTTTTTTGTGCTTGTTGAAAATGTTTCATTTGGGGTGGTAACGGAGGCCTATACTGACTTTTTGCAGGTACCATAGTCCGTATCATTAGTGCTGCCTGCTGTATTGGCCTTGGTGCATTTCACATCAGCCTTAGTACATTCTCCTTAACAATGAGCCTTGGGTAAAACCTTGCATTCATATGCCTTGGTACAAATTATTGATATGGTGCTATAGGCCATGTCATAGACATCTGGGAACACTTAGTAATTCGATGATCTGCTGCTCTACATCTTAAACACCATCCATTATATTTTCTACATTAATTCTTCAAATGGTTGGGTTTTCAACATAAATTGTATATGGACAGACCCTTTGATGTTGTCATCTAAAGTCGATTGGTCTGACCTTGCCATTGGTTCTTTAAAGAAGATCCTGGTTTAAATTTTCTCTTCTGACGTCCAATATTTGTTACTTTCCTATCTTTTTGTATCCTTTCTTGATCTCGAGCAGGTTCAGTTATCTCAGAATATGTTCGGCATTTATAAGGTGTAACTTTGCCATTAAGTTTAATTTCTAATCCTTCTTTGAACCTGGATACTTTAGCTTTTTCTATAGCTACCATGTAAGGAGAAAATCTACTTAGTCTGGTAAATTATGCAACATATTCATTCACATTATATTTATCTTGTTTTAGTTGAATAAATTTCCTTTCTAACTCCATTTGAGTTGATTTTGGAAAAAATCTTTCTTCAAATTTACTTTTAAACTCTTCACATGTCACCACTGTATCAAACTCCTCTGGGTTTTTTGCACTCCACGAGCTTTCTGCTATATCTTCTAATTGGATTCTAATTATTGATACCATATCTTCTTGTGTAATCTTTGCTCCTTTAAGAAATCCTTCAGTAGCCATCAACCATTGTCCAGCTTCTAATGGACATTTAGTTCCACAAAATTTCTTTTAAATTAGTTTTCTGAAGTCGGCAATGGTTCCAGTTTTCTGTTGGGGAGGTGCCCTAAGTGGTTTAAGAATAGCTGCTGAGGTAGCTTGTGTAGCATTAACATGCTAATTATTCATTTGTAAGAGTTGTTGGAAAATTTGGAGTATATCATCAGCACTTGTCTCAGCTTGGTTATTAAGAGGGGGCTGGAATTCAGAATTGCCCATTTTCTAAATAGAGACAAGGAATATAGAATTTTTAGTAAACTAACCTAAGTAGTTATAATACCATTATTAACAATAATTAAAAATTGAAAGAATAGTTATATAAAAGTAGAACAAAATAAATAAAAAAACTGCATACTTCATTTATAGAAATATTATATTATACAGTGCAACAAAGATACCCAACCACTATTTTCAACTACTGTTATACTAAAATAAACTCCAACAGACAAAAAGATAACCTTATATCTATCTTACACACAAACTAGTCTTTTATACATAAACACTACACATATAGTAGTTTTATTTACATAACCATCTCCTATACTCCCTCGGTCAGATCTGTATCATCCTCAACCTATAACATAAAATCTCCATGTTAGGATGGCTAGCCCTCCATTCCGGTAAAGTACCATTAAAGTTATTTATTCGTGGATTTGAGTCTTGGGATGGTTGGGCTCGAATAATCAAAAAGTATGTTTTTTTCTCGAATATCACTCCAGCCCCGTCTTCTACGTCCTGAATGAAAGGTTCATAAATCCGTAGAGAATTCCATAAACAGTTATCTCTTCATCTTCTCCCATCCCCAACAGCCACCTACAATGGTAATAATACCCATATATGGTTTGGTCACTCCCGTTGAATTGTAAACGAACGATCCTATACACACATAAAGGAAACTAATCAGTACTTAGAATTAGAAACTTAAATATATCTATAGGTAATTAAGAGTAAATAATCCTAAATCAGGTTTTCTTAAAACATAAACACATGCAATAGAAATATAAAACAAGCATACTGAACTTAATTTTCTTAACCTTATAATACCCAATACTCGCATCCTAAGGTTCTTGTTAGATTTTTTTTCTAGAAATAAATCTTAGGGTCTTATAGATATAATTAACAGTTCTGCTATCTAGATGTAGACTGCTACATATCAATAGCGCAGACTTGCATGGGCTACCATTTTTTCTCTTCATCTTCTCTCATCCCCAACAGGCACCTACAATGGTAATTATACACATATGTGGTTTAGTTTGGATATCAAATGAAGTAGGAATCGACGAACCATCCTATACACATAAAGAAAACTAATTAGTACTTAGAATTAGAAAATTAAACACAACTATAAGTAATTAAGAGTAAATAATCATGAATCAACTTTCCTTAAAACATAAACGCATGCTATGTGTCACGCCCCAGTCCCAAAAATACACGGGACCAGGCCACGTGGTAATAGCCATCTGTCACGTCTCCGAGGATATCCCAATTTAATGGATCCTAACGAAGAGTGCGATGCTGTCCTAAAATACTAACATGTCCAATATCAATCAACAACAGGTAATCAAATCTCATCCATAAATATAACAAAAAAGTACTACAATAAATACTAGAAAATAAACGCCAGTCTGAAATATCATAGTACAACCAAGAATGTCTGGTGGGAACAAACCCACTACTATGATGAATAAAAGTACTGAATAACAGATAAAAAAGTAATAACTAGAGCATCGGCTAACTAGATAATGATGCTCCCAATCCTAGGCCGAAGGCCTACCAACTGATCACAGAAACTTTGATGGTAGCACCTCTAGCTCCTCCTCGGTGTTGTACCTAGTCTCCTGTCCTGGCCCGTACACTATGGGGTAATAAGCCTCGTCCAAATCTAGAAAGGTACCAGGTCCTCAGAGGGACTTAACAAGATACATAGATGCATGCCATATATAAATACTGAATAAAATAAAATAAAGGGTGTTCTAACCATCTAAGTGAATGCAATGTAAGGACAACTTGGGTATGTATGGGTAGGCGTAGGCATATCGTCCAAATCTCTGAAGAGAGTAGCAGCAGTACAGTATATCGTCCATATTGCTCCGAAGAACGTAGCAGCAGTGTAGTATATCGTCCATATCACTACGAAGAACGTGACAGCAATGTAAAGGAAGTCATTAGATCCGTGGCTCCTCTGGATAGTACGGATTCTAATATGTGTATCCCACATGCCTACCAGTTGTCCTTCTCTTCCAATGCAAATATACACATCAAAATACTCAACGTGCATACCACGTATCTCATGCCAAGTCTCTAATAAAATATAATCCTAAATTACGTACTAACTGTGATGCATATTACACGCACTAATAGCTAGTCGAGTACGCGAACCCATATCCCAATATAAATTTGTCTCCGTGAAACATGTAAGAGTGTCAGGTCTCGAAAGATATCAGAGTATCCTCACAATGGGGGTGAGTCTGCTAATGACTAGGTCTAGTACACTACTCATCGACGCATCGGTCGACTGCACCCGAGTCAATCTCAGACGCGCACAGCCATATGAAATAAAGCAACAAGATATCATATAGCATAAGCAAAATTTAAATTAGACAGTAATTATGGCAAGGTATTTTGCCTATGTCCTCAAGCTGTGAATGTCAATAGCCTGCTCCTGCAGTATCTCCTGGCTGGTCCAGTGACCCTAAATATACAATATAATGTAGCAATCTAGCATCAGACACTAAAGCAATATACACAAAACTATGATGCTGCTCTTAGGTACTGATGCAAGGTCACGGTTAGTCGACGACAGAGTCGCGTTTGCATGTAGCTAAGGTGTACACATGTTCTGTCCTCAGTTACCGTGTTGCTCACGACAATAAATTATCGAAGTTATGATTTATGAACTACTTATGTGTTGTGCAATCACCTGTCATTATTTCCCATATTTAAGTATACTTGGTTAATGTCTAGGTTTTATTGGTGAAATATAAGTCTTTAATAACAAGTCCTGTTATTAGGGTGTTTACTAATTTATTTATTTCTAACTAATCTAATTAAACATACCTGCATACACATATAAGGTTTAAAATACTACTTGTATCCAAATCTATGACACACGATGCAACGACACGATGCTACAACGATACGACCATACAAGAAGGAAAGAGGGTAATACCCTATTTTCTAATCGCTGCTGAACGGGGGTCTACTCGTCGGTGTGTACACTCGCCGGCGGTCGGCGGAGCTCTGGCTTCGTGCAGTAGTCAATGGCAGCGGCGGCAGTAACTGCAGCAGGTGCAGCAATGGCAACAACAGCCTGGCAGCGGCGGCAGCGGCGTATGTGGTACTGGGATGGAGGTCAGGACATGGAGGGTGTGGTGCTCCACCTAACAGTGGTGGTTGGCTGTGTTGGAGGCGGTGGTCAGGGCTGGGAGAAGTCGGCTATAGGGTGATCGGGGTAGGGTTAGATACAGATGATGGGGATGGTTGATGGTGGTGGTCAGGCGGCCTGAGGGAGTAGTCCGGTGGTTAAATGGTGGCGGCCTGAGGTGGTGGTGGTGTTGGGAACTCGGGGAAGGGAGAGGGGTACTCAGGTTGAAGCGGGGGTTGGCTAGAAGTTTGATGGTGAGATAGTTTTTTTTACGGTTTTCAATGTAGCAAATGTGTATTTATATGGTAGAGGGATTTATGGGCTGACCTCAAAGTTTGGGCCTGTCTGGACTCTTTGGGGTGGGGGATGGTCCTCATAAAAGTGTATACATGGGCTTGGTTAGGTCTTGCTTTGGGTGAAATTTGCCTCCAATTTAATTTTAATTAAAATAATGCACCAGTTGTTATTTTGTAAAGTGAAGACACATGGGATTAAATTTGGGTGCGACACAAGTGTCATGGACGTAGCAAGTTTAGAATGGGTTAATACCCTAATTTGGGTTATAGGGAATTGGGTTGAGGTTGTGCCTCAAATTCAAATAGGAATAGGCAATTTAGGGAAATGAGGTTTATTAGAATTATACGCAGATGTTTGTAACGAATATTGTGCAGCTCAAATAAAGCATAATATTGAGTAATTAAAAGCTACACAAGGGTCCGATGGGTAGTCTGGCATGTCTAGGAGATGTGTATGAACTTTGTTTGAAGGTACTACTAGTGTAGCGCTCCAAACATCGAAGCAACGGTAAGGTGTATTAAGTCACATAATTGTTGCACCTTAATTCTAATTGTATCCAAATTAATCCTAGTCTCAATCTAAATTAAAATAATCCTAAATTGGTCGAGGGAATTTACAATCTACCCTCCATAGAGTATTTTGTCCCCAAAATTAAAATATACGTATGATAAAAATTACTGACTGAAATTAAAATGCTATTACGTACCTAGGCCTTCGGAGAGATGGGGATAACACTGTCGAATATCCTCCTCACGTTCCCAGGTCGACTCGCTTGTTGCATGATGCCTCCATGCAACACGAACTAGAGGGATAGTCTGACCTCACAATATCTTCTCGCTTCTGTCCAGAATCTGGCATGTACCTCCTTGGTATGATAAACTCGGGCCGACCGTGATTTATGAATGGTCAAGCACATGACTCGGATCTGGCATGTACCTCCTTTGCTGAGATACATGAAAGACGTCATAAACTTCTTCTAAAGTCTACGGTTAGGCTAACCTGTAAGCAACCTCTCTGATGCGTTCCAACATATCGAATGGTCCAATGTACCTCGAACTCAGCTTTCATCTGCCTCCAAATCTGATAGTCCCTCGAGTAGGTGAGATCTTTAGAAATACGTGATCTCTAACCTAGAACTCTAGGGGTCGTTGATGCACATTCGCCCAATGCTTTTGTCTGTCCTGTGTTGCTCGTAGGTGCCCTTGGATCTTCTTCATCTTCTCTACTGTACGAACAACCAACTCTGGCCCAAGAATCTGTCTCTCGCCTATATCGCTCCAACATACTAGGGAACGACACTTCCTTCCATATAATGCTTCATACGGAGCCATCTGGATACTCGCTTGATAGTTGTTGTTGTAAAAAAACTCGACCAAATGCAAATGGTCCTCCCATAATCCTTCAAAATCAAGCATGCATGCTCTTAACATGTCCTCCAACGTCTGAATGGTGTGCTCGGACTGGCCATATGTCTGTGGGTGATACGATGTACTAAACTTTAGACGGGTACCGAGACTCTCTTGCATACTCCACCAAAAGTAAGATGTAAACCTTATATCCCTGTCAGACACTATACTAACTGGCACTCCATGCAGTCGTACAATCTCCCTCATGTACATATCTGCTAAGACCTCTGTAGATTGCCCAACTCTGAAGGGTAAAAAGTGAGCGGACTTGGTGAGTCTATCTATTATTTTCTATACTGTATTTCCACTCCGGTATCTGGTGCGGTTGAAGTAATTCTGCAGACCTCTGATGCTCAGCCTTGACTTGCTGACACACCTGGTACTTTGCCATAAAGCGGGCTATCTCTCTCTTCATTCCATGCCACCAGTAGTACTGCCTTAAGTATCTATACATCTTCGTGCCTCCTGGATGAATAGAGTATATTAAACTGTGTGCCTCTGACATCAACTCCTGACGAAGTTCTCCATTTGGAACATAGAGACGATCTTCACATCTCAAAGTCCCGTCTTCATGTATACGCAATTTTGTCTATATTTTGGCCTCTGTCCTCTGTTGAAGCCTCTGAAATCTGGCATCCGGCGGCAAAGCAGCCTTGATCCTCTCCACTAATGTCGATTGCAACTGGAAACTCGATAATTGTCCGTCTACTCCTGGCATAACAACCTCTATACCCATCTGCTCTAGATCTCTTAACAGATATTATTGGGTAGTCAATAAGAATGCCATGGGTCTTCTGCTCAATGCGTCAGCTACTACGTTGGCCTTTCCTGGGTGGTACTATAGCTCAATCTCAAAGTCTGTCATCACCTTGAGCCAACATCTTTGTCTCTGGTTCAGGTCCTTCTGGGTATAGACTTACTTTAGGCTCTTGTGATCAGTGAATATCTCCACTCTTTCTCCATATAGGTAGTGCCTCCAAAGCTTCAAAGCAAAGATCACTGCGGCAAGTTCCAAGTCGTGAGTGGGATAGTTATTCTCATGGGTCCTTAATTGCCTAGAGGCATAGGCCATAACCTATCCATACTGCGTCAAGGCACATCATAATCCCTTTTCGGATGCATCGCTATAGATCACGAATCCTTCGGGTCCAGAAGGTATGGTCAAGATAGGTGTTGTAGTCAGACGCTTCTTCAGCTCATCGAAAGCTGTCTGATACTCCTCTGTCCAGGTGAACTCCTGCTCCTTATGGGTCAAGCGGGTCATCGGTTCTGCGATTTTTGCGAAGTTCTTCATGTACCTCCGATAATATCCGGCAAGTCCTAGGAAACTCCTTACTTTTGAGACATTGGTAGGGGTTGGCCATGTCTCTATTGATGAAATCTTCGCCGGATCTACTGAAATACCATCTCCTGAGATAACATGTCCAAGAAAAGTGACACAATCTAGGAGGAACTCGCACTTGCTCAGCTTGGCATAAAGCCTCTCTCTCCTCAACATCTCTAACACTAGTCTCAAGTGCTCTTCATGCTCCTCATGGCTCTTCGAATACACCATGGTATCGTCGATGAAAACGACCACAAACTGGTCTAAGTTTTGGTAGAATACTCTGTTCATCAAGTTCATAAATACAACAGGTGTATTTGTCACTCCAAAATACATCACTAAGAACTCGTAGTGACCATAACGAGTCCTGAAGGCTGTCTTTTGAATGTCTTCTCTTCACACCTTTACTTGATGATAACCCGATCTTAAGTCGATCTTTGTGAACACCACTGCTCCTGTCAACTGGTCGAATAAATCATCAATCCACGGAGGTACTTTTTCTTGATAGTCAAAGCATTAAGGGCTCTATAATCAATGCACATACGTACTGTCCCATCCTTCTTAGGTACAAACAACAATGGTACTCCCCAGGGTGATGCATTAGGATGGATAAATCTCTTATTCTGTAACTCCTCTAATTGTAGCTTCATCTCATCTAGTTCCTTCTTTGCCAATCGGTATACATTAGACGATATCGGTGCTGCTCTGGGTACAAGCTCAATAGTGAACTCTACGTCTCTATCTGGTGGTAAGCCTGACAACTCCTCCGAAAAAACATCCAAGAATTCTGCAACTTTTGGTGGTGGTACTATCTCTATAGCCATGAAAACTCCAGGTGTCTGTCCTACTCCTTGCTCGACGATCCTTCGCATGTACTCGAACATTGGTTGATCTTGCGGTCTAAACGTGACGCTACCCTTCCGGCAGTCCAGTACGGCATTATACTGGCTTATCCAGTCTATGCCTAGCACAACGTCAAAGTATGACATAGGTAATACCAAGAATTGTGCTCTTATCTCTCTTTCACATACGACTACCGAGCACGTTCTAATAGTGCTGGTATCCGACAAGATACCTCCTCCAGTAAGAATCTTCCAACTCTTAGGTAAGGGGGAAGTAGCTACTCTATGCATTGCTATGAATCTACTAGAAATGAACGATATTGTTACTCCAGAATCAAATAATACAGTCGCAGGTAATGATGCAACTAAAATGGTACCTGTGATAGCTTCCCCTTCTGTTTCCTCCACAGTAGCTTCTAGTGCAAAGGGATGTCCATACCTCTGCCCTCCGGTCTGTTGTCGGGCTCGATCAAACTGCGCCTCCTGTGGTGCCAAAGGTGGTCCCTTCTGAAATCCTTCGGGTGCTGGTGGACGTTGACCTCCTGTCGGGGGTAGTATCCTCGGGACTTGTGCTGCTGGCCTCTGTCCAGTCTGTGGTGCTGCCTCTCTGCGCTATGGGCAGTCTCGGACTTGGTGCTGGTTTGATCCATAGATCAGGCATGTCCTCAGTCTCTTTCGGCCATCCTTCTCGTAATGTCCTTTCTTACTATAGTAGTAGCAAGTCGGAAGCTTCTTTTGTTGGTATGGTATTGTCCTCTGTTGTGTCTGTGCTCCAGGATGACGGATCGGTCCTCCTGCTCTGGGCTGGGCTCTGGCTGGTGTGGTCGTATAAGAACGTCTTGCTCCTCTGTCGATAGCCTCCTGGATCCTCGCCTCTGAAAGAACCTTCTAATAATAAATCCTTGCATGTGTGGTGGTATACCTCTGTAGCTCGAAAGTGAGGCCGTAATGGAATCTCTGGGCCTTCTCTAGATTATTGGGTATCAGGACGGCACCAAATCTGCTAAGACGGCTAAACTCTACGATATATGCGTCTACAGTCATATTCTCTTGTTTTAGATATAGGAACTGGGAGTACAGGGCATTTCTGACTGTAGCTGAAAAATATTTTGCATTGAAGTACTCTAAGAATTGTTTCCATATTTGGTTCTTGCCTACACTGTCCTCAATAGAATCACACCAGTGATGGCCGTTGCCTTTTAGTTGGGCCCTCACTGCGGTCATCCAAAGGTCTGGATGTAGCTGAGTAGCCTCTAGTAGCATTTTCGTGTTGGAGACCCAATCGAAGATCTCCTCTACAGTCTCGTTGCCCGAAAAAGTATTCGGACTCCTCTGGCGGAACAATCGTACAATACCACCTGTCTGAGTTGGTAGAGGTGCTGGTATGGTGCTGTGACAGGTGTCCTCTCCAGAACTGCCATCAAACTCTGTCTCAATGTCTCGGTCTGATGCCACTGTGCTTACATCATAGTCAGGAAAAACTGAAGCATCTGTGGCTATCTGATGGTGGCATCTGGAGTGGATAAGGTGGAGGCGGTGGTAATGGAACCTTTGGCTGTGCGGTAGGTGTCTCCTCAGATGTCGGCCTCTCGGTTTGCGGTATCAGCGTAGCCCCCGAAGTTTGGCCCTGAAAATGCTGCGTGGGGATCATCTAGGAAGTCTGTCCCTCGTGCTGCTGTGTAGGATCGCCTTGAGAAGTCTCGCGCCAATGTATCAGCAGGGCCGATAATGGTGGTTGTGCTCTAGGTGGTCCCTGAGATATCTCCTCTCTCTGGATGGTGCCGGCTGGCACCATGACACTGGGTGCTCCTCGTCTACTGTACAAGTTTATCTTGCTGTAAGAGATAGGACTTCATTAAAAGAGTACGAAATCAAGCAAACATGATGCAGATATTTAGAAGTAATACGTAGGAAGTTCAAAGACGTAATCAAAGTGGATGAGACCTAGTAATTTCTATCCTATTACAGGCTCGCTGGGCATGTTATCATACCACAAGTGAATAAGAAGACCTGCATGGGCTACATCTAAAACCATGTCACGCCCAGTCCCAAAAATATACGGGACCAGGCTTCGTGGTAATAGCCAGCTGTCACGTCTCCGAGGATATCCTAATTTAATGGATCCTAATGAAGAGTGCTACGCTGTCCTAAAATACTAACATGTCCAATATCAATCAACAATAGGTAATCTAATCTCATCCACAAATATAACCAAAAAGTACTAGAATAAATACTGGAAAATAAATGCCAGTCTAAAATATCATAGTACAACCAAGAATGTCTGGTGGGAATAAACCCACTACTATGACGAATAAAAGTACTGAATGACAGATAAAAAAAGTAATGACTAGAGAATCGGCTGAATAGATAACGATGCTCCCAATCCTAGGCAGAAGGCCTACCAACTGATTATGGAAACTCTGACGGTAGCACCTCTAGCTCCTCCTTGGTGGCGTACCAAGTGTCCTGGCCCGTACACTGTGGGGTAATAAGCCTCGTCCAAATTTGGAAAGGTACCAGGTCCTCAGAGGGACGTAACAAGATACATAAAAGCATGCCATATATAAATACTGAATAAAATAAAATAAATGGTGTGCTAACCATCTAAGTGAATACAATGTGAGTACAACTTTGGTACGTATGGGTAGGCATAGGCATATCGTCCAAATCTCCAAAGAGAGTGGCAGCAGTACAGTATATTGGCCATATCGCTCCGAAGAATGTGGCAGCAATGTAGTATATCGTCCATTTCTCTCCAAAGAACGTGGCAGCAGTGTACAGGAAGTTATTGGATCTGTGGCTCCTCCGGATACTATGGATTCTAATGTGTGTATCCCACATGCCTACTAGTTGTCCTCCCCGTCTAATATAAATATATACATCAAAATACTCGACGTGCATACCACGTATCTACATGCCAAGTCTCTAATAAAATATAATTTTAAATTACGTACTAACTGTAATGTATGTAACATGCACCGATAGCTAGTTGAGTACGCGAACCCGTATCACAATATGAATTTCTCTCCGTGAAACGTATAAGAGTGTCAGGTCTTTGAAGATATCAAAGTATCCTCCCAATGGGGGTGAGTCTGCTAATGATTAGGTCCAGTACACTACTCATCGACGCATCCGTCGACTGTACCCGAGTCAATCTTGGATGCGCACAACCATATGAAATAAAGCAACAAGATATCATACACCATAAGCATAATTTAAATTAGACATTAATTATGGCAAGGTATCTTGCCTTGGTCCTCAAGCTGTGAATGCCAATAACCTGCTACTGCAGTATCTCCTGGCTGGTCCAGTGACCCTAAACATACAATATAATATAGCAATCTAGCATCAGACACTAAAGCAATATACATAAAACTATGACGCTGCTCTTAGGTATTGACGCAAGGTCACGGTTAGTCGACTACAGAGTCGCGTGTGCACGTAGCTAAGGTGTACACGTGTTCTGTCATCAATTACCATATTTCTCACGATAATAAATTACCGAAGTTATTGTTTACGAACTACTTATGTGTTGTGCAATCACCTGTCATTATTTCCCATGTTTAAGTGTACTTGGTTAATGTCTAGGTTTTATTGGTGAAATATAAGTCTTTAATAACAAGTCCTGTTATTAGGGTATTTACTAATTTATTTATTTCTAACTAATATAATTAAATATACCTGCATACACATATAAGGTTTAACATACTACTCGTGTCCAAATCTATGACACACAACGCAACGACAGGACGCAATGACACGATGCTACAACGATACGATGATACAAGAAGGAAAGATGGCAATACGCTGTTACCTAATCGCTGCTGAACGGGGGTTTACTGTACGCTCGCCGACAGTCGGCGGAGCTCCGGCTTCGTGCAGCAGTCAATGGCAGCGGCGGCAGTAACTGCAGGTGCAGCAACGGCAAAAGAAGCCTGGCAACGGCGGCAACGGCGTGGGTGGTGCTTGGATGGCGGTTAGGACGTGGGGAGGGTGGTGCTCCGCCTGACTGTGGTGGTTGGCGGTGCTAGAGGCGGTGGTCAGGGCTGGGAGCAGTCGGCTATGGTGTGATCGGGGTCAGGTTTGATGCGGATGAAGGGGATGGTTGATGGCGGTGGTCAGGCGGCCTGAGGGGGTGGTCCAGTGGCTAGGGGGTGGCGACTTGAGGTGATGGTGATATTGGGAAGTCGGGGAAGGGAGAGGGGTACTCAGGTTGAAGCGGGGGTTGGCTATAAGTTTGATGGTGAGATGGTTTTTTTTAGGGTTTTCAATGTAGCAAATGTGTATTTATATGGGAGAGGGATTTATGGGCTAACCTCAAAGTTTGAGCCTGTCTGAACTCTTTGGGATGGGGGTTGGTCCTCATGAAAGGGTGTACTTGGGCTTGGTTAGGTCTTACTTTGGGTAAAATTTGCCTCCAATTTAATTTTAATTAAAATAATGAACTAGTTGTTCTTTTGTAAATTGAAGACACATAGGATTAAATTTAGGTGGGACACAAGTGTCATGGGCGTAGTTGGTTTAGAATGGGTTAATACCCTAATTTGGGTTATAGGGAATTGGGTTGAGGTTGTGCCTCAAATTCAAATCGGAATGGGCAATTTAGAGAATTGGGGTTTATTGAAATTATACGCAGATTTTTGTAACGAATATTATGCAGCTCAAATAAAGCACAATATTGAGTAATTAAAAGTTACACAAGGGTCCGATGGATAGTCTGGCATATCTAGGAGATGTGTATGAACTTTGTTTGAAGGTACTACTAGTATAGCTGTCACTACCACATTTCCAGATAAGGGCATTTGTGTAATTTTACTATTTTGAATAATTATGTATTTAATTAATCTGCTGAGTTTTTTTAACTATTTATATATTGTTAGTGATATTGGTTTTAGGTCAAACCCTAGAACTCATTAGGACAAACCCTAATGACTAAACCCTAATTTGAAGACCAATTCTAGAGAAGCCCTAGAATTCTAATTTTTGAGTGGAACCTCAAACCCTAAATTGACTAAACCCAAGTTAATTAGGTTCTACATGACCTAACATAGGGGGTTAACCTAAAACTATGCTTATGAAGCCCTAACCTAGTTTAATATAAAAGGGAACCCATTCCTTCATGAAGAAAAACCTAAAACCTTGCCTCCATCAAGAGAGCCATCTCCCTCACCCCAAATTCAGAATTTAAGCCCTAGGATTCCATCCTCCTCCTCCAAAGCAAGGGAAGCAAGGAACTTGGGTCAAGGAACCTTGGGGAAGAAGAACTTCCATTGGAGGAACCATCTCAATAGGTAAAATCCGATTTTTCTCCCTTTAATTCCTTTTTTCTGTTGATTATTGCCCTCTAGGAACCCCCTTGCTGTATAGATCTTGAATTTTAGGGATTCTACATGAAAATCTAGGAGATCTAGGGTTTTGGTGAATTTTCGGGTGTTCTCCCCATGTTTCTGGAACCCTAAACCTAGGGATTTCTTGTAGGCATGTTACATCTCCTACATTTAGTTTTGATCTTGATTTTTAGGGTTTTAAGTTTGGGTTCATGAGTAACTAAGTGAAATTCAATTTCCATATTAGGTATTTGTTGTTATGCCAAGAAGGATAAATATCTTTCCTAATTCTTAGGGACCTATACATATATTTACATATATGTATATTTATACCTATGGGTTTTGGCTGTGAGTATCAGTAGATGGATTAGGCATTTCCTGTGCAGTCGGGCATTTTGCTTGGGTGTGTGGCTGTGTGTTCCTGTGTGTAGAGTTAGGACCTGTGTTGAACAATAGGTGATTTTGTATCAAATATATCAGTAGGACTTTGTGTTTGGCTGTGTATGTGTTGCATCAAAATATGCCTGTGTGTCTTTGCATCAGTGTCTAGGTTTTGGGTTTAGTATCAGTATCAGGACTTTATGTATCAGAAATACATGTAAGATGAGTGCTTGTGTATTTTGTGAGTAAACTGTATCTGTGTGTATAGCTTATGGGTGTAGGTGTGAGTTGTTCCTGTGTGTTGGGTTAACAGTATAGCTCTGTATTGAGTGCCTGTGTGTATTAGGGTGCCAGTGAGTGAATGTGTGACTGTGTGTAGGTAGGTGTCCATGAATTCTGTGTGAGGGAACCAGTGTCTGTGTGCAGAATTATGTATCAGTAGTTCAGTGAAATTGGTATTAGAATGCAAGGAGTGAGCTCCAGTTCACTTATGTGTCTTCATGTGTGTGTAGGATTTTAATTCACTCTATGTATATGACTGTGAGACTAGAGTGCAGTTTAGTTCCATGTGTGTCTAGCTATTAGTAAGGTGTGTGAGCCTAGCTAGCTATGTGTGTGTGTGCAGGATTCAGTTCTGTATAGGAATTCTGGGTATGTACCAATATTCAGTGAATGAGAGATCTGTGTGTACCTGAGTATTAGATAATACCTGTATGTGTATTAAATTCTGTGGGTGCCATAGAGCCTAGTAACTAGTGTGTTTATTCAATGTCAGTGTGAATTAGGACCTGTGTCCATGTGTCAGTAACAATGCTGAATTCAGTGAGTGAATTCCCAGGTTTAGTGAGAATTCTGTGCAGTGTGTAGGTATGTTCAGTGTGTGCCTATGTGGTTTTGGGTTATGGTTGTGTATTGGGTTCCCTTGAGTATGTATCAGTATACATGTTAGAATTTCAGTATGTGTATCAGTCAATTTTAGAGAACCTGTGTGTGTCTGTGTGTGAGAGGGAGCTGTGTGAGAACTCAGTGAGGAATCAGTAGGATTAGTAGTGTCCTAACTTGAGGAGTGGTACTAGGATACCTAACTCAGTCTCAAGATACTGTGTTGAGTATAGGCATTAAGGTACTAACTAAGATAATATTAGATGATAAATTTAACTAGTATATAATAGGAGTATAGTGTGTAGTAAAATCAGAGGAGATAAGTGTGTATCAGGACACTGTGTACCTGTGTGTGCAGGTGTAGTGAGGTGTGTGTGAATGTGAGCACCTATGCCTACATTCTTTGTGAAAAAACAGTAGGTATACATATGTGTTAGTTAGGAAATCAATACCTGTGTGTTTCCCAATGACAGGGAGGATCCTGATCAGAGTGTCTTAGAGTGTAGCAGTAAGTTATGTGTAGTTCAATAGCTAGTTCAGTCTGTCTGTGTGTGTGCAGTAGCAGTTAAGGTAGTATATATATAAGTATGTCTATGACAGTTAAGACATAAGTGTTAGTTATTATAGACCAGTATATATAGAGTATCATATTATTTATACCTTATTTTCATTAGTCAGTGACCATATAGACTAATTAACTAGTTTTGGACCTAAACCTAGTATAGACCTAGAAATGGCCTAACACCCTCATTTCAACTTAGCTAATCACTTTTATGTTTCCAAACACCATTTTAACCTTGATATCTTATATATAGGTGATTATGATCCCACTTTGGACATCGATCCTCACACCTTGCTCAGGACCACAGGCGAGTACATTCTCTGACAGTTTTCATTGTTGATTTCTTCTATAAATTATAGTGTATTACATACTTGATTCTGACACTATGGATACACGGGTTAGCACCCTAGATCCCCATCATGAGGAGTCGTGATTGGAATCCATCGTGCTAGCTGGGGGATGGGGAATTATTAGTAGATTATGTGATCATATCCAAATCCTTTACATGCATCATAGCTCACCCCACTTCTCACGTTGGGTGCGGCCTGACCATCTTACATGCATTATAGCTGTTATATATGATTAACCTGACCACTACATGCATCATAGCTAACCATATGGTTAGCCTGACCTACAAGAATCATAGTTAATCATATATAGCCAGCCTGATCAAGTCCCAAGCCGATCACATAATAAACTAATATTTCAAACACTTAGCTAGATGTCTATTTTATTCAGATTTACCTGTTCTAGCATTCACTACTTATTGTCTAGCATTCACTATTTATTATTCATTGCTAGATGCTCTATTGCCTATTTCTATTTTTCTCCAGTATTTACATTTCCAGCATTTATTTCCATCTTGTATTTCTTACACTGTTTATAGATTTTGTCAATTTAATGAAACTGCTGTTAGTGCTTGTGCTTCGCTCCAATCCTGACTGGATAACATTTTTCAGAGGACCTGGAGGATCTTTGCCCCACTCATTACGGCCCCGGATTTGAGGGTGATTTCACTCCAGAAACCCCAAAGGAGTTGCCTAGCCTAAAGAAAAATTTACCTGGCTGTTCTTAGATTATTTTTCTGCATTTATTGTTTTAGACTGAGACTAAGTTGTATTTATTATTTTGTGACTTTGTGAGGTCATTTAGACCCAGGATTTGAGTTGGACTTATTGTGGTTGGTTTTTATTAGAACTCTTTTCTATTCTCATCGTGCCATTATTCTTATAGCTTGTGATTGAGTATATCATAGACTGTGGATTATTTATCATTGCCCTCCGTACGGAGTTGAGACTATTGACAGGATATATTATATGTTGAGACCTAGACAGCGTTCTACCACCGATGCTGCGGCGTAGGCTGGACGTACCCATGACTCATGCCCAAATTCCGGGTGCGGGTCGTGACAAGTTTTAGTGGTGGCCCATGCAGGTCTAGTCCTAGATTCGCATTAGAGCAATATCGTAGTGGTGCTCGCTTAGAGTATTGCTACGAGCCTGTTTTAGGAAATAGGAATTAGGCCGAGGATATGCTCAATCATAATTAGGGAATTCTGAATTCTTATGATACTACTCTTACTGATTTTTCCTTAGCAATTTACTGTCCTTCCTTGATGATATCGTATCTATTGCCTTAATTTAATCTTTCGATCTGTCTTCAGGATACCGCCGAGGAGGTCCCAGAGGCTTGGAGCAGCAGATTCAGAGAGGTCTGCCACCTCTCGCCCTGCCGGACAGACATCCGCAGCACCTCCTACATCTCCAGTACATGTGGGAGTGTCTGCAGCATTCAGGGGTCCTCCACCACCTGTTTAGAGGGTCCCCATAGCTACGACGGCACCACCACCTCCACCACCACCAGTTCAGCATCCAGGAGGTATGCCCGTCGATGGGGCACAGATGTTCGCCTTGATTCAGGGCATGGTCGATGCCCAGAGGACGTCGGCAGAGGCCCAGAGAGTACAGGCTGAGGCACATCAGGCTCAGACAGAGATGATGAGGGTGAACATGGAGAATGCTCATCAAGTGGCTCTCCAGGCTGTGGAGAGAGTTACTCAGCAGCAGCAGCGTCCTGATCAGCACCACCAGAGGCCGGGCACCATTATGGATTTCAAGAGGATGATGCCTCAGGAATTCAAGGGGACAGAAGGGATACTCTACGCCGATGATTGGCTAGAGGATATCGAGAGGAACTTGTGCTTGGCGCAGCTTCCAAAGGCCCTCCAGATCGAGGCCGCTGGCAGCCAGATGTTCGACATTGCCTTAACGTGGTTTCGCACGGAGCCGAGACTCTTGCGCAGGGGACTCACTTGGGAGGATTTCAAGGAGCTCTTCAAAGAAAAGTTCTTTGCTGATGTCGCCCTGGGAGCTTTGGAGAGTCAGTTCCATGACTTAGCCCAGGGGAGCTCGTCCGTCGATGAGTATGCCGCAGAGTTTTCCTGCCTGAGCCGCTTTGCGCCATCGATGATTAGAGATCCGGGGGATAGGGCCCGAAAGTTCAGAAAGGGACTGGCAAGGGAGATCAAGTCTCGCACGTTGGGACGTCGCACAGCTACCTACGAGGACATATTGATGGATGCCCAAGTAGCCGAGGACGACTTGGGCCTCAGGCCCAAGAGGGGATGCGATGGTTCCGGAGGAGCAAACAGTAGTACGGGACCGGGCAAGCGTCCACATTTTTTGCAGCAACAGCAGAGAGACTTTCAGCAACAGTATCAGGCACCAGCCCGAGGACAGGTCCAGCAGCAGCAACAGAGACAGACACAGCCCGCCATCCAGTGTGCGTACTGCGGGAAGATGGGACATACTAGAGATATCTGCAGGAAGAGATTAGGCTCATGTCTGTCCTGCGGATCGATGACACACCAGCTGAAGGATTATCCTACCTTTCGTCCAGGTCAGGGTAGAGCAGCCGCCCAGAGAGGATCAGACAGGGTACCTACCGTACCAGGAGGCCAACAACAGAGGGGACCACTTCCACCATAACATCAGAAGTTCGGCCAGCATCAGCAGCAGAGAGGTGTACCCCAGGGGCGAGCGTACGCCATGGCAGTCGAGGAGATCGAGCCAGCAGGAGACTTGATCACAGGTTCGGTTCTTCTCGATTGTATTCCTGCATTTATCTTATTTGACTCTGGCACTTCCCATAGTTTTGTGTCTGTATCTTATGCACTTCGACATCATTTAGACACAGAACCATTAGCTAGGACTTGCAAGATCATGACTGGTGGAGGTATTATCCTAGTCCGTGATCACTGCAAGGACCGGAGAGTGTCAGTAGGAGGCCGAGAGTTGAGCGTGAGCTTACTCGTCATGCCACTTCTGGGGTATGATATTGTACTCAGAATAGACTGGTTGAGTAGGCATCATGCTACTATAGACTGTTATAGAGGCAGAGTATTATTTAGACCACCAGGAGAGCCGGAGTATAAGGTTGTCAGAGGAGCAGCGGAACAGAGCAGGGGCATATTTTGCTGAGCCAGGTCGGAAGAGGAGGAGTTGCCACATCCTCTGATAGCGGAGTTCCTGGATGTATTTCCAGAAGAGTTGCCAGGCTTGCCGCCCGACAGAGATGTTGAATTCTCTATAGACTTGGTTCCAGGAGCGGAGCCCATTTCACAACATGTCTATAGAGTTAACAACAGCAAGCTGGCAGAACTGAAGAAGCAAGTTGAGGAGCTGCAGGACAAAGACTTCATCAAATCCAGTTCATCACCATGGGGAGCTCCGGTATTGTTCGTACCGAAGAAGGAAGGCATGGTGCGTATGTGCATTGATTATAGAGCTTTAAATAATATAACTATCAAGAACAAGTATCCGCTGCCGAGGATAGATGATCTTTTTGATCAGTTGAGAGGGGCGAGGGTGTTTTCAAAGATAGATTTGAGGTTAGGCTATCACCAGGTGAAGGTGAAGAGGGAGGACACGCCGAAGACAGCTTTTCAGACTAGATACGGCCAGTTTGAGTTTCTGGTGATGCCATTTGGTTTAACCAATGCACCGGCAGTATTCATGAACCTGATGAACAAGGTGTTCCACCAATACCTTGACAAGTTCGTGGTAGTGTTCATCGACGATATTCTTGTGTATTCCAAGACCCCGGAGGAGCACGAAGAGCACCTGAGGTTGGTCTTAGAGACTCTCAGGAGGGAGAAGCTGTACGGGAAACTCTCTAAGTGTGAATTCTTCCTTGACAAGGTCGAATTTCTTGGGCATGTGGTATCGGGTGACATAATCTCTGTTAACCCACAGAAGATCGAGGCAGTGGAGTCGTGGGCTACCCCCAGTTCGGTAGCTGAGATCAGGAGTTTTCTTGGGCTAGCAGGATACTACAGGAGGTTTGTACAAGACTTCTCCAAGATTGTGGCACGATGACCCGACTGACTAGGAAGGATGTGGATTTTGTCTGGACGGAGGAGTGCCTGGCTGCATTTGATGAGCTGAAGAAGAGGTTGACGACAGCTCCCATTTTGATGTTGCCAGCAGGGACAGGTGGTTTCACCATCTACAGTGATGCTTCAGGAAAGGGTCTGGGATGTATTCTTCAGCAGCACGGGAAGGTAATTGCCTATGCTTCCAGGAAGCTACTCCCTCATGAAAAGAACTACCCCACCCATGATTTGGAATTGGCAGCAGTTATCTTCGCTCTAAAGCTGTGGAAACATTACCTGTACGGAGAGCGTGTGGAGATCTTTACAGACCACAAGAGCTTGAAGTACGTATTCACACAGAAGGAGCTGAACATGAGGCAGAGGAGGTGGTTAGAGTTGATGAAGGACTTTGACATCTCATTACAGTACCACCCAGGGAAAGCCAACGTAGTCGTCGATGCCTTGAGCAGGTATCCGATGGCTATGTACTTGACGACAGATAGACATTTGTTGGCTAATTTGGAGAGCTTAGAGATTGAAGTGTTAGTTCCCGGTACTGAGATTCAGATGTGGGGATTGCAGATACAGTCCGAACTGATGGACAGGATCAGAGCTGCACAGTACGGGGATGAGGCTCTAAGGAGTATCAGGGCACAGGTTCAGATAGGGTTGTCGGACGACTTTACTATCGCAGATGATGGTTCCTTACGGCACGGCATGAGGATGTGTGTGCCGAGCGGGGAGCTGCGCGAGGAAGTTTTGCAGGAGGCACACCGCTCTCAGTACTCGATGCATCCCGGTGCCAACAAGATGTATCGAGACTTGAGACAGCACGTATGGTGGTATGGAATGAAGTGCGAGGTAGCACGCTTCGTATCTCGGTGTCTAGTGTGCCAGCAGGTAAAGGCGGACCGGCAGAGGCCAGGTGGTTTGCTTCAACAGGTGGTTTGCTTCAACCTTTTCCGATTCCAGAATGAAAATGGGAGCACGTGACCATGGATTTTGTTTTAGGGCTTCCACGTTCTCCAGGAGGGAAGGACGCAATTTGGGTCATCGTGGACAGGTTGACCAAATCAGCCCATTTCTTACCTTTCAAGGTGGGCACGTCGACAGAGAGGCTAGCAGAGATGTACGTGCGACAGATTATTAGGCTTCATGGAGTTCCTGTAAGCATCATCTCGGATCGGGATAGCTGTTTCACTTCCTACTTCTGGAGGAGTCTGCAGGCTAGCTTGGGCACTCAGCTCAAGTTTAGTACCGCATATCACCCCCAGACAGAGGGGCAGTCTGAACGGACTATTCAGACCCTCGAGGATATGCTACGCACTTGCGTTCTAGATCTCGGAGGTTCTTGGGAGGATCATCTGCACCTGGTAGAGTTCGCTTACAACAACAGCTACCAGGCCAGCATCGAGATGTCACCATTTGAGGCTCTTTATGGACGGAGGTGTCGTACACCGTTATCTTGGGATGACGTTGGAGAGAGAGCCTTGCTAGGACCAGAAATGGTCGTGGATGCAGCAGAAAAAGTGAAACTCATCAGAGACAGACTGCGAGTGGCGCAGGACAGACATCGGCATTGGGCCGACAGCCACCGTAGACCCCTTGAGTTTCAGGTATAGATTGTTATTTTCTAGTTGTGTTGTTTGTTTAGACTGCGTATTGAGACTATTTTGTTTTAGGTTGGCGATCTAGTATTCCTACGGATTTCTCCGACGCGTGGTACGATTCGTTTTGGTCGAGGCGGGAAGCTTAGCCCACGCTACATCGGACCCTTCGGCATTCTTGCGAAGATAGGTGCGGTGGCGTATAGACTAGACTTGCCGCCTGCATTAGAGGGAGTGCATGATGTGTTCCATGTGTCACAGCTGAGACGGTACGTGGCAGACCCTAGTCACGTACTTGATCACTCGGAGATTGAGGTTGGTCCGACGCTCAGCTACCCTGAGCAGCCCGTAGAGATCTTGGACCGCAGAGAGAAGGTGTTGCGGAACCAAACTATTCCTTTGGTTCGTGTTGCATGGAGGCATCACTCTCCAGGGGAGTCGACCTGGAAGAGAGAGGACGAAATGCGCGAGCAATACCCATATCTCTTCTAGACTTGAGGTATTTCTTTTTCTTATTTCATTCTTGTACTAGTTAAGTCTAATTTCGAGGACAAAATTTCTTTTAGGAGGGTAGACTTGTCACTACCACATTTCCAGATAAGGGCATTTGTGTAATTTCACTATTTTGAATAATTATGTATTTAATTAATCTGCTGAGTTTTTTTAACTATTTATATATTGTTAGTGATATTGGTTTTAGGTCAAACCCTAGAACTCATTAGGACAAACCCTAATGACTAAACCCTAATTTGAAGACCAATTCTAGAGAAGCCCTAGAATTCTAATTTTTGGGTGGAACCTCAAACCCTAAATTGACTAAACCCTAGTTAATTAGGTTCTACATGACCTAACATAGGGGGTTAACCTAAAACTATGCTTATGAAGCCCTAACCTAGTTTAATATAAAAGGGAACCCATTCATTCATGAAAAAAAACCTAAAACCTAGCCTCCATCAAGAGAGCCATCTCCCTCACCCCAAATTCAAAATTTAAGCCCTAGGATTCCATCCTCCTCCTCCAAAGCAAGGGAAGCAAGGAACTTGGGTCAAGGAACCTTGGGGAAGAAGAACTTCCATTGGAGGAACCATCTCAATAGGTAAAATCCAAATTTTCTCCCTTTAATTCCTGTTTTTCTGTTGATTATTGCCCTCTAGGAACCCCCTTGCTGTGTAGATCTTGAATTTTAGGGATTCTACATGAAAACCTAGGAGTTCTAGGGTTTTAGTGAATTTTCGGGTGTTTTCCCCATGTTTCTGGAACCCTAAACCTAGGGATTTCGTGTAGGCATGTTACATCTCCTACATTTAGTTTTGATCTTGATTTTTAGGGTTTTAAGTTTGGGTTCATGAGTAACTAAGTGAAATTCGATTTCCATACTAGGTATTTGTTGTTATGCCAAGAAGGATAAATATCTTTCCTAATTCTTAGGGACCTATACATATATTTACATATATGTATATTTATACCTATGGGTTTTGGCTGTGAGTATCAGTAGATGGATTAGGCATTTCCTGTGCAGTCGGGCATTTTGCTTGGGTGTGTGGCTGTGTGTCCCTGTGTGTAGAGTTAGGACCTGTGTTGAACAGTAGGTGATTTTGTATCAAATGTATCAGTAGGACTTTGTGTTTGGCTGTGTATGTGTTGCATCAAAATATGCTTGTGTGTCTTTGTATCAGTGTCTAGGTTTTGGGTTTAGTATCAGTGTCAGGACTTTATGTATCAGAAATACATGTGAGATGAGTGCCTCTGTATTTTGTGAGTAAACTGTATCTGTGTGTATAGCTTATAGGTGTAGGTGTTAGTTGTTCCTGTGTGTTGGGTTAACAGTATAGCTCTGTGTTGAGTGCCTGTGTGTATTAGGGTGCCAGTGAGTGAATATGTGACTGTGTGTAGGTAGGTGTCCATGAATTCTGTGTGAGGGAACCAGTGTCTGTGTGCAGAATTATGTATCAGTAGTTCAGTGAAATTGGTATTAGAATGCAAGGAGTGAGCTCCAGTTCACTTATGTGTCTTCATGTGTGTGTAGGATTTTAATTCACTGTATGTATATGACTGTGAGACTAGAGTGCAGTTTAGTTCCATGTGTGTCTAGCTATTAGTAAGGTGTGTGAGCCTAGCTAGCTGTGTGTGTGTGTGCAGGATTCAGTTCTGTGTAGGAATTCTGGGTATGTACCAATATTCAGTGAATGAGAGATCTGTGTGTACCTGAGTGTTAGATAATACCTGTATGTGTATTAAATTCTGTGGGTGCCATAGAGCCTAGTAACTAGTGTGTGTATTCAATGCCAATGTGAATTAGGACCTGTGTCCATGTGTCAGTAACAATGCTGAATTCAGTGAGTGAATTCCCAGGTTCAGTGAGAATTCTGTGCAGTGTGTAGGTATGTTCAGTGTGTGCCTATGTGGTTTTGGGTTATGGTTGTGTATTGGGTTCCCTTGAGTATGTATCAGTATACATGTTAGAATTTCAGTATGTGTATCAGTCAATTTTAGAGAACCTGTGTGTGTCTGTGTGTGAGAGGGAGCTGTGTGAGAACTCAGTGAGGAATCAGTTGGATTAGTAGTGTCCTAACTTGAGGAGTGGTACTAGGATACCTAACTCAGTCTCAAGATACTGGGTTGAGTATAGGCATCAAGGTACTAACTAAGATAATATTAGATGATAAATTTAACTAGTATATAATAGGAGTATAGTGTGTAGTGAAATAAGAGGAGATAAGTGTGTATCAGGACACTGTGTACCTGTGTGTGCAGGTGTAGTGAGGTGTGTGTAAATGTGAGCACCTATGCCTACATTCTTTGTGAAAGAACAGTAGGTATACATATGTGTTAGTTAGGAAATCAATACCTGTGTGTTTCCCAATGACAGGGAGGATCCTGATCAGAGTGTCTTAGAGTGTAGCAGTAAGTTATGTGTAGTTCAATAGCTAGTTCAGTCTATCTGTGTGTGTGCAGTAGCAGTTAAGGTAGTATATATATAAGTATGTCTATGACAGTTAAGACATAAGTGTTAGTTATTATAGACCAATATATATAGAGTATCATATTACTTATACCTTATTTTCATTAGTCAGTGACCTTATAGACTAATTAACTAGTTTTGGACCTAAACCTAGTATAGACCTAGAAATGGCCTAACACCCTCATTTCAACTTAGCTAATCACTTTTATGTTTCCAAACACCATTTTAACCTTGATATCTTATATATAGGTGATTGTGATCCCACTTTGGATATCGATCCTCACACCTTGCTCAGGACCACAGGCGAGTACATTATCTGACAGTTTTCATTGTTGATTTCTTCTATAAATTGTAGTGTATTACACACTTGATTCCGACACTATGGATACACGGGTTAGCACCCTAGATCCCCATCATGAGGAGTCGTGATTGGAATCCATCGTGCTAGCTGGGGGATGGAGAATTATTAGTAGATTATGTGATCATATCCAAATCCTTTACATGCATCATACCTCACCCCACTTCTCACGTTGGGTGCGGCCTGACCATCTTACATGCATCATAGCTATTATATATGATTAACCTGACCACTATATGTATCATAGCTAACCATATGGTTAGCCTGACCTACAAGAATCATAGTTAATCATATATAGCCAGCCTGATCAAGTCCCAAGCCGATCACATAATAAACTAATATTTCAAACACTTAGCTAGATGTCTATTTTATTCAGATTCACCTGTTCCAGCATTCACTACTTATTGTCTAGCATTCACTATTTATTGTTCATTGCTACATGCTCTATTGCCTATTTCCATTTTTCTCCAGTATTTATATTTTCAGCATTTATTTCCATCTTGTATTTCTTACACTGTTTTTAGATTTTGTCAATTTAATGAAACTGCTGTTAGTGCTTGTGCTTCGCTCCAATCCTGACTGAATAACATTTTTCAGAGGACCTGGAGGATCTTTGCCCCACTCATTACGGCCCAGGATTTGAGGGTGATTTCACTCCAGAAACTCCAGAGGAGTTGCCTAGCCTAGAGGAAAATTTACCTGGCTGTTCTTAGATTATTTTTCTGCATTTATTGTTTTAGACTGAGACTAAGTTGTATTTATTATTTTTTGACTTTGTGAGGTCATTTAGACCCAGGATTTGAGTTGGACTTATTGTGGTTGGTTTTTATTAGAACTCTTTTCTATTCTCATCGTGCCATTATTCTTATATCTTGTGATTGAGTATATCATAGACTGTGGATTATTTATCATTGCCCTCCGTACGGAGTTGAGACTATTGACAGGATATATTATATGTTGAGACCTAGACAGCGTTCTACCGCCGATGCTGCAGCGTAGGCTGGACGTACCCACGACTCATGCCCAAATTCCGGGTGCGGGTCGTGACAATAGCGCTCCAAACATCGAAGCAACGGTAAGGTGTATTAAGTCACATAATTGTTGCACCTTAATTCTAATTGTATCCAAATTAATCCCAGTCTCTCAATCTAAATTAAAATAATCCTAAATTGGTTGAGGGGGTTTACACTATGGAAATATAAAACAAGCATACTGAACTTAATTTTCTTAACCTTATAATAACCAATACTCGTGTCCTAAGGTTCTTGTTAAATATTTCCTAGAAATCAATCTTTGGGTATTATCGATATAATTAACATATCTGCTACCTTGATGTAGACTGCTGCATATCTATAATGCAGACCTGCATGTGCCACCACAAAAAGATATGTCACGTCCCGATCCCAATAAACGGTGAGTTTAGTACATAACCAACATCCCCAAGCTACATGCTTTTTGAATAAACCTATATTCGTAACTACGATTGTTGCTTGTAAGTTCTTGGATAATGTATAGGGTAAAGCTAAACCATCAAAAAGTAAGAACTAAGTATACTCACAATATCAAGTTTTTACATTTACAACTCACAAGACTGAGTTATGTCTTTAAAAAAAAGTATGCAAGCTATTCACTAAAATATGCAACCACATAACTATCTTCCATAAGATTAATACACATATAATTATTCAAGAATACAAAATGAAATTGTTTTACACACGGCATCCCTTACTCTTTAGATTCGTCCACATTATATTAGGAAAGAATCTCGTCTTTGTCCCGGCCTTCATCTAGTGAACAAAAAGTAGGTCATCAAAGATATAAAAGTCCTCGATTCAAGAAAGGAAAAATAAATGAAATATTGTGATACTGAAGATCAAGTGCAATGGAAATCAAACCCAAATAAACTCTAAGTGCAAAAGTTAAATATAACTATGAACTAACTTCTAAAGTAATCTTAATCTGGTAAAATAATTGTATCCAAAATTGTATGTAAAGTCCTCAAATTACTAACACAGTTACAAGACAATTTTCCAATGTGATGATGAAAAGTTTAGAGAACATTCTTGGATCTCACAATCGCATTATCACGAGCACTATCTAGGCAATAATTCCATTACTAGGGATCATGTGGTGGCAGGTAGGCACAATTCGTAGTAGTCCAGCCACTCCTCTTCGGGAGTAATAAATCATAACATTACTTGATACCAAATTCAACTTGTTATCGAATTAGGACAAATATTTCCAAATAACCCGAGATACAGGTAGGTAGGTGATCTAAGTTTTCATTCAATCTCAATGCATGGCCTTGCGAAGGAGCTACAGGTACTGATTAGTTTTGTTTAATTATATTGCCCAGATTTTGTATGATGTGATCCAAACTGTTATCCTCCGTAGAGTGCTTTATTCTACTGTCAGAATCAATCATAAATTTATTCTAATAGTTAAAACTTTGCTTTTTCACTCAAGTATACATCTTAATTTGTATTTTTGGAATACAGGTATCACTTGCAAGAATGTTTGAAAATATTAGAATAACACAAAATAAATTCTATATACATGTTAATCTCATGTAATACGAGAATACAGTTAACAGTGTACTCAAGAATCGAACAAACAATATTTGATAATCAGATCGCTTACGCATTTACAAGTCTATGTCCGTACAAATCCGAACTTAGACAATTAAACTATAGGTATTCCTAGAATTATCGTTGCTCGGTCTCCAGTCGATATACAGTTATCTAGGTTTAGGGTTTGGTACAATACCACGACGTTAAAGCTTGGAAATTATCCTATCTTCCCAAATCCTTTCTTTCGGATAAAGTCGCCTTTATATTTCGAGCTCCAAATACTGTAATATATCCGACATAGAGAACCTCTACATAGAATTGATATGTGTCAAAGCCCCTTCGGTGGAACAACTCTACATCGAGACACGAATTTAATAAGATAGATAGTAAATACATAAAAGAACAAAACCAAATTTCATAAAACTTCCAACATATATACCCTACTTTATACAGAGCATAACTCATATTATATGAATCCAAATACCATCAATTTTACTGTTGGCAATTTTAATGAATCTTCTTCGATTTTTGTTTAGACATAATCGAATTTAGACAATGTATAATAGGTCAAAACTGGTCTACAAAATAAAGTGTAAAATATCCTAAATTTTATTTTTAAAATTGTATGTCGATGGTGCACGGCCAATAACTCCTATTAAATACACCTGAATGTAATCGTATCATACATGGTTAGAAAGCTTATCGAATCCTCTTCGATTTATTTTTAGACATATCCTAATTTTGAAGAAGTTTAATAGGTCAAAACTGGGATACAAAAAAATGTGCACATAGGTTCCATATTTTAATTCAAGGATTCTACATGTCACGCCCAAGTACCGGATACGGAGACGGACATGGCCAACTACCTCATACAAGGAACTATACGTCGTACGACGATCCCGACTATAAATAGACAAGGGGGTGCATGCTACAATCAAGTCACTTAGGGTCATAAAGAGCATCTATTGTCTTAATCAGTCAAACAAGAATAGTAAACATAGAATATATATGACAAGGAAGTAAGGCATCCCAAACGCCCTGCCACAACATTCTGGAAACCAGATGTGCAAAATAAAAAGATGGCAGAGTAGCAAAAGTATATTACTATGATCATCTATAGTCTTATTAATAACAATAATGTAGAGGAAACTAAATGTCCAGATATATGACTAACAAGTATCGGTGGCTAAATACCCAAAAGAGTAAAATATATGATAAAGAGCAAAGAAGAAGAAACCCACTCGTCCCCTTCAGCGACTATCCACCTGGTGCGTGCCATTAGGAAGCGAAAAGTAAGTTGGATCCCCTGGAACTGGCTCGAAACCTGTCCATGCAAAAATAGCGGGGTTAGACCCCAAATAGCAAGTACCACAAAGGAAGCACGAAAATTGAGAAACATAACCCAAAGCAATAGATAGTGTATAAATATAGGTTTTGTATCGTAGTTTCGGTCCATAGCTTACCTTAACATAATAGCCTAACCCTAAAACCAAACAAGAACAAGGGTTGTATCATCACACTATGATAATCCATGTCCCTAGCTACTATCAGAATAATACAATCATAACCAAGTCCAGTTATATAACGGCCAATCATTTGTACGACTTACTATTGTAGAGTATGAGTTATTTCAGATTTGATGCATAAAAGAAATTCTCAGATTATGAGCTGTTTAGCTGGGATAACCGAGCCATAGTATCACATAGCATATTTTATATTATGCATTGATCCCATATAAGGCCACCATGATAAGATCACATAGATCGCATTGTACAATATAAGTATCCGGATATCGCCATCCACTAGTGCGGACGTGACCAATTTCCTTCGGGGTCCGCCTTGCATGTTATGTTAGTTGTCTAAGGTGGCTAATGTGCACGATCTCAGGATTTTATCCCTCCCAATGCTCTACCAATTTTAGTTTCCTAAATTAGCCCTATGGTTTTGTTAGGAATCTCATGGCGTGGTCAAATAATCAATCCTCATATTTGTCGTACCGTTGTACGGTCCAAGCTAGATACAAATCCACTTTGTTATGTGATGGATCAAACTGGATTCACCCGTATGTGATAAAATAATCAATCATGTTCAAGCCACGCTTTAGTAGTTGACCCACATACCATGCCCGTGGTAGGGAATTAATACAATAATTTCACATGTCGTGTAGTATAGGGGCATTCTCGATGCACAACCCAAAACATGTAATCTTATAGTACATAGCAAGTTATGTCACACCTCAGTGCATATTATAATATGGTCACACCTTAGTGCACCTTATAACACATGTACACATAGCACATAGTAGTCATATCAGCACAGATATAAGAAATTTGGTCCGATTATGAAACTTACATATGGTCTTATAAGCCTTATCTCATTGGGACACATAGCTCATGTTATGTACATAGCAGGTTAATTACAGATGACATAGTCAATTCTAGCACATGGTCATGTATAGCACAAGGTTAGGTTACTAGGTTAATTCTTCCTTATGATCAATAATAAGTAATTGTCAAGATCAACCACATAAAACAAAGAAATATTTCAAATAAAATAGCTAAGCAACAAGCACAACTTTGCTCATGAGACAGGTGCCACATGGACTGTCGGCCGAATGCTATATTATGCCGCATAAGATCCCATGCCGCATACGATCCCATGCCACATATGATCCTATGCCGCATATGATCCCATGTTGTATGCTTCTCAAAGTCGCATATTCCGAAAAAAAGTCCACTCTTTGGGACTGTTTGTGGTGTTTAAACGAAAGAATGAAATGTATATAAGACGAGGTTTACACGAAACCTGCTTTCTTTGGTTTACAAACAAACTTGTACAATTTAATCCTATACGAGGATGTCAAAGTACAATTTATAAATCTGGGTAAATGTTACTATAGGTGTCTGAACTGCAGTCAATCACTTTAGCCCTTGGACTACACGATGGTGAAGAAGTGCCGTGGAAGATGGAAAGCAGCTTCGGAGGTTGCGAAAGAGTATGGATGCACGATGCCAATGTCGTCGATCGCTACTCTTTGTCTGAGCTCTGGATTCTTCTCTCTCAAAGACTCTCCGACCTCTCTTCAATCTCCAATGTTTCGACCCGTGGTTCGATCTCTTTGGAGGTTTTTTGACCAATTTCTTCGACCTTGTCCTCTGTTGATAGAGGTCTCTATTTATAGACTTTTAGTGACAGTGACCACTCAGTTGGTATAGAAACCGAGTAGTGGAAAGTACAACACCCTTTTACACAATGGTTAAAGTAACCAATGCCTGCGTATAGATGATCTTTTGAATGAGCGTGTGACGCGGGTCAAACTAAGGGACAGAACGCGTATAATCGCTGCGAAGATCACGACATAGAAGCCACGTAGGTAGGTATCCCTCGTGTAGAAGAGGTTGGCGTAGAAGCCAATGTTGTCACCATGGCGTAGAAGCCAAGTAGGCATAGAAGCCGAGTAGGTGTAGAAGCCTGATGGCATAGAAGCCGAATAAGCACAGAAGGCCGAATGAGCATAGAAGCCGAGCGAGCATAGAAGCCGAGCGAGCATAGAAGCTAAGGAGGCGTAGAAGCAGAATGGGCGTAAAAACCGCTGCGTAACGTACCAGAGTGATAATGTGGATGTCTTAGCCGAAATTACGGCTCTTGGAGATATAATTTAATCTCTCACATTAAATACAGAGATCCGCCATCATCTTGTGCATTAATTGCAGAGGCGTATTCTGAAGGCCTGCCACCGTTCTGAGCATTAGGTGCAGAGACGTGCCTCGAGCCCTGTATGAAGAGCAGCTTTTGACGTGGCAGTCTGTTTGTCTTCCGCAAAGCGTAAACAGTTCACGTCTGCCTGTATAAAACAAGCAGCGTATCCCCTTGTATGCGTAAAAGTAGTTTACGCTGAGGGGATGTCAGTAAACGATGGTTCGGTGATATTTAATAATTTTCTCTGCATTAAATACAGAGATCCGCCATCATACTGTGCATTAAATACAGGGGCGCGTCCCGAGTGGTCTGCCATTATTCCAGCCGTCGTCTGGATAGCCGTGCAGCACCGTTTGTCAGGAGTCAGACGTCAGGTTTACTACGTGATTTTACAAGTTTATTTCAGTAAAGACGAAGCGTTCCTCGTACGCTTTAATGCTGCATTGAAAGCGGATGAGTTTTACGCCATGGAGGCGATGAAGCACCCCGTCTACGCTGAAGCAGCCTGGACATACTGTATTTACGTGGATGGTCCCTTCATATTTTATGCTGTGCTCAGCAAAAAAAGCTCCGTTGCACTTTTGATGGCCCTGAGGTCCCCTGCTTATGCTGCCCTGCATCACCATGTTGCGTAGAGCTATCCAGCATATTTTTTATGCTTCTACAAGACCCCCTTCAAAGCTTTCAAATTCCTCGAAATTTGAAATGCTTTGAATGAAGCATGAACCGTTCCTCGTAACTCGAAACGTTTCTGAATGGAGCCTGAAATGGTCGATGCTGACTTTATGGCAGATTTATTGGGAACCGGTGTGACCTCTCTCGACTATAAAAGGCTGAGGAGTTAACCTATTCTTTCTGCATTCCTTTGGCCACACAAGGATGATCGTTGGAGTTCGTCGGGTCGATCTGAGGAAGAAGAAGACCATATTCTTCTAGCATATAAGGAGCCAAAAAAGACGGCGTCTTCGAGCAAGTGTCATCTGCAACGATAGATCATGGAAGGATATCATAGCCTCCCTTGCTCAGGATAATCAGCAACTTTATATGGCGATTCTTTCGGAGAGAGGAAGGGTCGTATTAGACCACACAGCTTGCAAGCTGTATATTTTCTCCTGAGACTTTTGCGGACGAGAGAAGACAAACCGTAACTGTCGTCCTCGATCGAGTTGGGTTAAAGAAGCCTCAACTGGATCTGACATGGTGGGTGGAGGATGGGCTCTGAAGAAGTTCAGGTAGGCCCAGTGCTGTATCCTTCTGCCAGCAATCATCTTCTTGTTCATGACTGTGGAAGTCGATGAACTGTCATGGAAGAAGAGGAAGACCTTCACCGATGTGAGAACCTGTCAGAACAGATCCTGGGGTGGCCTTCCGATGATGATGAGGAAATCCTTTGTATACGGGATTTCCCTCATATGTATTCACAAAAATAAAGAAAACCTTTGTGGACTGGATTTCCCTCATATGTAATCGTGATTTTCTATTTTTAATAAAGTCGTCTTCTTTTGTGCATATGATTATCTTGTCATATGTTGCTGTGAAGTCTGAATATGTGTAGCTTCGACACGTCTGATTTTTTACACTGACTCTGTTTAGAAAGAGTGCTAGGTCCTGTCCTATCTTTTACCCATAACTAGAGATACGTAGAAAGCCGCTTTAGCATTCGAGTGTTCGAACTATTCTGCTGTTAGGACTGAGGGACCGCATAGAATTCTGAACTGCTACTTCTGATAAACAGAATTCTTGCTCAGACATCATCTTCAAGAATGATTTCTCAAAAATCCCTTGGAACAGGGTCGAGAAATGGCTGTCTAACTGAGTTTCCATCTTGAACTATAGATAAAATATTCAGACTGGAGTCTGGATGAACTTCCAATCGACCCATAAAGAAGAGTAATTTTTGATGTTAAACTCTGTATGCTTCGGGTACTTGGGATATCTTCTGGTCAAGAAAGAGTATCTTCTGTGTGAACTCTCACAATTGACCGCTTTGAGAACCGTTCGGATGTACGCGTAATCAGGCCGGCATATCTTTCAGATGTGCGAGAAGTCGGGGAGCATGAAATCATAAGTTGGCAGCCTCTGAGCATAAACTAAACACCATCGAGCGTGAATTCATAGACTTGTAGTTCCTGAGCGTGAAGTCGTAGGTTTGTAGCCTCTCGAGCATAAAAGCTACTGAGCACAAAGGCATCTGGGCGTAAAACCCGACTTGTTGTCATCGAACGTAAAGCCGTAGATTCGTAGCTGTCGAGCGTAGAAAGCTCCTTAGCGTAGAACTGTAGATTTGTAGCTTCTGAAAAGAAAATATTTTCGAGCGTGAAGTCGTGGATCTGTTGCTTCCGAGCATAAACTAAGCACCACCGAGCATGAGATCATAGATTTGGTATCTGCTGAGCGTGAAGTCGTAGGTTTATAGCATCTCGAGCATAAAAGCTACTGAGCATAAAGACATTCGGGCATAAAATAATAGACTTATAGCTTGTGAGCGTAAAACCGTAGATCTGTTGCTGTCGAGCATAGAAAGCTCCTTAGCGTAGGAACCGCTGACCTGATTTGTGCAAAAAACTTTTTAAATTCGCTGACTGTCCGCCTTCTCTGAAGAATAGGCTGATGTAGGTGTAGAAGCAAGAAACATACGCTGGATAGCTCTACGCAACATGGTGATGCAGGACAGCGTAAGCAGGGGACCTCAGGGCCATCAAGAGTGCAACGGAGCTTTTTCCACTGAGCACAGCATAAAATATGAAGGGACCATCTGCGTAAATGCAGTATGTCCAGGCTGCTTCAGCGTAGATGGGGTGCTTCATCGCCTCTATGGCGTAAAATTTATCCGCTTTTAATGCAGCATTAAAGCGTACGAGGAATGCTTCGTCTTCCCCGAAATGAACCTGTTAAATCACGCAGTGAACCTGACGTATGACTCCTGACAAAAGGTGCTGCACGGCTACCCAGACGACGGCTGGAACAATAGCAGACCACTCGGGATGCGCCCATGCATTTAATGCACAATATGATGGCGGATCTCTAAATTTAATGCAGAGGATTTGATTAAATATTACCGAACCGTCGTTTACTGACATCCCCTCAGCGTAAACTGCTTTTATGCCTACAAGGGGATACGCTGCCTTGTTTTACACAGGCAGACGTGAACTATTTATGCTCCACGGAAGACAAACAGACTGCCACATCAAAAGCTGCTCTTCGTATAGGGCTCGAGGCACGTCTCTGCACCTAATGCTCAGAACGGTGGTAGGCCTTCAGAACACGCCTCTGCAATTAATGCACAAGATGATGTCGGATCTCTGTATTTAATACGAGAGATTTGATTATATCTCCAAGAGCCATAATTTCGGCTAAGACATCCACATCATCACTCTGGCACGTTACGTAGCGGCTTCTATGCCAATTCAGCTTCTGTGCCCGTACGACTTCTACGCCTCCTCAGCTTCTATGATCGCTTGGCTTCTATGCTCATTCGGCCTTCTGTGCTTATTCGGCTTCTATGCCATCAGGCTTCTACGCCTACTTGGCTTCTATGCCTACTTGGCTTCCACGCCATGGTGACAGACATTGGCTTCTACGCCAACCTCTTCTACACGAGGGATACCTACCTACGTGGCTTCTACGCCGTGATCTTCGCAGCGATTATACGCATTTTGTCCCTTAGTTGGACCCGCATCACACGCTCATTCAAAAGAGCATCTATACGCAGGCATTGATTATTTTAACCGTTGTGTAAAAGGGTGTTGTACTTTCCACTACTCGGTTTATACACCGACTGAGTGGTCACTGTCACTAAAACTCTATAAATAGAGACCTCTATCAACAGAGGACAAGGTCAAAGAAATTTGTCAAAAAACCTCCAAAGAGATTGAACCACGGGTTAAAACATTGGAGATTGAAGAGAGGTCAGAGAGTCTTTGAGAGAGAATAATCCAGAGCTCAAGCAAAGAGTAGCGATCGACGACATTGGCATCGTCCATCCATCCTCTTTCGCAACCTTCGAAGCTGCTTTCCGTCTTCCATGGCACTTCTTCACCATCGTGTAGTCCAAGGGCTGAAGTGATCGACTGCAGATCAGACACCTATAGCAACATTTACCCAGATTTATAAATTATACTTCGACATCCTCGTATAGGATTAAATTGTACAAGTTTGTTTGTAAAAAAAAAGAAAGCTGGTTTCGTGTAAACCTCGTCTTATATACATTTCGTTCTTTTGTTTAAACACCATAAATAAGATGGCGACTCTGCTGGGGACATCTTTCTCTTCTGATGAGGAAGCGATTGCTCAACACGATACGGTATCCGTAGGATCCGTGAAGAAGACACTGGTCGTCCAGTTCGACCAGTCTGCCTACGAAGACATACTTCAGATGGGGGGTAGCTCTCACTCTCTTTCTGTACAAGACAGCAGGAAGCTGCGCAAGGTCTGGATGCCCAAGATATCCTCTACCATTCCTGTGGACTCTCCGATCTCTCCGATCTCTCCGACCAACGAGGTTGTAGCATTGCTCCCTCTGCGCCCTGCGGGTGAAACTCAGTCGCCTGTCTCTGATAGGGCTGACAAAACTTCGGGCAAAGCCTCAGCGCTAACCCAGAAGTATCCTTCGTGCTCTGCACGAGAAATTTAGTCTCCCGCTACGCACGGTGCAGACAAAACTTCTGGCAAAGCCTTAGCGCTAACCCCGAAGTATCCTCCGCGCTCTGCGCGAGAAATTCAGTCTCCCGTCCTTGGTGGAAAAGACAAAACTTTTGGCAATGCCACAGCGCTAACCCAAAAGTATCTACTGTGCTCTACACGTAGAAACCAGTCTCCCGCCCTTGGTGAAATAGACAAAAATTTTGATAACACCGCAGCGCCAAATTAGGAATCCCAAACTCGCTCATTCCGCAGAAAAGCAGATGATCCCTGCAATCTACGAAAAGGAAAGCGAGTAGCGGACTGTCCAACTTCTCGGCCTCTACGCCAGCAAAGGAAGAATCTTCCCGCCCTCCGGATTACGCGAGGAACTGATGGCCGACTGAGGGCCTCCTTTACTCTACGCCAACCGGAGCAGATCTTTAAAATACGCCACGAGGAATCCCTCGGCATACAGAAGGCTCGATTGACGGAAAGACACGCTCCTCGGAGATTATCCGCAGACCAGATGGCCAACCTGTTGTACACGGGTGGCACAGGGAAAACTATGGTCCCCAACCTCCGCATGCCCGCTATGGCGAACCGAAGGAACAAGCAGTCTTCTTCGTCTTCTTCTGAAAATCCTCCCGACCTGCATATGTATCTGATCCAGAAACGCAAGGAGAGGGGATCTTCCAGCATGCCTATTGCGCCTCATAGCGAGCACTATTGTAATAGACATAGGTTTGTAGTTTATTGTTGCTGTTCTAAGGCAAGACGGTCGATTTTCAACCGGTTAAGCTACTGTCCGTCTTCCCAAGAAGAAGAGCCCGCACATGCATCGGTGAACATGGATTCACGCTTACCTAGAGGACGACTGAGCTCAATACGTCATCCCTCTAGAACTCCAAGCCGAAGGAGATTCAACCAGCTCCTTAGAAACACTGAAGCTGGGGTGTTCCAAAACACTCGCTCGAAGTCACGACAACCGGCTTCGTACTCTTCTGATTCTGACGCTGGGGGTCATCAGTCTCTCGAATCAGATGCTGAAAGTATAGAGTCTCTCAAGATGCTGACGACCCCCAGCGTCCGAATCAGAAGAGTACGAAGCCGCTTATCGTGACTTCGAGCGAGTATTTTGGAACACCCCAAGCTTCAGTGTTTCTAAGGAGCTGGTTGAATCTCCTTCGGCTTGGAGTTCTAGAGGGATGACGTCTTGAGCTCCGTCGTCCTCTAGGTAAGCGTGAAGCCATGTTCACCGATGCATGTGCGGGCTCTTCTTCTTGGGAAGACGGAGAGTAGCTTAACTGGACAAAAATTGACCATCTTGCCTCAGAACAGCAACAATCAACTACAATCCTATGTCTATTACAATAGTGCTCGCTAGGAGGCGCAAAAGGCATGCTGGATGATCCCCTCTCCTTGCGTTTCTGGATCAGATACGTATGCAGGTCAGGAGGATTTTTAGAAGAAGACGAAGAAGACTGCTTGTTCCTTCGGTTCGTCGTAGTGGGCATGCGGATGTTGGGGACCATAGTTTTCCCTGTGCCACCCGTGTACAATAAGTTGGCCATCTGGTCGACGGATAATCTTCGAGGAGCGTGTCTTTCCGTCAATCGAGCCTTCTGTATGCCGAGGGATTACTTATGGCGTATTTTGAAGCTTTGCTCTGGTTGGCGTAGAGCCGAGGAGGACCTCAGTCGGCCATCAGTTCCTCGCATAATCCGGAGGGTGGGCAGTTTCTTCCCTTGCTGGCGTAGAGGCCGAGAAGTTGGACAGTCCGCTACTCGCTTTCCTTTGCATAGATTGCAGTGATCATCTGCTTTTCTGCGGAAGGGGCGAGTTTGGGATTCCTGATTTGGCGCTGCGGCATTATCAGAAATTTTGTCTATTCCGCCAAGGGCGGGAGACTGGTTTCTACGCGTAGAGCGCAGTAGATACTTCTGGGTTAGCGCTGAGGCATTGCCAGAAGTTTTGTCTGTTCTGCCAAGGACGGAAGACTAAATTTCTCGCGCAGAGTGTGAAGGATACTTCTGGGTTAGCGCTGAGGCTTTGCCAGAAGTTTTGTCTGTACCGCGCGTGGCGGGAGACTAAATTTCTCGCGCAGAGCGCGGAGGATACTTCTGGGTTAGCGCTGAGGCTTTGCCCGAAGTTTTGTCGGCCCTATCAGAGACAGGCGACTGAGTTTCACCTGCAGGGCACGGAGGGAGCAATGCTACAACCTCGTTGGTCGGAGAGATCAGAGAGTCCACAGGAATGGTAGAGGATGTCTTGGGTATCCAGACCTTGCGCAGCTTCCTGTTGTCTTGTACAGAGAGAGAGTAAGAGCTACCCCCCGTCCGAAGCATGTCTTCGTAGGCAGACTAGTCGAACTGGACGACCAGTGTCTTCTTCACGGATCCCACGGATACCGCATCGTGTTGAGCAATTGCTTCCTCATCAGAAGAGAAAGATGTCTCCAGCAGAGTCGCCATCTTGTTTATGGTATTTAAATTAAAGAATAAAATGTATATAAGATGAGGTTTACACGAAACCCGCTTTCTTTGGTTTACAAACAAACTTGTACAATTTAATCCTATACGAGGATATCGAAGTACAATTTATAAATCTGGGTAAATGTTGCTATAGGTGTCTGATCTGCAGTCGATCACTTTAGCACTTGGACTACACGATGGTGAAGAAGTGCCGTGGAAGACGAAAAATAGCTTCGGAGGTTGCGAAAGAGGATGGATGCACGATGCCAATGTCGTCGATCGCTACTCTTTGCCTGAGCTCTGGATTCTTCTCTCTCAAAGACTCTAGGACCTCTCTTCAATCTCCAATGTTTCGACCCGTGGTTCGATCTCTTTGGAGGTTTTTTGACCAATTTCTTCGACCTTGTCCCCTGTTGATAGAGGTCTCTATTTATAGAGTTTTAGTGACAGTGATCACTCAGTCGGTGTAGAAACCGAATAGTGGAAAGTACAGCACCCTTTTACACAACGATTAAAGTAACCAATGCCTGCGTATAGATGATCTTTTGAATGAGCGTGTGACGCGAGTCCAACTAAGGGACAGAACGCGTATAATCGCTGCGAAGATCACGACGTAGAAGCCACGTAGGTAGGTATCCCTCGTGTAGAAGAGGTTGGCGTAAAAGCCAACCTCTGTCACCATGGCGTAGAAGCCAAGTAGGCATAGAAGCCGAGTAGGCATAAAAGCCTGATGGCATAGAAGCCGAATAAGCACAGAAGGCCGAAGGAGCATAGAAGCCGAGCGAGCATAGAAGCTGAGGAGGCGTAGAAGCCGAGCGGGCACAGAAGCTGAATGGGCGTAGAAGCCCGCTGCGTAACGTGCCAGAGTGATGATGTGGATGTCCTAGCCGGAATTACGGCTCTTGGAGATATAATCAAATCTCTCGCATTAAATGCAGAGATCCGCCATCATCTTGTGCATTAATTGAAGAGGCGTGTCTGCCACCGTTCTGAGCATTAGATGCAGAGACGTACCTCGAGCCCTGTACGAAGAGCAGCTTTTGACATTGCAGTCTGTTTGTCTTCTGTGAAGCGTAAACAGTTCACGTCTGCCTGTGTAAAATAAGGCAGCGTATCCCCTTGTATGCGTAAAAGCAGTTTACGCTGAGGGGATGTCAGTAAACGACGGTTTGGTGATATTTAATCAAATCCTCTGCATTAAATGCAGAGATCCGCCATCATACTGTGCATTAAATGCAGGGGCGCGTCCCGAGTGGTCTGCCATTGTTCCAGCCATCGTCTGGGTAGCCGTGCAGCACCTTTTGTCAGGAGTCAGACGTCAGGTTCACTGCATGATTTTACAGCTTTATTTCAGGGAAGACGAAGCGTTCCTCGTACGCTTTAATACTGTATTGAAAGCGGATGAGTTTTACGCCATGGAAGCGATGAAGCACCCCATCTACGCTGAAGCAGCCTAGATATATTGTATTTACGTGGATGGTCCCTTCATATTTTTTGCTGTGCTCAGCGGAAAAAGCTCTGTTGCACTCTTGATGGCCCTGAGGTCCCCTGCTTACGCTGCCCTGCATCACAATATTATGTAGAGCTATCCAGCGTATTTTTTATGCTTCTACAGGGACAAGTGCCAATATAATATGTCAGAGAAGTGACTGAAGTGATGGATGTGACAAGATATAAAGTGTTAGAAAGAAAAGATAAAATTATAGAAAGATGTGCAAGAACAAAATAGGGTTATGCGTCCACAAGAGAAGAGGTCCATAATCGCTATCACATAAGTTTGCTTACTGCATGCTATGCTTGCCTCATTGATGTCTCTTGGACTTAGCTAATTTCTTATTCGTTCAGCGAGAAAAACACAAGGAGTCCTTTTACTTAGCTCTAGAACACTTTGTGTAATAAACAGTCATGCTTCCAACAAAATGGCCGCATGCTAGTTGGCTGTGGGGCAAAGAGTCTAGGCCGCATAAGGATCACATCGCATAGAAGTCTCGACCGTATGTGATGCTGGCTGCATGAGAACTTCGTCTTCTCCAGACAGCAAGTTCAGCCATGGCAAAAAAACTCCAAAAATCTAAAAATTGTTTTCTTCATAAAAACTTTATTTTAACTCCGAATCAAGTGAACCAAAAGCCAAATGCTTAAAATGAAGTGCTCCTTCAATAAGAAAATTATTTTAAAAAATACCATGTTTTAGTAGATCAAAACTATGAACAATACATAGAACCCATAAAAACCCTAAAATTCAAGTAAAAATCTACTCATATTTAGCCATCAAAACCAAAAATTTCAACTATTAAAATTGTTTAGAATCATAATACACACATACTAGACTAATAAAATACAAGGAAATAACAAGAATCAAAAAATTAAGAGGTTTTTCTATCTAATGCAAGGTATACTTGCCTAAAATGAAGGAATGAGGAAAAATAAGAGAATGAGGGAAGAGAGAGAAAGAAGTTAGCTTATATATGCTATGGTTGAGGTTTAGACCATGGGTTCACTCATGACCAAACGAACAAAAAAATTAAACCATGGGTCTAGTCTCCATAACATGCAATCTAATGACCATACAAGCAAGAAATAATATAAGTAGGAAACTAATATGTCCTAAATACGTATCTCGAAAACCGGGAGTGTTATCTCTACCCACCTAAAAAAAAATTTATCCTCAGAATTCGAATCCACGTATTATTAGAGAAGACAAGCACGATACTAATCTACAAGCTAATCTATACATGCAAGAAATCACACATAATGAAGCAAAGCAATATCATAATACATAGGTGATTGATGATCATATAATCTGAGATATGAAGGCGTAAGAAAGAATATACCTTCAGAATAAAATATGTGCGTGTACCGATATCGAATATAGTCCTCGTACTGCCACGTCGATTCCCCCAGAGAGTGATGGCCCCAGGTTGCCATGCCCCAATCTCCCGTAGGCTTGGCCATCTCTGCTAGGCGCGAATCATCACGCCAGGGCTCCAATAGGATGATTATTTCTATCAGGACATGATGGAGTACGAGAAAAGCTGTGCCCATGCAAATCCATGATCCGAACAGGCGATAAAATAGATTAGCCACAGAGTCGCACAGATAGTCCAAATACAGCAAAATAAGAACCAAGCTGGCAATTGGTAATAAGTTCACAGATTCATCATAGCAGAAGCATTAAATAAAAATAAGTATGAAACAATCATAATCTTTTTATTTATAATCAAAAAATATTACAAGCGGCGCTAGGCCAAGATTATAAGTCGCTCAAGCTCTCTCTCTCTCTAAACAATAAAGGCGTGCCAAGCGGCTTATAACTTTGGAATAATACATAGGCGATGTTCCAACATTATGTCTTATATATGTGCTTCAGCTCTGGACGCAACACTCCAAGGCTCCAGAGCAAATTCTATGCCTTAGCACGTACGAGAGGATACTCTGTACGAAATAAGGTTCTCCCGTACCCTGCAATAAATCTGGTGGATTATCAGTACATGAATGCACCGGTAGGAAGGTTGTTCGCCCGCTTGACAAATCCAAACACATTATATTAGTAACATGTACAAACTATTAAGTTATTTTTCTAGTCCTACCTTAGGATCAGTTTTATGGCATAAAATATAAAGCCTAACTCATGTAGTAGTGCGCTGCACGATAAAAGTGTAACACGATAAAACTTACCAACTTACCATTCTTCCTTCCCTGTCCAACCATTGTTTGTGGTGTTTAAACGAAAGAACGAAATGTATATAAGATGAGGTTTACACGAAACCCGCTTTCTTTGGTTTACAAACAAACTTGTACAATTTGATCTTATACGAGGATGTAGGAGTATAATTTATTTAATCTGGGTAAATATTGCTATAGGTGTCTGATCTGCAGTCGTTAACTTTAGCCCTTGGACTACACGATGGTGAAGAAGTGCCATAGAAGACGGAAAGCAGCTTCGAAGGTTGCGAAAGAGGATGGATGCACGATGCCAATGTCGTCGATCGCTACTCTTTGCCTTAGCTCTGGATGCTTCTCTCTCTCTCTCAAAGACTCTCCGACCTCTCTTTAATCTCCAATGTTTTGACCCGTGGTTCGATCTCTTTGGAGGTTTCTTGACCAATTTCCTTGACCTTGTCCTCTGTTGATAGAGGTCTCTATTTATAGAGTTTTAGTGACAGTGACCACTCAGTCGGTGTAGAAATCGAGTAGTGGAAAGTACATCACCCTTTTATACAACGGTTAAATTAACCAATGCCTGCGTATAGATGATCTTTTGAATGAGCGTGTAACACGGGTCCAACTAAGAGACAAAATGCGTATAATTGCTGCAAAGATCATGGCATAGAAGCAACGTAGGTAGGTATCCCTCGTGTAGAAGAGGTTGGCGTAGAAGCCAATGCCTGTCTCCATGGCGTAGAAGCCAAGTAGGCATAGAAGCCGAGTAGGCGTAGAAGCCTGATGGCATAGAAGCCGAATAAGCACAGAAGGCCGAATGAGCATAGAAGCCGAGCGAGCATAGAAGCTGAGGAGGCGTAGAAGTCGAGCAGGCACAGAAGCTGAATGGGCGTAGAAGCCGCTGCGTAACGTGCCAGAGTGATGATGTGGATGTTTTAGCCAGAATTACGGCTCTTGGAGATATAATCAAATCTCTCGCATTAAATGTAGAGATCCGCCATTATCTTGTGCATTAATTGCAGAGGCATATTCTGAAGGCCTGCCACAGTTCTGAGCATTAGGTGCAGAGACGTGCCTCGAGCCCTGTACGAAGAGCAGCTTTTGACGTGGCAGTCTGTTTGTCTTCCGCGGGGCGTAAACAGTTCACGTCTGCCTGTGTAAAACAAGACAACATATCCCCTTATATGCATAAAAGCAGTTTATGATGAGGGGATGTCAGTAAACGATGGTTCGGTGATATTTAATCAAATCCTCTGCATTAAATTCAGAGATCCGCCATCATACTGTGCATTAAATACAGGGGCACGTCCCGAGTGGTCTGCCATTGTTCCAACCATCGTCTGGGTAGCCGTACAGCACCTTTTGTCAGGAGTTAGATGTCAGGTTCACTGCGTGATTTGACAGGTTCATTTTGGGAAAGACGAAGCGTTCCTCGTACCCTTTAATGCTACTTTGAAAGTGGATAAGTTTTACGCCATGAAGGTGATGAAGCACCCCATCAATGCTAAAGCAGCCTGGACATATTGCATTTACGTGGATGGTCCCTTCATATTTTACGCTGTGCTCAGCAGAAAAGCTCCGTAGCACTCTTGATGGCCCTGAGGTCCCCTACTTACGTTGCCCTGCATCACCATGTCGCATAGAGCTATCCAGCGTATTTTTCATGCTTCTACAAGACCCCCTTCAAAGCTTTCAAATTCTTCAGAATTTGGAATGCTTTGAGTGAAGCATGAACCGTTTCTCGTAACTCGAAACATTTCTGAATTGAGCATTGAAACGGTCGATGCTGACTTTATGGCAGATTTATTGGGGACCGGCGTAACCTCTCTCGCCTATAAAAGGCTGAGGAGTTTAACCTGTTCTTCCCGTATTTCTTTCGCCATACAAGGATGATCACCGGAGTCCGTCGGGTCGATCTGAGAAAGAAGAAGACCATATTCTTCCAGCATGTAAGGGGCCAAAAAAGATGGCGTCTTCGAGCAAGTGTCATATGCAACGATGGATCATGGAAGGATATCATAGCCTCCCTTGCTCGGGATAATCAGCAACTTTGTATGGCGGTTCTTCCGGAGATAGGAAGGGTCGTATTAGACCACACAGCTTGCAAGCTGTATATTTTCTCCTGAGACTTCCACGAACGAGAGAAGACAAACCGTAACTGTCATCCTCGATTGAGTTGGGTTAAAGAAGCCTCAACTGGATCTGACATGGCGTGTGGAGGATGGGCTCTGAAGAAGTTCAGGTAGGCCCAGTGGTGTATCCTCCCGCCAGCAATCATCTTCTTGTTCATGACTGTGGAAGTCGATGAACTGCCATGGAAGAAGAGGAAGACCTTCACCAATGCGAGAACCTGTCAGAACAGATCCTGGGGGTGGCCTTCCGATGAAGATGAGAAAATCCTTTGTAGACGGGATTTCCCTCATATGTAACCATAAAAAATAAAGAAAAAACCCCTTGTAGACAAGATTTCCCTCACATGTAATCATGATTTTGATTTTAATAAAATCTTGTTCTTCTGTGCATATGATTGTCTTGCCATATGTTGCTGTGAAGTCTGAATATGTGTAGCTTCGACACGTCTGATTTTTACGCTGACACTGTTTAGAAAGAGTGCTAGGTCCTGTCCTATCTTTTACGCATAACTAGAGATGCGTAGAAAGCCGCTTTAGCATTCGAGTGTTCGAACTGATCTGCTGTTAGGAATGAGGAACCGCGTAGAATTCTGAACTGCTGCTTCTGATAAACAAAATTCTTGCTCAGACATCATCTTCAAGAATGATTTCTCGAAAATTCCTTGGAACAGGGTCGACAAATGGCTGTCAAATTGAGTTGCCATCTTGAACTGTAGATGAAATATTCAGACTGGAGTCTGGATGAACTTCCAATCGACCTATGAAGAAGAGTAATTTTTGATGTTGAACTCTGCATGCTTCGGGTACTTGGGATATTTTAAGGTCAAGAACGAGTATCTTCTGTGTGAACTCTTTGCAATTGACAGCTTTGAGGACCGTTCGGATGTACGCGTAATCCGGCCAGCGTATCTTTCAGATGTGCGGGAAGTCGTGGAGCGTAAAATCATAAGTTGGCAGCCTCTGAGTATAAATTAAACACCATCGAGCGTGAAATTATAGACTTGTAGTTCCTGAGCGTGAAGTCGTAGGTTTGTTGCCTCTCGAGCATAAAAGCTACTGAGCACAAAGGCATCTGGACGTAAAACTCGACTTGTAGCCGTCAAACATAAAGCCGTAGATCTGTTGCTGTCGAGCGTAGAAAGCTCCTTAACGTAGAACTGTAGATTTGTAGCTTCTGAAAAGAAAATTTTTTCGAGCATGAAGTCGTGGATCTATTGCTTTCGAGCGTAAACTAAGCGCCACAGAGCGTGAGATCATAGATTTGGTATCTGCTGAGCGTGAAGTCGTAGGTTTGTAGTCTCTCGAGCATAAAAGCTACCGAGCACAAAGGCATCCGGGCGTAAAACCATAGACTTATAGCTTGCGAGCGTAAAACCGTAGATCTGTTGCTGTCGAGCGTAGAAAGCTCCTTAGCGAAGGAATCGTTGACCTGCTTTGCGCGAAAAACTTTTTGAATTTGCTGACTGTCCGCCTTCTCTGAATAATAGGCTGACGTAGGACCCAATCATAACCGAATATTAATTAGGAGATTTAGTTCAGGGTCCGAGGAGTCCATCCGAACTCTATATATATATCCCAAGTTTTCTATAGGAAAGCTTTCCATCCGTCTTCTGCGAAAGAGAGCCTCAAACTGTTCGAGTTCTTCTCCGAGTCTTCTCTGAGTCTTCAAAGTTTCCAGTAATGGCCTCTAAGCAATCCTCCTCCTATAAGGGAAAGAAGGTTGATTCTTCTTCTCGTTCTTCTGTCCAAGCAGGAGTGCCTCCGGTTGGACAAGGCGAACCTCATTCTGAGCGAAGTGTCCCGCCGACGAGTAGTGCACCCGACCTGAAATGTAGAGTTTTTGGGACAAAAAAACGACTTAAAAAATCCTTCGCACACGTTGAACGTGACCGTGCTAGGTCGTCTTCTGTGCTGATAGCCTCTTCGAGGAAGATGATGCACGGAGACGTTTTATCTTTTACGCCCATATTTCTAATGTGTCAGCGTAAAAACTCTAGATTTTTGCAGTTGAGCGTAAAAACTTTGACTGCCGAAAACTTGGTGTATACTGTAAAAATTTGAACTTTTACGCTTGTGGATAAAAATTCTGGCATAATAGCTCGAACCTTGGCAGTCTGGCGTAAAGCACAAACAGTATACTGCCGACTTGAATTTTACGCTTCTGGATAAAAATTTCGTCGTAAACGATCAAGTTTGTATAGTCTCGGCGTAGAGCTCAGACCGTTGCCTCTTGGCATGTGCTACGATATTGTAACGTCTAGTATAAAACTGATGTGTTTTTCTTGCACCCTTGTAGTTAACTTGGGTGAGTCTCCGCTAGCCTAGGTGATGGGTTCTACCGTCGGGCTGCTGCACTCCAACTATCTGGAGGATCTGTCCCATGTGATATTTCCTATCTCCGGGCCCCAATATACCAATGGAAGGGGAATCTTGATATCGGCTCAGGGCGAGCGAACGCTGCTGAACATGATTAATGGAGAGCCCTTGACGTATGTAGACGGGGACCAGTATATAAAGCCGGCCTTTCTCTTCAGGGACATGATTGATAAGCAGTCCCAAACGAAGCCAAAGAAAGAACTCTGGGTTTTTCCTGCCGGGAAGTCGATCTTGAGTCTGCCCAAGATGCAGAGAGATTATCCCATCTCGGCATTCTTCCATGCTACATATCCCAGGAGGATGTCGTGGACGCTGACTCCCGATCTTCACGGTAGGCTGGGGAAGATCTTCTACCAGAAAGGATCTGGCCTATTTGTCAGCCGCCCTTTCGGTCCTGTAACGTCATTCAGGGGACTGTACCCGGGCAGTGTCCCGAGTGAAGACAGGCTGGTGCTCCAGCCGATGCAATTACTGACCTTTTGCAAAGATTTTATGGGGCACGGAGGAGTATACCCCAAGGTGAATCCTCGATGCAATGGGTGGATTACCCTAACACATCTTCGATGGGCTCGCTTAGTTGATTGGGCCCCGGAATATTTTCAGATCGAGTTGGAGAACATCGGTCTGTTGCCAGCTGTGAGTGCCACCAGTGTTGGGTTACCTCCTAACCCTAACCTGTTTTTGGCACTAATGGAGCAATACATTCCGCTCACCGGGACTTTCGCCACTCCACTCGGGAGTTGGGATTGGCCCTCCACGAGATGGCAGAGATCTCGAGACTGCCGATGGAGGATACTACGTATGAAGAGTATGTTCCCACGAACCGGGAGTTGGGGGATTCAGACCCTCGGGTAGTGGAAGTGTATCAGGAGCTGATGTGCCACTACCTTGCTTGCACCACCTTCTATGCTGAGCCTTCAGATTTGGATTACACCAGCAAATGGATGTCCTACCTCTTTTTTCACCGGGCTAGAGCTGCTCAGCCGGAGAAAGTCTTGGAAGGCAAGGATGAGCCTGTGAATCCTCTGAGCGTGCTTACTGTTTAGGAAGTCAAAGATCTTATGGAGGATGCTAGGGCTCCGGATCAGATCCTCGTCGAAGGGATAGGAAGATATCCTGTAGGTACTAAGGCCTACAGCTATCTGAGGCATTGTCGCAGGGCTCTATCCAAGGAAGCTCAACTGGCTGGCTTCCTCTCTATATGGCTACGCCGACTGGTGGTACCCGGCATCGCATTTGTGGATCATATTCACCGCAACACCTTGTGGCCTGCAGTATGTCCGGTGTTTGGGGCGAGACTGGGCTTGCTCCCTGCCATGGTGTGCTGCAAACAAGCTGGCCTGAGGGCGATGACTGAGGCGCTGCTCGCTGATGAAGCTCGGCAAGAAAGCTTCCCCGGATGGAATTACCATACCTGTATTTGATGGGATGGTTAATTCTCCATAACCCCCGGGTGATCTCCCAGTTCCGGCAGTAGCTTGGGGGGAGTTTCTTGCTGAATTACAAGAAATCCTCCTGGAATGTGCTCACAGTTTTACACTGTCAGCGAGTGCTGCATTGCGGTCATAGCTAGAAGCTCCTTTGCACTGTCCCCTCTGTTCATCGCAACCAATCGAGGATTAGGCTTGAGGATTCAGGTAGATTTAAGACCACTCTTTCTCCTGAAGCCTTCAATTGGTTGGTCTGTATTAGACCTTTCCATCTGCTGTACAGAAGTGAAGACCACTGCTTCTTCGAACCCTACATGCCTAGTCGGTTTGCCAGGCAGTTTGGGTATGATCAGTTGCATGTGGGCAATGTCGTCACCAGCTTCAGGTCCAGAGGTGGACTCATTGATGGAGCGAGGGGATGGAGATATTTTATCATGGGCTGAACTGGGGCAATTTTTATTGTGTCGGTCTTCACACCCTCCACGGAGCTGCGCATCCTGCATTCGTATGGCCAGTTCTATTCCAAGCCTGGGGGAAGGGTCAAAGTCCCCTCGATTTCTTCTGACGAGGGTGACGAGTCCGTTACTCCGGATGAGCCTCTCGTATCGGTACCGAGGGGTGAAATACCTCCGCCTGCAGGGGCTTTGGTAATCTCCGAGAAACGAAGGGCTCCTGTTCCTAAGGAGGCTTCCCTTCGTAAGAGGACGAAGAAGATGGTTACTCGTCCTCTCTAGATTCCTGGCATTGAGGCTCCTGGAAGTGAGCCTGCTTCTCCCTATGTTGGGGATGATTCTTTGATTGGGGGTTCCTCGCCTTTTAGAGAGGGACCTTCTACAGTTTTAGCCGGTGACACCGGAGAATCTCAGCTGAAAGCTGCTATCATTGCTACTGCTTCAGGTAGTGGAACGAAGTCGCCTTCGAAGCTGGTTATAAGGCTCCATATACCTTTGTCCGGATCAGCATTGGGAGAGACCCCTGCCGTGCCTGTCAGCGCTTCTAGCGAGATTCCAGTTGATGAGCCTCAAGTGGATCTCAGCGAAGACCTGGAAGAGCATTTGGCCATGGGTAACTGTCGTCTTTTCGTGCCTCTTCTTTAGGAAAATTAACATCATGTTGACATTAACTTCCTCTTGTCTTCTTCTCAGGGGACGACCTCTTCGGGGAGGGCAATGTATATGTGCCCTTCTGCTCTATGTCAGGTCCTGGCGTTGATACGGAGGTGCCTGATTTTGAAGAGGGAGCATCTTCGGGTGCCGGCTCGCCTGCCGACGAGGTTTCGATACCTCAAGAGGACGACCCTGTCGTTGCGACAATGCCTCCTTCGAGTATGCTGATTACTTCATCTGGTGTTAGCGCTTCCTCTTTTGTTGCACCACCTGTTGAGACGAGGACTGTAGCCACGTCGATTATGGTCATCTCTGGAGCGAGGTTCGATAACATTACAGCCACTCCTACAGTGCATTCGGGACTAGCTGCGTTGACCGAGCAATATACCAGTATCTTCTACAACACTTTGAAAATGCTGATATCAATGGTGTTGAAGAAGAATCTGAACTTTGAGCGTCAGAAGAAGTCCTCTCGGTTTTTGATAGAGGCGATCAGGGACCTTGGCGATACTGGGTTAGCTGACGCCCTGGCGGAGGTAGTTAATGGTTTGGCGCAACCTATTAACGAATACTCGCAACTATCCCAAGACAGTGTTAACGATCTGGTCCAGGATGAATACGACTCATTGACTGCAAGGCTGGGAGAATTGGAAGCTCTGAGCCGGTCTCTCGAGATGCGGCAGAAGGAGATGAGTGACGAGCATACCCTCTTAGAGTGTGTTGTTCCCCAGTTGGCCAAGAGTAAAGCTGAACATGAGAAAAATGAAGTGAGGGTCCGCAAGTTAAAGGCTGAGCTCGCTTTAGCGAAGGAGGGGTCTCGTGGTTCAACCGCAGGTTTGCATGTGTTATAGAGCCAGATGGAAGAGGCTCAACAGAACTTGGCACATGCGAGTGCCATGCACGCCGCTCTTACACATTCTCTGTCTGATTTATCCGGCTTGAATGATGAGGAGACGAGGTGGGAGCGAGCTCGAGCTACCATTTTGGACTCCATGAATGAGAAGATGGCCAGACTGGCGCAGCAGATTCTCGATTTGACCGCTCTCCCTTCATGATGTACTTTTGCTTTTGCTTTTCAATGTACTTTCGCTCTTTTTTGGGAATAATAAAGAGGCGTTTCATCTGACTTTGTGGACCCATCATTTTGGAATGTAAATGACGGGTTTGGGTGAGAGTGATATCAGAGGTAGTATGGATGTGATAGACTCTCGGTAAACTTTAGCAGGGCGTATCTATTCAGAGATCATACGAACGTGATAGAATACGGCCCAACTAGTTTCGTTTTGGAAGTAGTTTTGCCAGAATGAGATTTTTGCCTTATTCCACTTGAGCAGAGGAGGTTAAACTGTAAGCGCCGTTTGAGAACGTTGTCTCGATCACGTAAGGGCCTTCCCATTTGGGTTAAAATTTGCCCTTGCTCTTGTGAGTAAGAATCATTGGCCTTCTTACAACTAAGACTAGCTCACCAATTTTGAACACTCTTTGCTTTACTTTTTGGTTAAAAGCTCTGGAAATACGCGCTTGATAGAACGCGATGCTCTGTTGAGCTTGAAGGCATTTCTCGTCTAATCCTTCTATCTCCTGAAGCCTTAAAAGGTCATTCTTTTTCTGAGTTAACTCATTAGCGACTGCTATCCTGAGTGACAAAATTTGAATTTCGATGGAAAGAAATGCTTTACTCCCATAGACCAATGAGAATGTGGTGCAACCTGTCGGTGCTCGGACCGTTGTGCGGTACACCCAGAGACATTCTCCAAGCTTCTCTTTCCAATCTCTCTTGTTCGAGGAGACGAACTTCTTCAAGAGTTTGATAATGGTTTTGTTGAAGGCTTCCGCCAAACCATTAGCAGCTGGATAATACGCCGTAGAGGTGACATTTTGTATCCGATTTTTATCGCAAAATCGATGAAACGCTTGGCTGATGAACTGAGGCCCATTGTCATGGATAATCCTTCGGGGAATCCCAAAGTGATAAATGACGTGATGCTTGATGAAGCTGATTACATTAGATATTTTTACCTCAGCGAGAGGGATCGCTTCTGCCCATTTAGAGAAGTAATATGTGGTGGCCAGTATGAACCGGTGACCTCTGGAAGAAGACGGGAGAATAGGACTAATGATATCCATACCCTATGCTTCGAAAGGCCAGGATGCAACCGTAGGATATAGATGTTCAGACGGCTGATGTAGGAAGTCTGCATGAACCTGATAGGCCCTGCATTATTTGGCATACTTGATTGCGTCTGCGATCATAGTGGGCCAGTAATAGCCCATTCTCCTGATACGATCCTGTAGCTTAGGACCGGGTTGATGCGCCCCGCATACACCGTCATGAGCTTCGCGGATAATCTGCTGTGCTTCGTTATTAGAGAGACATCTTAATAGCAGTCCGTCGTAGGTTCGGCGATATAGGCATTGTGAAGATGCATCGAAGAAGAAGCGTAATGATTGTCTTTTGACGGATACTGCTTCTTTAGGGTCCTCCGACAAGATTCCGTATGCCACAAAATCTATAAAGGGACTTTTCCAATCTTTCGTAGGAGGATCGGTGTTCACAGCGTAACTGCCTTCTTATAGGGGTAGCTAAATCTGCAGCTAGACCGGCTAGGGCATCGACTTCCAAATTCTGAGATCGAGGTACATGCTCTAGAAAGAATCCTTTGAATGTCATGGCTATCTCGACCGTTGCTCGGTGATAGGGGATGAGGTCTGGATTCTAGACTTCATATATTCCTCTTACTTGATTGACGATAAGCAGAGAATCACCAAAAGCTTTCAGAGATTCGACCCCCAGCTCTTTAGCGACTTGGAGCCCGATTAGTAGAGCGTTGTACCCAGCCACATTGTTGGAACAGGGCTCGTTAAGAGAGTATGCTCGATAGATGACGAGTTTATCGGGAGTAACCAGGATAATCCCTACCCCTGAAACCACGTTTCCCTTGGGACGAGTCCTGTAGGCACCGTCGAAGAACAGTTACCATGCGTCATATTCCACTGCAGAATTACATTCTGTAACTTCGTCGGGAATGTCCTCGTATAATTTAGAGGCCTCCGGGATCGGATGAGCAGCTAGGAAGTCAGCCAATGCTTGGCCTTTGATGGACTTCTGAGGGACGTACACTATGTCATATGGTGTCAATAACATCGCCCAAGTTGCGAGTCGGGAGTTAAGAACACTTGGCTTGTTCATCAGTACCCAAAGAGGATTGATCTTGGAGATGATGTAAATAGTCTGGCCGGTGATATAGTGCCGCATCTTCTGGATAGCGAACATCAGAGCCAAACATTCTTTTTCCACTAGATTATACCGGTGCTCAGCTCCGATCATCATTCTACTTAGATAGTAGATAGCCTGTTCATGTCCCACATCATTATTCTGTGCGAGAAGAGCTTCCAGAGAATGGTCCATCGCTCGTACGTATAGGAAGAATGGTCTTCCTATTATGGGAGGTACCAGAACTGGCGGACTAGTGAGGTAGAGCTTGATATCCCCGAACGTTTGCTGACAGGCTTCGAATCGGACAATATGTTGAGTTTATGAGTAGACACCTTTGGATCAAGTCCTGGCATATCCTTATAATTCTACGCAAAGACGTCGATGTATTCTTTTATCAGTTGAATGACTTCTTCCCTTTCAGTTGGGGAAAGATTGTTACGGATAAATATCGGCTTTGGTAAAAGTTTATCCCCAACATTAATCTGGATAACTTCATCTTTGGTGGGAGGTTCTCTCTGCTCGAAGCAGAATTCCTATTATGTATCCATTTGCTAAGCCCAAGCGTGATTATCAAATAGTTCGAATTCTTGTTCGTCTGATTCGAAGGGATCCGTCACTACCATATTTACTGGTAATATTTGCTCGAGAGCATGACATGAGTTGGAGGGCGACGAGCCGTCTTGAGGAGAGGAAAGGATATTCTCGTCCGACTTGGAAGTTGCAAGGAAGGTGGCATACCCTAACCCGAAGCGGGTTTATTGATAGTGGGGATCTCCGTGGGGCGATATTCGTCTGCCTTTCCCATAGTTGAGACCTGGCTTCAGCTTCAAGTTGTAACCCATATGTTGTATTATCTTCAAGGCTTACGGGCTGTACCTGTGAACTTGTATTTCACAAGCATCGTCGTCGAAGGAATCTTCTCGTATAGTCGATTCGTTGCGCATGCGGCCGAAGACTATTGAATGCTGACTGCTGTGGGCAGGCGGAACAATAAATATAGAATCCTTATATGGTCCATATGTTGTGACGACATTGGTTGATGACGCTACTTCCTATACGTATGGATGATAGAAATCTATAGCTTCCAAGAATTTTTGCGCTATAGGTTCTATATCATCATGGGGAGAGGATTCTTGATTTGGAATCTGAGCATCGATATACTGGAAAAGAGGATGTTTATTATTATCTGGAACTCCATTCCTGGTTGCATTTACATCAGTCGGCTGCTTGTTGCGCCGAAGGTTGATGACCAAGGGTGGAGGTTTATATCTGCTCAGAGGTAATATGGATATAGCAGTTTTTTGTGGACTTAACACTACTGGCGTACTTATGGCTAAGTACGGTGTTAAGTGTAGATGGCAACCTATATCAGAAGATAGTCGATAGCCGAAAGTTTATTCAGAGGTAATATGAATATGATAAACTTTTGATCGTGACTCCTTTGGAAATGGAGGTACACGTCTGCTCAGAGGTAATATGGACATGGCAGTTTTTTGTGCACTTAACACTACTGGCGTACTTATGGCTAAGTACGGGTGTTAAGTGTAGATGGCAACCTATATCAGAAGATAGTCGATAGCCGAAAGTTTATTCAGAGGTAATATGAACATAACAAACTTTTGATCGTGACTCATTTGGAGATGGAGGTACACGTCTGCTCAGAGGTAATATGGACATGGCAATTTTTTGTGGACTTAACACTACTGGCGTACTTATGGCTAAGTACGTGTGTTAAGTGTAGATGACAACCGATATCAGAGGTAGTAAGATAACCGATGGTCGAAAGTTTATTCAGAGGTAATATGAACATGACAAACTTTTGATCGTGACTCCATTGGGGATGGAGGTACACGTCTGCTCAGAGGTAATATGGACATGGCAGTTTTTTATGGACTTAACACTACTGGCGTACTTATGGCTAAGTATGGGTGTTAAGTATAGATAACAACCGATATCAAAGGTAGTAAGATAACCGATGGTCGAAAGTTTATTCAGAGATAATTTGAACATGACAAACTTTTGATCGTGACTCCATTGGGGATGGAGGTACACGTCTGCTCAGAGGTAATATGGACATGGAAGTTTTTTGTGAACTTAACACTACTGGCATACTTATGATTAAGTACGGGTGTTAAGTGTAGATGACAACCGATATCAGAGGTAGTAAGATAACCGATGGTCGAAAGTTTATTCAGAGGTAATATGATCATGACAAACTTTTTTGATTAGGAAAATTTACTATAGAAGGATCCACTGGGAAAACCTTTTAGGGACTCATCATCTGGTATTTTTCTGTAGTGATCATTACCTTGTTTATAAATGCAAAGTGATGACCTTGGCATTGATCAATTCATGAATTCTTCTTTTTAGTACATAGCAGGCCCTTGTAGGATGATGGGTGTACCGATGAAAGAGGCAATAATCTGGGTTATCGACTCTACCTGCCCTCTCAGGATATCTGATGTTGGGTAGCTGAAGCTTGCGTTCCTACCTCAATATATTGAAGATTTTAATTATGTCATCTTCTTTGAAGAAGAAAGTCCCATTTGGTCGTAGGGCTCCTGATGCCTGAGTTTTACGATCTTCCGGGAAGATTGTCGTCGTTGCCTTATCTTCGGATCTTGAGGACATTTTGCCCCTAGCCTTGGATGCCGCCTTATTTTGTCGAGGTAAGTTATCCCTAGACATGTCGTGGCCTCTGGCCCTAGAAACTGATTCAGCAGGAGCTGCCTCTGGTTGTACAGGATTAGATTTTGAAGTTTTAGATTTTGTAAGAGATGCAGTATATCCCAACCAGAAGCGAGCTTGTTGATGGTGGGAATTACCATGCAACGGTGTTCGTCTACCTTTTCCGTAGTTGAGGCCTTGTTTCAGCTTCAAATTATAACCCATGCTTTGCATAATATTTAATGCTTGCGGGCTATATCTGTGGGTTTGTATCCTGCCAGTTTCAGACTCGCGAAATTCTTCCTGAATGATCGCGGGATCCCGCCTGTGACCGAAGATTATTGGATGCTGATCGTCGCGATTTGGTGAAATAATTGGATGTAATCTTCATGTGGTCCACCTGTTATGACGATATTAGACGTTGACGTATCTTCCCATAAGATCTTCTCGCGTTTGACCGTTAGGGGAACCGAAGTCCGTTTATGACTCTTGTCTTTGAGTTTCTGGATCAGATAATCCTGTAGGTCAGAAGGATTTACAGAAGAAGACGAAGAAGACTGTTTGTTCCTTCGGTTCGCATTGGTGGGCATGCGGACGATGGGGACCATAGTCTTCCCTGTGCCACCCGTATACAACAGATTGGCCATCTGGGTGGCGGATAATCCCCGAGGAGGGCGTCTTTCCGCAACTGGAGCCTTCTTTATGCTTAGGGATTCGCCTGGCATAATTTGGAGGGCGGGTAGATTGTTTCCTTGCTGGTGTAAATGCCGAGAAGTTAGGTAGCTCGCCGCTTGCTTTCCCTTGCGGAGATTACAGGGGTCATCTGGTTCTCCGTAGAGGTCAGATGTTGTCTTATGCACGGAGCATTATTTGTACTTCCGATTTGGCGCTGAGGATTCATCAGAAGTTTTGTCTATTCTGCCAGGGACGAAAGACTGGTTTCTACGCGTAGAGCGCAGTGGATACTTCTGGGTTAGCGCTGGGGCATAGCCAGATGTTTTGTCTGTTCCGCCAAGGACGGAAGACTGAATTTCTCGCACAGAGCACGAAGGATACTTCTGGGTTAGCGCTGTGGCTTTGCCAGAAGTTTTGTCTGTACCGCGCGTGACGGGAGACTAAATTTCTCGCACAGAGCACGAAGGATACTTCTGGGTTAGCACTGAGGCTTTGCCAGAAGTTTTGTCTGTACCGCGCGTGGTGGGAGACTGAATTTTTGGCACAAAGCGCGGAGGATACTTCTGGGTTAGCGCTGAGGCTTTGCCCGAAGTTTTGTCGGCCCTATCAGAGAAAGGCGACTGAGTTTCACGCACAGGGCGTGGAGGGAGCAATGCTACAACCTCGTTTGTCGGAGAGATCAGAGAGATCGGAGAGTCCACTGGAATGGTAGAGGATGTCTTGGGCATCCAGACCTTGTGCAGCTTCCTGTTGTTTTGTACAGAGAGAGAGTGAGAGCTACCCCCCCCCCCGTCCGAAGCATGTCTTCGTAGGCAGACTGGTCGAACTGGACGACCAGTGTATTCTTCACGGATCCCACGAATACCGTATCGTGTTGAGCAATCGCTTCCTCATCAGAAGAGAAAGATGTCCCCAGTAGAGTCGCCATCTTGTTTGTGGTGTTTAAACGAAAGAACGAAATGTATATAAGGCGAGGTTTATACGAAACCCGCTTTCTTTGGTTTACAAACAAATATATACAATTTGATCCTATACGAGGATGTAGGAGTACAATTTATTTAATCTGGGTAAATGTTGCTATAGGTGTCTGATCTGTAGTCGATCACTTTAGCCCTTGGACTACACGATGGTGAAGAAGTGCCGTGGAAGACGGAAAGCAGCTTCGAAGGTTGCGAAAGAGAATGGATGGACGATCCCAATGTCATCGATTGCTACTCTTTGCCTTAGCTCCGGATGCTTCTGTCTCTCTCTCAAAGAATCTCCGACCTCTCTTCAATCTCCAATGTTTCGACCCGTGGTTCGATCTCTTTGGAGGTTTCTTGACCAATTTCCTTGACCTTGTCATCTGTTGATAGAGGTCTCTATTTATAGAGTTTTAGTGACAGTGACCACTCAGTCGGTGTAGAAACCGAGTAGTGGAAAGTACAGCACCCTTTTACACAATGGTTAAAGTAACCAATGCCTGCGTATTGATGATCTTTTGAATGAGCGTGTGATGCGGGTCCAACTAAGGGACAAAATGCATATAATCGCTACGAAGATCATGGCGTAGAAGCCACGTAGGTAGGTATCTCTCGTGTAGAAGAGGTTGGCATAGAAGCCAATGTCTGTCACTATGGCGTAGATGCGAAGTAGGCATAGAAGCCGAGTAGGCGTAGAAGCCTGATGGCATAGAAGCCGAATAAGCACAGAAGGCCGAATGAGCATAGAAGCCGAGCGAGCATAGAAGCTGAGGAGGCATAGAAGCCGAGTGGACACAGAAGCTGAATGGGCGTAGAAGCCGCTGCGTAACGTGCCAGAGTGATAATGTGGATGTTTTAGCCGAAATTATGGCTCTTGGAGATATAATCAAATCTCTCGCATTAAATGCAGAGATCCGCCATCATCTTGTGCATTAATTGCAGAGGCGTATTCTGAAGGCCTGCCACCGTTCTGAGCATTAGCTGCAGAGACGTGCCTCAAGCCCTGTACGAAGAGCAGCTTTTGACGTGGCAGTCTGTTTGTCTTTCGCGAAGCGTAAACAGTTCACGTCTGCCTATGTAAAATATGGTAGCATATCCCCTTGTAAGCGTAAAAGCAGTTTATGCTGAGGGGATGTCAGTAAACGACATTTCGGTGATATTTAATCAAATCCTCTACATTAAATGCAGAGATCGGCCATCATACTGTGCATTAAATACAGGGGCGCGTCCCGAGTGGTCTGCCATTGTTCCAGCCGTGCAGCACCTTTTGTCAGGAGTCAGATGTCAGGTTCACTGCATAATTTGACAGGTTTATTTCGGGAAAGACGAAGCGTTCCTCGTACGCTTTAATGCTGCTTTGAAAGTGGATGAGTTTTACGCCATGGAGGCGATGAAGCACCCCGTCTATGCTGAAGCAGCCTGGATATACTGCATTTACGCGGATGGTCCCTTCATATTTTATGCTGTACTCAGCGAAAAAGCTCCATAGCACTCTTGATGGCCCTGAGGTCCCCTGCTTACGATGCCCTGCATCACCATGTCGCGTAGAGCTATCCAGCGTATTTTTTATGCTTCTACAACCATAAAACTAGTTAACTAGCAAATGATACATTAATCAAAATGGTGCAAAAATAAGCTTATTGTTCCGAATGAGTTCTTGCATCAAAAGTGTTACGCTTGCACAAAATAACGTATTACGCATCCATATTCTTTAAGTATGATATGGTGTGCCTCAAATCCTCTTATCACGGGTCTTAAACGTTCTACTTAGATTTACTCGAATGTGCTCTAATATACAGGTTACTCATTCCAATGCAAATGAACTCGCACACGGATTACCGCAATTGAGACAAACTTAGTCTATATGAACAAAGGGTCACTGGCCATAAAGGACGAGTTATAGCCTTTGGACGGATGGCTGCAACATTAGAACCGTGAAGCCATCTGCACCATCACGCCCAAAATAAATGGCTATCAAAAGTATTCTAGTCGGATTAGATCGGCCTTTGTGCTCCGACGTACCGACCATAGGAACACACAAAATACCCTATGCACAGGTTGTCCGTGACCAAACAAACTTAGTCTTCCAAATCATATATCACAAACTTTCTCCAAATTATGTCTATGTTCACGAACGAATTGGCTCCCAAAGCTGTATGGTCTAGTCCTGAACGAATGTTGCTCCCCGAGCTATCTTTATTATACTTATACATAACTTGTCTTGCTGTAGTCTGCTAGTTCGGGTACTGTCTTGGTGACCTAACGGTCTCGAATACTTTTTTGTTCAAACTTGCACAAAACGACTATTTGATACTCTTTCGATGAAACAAAGTGAATCATATTCTGAGTCGTGTTCCAGGCCATGCCACGAGTCTACGAGATAATCTAGGCATATATAAGGGTTAAATACTATACTTAATCAATTAACAGTCTACTCGAAACATAAGCAGTATGACTTAACACGAGCATGAAGCTGTTATTGAATTGCGGCATAATCTCTAAGACGAGTAGTGTAAACATATATAGTATTGTATTATAAAGAGTATATAATGATATACACGAAGCCTTAGCGAAGTCCACTTGCACGAAGCGAAAGAAATATATGATGGTCCAACAATAAGCCAAGTTTAATTTCCATATTCTAACAAAGCAATAAAAAATAGGATTAAGCTAGGTGCGTTATATTCTTATTAGCATGCAATGGGTGATTTGCCTAGCGACTAGCATGAATCGTCTATATTTTTAAGTGTGCAGGCTAAGCAAAGACAAGTTTATCGTAGCCACCCACATTAGCGATAATTCGCCTCGGTCGAGCGATACTCTGAGCACGCCATTTGAAGTCTAAGTCTAAACTCCTGAAGGGCCAAGGTTGAATTCCTTTTCCTCAATCGAGCCTTCTCACTGAGTAAGACAGGATGGATCGTTGCACTTATGCCATTTGAATCGGTTATCCACATTGATGCGGAATGGGTCGTTATATTATACACCACTCAGAAAAAGTCTCATCCTCGAGACTTCATAAGCGCAAATCGTACTATCATATACTTTCGAATCAGACTCAAGTATATTACTCTGTATCCTTAGACCCGCTCAAATACAAGTTCCTACTCATTTTCTAATTCCTGGTCACATGTATGCTGGGTCTGTTTTAATGTATGACTTTATCATTCAGTTTGAGCTCTTGACTCGGTCTCTAGTGCGCCTTAGTGCAAAATATATATTACTTAATGCAGGGTACTTTATAATCCACTAAACATGAAGGTCTTAGGCTAGGGCCAACTTATCCAAATAATTAAACTCGTCTATATGAATCTAACATATTCACATGCACTAGCATTCGAGATTAGCATATCGCGAGTCTGGATCGTGCACATATTCAAGGCAACCCCAAATATATGCATGTCAAATAACTTAATGATAGCGAAGTCTTTGCACTCGAGTTCAAAATATCTCTGAGTCTTGGATCGTGCACAAGTTGAGGTCATCCCTCAAACATATGCATTCAACCAAACTTAGCAATTACGAAATCAAACAAGTTACTTGCAAAAATCTCACGGGTTCTCGTTTATGAATTACCATAATACCTCAAACGGATTCAATTAAAATCCAAGTCATTTTTGATCCCACTCAAATGAAGTATTATGCAATCGTCAAGCACGATCTATCCGACCCACCGACTAGCGTATAAGTCCTACCGTCTATTCCGTTTGTGTCAAACACAGCATACACTTATTGACCCAAGCCTAACTTTAAGTTGTTACCCCATTTCTATGGATTACTCAAGCAATAATCTAAAGTCGGTTATAAAATTTCTTTCACTCGGCATAGGGTCATCTTCCTAATTGCTAGGTCGACTCACAACGTCATAGGTACAGTTTAAGTTCATAATTTTTATCATGCTAATTCGTTACACAATATTCGCCCTAATTCCCTAAGTTCAAACCATTATTCTTTCGCATGGGATATTCTACCTAAGCTCGTTTCACTCCAATTTCTAAACATTAGGCACAGATAATCCTATCCACATCAATATGTACGTTGCACAGGGTCTGAGTTCGTTTAGCAAAATTGTTCCTAAGACACGTTTGTTCAATCGAATCCATAATATATCCATATCGCATGTCAAACCTAGCGATTTGTATAGTCTATCTCCTCTATCAAGTTTGATATAATACATATATCCAATCTTTTCTAAGTCTAGACCACAGAGTTACATTTTTATTCTAAATCTTTGATCTCAATCATAAACTCTAAGTCGTCCAACACGATTTACGTATCCGTTCTCGAAACAATCAAGAATAATTACTTCACGTTATAGACTAACTCCTCCTCGAAATACTTTGATTTATTTGCATCCTGAAACTTAACTTATCATGTCGAACCACAAATTAAAATAATTCTTCAATTATCACGTTCTGGTCTTCCATAAGTTCAATCATCCCCTTTGGACATAAAATTACCATGTCCACGCTCCCGTGGGATAATCGTTCTAATCCGGGTGTGACGCATGTGTGAGCTTGGAGTTTCGCTCGCATAATTTTTTGCTTACTTGCTAAGCATTACTTATACTAAGACTTTGCACAATCATGTCGCTTGCTGCTAGACTCGTTTGTCATACAAAATCCTCAATTCGCTCGAACATTTCTAAGACGATCAATACACCACTTAGGGTTTGAGCTATACTCTATGTATCTTCAAATTGATTATTCATTCCTGAGCAATAACATACACAACTCAGGAATCGAGTCATCCAATAAATTTCTTATTTGTGTTCGCATCAATCCATCCAACTCATTCCTTAGACTTAAGTATGATCTATATGCATTGCCTCAAAAATCTTGATATCTTATATACCTCTATAGATAGCTATTCACATAAACTATTGAGTCATCACTTATTGACTCAAGTATCCATTTGAACTATATCATAAAATCCGAACATGACTCCCAAGATTCGCCTTAGCGATAGTAAGATAATATTTATACCGGTTGTCATTCTAAGTCTAACTTTTCTTATCCGAACGATATTCCAATCTCGCTTGCAACTCACTACCACCAAAGGCCTTAGCTCTCGATACTCAACACAACTTAGTCGAAATATTTTATGCATAGCTATCTGTTCGAACAATATTCTATCTTGCAAACTAAGCTGCTTGGAAATCACGTATAGATATTCAGGTTCGCATATAACTAGCAAATTCAAGCATGAATCTATTTCCACAAAGTCTGACATAGGTCGGCACAAAGGACATTGCATAACTATCCTGTTCAAGCAAATTAAATTATTCACAAGCACTTTCAAAATATTTAGATTCATTATATGGAACATCCTAACTGGACAACGAGAGAGAGCATTTCGTACATAACCCAAGAACGAGCTTTCAAAACTGAGAGAATCGAGACGATGTCCACGGACGTAAAGCCGTGTTCTGATACCAATATCCTATGCCCTGATCTCCCATAGGATTTACTATCCCCGCTAGGCTCGAATCACCATGCCAGCTCTCCCGCAGGATGATCGTTTCCATCAGGATGTGATGCTGCGCGAGAAAAAGCTACGCCAGCGCAAGGCCATGATCTGAAGAGGCAAAAAAATACATGACCCACAGAGTCGCACAGATAGTCTGAATGCAGCAGAATAAGAACCGAACTGGCGATTAGTAACAAGTTCACAGATTCGTTATAGCGGAAGCATTGAATGAACAAAAGTACGAAACAATAACAAGATCTTTACTTATAATCAAGAAATATTACAAGCGGCACTAGGTCAAGATTACAAGTCGCTCAATCTCTCTCTCTCTCTAAACAATAAAGGCATGCCAAGCGGCTTACAACTTGGGATGATACATAGGCTATGTTCCAACATTATGTCTTGTATATGTGCTTCACCTCCGGACGCAACATTCCAAGGCTCCAGAGCGAACTCCATGCCTTAGCGTGCACGAGAGGATACTCTGCACCAAACGAGATTCTTTTGTCACTCCCTATTTTTGATATACGTATTTGGAAGGTATTTTTATTTTTATCATGGTTACATGTGCATGGAGACTACACCCATTCTTTGGTTTAACGTGGTTCATGATTTATTTTGTGGGTTGGTTCAAGTCATAAGAACCTTTTGTTCAACCCTCAACCCTACCTTATATAACCCAATATTTTATATTTATCTCTCTCTCCACTTCTTCATTACTTCCTCTTCTTTAGTTATCTCCCCATTTCCATAGACAAGTATACCTTGCATGAGAAATGGAGAAACCCTCCATATTATTGATCTATTATGTTTATTATATGTTTCTAAGCACTTTTAGTTCTTGGAGTTTTCTGTTTTGATGGATGGATTAATGTAGATCTATATTTCTAAACTTAGGATTTTTTGGGTTTCATGAGTTTTTCTTTGTTTTGATCTATTATACTTGTGTCTTTGAAAATAAGCTATTGCTACATGTTAGATTTTTGCTACATGATATAGCTTTTAATTTAGAGCATTTTGGCTTTTGGTTCACCCTATTTGGACTTAAAATAATATTTTTATGAACAAAATAAGATTTTAGTTTTTGGAGCTTTTCTGGCAAAGCCGAAACTACTGTTGGAGAAGACGAAGTTTCCATGCGGCCAGTGAGCATATGCAGTTGAGAGTCATATGCGGTACGAGAGTGTTATCTGGCCTAAACTCTTGTCGCATAATGAAAACATGCGTCAATCTTGTTAGGTGCATGATTGCTGATTTGTACAGTGTCCTTGAACACCTTGTGCTTCCACTCGCCGAACGAATAAGAAATTCGCTAAGTCCTAGAGAAATCCATGCGGCATTGAACCCCAAGCGGCACCGACACTCATGCAGCCTAGAGAGCATGCGGCCCCTATTTTCTTGGACGCATGGCTCTGAATCGCTGGCACTGATTTCTATAGGTTTATCTTTTTTTTTGTCATACTTTATGGCTTGTCACCTCAGTCACATCAGTCAGTTTATGTCACATCACTGACACTTTATTTATTTGACTGTCACTTCAATACTTGACTATAGGAGTAGACCCTAACCCTGAGCATGCGGCCAAGTGGTTCATGCAGCCTGACTTTTCATAAGGCCTAATTTTATGCGGCCTGACTTTTCATGCGGCCAGGACTTGTCATGCGGCCAAGTGGTTCATGCAGCCCTAACTTTATATGCTGCCAGGATTTATCATGCTGCCTAACTTTTTATGCGTCCTAGACTTCCCATGTGGCTTGGACTTTCCAAGCGGCCAGACTTTCCAAGCGGCCTGGACTTCCAATGCAGCCTAGCAACTCGTATCCATATTGGACCGAAGGGAGAAGGTGCTCAAGAATTGCACTATTTTCCTTGTCCGAGTTTCTTGGGACCATCACTCCATAGGAAAATCAACATGGGAGCACGAGGATGATATTCGATCTCGGTAGCCACACATATTAGATTCGGAAGGTATATTCTACCTTATGCCTTAATATCTCAAATTTTGTGATCAAGTGATCACCTTTATGTTGTGATGATATTGCTTGCATGTGTAGTTGCTAGTTGATTTATATCGTGCTTGTCCTGACTTCTCTAGCTATTGCTTGGATTCGAATTCCGAGGAAAGAATTTTTCTAAGATGGATATAGATGTCATTCCCCGTTCCCGATATACGTATTTGGAACATATTTTATTTTAGCATGGTTGCATGTGCATGAAGACAAGACCTATTTTTATGTTTAACCTGTTTCATATTTATTTTATGGATTGGTTCAACTCATGAGAACCTTTGGTTCAACCCTCAACCCTACCATATATAACCCAATATTTTCTCTCTCTCTCCTCACTTCTTCATTTCTTCCTCTTTCTTTAGATTTCTTGCCCCATTTCATAGGCAAGTACACGTTGCATAAGAAATAGAGAAACCCTCTATATTATTGTTCTATTATGTTTATTATGTGCTTCTAAGCACTTATAGTCATTGGAGTTTTCTGTTTTGAAGGATGGATTAAAGTATATCTATATTGCAAACTTAGGGTTTATATGGGTTTTATGAGTTTTTCTTTGTTTTGATCTATTAAACTTGTTTCTTTGAAAACTAGTGTTTTGCTACATGATAGAGCTTTCAATTTAGAACTTTTTGGCTTTTGGTTCACCCGATTTGGACTTAAAATAAGATTTTAATGAACAAAATAATATTTCAGTTTTTAGAGCTTTTTTGCCATGGCTGAACCTACTGTTGGAGAAGATGGAGTTCCCATGAGGCCAGTGAGCATATGAGGCTGAGATTGCTATGCAGCCCGAGAGTATTATGAGGCCTAAACTCTTGCAACATAGTCACATCATGCGTCCATCTTGTTGGTCGCATGACTGCAGATTTGCATAGTGTCCTTGAATACCTTGTGCTTCCACTCGCTGAATAAATAAAAATTTTGCTAAGTCCTAGAGAACTCCATATGGCATTGAACAATAAGCGGCACCGACACTCATGCTACTTGGAGAGTATGAGGGCACTTTTTCTTGGACACATGGCTCTGAACCGTTGGCACTAATTTTTATAGTTTTATCTTTTCTTTCTGACATACTTTATGGCTTGTCACCTCATTCACTTTATGTTACATCATTGACACTTTATTTATTTGACTGTCACTTCAACACTTGACTATAGGAGTAGACCTTAACCCTGAGCATGCAAACAAGTGGTTCATACAGCCTGACTTTTCATGCGGCCTGACTTTATTCGGCCTAACTTCATATGCGGCCAGGACTTGTCATGCGACCAAGTAGTTCATGCGTCCATGACTTCATACGCGGCCAGGATTTATCATGCAGCCTTACTTTCCATGTGGTCTGACTTTATATGGTTTGGACTTCCCATGCGGCCTAGAGACCCTTGCGGCCTCGCTTGTTTTGATTGAATATTTTCTTGAATCTTGTAACCCAATGTATATTGGTAATTTAACTCAAATATTGTATCCGTGCTTATAACCCTATTGCCTGATTATTATTCATGATTTAATGTGCGTCGGGTTACAACACATCATGTTATGTGTTAAGTGATTATATTTGAGTTGTGCATCGAGAATGCCTCCAAATTCCTGAAGCGTGATATTAAAAATATATATATATTTCCTCCAGCACGGGCATAATAAGCGAGTTAACTACCAAAGCGTGTCTAGGATATTTATTGTCTGAATGTTGCATACACGCTCGAGTGAATCCATATTTGACTTCCATGGATTCGTATCTACCTACCCGTACTTTGTATGACATCTTAAGAAAAATTCTCACTTACCACGCCTTGAGATTTCAAGCACAACATAGGGATAATTAGTTAAATAAATATGGTACTAACATTTTGAGGGAACGGTATCCCGAGTACATGTCAACGAACCTTCCCACGGAGATTCATTCTAAGTGTGCTGTGGGCTGCCCACCACAGATACTGTATATCATCTGCCTTAGTGGAATGCAATATCTGACTATTATTATGCCAAAATACTATTTTTATATAGGAACACTGGAACCGCTAATACCGTATTTTTAGCACAATGGCCCTACGGGGGACTTGTGCATCCAGCAAGTACCTATTTTATTATATTGGTTTGGTTAGCTAATGTTCGATACTGGCGTTATCTGAGGATACTAATTTATGCATTATTCTTAGATAACCTCAAACTCAATAAAATAGCAAGCCGTGCAAATGATTGGCCGATTTAGGAAGAAATAGATTTGGTTATGATTGTATTATTCAACTAGTAGCCTAGAGAAATAGACTATCTTAGTGTGATGGTTCAACCCTTGTCCTTCGTTGGTTATAGGGTTGAGCCTTCGCGCTAAGATATATCATGGACCTAAGTTACAACATGGAACCTATGTATTATTATATATTTTCCTTGGGTTTTTATTTCTCTATTTCGTGCTTCCCTTGTGGTACTTGCTATTTGGGGTCTAACCATACAGGTTTTACAGGGCCAAATTTCGAACCAGCACCTGAGGATCCAACATACTTTTCCCTAACTCATGGTGCGCACCAGGAATATGGTCGCAGGGGATAGCGAGCAGGTTTTCTTTTTCCCTGCTCGTCGTATACATATACTTTTTTTGGGCATTTAGCCACCGGCTCGTCTGGATATTAATTTTCTTACATGATTGTATTAAATCAGACTATAGCTGATCACTGTCATAAATTTTTATTACTCTTCCAGCTTCTTATTTTGCGCAGCTAGACTCCAGAATATTTTACGAAAGCATTTGGGATGCCTTAATGTTTATTATATATGCTCAATGCTTACTATTCTTATTTGAATGATTGAGACATAGAAGTTCTTGACCATAGGAGACTTGATTGTAGAATGTACCCCCTTGTCTTATACAGCCGTGATTGCCGTACGATGTATAGTACCTTGTATGTGGTACCTAGCCATATTCGTCTTTGTATCCCAAGAATTGGGCGTGACAAGGTTTTAGTGGTAGCCTATGCAGGCCTGTTCTTTAGACTTATGGGGTATCATGGCCATAGGAATCTCAATCAAACATAATCTTTTTTAAAATTCTGAATTCATCATCTTCGATACTCAACTTGAATTCTTCCAAATTGATTGCTTCCTTGTTACTTATAGTCTTGTGCTTATTGTTACTTGTTCTCTTCATTAGGGCTTCTCCTTCCCCAATTACTGCAGCAATAAGAGAATGAGAGTTGCCAGTGGAGCCAAATCCTGTGGGACCCTAACCAAGGATCCGAGTTGAACCCACAATGAATGGGACTGAGCAGCAGTCTCCTGGTGTTTTCGTACCTCCCGCAGTACCGGCAGTACTAAATACCCCAGCTTTACTAGAGATTATCCATGGATTAGTGGCTGCCCAACAACACTAGATGGTGGTGTAACTACAACAACCATAATAACATCAACAATACCATCAATAGCAGGAACAGAATGTCCTGTTGAACTAAGGGTTGTAGACGTCCCTAGAACGAGGTGGAAGAACAGATTCTAGGGCATCTGTTAGATTTTGTAGATTAAACCCAAGATATTTTAATGGAACGGAGGACGCAATCATGGCTGACGATTGGCTCAGGGATATTTAGACCATTCTGCCAGCGGCTAAATTTTTGTCCAAATAACAAATTGACCTTGTTCTCCTACAACTCCAGGATCTGCCAAGAGATTGGTGGGCTATGATGGAGGTAGGACCGAGGCATCATATTTCATAGAAGAATTTCAGGACCCGATTCAGGGAAAAGTACTTTAGGATTGTGGCTCAGTGTGAGTTGCAACAGAGGTTCATTAACCTCAAGCAAGCTGGAAGGTCAGTAGAAGGCTATGCAGCATAATTTTGTCGACTTAGTAGATTTGCTCCAACCATGGTGACAACAAAGTTAGAGATAACAATAAGGTTCCAGCAGGGACTTCACTTGGATATCTTGCACATAGTAGAGGTGCATGACTACTAGACCTTCAAGGCGGTATTGATAGCAGCCAAGAGGGTTAAGCTTACTTCTCAAAGGATTGCATCAAGAATAGTGGATCGGAAGAAGACTCATGGACAAAACAATGAGGGAGGACCAGTACCCCGAATGTTAGCACCATCACCTGGCATTCATATACATTATTCAGTACCATGGAGGGTGGCAGTTTTAACTGTGACAGTACCAACTCGGCAACAGCAACAGCAGTAGCAACAACAACGGGGAACGACGACGGGGAGCGCCGACAGCGAGAAAGGAGGTCATAACCGGGATGTTTACCGGGCAACTAATAGACTATGTTTGAGATATAGGAGCCCTGATCACAAGGTTTCCACGTGCCCATTGATGTAGAGGCCAGGAGGGCAAGTACAACTATTTTCTGCATTGCCAACTCCAAGGGCAGTGCAATAAGGAGGACCAGCAGTAGCACTACGGCCTTTGGCTCAGTGTCCATTGCCGATGCAGGCCCAGCTTTATAGTAGCAACAGCAAAATCAGTAAGGGCCGTAACCATGACAGCAAGAAAGAAAGCAGCAGGTTGTTCAACAAGGCCAAGGGCAGGCCCTCACCTTGTCTTTGGAGAAAGCTATGGCGTCGGGCGACGGGCGACGTAGTGGCAGGTAACATTTTTGTTACAACCTTTCCTGGCATAGCATTAATTGATACTAGAGCTTCGCACTCATTTATATCTGTACAATATGTAACATATATTGGATTGAAGTTTGAGGCATTGCAAGCAAAGCTGAATATACTCGCTAAAAATTGGATCGTAGAAGTTAGTAGGGCATGCCCAGCATGTCCAGTCGAAGTATGTAGATATTTATTACGTGCAAAGTTGATCGAGTTTCCTATGAGTAAATTTGACATTATCTTAGTCATGGAGTGGTTGAGAGACAGTCATGCAATGATAGTGAGGATAGAGTATTGTTTAGAATTCTTGGTCTAAAAGAGTTTTACCTTAGCAGAATAGCAAGGAACCAGCATAAAGGAGGTGTCACAAAAGTAGCAAAGGAAGAAAACCAGCTACCCAAGAAAGTTGAAGAGTTTATAGATGTATTTTCCAACAATCTTTCCATATTACCCCCAGTTAGAGCAGAAAATTTCTATATAGAGTTGATGCCAGGAGCAAAACTAGTATCCCATAAGGTGTACCCTATGTCGCTATCATAACTTAATCAGTTATATCGACATATGAAAGAACTGAAGGCGAAAAAGTTTATTTAGACCAGTGCATCACCGTAAGGAGCCCCAACGGTATTAGTAAAGAAGAAGGATGGACCGACGTGGTTGTGTATAGATTACAGGCAGCTTAATGCAGTGACAATGAAGAACAAGTACCCATTAACATGGATTAATGATTTATTTGACCAGTTATGTGGAGCAAGAGTATTCTCCAAGATAGAATTATGATCAAGATATCATCAGGTGTTTTAGTGGTGGCCCATGCAGGTCTCTGAGCTCGTCTATATTTGAGGTCATAATTAGTGTGATTCATAATGGTGCTATGAATTGAGTGTTATAACAAGCCTGTGTTAGGATATAGGATATAGGCTATAGGCTGAGAATACTCAATCACATGTAGGAAAAAATTCTTTTGAATCATTCAACTATTCTCCTTTGATATTGACATTTGATCTTGAACTGTCATTTCCTTGAGTATCTTACATCATGTGCCATATTGATTCTTTCTTTAGCTTTGTCTCAGGATGCTGCCTAATACTAGATCACAGCAGGAGAGAGCAGCTTTTGAGAGGTCTACGACATCCCGAGGGCCTGTACCAGTCACTTCTCCGATGATTGGAGTGTCAGCTGCTTTCAGAGGTCCACCACCTATTTGAGGGGCTTCTACCTCCACCTTTCGTGCCAACAGAGGCGACACAGATGTTTACACTATTTTATGAGATGCTCGAGGCATAGAGGGCTCAGTCTGAGGCATATCAGAGGCAGACCGACATTTTATGGTAGGGCATCATGAGTGCTCATCAGCTTGCTCATGTCGTAGTATAAAGAGGAGTTCTGGTCCAGCAGTAGGTTGCTCCTCAGGTTGCTCAGCTTTGGCCAGGCAACATTTAGGACATTAAGAAGCTTGAGCCTAGGGTCTTCAAGGTGATAGAGGATATCGTCTACGTTGACAATTGGCTCGAGGACATTGAGCGTCTTATGAGGGTGTCCCATATTTCTGAGGATCTGAAGGTTGATGCGGTAGAACTTTAACTGTTCGACGTCGTCTGTACTTGGTTCAGGAATGAGCCGATTCTTGTTGACGCAGGATAGTCTTGGGAGGTATTCAAGGACCTCTTCAAGAAGAAGTTATTCGCTCAGCCAGACAGGCTAGACATGGGGAGGCAGTTTGAGAGCATCATTCAGGAGAGCATGTCTGTAGAGGAGTACGCGGCGGAGTTCGATAGGTTAAGCCAATTTGCAGAGTAATTGGTGAGAGAGACGGAGGTTCAAACTATTCATTTCCGTGAGGGTCTAAACTGGGAAGTGAAGATCCTTTTTATGTCTTTTTATGAGACATACTCTGAGATACTTGCGAAGGCACGCAAGGTTGAGCGGGAGTTGGGTTTGAAGGCCAAGAGAGACCATGATTCTTTTTTGGGTGCCAACAGCAGTACAGTATCTGCCAAACATCCTTATTTCCAGTCCTGACCTTTCTAGCAGCCACAGTAGCACCATACTCCAGCTCGGGCGTCATTTCACTAGGCACCCCAGTAGCAGAGACAGTTACAGCAAGCTTCCAGCCACTACTGCAAGAAGCCCGGTCATATCTGGGAAGTTTAAAGGAGGAGGTTGGGAGTTTATTTGTATTGTGGTACTGAAGGGCATCAGCTGAGGGAGTGTCCTTCCAATCCTTGTCGTGCAGTTCAGGGAGCAGCTTTAGCTCCGAGGGCACAGACGAGACCACCTGAAGTACAGCCGAGGGGACCGCTTCCGACACAGCAGAACGTTATGTCTTGCATCAACACCAACAACTTTAGATTTGTTTGATAGTGGTGCTTTCTATAGTTTTGTATATGTTTTTTTTGCTCTGAAGCATGGTTTGGTAGCTGAGTCTTTGCTTAGGACTTGCAAGATCATGACCGGGGGAGGCATTATCCTGGTTAATGATATTTGCAAGGATCGGAGAGTTACTTTAGGAGGCCAAGAGTTGAGTACGTCTACTTGTAATGCCACTTCCGAGTTACGATATTATAATCGGGATGGATTGGTTGAGTAGGCACCGTGCTAGTATAGATTGTAGAGGAGGTAGATTTTTATTTGGTCCGTCGGAAGAGCCAGGGTTCGAGTTTGCTAGAGGAGCTGCAGAGCAGGGAGAAGGCATTATTTGTGGAGCTATAGTGGAAGACAAGGAGTTGCCATATCCGTTGATAACAGAGTTCTTGGATGTGTTTCCTAAAAATTACCAGGATTGTCACCAGATCGAGATATTGAATTCTCGATAGACTTGATGTCAGGTGCAAAACCAATTTTGCAACATATTTATAGAGTAAACAACAGTGAGCTGGTCGAGCCGAAGAAGCAGGTAGATGAATTGCAGGATAAAGGATTTATCAGATCAAGTTCTTCACTGTGGTGAGCCACGGTATTGTTTGTACTGAAGAAGGATGGATCGGTGTGCATGTACATTGATTACAGGGTATTAAATAATCTGACTATCAAGAATAAGTACCCTATACCACAGATTGATGATCTCTTCCATCAGTTGAGTGGTGCTAAGGTATTTTCTAAGATAGATTAGAGATCAGGCTACCACCAGGTGAAGGTGAAGCCAGAGGACATATCGAAGACTGCTTTTAGAACTTGGTATGGTCAGTTTTAGTTTATGGTGATACCGTTTAGGTTGACTAATGCACTGACGGTATTTATGAACTTGATGAACAAGGTGTTCCATCAGTACCTTGACAAGTTTTTGGTAGTATTCATCGACGACATACTCATATATTTGAAGACACCGGAGGAGCACAAGGAGCATTTTTGGATTGTGTTGGAGGTGTTGAGGAAGGAGAAGCTGTATGGAAAGTTGTCCAAGTGTGAGTTTAGAAGCATGAAAAATACGCTGCAGAGTTATACGCAGTAGTTCAATACTGTGTGGCCTAAAACATGACTTCAGAGCCATCGGCGTACAATGGAGCTTCATCGCTACTACAGCATAAAATATAAGCTCCAGAGACAACCCGCGTATAATGCAGTATTTCCAGACTGCTTCAGTGTATAAATGTTGCTATCTCGCCTTTACGGCATAAAACCTATTGCTTTTTAATGCAATAGGAAGATTATACGAGGATCGCCTCATATCCCTCAAACGAGCTGTACGAGGAACACTTCGAATTCTACGAATAAACTTGTCAGACAGTACAATGAACCTGACTTCTGACAAAGGGTACAACACGACTATCCAGATGACGACTGTAATGATGATGCGGCACAGAGACCCAAACCGTCGTCTAATGACATTTTCTGGATATAAACTGCTTTTATGCATTCAAGGAAATATGCTACCTAGTTTTATACAGGCAGATGTGAGCTTTTACGCTCAACAGAAGATAAAATGAACTGCCACATCAAAAGCTGCTCTTCGTACAGAGCTCGAGGCACGTCTCTGCATTTAATGTGCAGAATGGGGGCAGTTCTCTACATTTAATGCACGAGATTTGGTTTTACTTCCGAAGACTGGGTGAGATATGATTACGACTAATACGTTAACATCATCTCTTCTACATATTACTCCATTAGGCTATTTTCAGCTTTAGGAGAACGTTGTACGCTATCTCCTTGAAATACGTCGACCTGGCTATTTTCAGCTATAAGGAGTACGCCGTATGCTATCTCCTCGGAATATGCCAACTCAGGCTATATATTTTGCATTGGTGAGTGACAAGACTATTCGGTCCAGAATACGCTCAAGATCTCAGTCAAGGAAGGAAGATCGGCTATCTTTTATGCTGGCTACCTATCCATGCAACATCAAGCTTCTACGCCTATTTTGGCTTCTATGCCAACTTGACGATTACTTGGCTTCTACGCCAACCCGACAGCTATAGGGCTTCTACGCCTATATGTTAGTCATTGGGCTTCTACGCCTATGTTGGCTTCTATGCCAACCTGACAGTTATTTAGCTTCTACGTCAATCATCTCTACGCGAGAAACAGTTACCTACGTGGCTTGTATTCTGTGATCCTCGCAGCGGTTATACGCGTTACCTCATCATAGGATACGTGTCACATGCAGATTCAGAAGATCATCTATACGTGGGTAGCAGTTATTATAAACTGCCGCATAAAAAGTGCCATACTCTCCATTATCCGGCTTCTACACCGACTGGACGGTTACTATCACTAAAATCCTATAAATAGAGACCTCTATTGATAGAGGTCCAGGGTCAAAGAGTCGAGGAATTAAAGGTCTAAGATTTTAAATAGAGTCGAAGATTAAGCACAGACAGAGAGTAGTGATCAACGATTTTGGCATCAAGCATCCACTCCCCTTTACAATCTTTGAAGCTTCTTCTTCTTCTACAACACTTCTTCATCATCGTGGGGTCCAAGGGACAAAGTGATCGACTGCAGATCAGACTCCTATAGCAATATTTACCTAGATTAAATTTTGTACTTAACATCCTCGTATAGGATTAATAGTACTTCTTGTTTGTAAACTTAGGAAAGGATTTCGTATAAACCTAGTTTTATTTCTTCTGTTTATTATCAAACACAAGATGGCGACTCTGTTGGGGATCTCTTTCTCATCTAACGAGAAAGCAATTGCTCAACAAGATGCAGTATCAGTAGGATCAGTGAAGAAAACCTTGGTCGTCCAGTTCGACCAATCCGCCTACGAAGATATGCTTCGAGTAGGGGGTAGCTCTCACTCTCTCTCTGTCCAAGACAACAGGAAATTACGTAAGGTCTGGATGCCCTGGACATCCCCTACCATTCCTGCCGACTCTCTGGCTCCTCCGACAAACAAGGTTGTAGCTTCGCAACCTCCGTGCTCTGCGCATAAAATTTAGTCTCCCGTATGTGACGTGGCAGACAAAACTTCGGGCAATGCCTCAGTGCTAGTCCAGAAGTCTACTCCGCGCTCTGGGCGTAAAATTCAGTCTCCCGTCTGTGACGTGGCAGACAAAACTTTGGGCAATGCCTCAGTGCTAGTCCAGAAGTCTACTCCGCGCTCTGCGCGTAAAACCCTGTCTCCCGTCGGTGATGTGGCAGACAAAACTTCGGGCAATGCCTCAATGCTAGTCCAGAAGACTACTCCCCGCTCTGTGCGTAAAATTCAGTCTCCTGTCTGTGACGCGGCAGACAAAATTTTTGATAATGCCTCAGCGCCAAATCAAAAATTCTAAATACGATCTGCGCGTAAAAATGCATCTGCCCTCCGTGGAAAAGTAGATGGTTCCTGCAATCTACGCTAGGGAAAATGCATGTCGGACTTCTCAACTTCTCGACCTTTATGCCAGCAAGAGAAGAATCTACCCGCTCTCCAGATTACGAGTGAAGCTGATAGCCGATTGAAGACTTTCTCAGTTCTACGCCAACCTGAGCAGAATTCCAAATTACGCCAGAAAAAGCCCCTCGGCGTAAAGAAGGCCCAGTTGGTCGATAGATTTGCTCCGCATGGATCAGCTGCTGCTTATGTAGCTGGACTGTTGTATACATATGGCGGCAAGAGGGTTGGGGTTCCCAATATTCGTACGCCAACTAATGTAAACAAGAGGAATAAGCCTTCTTTTTCTTATTTTATTAATCCTCCTGACTTGCGTGAATATCTTATCCAGAAGCGCAAAAAGAGAGGATCTTCTGATATACCTATTACGCCTCCTAGGGAGCACTATTGTAATAGTCATAGGATTATAGTTAATTATTGCTGTTCTGAAGCAAAACGGTCAGTTTTCGACCGGTTGAACTATTTTGTGCCTTTACAGGAAGAAGAGCCCACATACGCATCAGTGAACATGGCTTCACACGTTCATAGAGGAAGGTCAAATTCAAGATGTCATCCCTCTAGAACTCTAAGCCAAAGGAGATTCAACAACCTCCTGGAGAACATTGAGCCCATCAAAGTCGCTAAAGGATAATCTCATCCAAGACTTGAAGACAGTGTTTGAGTTGATGCGCCAACACCAACTCAAAATAAATCTGACAAAGTCCTTTCTTGGTCTATCAAATGGCAAATTCCCGAGATTTGTCATTACTGCTAAAGGCATTCAAGTGGACCCAGACAAAGTCAAGGCCATCTTAGAAATACGACCACCCCTTAATCTGAGAGAGCCCAGGGGGTTTCAAGGTCGTCTGGCATATATCAGGAGATTCATATCTAATCTCTCCGGAAGGTGTTAGCCTTTTTCTTGTCTCATGGAGAAAGGTGTATCCTTCATATGGGACGAAGCCAGTCAACAAGCGTTTAATGATATCAAATGCTACCTCACTAATCCTCCAGTTCAGGTGCCTTTCGCCATAGAAAGACCATTTTTGTTGTATGTTCGAGCAATGGATCATTCTCTGGGAGCTCTCCTCGCACAGAAGAACGATGAGGGTCATGAACAGGCTATCTACTATTTAAGCAGGATGATGGTCGGAGCTGAACACCGGTACAATCCAGTGGAAAAAGAATGTTTGGCCCTAATGTTCGCCATTCAGAAAATGCGGCACTATGTCGCAGGCCAGACTATTTATGTCATCTCCAGGATCAATCCTCTTCGGGTATTGATGAACAAGCTAAGTGTGCTTAATTCCTGACTCGTGACTTGGGCGATATTATTAACACCGTATGATATGGTGTACGTCTCTCAGAAGTCCATCAAAGGCCAAACATTGACTAATTTCCTAGCTGCTCATCCGATTCCGAAGACCTCCAGATTATACAAGGATATTTCTGACGAAGTTGCAGAATGTAACTCCGCAATGGAAAGTGATACATGGCAACTATTCTTCGATGGTGCCTCCAGGACAGGTCCCAGAGGAAACATGGTTTCAGGAGTAGGAATTGTCCTCGTCACTCCTTATAAATTCGTCATCTATCGAGCAAATTTTCTTAGTGAACCCTGCTCTAATAATGTAGCAAAATATAATGCCCTACTAATCGGGCTCCAAGTCACTAAAGAATTGGACGTCGAATATCTGGAAGCATTTGGTGATTCTCTGTTGATCGTCAATCAAGTCAGAGGAATATATGAAGTTCATAATCCAGACCTCATTCCTTATCACCAAGCAACGATCGAGATAGCAATGACTTTCAGAGGATTTTACCTAGAGCATGTGCCTCGATCTCAGAATCTGGAAGCTGATGCCCTCGTCAGTTTAGCTGCAGATTTAGCTATTCCTATAAGAAGGAAGAACTCGGTGATCCTTCTTAACAGAGATTTATTCTGTGTGAAAAATAACTTTCACATAGAACGCAGCTACGCTGTGAACACAGATCTTCCCAAGATAGACTGGAGAAGTCATTTTATAGATTTTGTAGCATACAAAATCTTACCGAAGGATCCTAAAGAAGCAGTATCCGTCAAAAGATGATCATTACGCTTTTATTTCGATGCGTCTTCACAATGTCTATATCGCCGGACTTACGAAGGACTACTATTACGATGTCTCTCCGGTGATGAAGCGCAGCAGATTATCTGTGAGGCTCACGATGGTGTATGCGGAGCATATCAACCCGGTCCTAAACTACAGGATCGTATCAGAAGGATGGGCTATTACTGGCCTACTATGATCACGGATGCAATAAAATATGCAAAACAATGCAAAGCCTGTCAGGTTCATGCAGATTTTATATATCGACCTTCTGAACATTTACATCCTACGGTGGCATCCTGGCCTTTTGAAGCATGGGGTATGGATATCATTCGGCCTATTCACCCGTCTTCTTCCAGAGGTCATCGGTTCATATTAGCCATCACGGATTATTTCTCCAAATGGGCAGAGGCAATCCCCCTTGTTGAGGTAAAGATATCTAACATGATCAGCTTTATCAAACATCATGTCATTTATCGTTTTGGGATACCCCAAAGGATAATTCATGACAACGGGCCTCGGTTCATCAGCCAAGCATTTTATCAATTTTGCGATAAAAATCGGATACAAAATGTGGCCTCTAAGGCATACAATCCTGCTACTAATGGTTTGGCGGAAGCTTTCATCAAAACCATTATCAAACTCTTAAAGAAATTTGTTTTTTCGAACAAAAGAGATTGGAATGAGAAGCTAGGAGAATGTCTCTGTGCATACCGCACAACAGTACGAGCACCGACAGGCTGTACCCCATTCTCACTGGTTTAAGGGAGTGAAGCAGTTCTCCCCATCAAAATCCAAATTCCGTCACTCAGAATAGCAGTGGATAATGAGATAACTCAGGAAAAGAATGACCTATTAAGGCTTCAAGAGCTAGAAGGATTAGACGAGAAACGCCTTCAAGCCAAACAGCGCATCGCGTTATACCAGGCACGCATTTCCAGAGCTTTTAATCAAAAGGTAAAGGAAAAAGTGTTCAAAGTTGGCGAGCTAGTTCTAGCCGTGAAAAGACCAATGATCATTACTCACAAGAGTAAGGGTAAATTCTAGCCCAAAGGGAAGGCCCTTACATGATCGAGACGACGTTCTCGAACGGCGCTTACAGATTAGCCAAGCCTAATAGAGACTTGTTAATAGCTCATATAAATGGTAAATTCCTGAAGAGGTACTATGCTTAATCTCCTTTTCTCAAATAGAGTATAGTGAAGATCTCTTTCTGACAACACCACTTCCAAAAAACTAGTTGGATCATATTCTATCATTTCTATATAACCTCTGAATAGATATGTCTAAACTAATTTGGAACATCAAAACCTATCACGTCCATATTACCTCTGATAGTGTTTTGTGTTCAAATTTTAGTTGGATCATATTCTATCATGTCCATATAACCTCTGAATAGATATGTCCAGCTGAAGCTTACCGAAAGTATATCACGTCCATATTACCTCTGATATCACTTTCATCCTAGCCTATCATTTATATTCCAAAATGATAGGTCCACCAAAGTAAGATAAAGTCTCTTTATTATCTCTAGAAGGAGCAAATTACATAGAAAAGCAAAAGGTACATCATTTGGAAGGAGCAGTTAAGTCGCGAATCTGTTGCGCCAGAGTAACCATTCTCTCATCCCTAGAGTTCAAGACGTCGGCGCGAGCCCGCTTCAACCTTGCCGCCTCATTATTCAAAGCAGATAGCTCAGACCGAGCCTGTAATAAACTTGCGTGGGTCACACCCACATGCGTCAGGTTCTGCTGAGCAGTCTCCCTTCGGTCCTTTAATGCATCTCGAGCTGCGTCAGGTTCTGTAGAAAATACTAGTAAACTAATCAATCAGCATGGCAAAATCAGATTGGACGCTGGGAGTGGCTGCAATATCGGAGAATCCCCTTCCGGGAATAATTGCAGACGATGTTGCCATAATCGTCGCCTCAACAGATTGTGCGACAAAAGAAGAAGCGCCAACAACGGTTAAAGTGGCTGGCGTACTCAAAGGAGACATAGTCGTAATGACAGGCTCATCCTTCTCTTGAGATATCAGAATTGTTTCGGGCAAACCGGCACCCAAAAATGTTTCCTCTTCAATGTCGGGCACCTCTGTGTCATCAACAGGAGCTGAAACAAAGCCAAAAGTTGCGTCAACACTACCCTCCCCGTAGATGTCTTCCCCTGAAAAGAAGACAAGAGAAAGTTAATATCAACATAATGTTAATTTTTTTAAAAGAGGCATAAAGACGACATTTATCCATGGCCGATGGTATATATAGCGCGTCTGCAGCCAGTACAGCTAAATTATTTCTTAATGATGCTAAGCGAGCTGTCATACCTGGAGAAGGGGGTGTGCCAACTGACACTGGCAGGTATTCTTCCAGGTCTTCACCGAGATGCACTCGAGGCTCATTGGGTGGAATCTCGCTTGGTATACTTACAGACGCAGCAGGGGTTTCTTCCGTTGTTGGTTGGGATAAAAATATCATTATTTTGCTTGGCCCCGAAGGCGATTTCGTACCACTACCTGAAGCGGTAGCAGCGACAACAGCCTCGAGCAAAGATTCTCCGGCACTGCCAGCCAGAATTGGGGAGGTTCCCTCTCTAATAGGCGAAGGACCTCTAGTAAAAGAATTATCCCCAACAAGGGAAACAACAGGCTCACTCCGAGGAGCCTCATGGCCGAAAGCCCTGACAGGACCACCAATAACCTTCTTCTTCTTGCGAGGGAAAGTTTCTTTTAGAACAGGAGCCCTTCGCTTACCAAGAATAACTAGAGGCTCTGCAGGCGAAGGTATTTTACCTCTCGGTACTGTCAGTAAAGACTCATCTGGAGCAACAGAGTCTTCCTCCTCATCAGAGGAAACTGATGGGATTCCCCCTCTTCCCGTAGACTTAGAAGAGGTCATCCTAAAACTTCCACGCATATCAAAATCGCGATGGAAGGTATTGGTTGCCACATAAAACTGGGCGTACGACTGGAGGATGCGCAACTCTATGGAGAGTAAAGTCATGGGCACAGTAAAGGTTGCCCTAGTACAACCCATCATTAAGTATCGCCATCCTCTCGTTCCATCAATAAGTCCACCTCTGGACTTAAAGCTGGTGATGGCGTTGCCCACGTGCAATTGATCATACCCAAACTGCCTGGCAAACCGACTAGGCAGGTAGGGCTCCAAGAAGTAGTGGTCCTCACTTCGGTACAACAGATGGGAAGGTCTAATGCAGACCAACCAGCAAAAGGCTTTAGGAGAAAAATGGTTCTCCCATGACCTTCATCCTTGAGTTTTGTCCCTTGTTGATTGATATGTATAGTGGGGACGATACAGAAGAGCTTCCAGCTATGAGCAAAGTTCAATGCTCGCCGACAGTCTACTACGGTCATCACGTTCTAGGTAGAATTATTGTAATTCAATAAGAAATTATTCCCCGAACTACTGGCAGAGCCGGGAGACATCACCATGGGTTAAGAAGAATTAACTATCCCATCAGATATAGGAACGGTAATTCTACCCTGGGAAAGTTGTCACGTCGTGTTTCGTCGGCAAGCAGCCCATGAGTAATAGCCCTCAGGCCAGCTTGTATCCTACATACAATGGCAGGGAGAAAGCCCAGTCTTGCCCCAAACACTAAATGCACTACAGGCGATAAGGTATTACGATGAATGCGATCGGAAGATGCAATGCCAGGTACTACCGGTCGGCGTAGCCATACAGAGAGAAAGCCAGCCAGTTGAGCTTCCCTTGACAGAGGCCTGAGACAATGCCTCAAATAACTGTAGGCTTTAGTGCCTGTAGGATATTTCTCTATCCCTTCATCAAGAACCCAATCTGAAGCCCCGGTGTATTAAATAAGATCATCGACTACTTGCGCGTTAAGCACGCTCAGAAGGCTCAAAATCTTATCCCTGCTATCAACGACTTTGTCTAGATTAGCATTTTGGGCATGATGGAAGAAGAGATAGGATGCCCATTTATTGGTATGAGTCAGATCAGAGGGCTCATCGTAGAAAGCGGTGCACACAAGGTAATGGCTCATCAGCTCCTGGTACACTGCCACCACCCGAGGGTTTATATCTCCCAACTCCCGGTTTGTGGGAACATACTCTTCATAAAAAGTATCCCCCATGGGCAGTCTTAAAATCTCTGCCATTTCGTGAAGGGCCAATCCCAACTCCCCTAGCGGAGTGGTGAAAGTCCTAGTGAGCGAGATATATCGCTCCATCAAAGCCAAGAATAGGTTGGGGTTGAGAGGTAACCCAGCACTGGTAGCACTCACAGCTGCATACAGACCGATGCTCTCTAACTCCGCCTGAAAGTTCTTCAGGGCCCAGGCAGATTAACGAACCCATCGAAGGTTTGAAGGGCTAACCCACCCACCGGTCCGAGGATTAACCTTGGGATACACTCCCCCGTGCCCCATAAAGTCGTTACAGAAGGTTGGCAATTGGACTGGTTGGAGCAGCGCAATATCTTCACTTGGGATACTACCCGGGAATAATCCCCTGAAAGGCATCACAGGGCCTGAAGGGCGGATCACAAATGATCCTTGGTCGGACCATTTCTGATAAAATATCTTCCCCGGCTGGGCATGAAGAACGGGGGTCAGCGTCCACGATATTTTTCTCGGATGCGTAGCATGGAAGAATGCCGAGATAGGGTAATCTCTCGGTATCTTAGGCAGGTACATAACCATGCCCCCAACAGTAAAAATCATGTCTTCCTTCTTGGGCTTCGTCTGAGATTGTTTATCAATCATATCCCCGAAGAGAAAAGCTGGTTTTATATATTTTGCCCCGTCTATATACGTCAAGGGCTCTCCATTGATCATGTTCAATAGCATTCGCTCTCCTTGAGACGATATCAGGATTCTCCTTCCTTCAGGATACTGGGGTCCAGAAATAAGAAATGTCACATGGGACAAATCCTCTAGGTAATTGGAGTTCAGCATCCCAGCAGTAGAACCCATCACCTCAGCCAACGGAGGGATTTGCAAGTTGACTACAAAATGCAAGAAGAACAAGTCAGTTTCTATACTAAGATGTTACATCTTGCAGCTTATGCCAAAGATCAACAGTCTGTGCTTTTACGCCAAGACTGTAAAAACTTGATTTTTTACGCAGGAAGCTATTTCCTAGGCGTAAAATTCAAGATCGGCAGTATACACAAAAAATCTGACAGTCTGTGTTTTTATGCCAGACTGTCAAAGTTTGAGTTATTACGCCAGAATTTTCATCCAGAGCGTAACACTCAAAGTTTGTAGTATACGCCAAATTTGGACAGTCAAAGCTTTTACGCCAGACTGCGAAAATATGGAGTTCTTACGCTGACACATTAGGAATGTGGGCGTAAAAGAGAAAACATCTCTGTGCATCATCTTCCTTGAAGAGATTCTCAACACAGAAGATGACCTAGTGCATTCACGTACAACGTGTGCTAAGGGTTTTCTTCGCTTTTGTCATCCCAAAAGCTTTACCTATAACGCCCGATGCATAGCTTGACAGTTGGACATTTTGTTCCGAGCGAGGTTCGCTCTGCCCGATGGGAGTCGCGCTTGCTTAGGCAGAAGAGCGAGAAGAGGAGGCAACTTTCTTTCTCTTGTTGGTGGAAGATTGTTTCGGTGCCATTGTTAAGAACTTAGAATGCTCAGAGAAGAAACGAAGAAGAGCTCTCAAAGAGACGAAGGTTTTTCTTTCGCAAAAGACAGATAAAAAATTTGATATTTAATATGCGATTATGATTAGGGACTACGTCAGCCTATCATTTAGAGAAGGCGGATAGTCAGCGAATTCAAAAAGTCTTTCGTGCAGAACAGATTCGTGATTTTACGCCAAGGAGCTTTTTACGCTCGGGAAGCTACAAATCTACGGTTTTATGCTTAGAGGCTATAAGTCTATGGTTTTAAGCCCGGATGCTTTTACGCTCAGTAGCTTTTACGCTCGAGAGGCTACAAACCTATGACTTCACGTTCAGAGGCTACAAATCTATAATTTCACGCTCAGCAGCTTTTACGCTCAGAAGCAACAAGTCGACGACTTCACGCTCGAAAGTTTTCTTCTTAGAGGCTATAGATCTACAGTTTTACGCCCGGATGATCTTATGCTCAGCAGCTTTCACGTTCGAGAGGCCACAAACTTATGATCTTACGCTCATCTACATTACGGATCTATGACTTTTTGCATATCTTAAAATACGCAGGCCAGAGTATGCTTATATCTGAACAATTCTCAAGACGGCCAATTACAAGGGTTCACGCAGAAGATGCTCCTTTCTGGCCTTAAAACATCCCAAGTACCCAAAGCATACAGGGTTCAGCATAGAAAATGACTCTTCTTCTTGGGTCGATTGGAAGCTCATCCAAAATTTAGTCTGAATATTTACTCTACAGTTCAAGATGGCGACTCAGTTTCGACAGCCATTTTTCGCTTTTTTCAAAGGATTTTCGGAAAATCATTCTTAAAAATGATGATCTGAACAAAGAATTCTTCGCATCAGAAGTGACCGATTCAAAATTTCTATGCGACTCTTCGTCCAAAATAGTATGACAATTTTTATCTTCAAAGACAACTTAATGCTAAACAGCTTTCTACGCATCTTCAGTTATGCGTAAAAGATGCGACGAGACCAGATACTCCTTTTTATCAGAGTCGGCGTAAAGTTATTCAGACGTATCGAAGCTACACATATTCAGACTTTATCACATCAAAGAATATGGCAAATTATCATATACGTAAAAGAAGACAGTTTTATTAATCATGATTACATATGATGAAAATCCAGTCTACAAGGGTTTTTCATCTTCATGATTATATGATTACATATGAGGAAAATCCCGTCTACAAAGGATTTCTCATTTTTATTACACTAAGAGTCTATTCTACTAGGTTCTCGTATTGGTGGAGATCTTCTCGTCTTCTACGGCAGTTCATCGACTTCCACAGTCGATGAACAAGAAAATAATTAATGGCCGGAGGATACAAAACTGGGCCTGCATAAATTATTCAGAGCCCATCCTCCATACGCCATGATAGATTGAGTTGAGGTTTTAGACCCAACTCAATACTGGAAGACAGGGCTAGTTTGTCTGCCCTCGTCCACGAACGACAGGAGAAAATATAGCTTGCAAGCTGTGTGGTCTAATGGGACCCTTCCTCTCTCCTGGACGAATCTCCATATGAAGTTGCTGATTATCCCGAGCAAAGAAAGCTATTATATCCTTCCATGATCCATCATTGCAGAGGACATTTGCTCGAAGACGCCTTCTTTTGTGGCTCCTTACATGCTGGAAGAGCATGATCTTCTTCTTTCCCAAGTCGACCCGACGAACTCCGGCAATCATCTCGATGTGGTGAAGGAAATATGAGAAGAACAGGTAAACTCATCAGCCTTTATATAGGCAAAAGAGAACACACCGAATCTCAACACATCCCCAAGAATCCGCCAAGATATCAGCCTCGAAGAATGAGTCAGACTTGACCATTTCATGCTTTATTCAAAGTGTTTCAAATTATGAGGAATTTGAAAACTTTGAAGGGGGTCTTGTAGAAGCATGAAAAATACGCTGCAGAGTTATACGCAGTAGTTCAATACTGTGTTGCGTAAAACATGACTTCAGAGCCATCAGCGTACAACGGAGCTTCATCGCTAGTACAGCATAAAATATAATCTCCAGAGACAACCCGCGTATAATGCAGTATTTCCAGACTGCTTCAGCGTACAAAGGTTGCTATCTCGCCTTTACGGCATAAAACCCATTGGCTTTTTAATGCAATGGGAAGATTATACGAGGATCGCCTCGTATCCCTCAAACGAGCTGTACGAGGAACACTTCGAATTATGTGAATGAACCTGTCAGACAGTACAATAAACCTGACTCCTGACAAAGGGTACAGCACTACTATCCAGACGACGGCTGTAATGATGATGCGGCACAGAGACCCAAACTGTCGTCTAATGACATTTCCTGGATATAAACTGCTTTTATGCATTAAAGGAAATATGCTACCTAGTTTTATACAGGAAGATGTGAGCTTTTACGCTCAGCAGAAGACAAAATAAACTGCCACGTCAAAAGCTGCTCTTCGTACAGAGTTCGAGGCACGTCTCTGCATTTAATGCGCAGAATGAGGGCAGATCTCTGCATTTAATGCACCAGATTTGGTTTTACTTCCGAAGACTGGGTGAGATATGATTACGGCTAATACGTCCACATCATCTCTTCTACATATTACGCCATTAGGCTATTTTCAGCTTTAGGAGCACGTTGTACGCTCTCCTTAAAATACGCCGATCTGGCTATTTTCAGCAATAAGGATTACGTCGTATGCTATCTCCTCGGAATACGCCAACTCAAGCTATATATTTTGCATTGGTGAGTGACAAGACTATTCGGTCCAGAATACGCTTAAGACCTCAGTCAAGGAAGGAAGATCGGCTATCTTTTACGCTGGCTACCTATCCATGCAATATCAGGCTTCTACGCCTATTTTGGCTTGTACGCCAACTTGACGATTACTTGGCTTCTACGCCAACCTGACAGCTATAGGGCTTCTATGCCTATATGTCAGTCATTGGGCTTCTACGCCTATGTTGGCTTCTACGCCAACCTGACAGTTATTTAGCTTCTACGTCAATCATCTCTACGCGAGGAGAAGTTACCTACGTGGCTTGTATAGCGTGATCCTCTCAGCGGTTATACGCGTTACCTCATTATGGGACACACGTCACACGCAGATTCAGAAGATCATCTATACGTGGGTGGCAGTTATTATAAACTGCCGCATAAAAAGTGCCATACTCTCCACTGTCCGGCTTCTACGCTGACTGGACGGTTACTGTCACTAAAACCCTATAAATAGAGACCTCTATCAACAGAGGTCCAGGGTCGAAGAGTCAAGGAATTAAAGGTCAAAGATTTTAAAGAGAGTCGAAGATTGAGCACAGACAGAGAGTAGTGATCGACGATTTTGGCATCAAGCATCCACTCCCCTTTGCAATCTTTGAAGCTTCTTCTTCTTCTACAGCACTTCTTCATCATCGTGTGGTCCAAGAGATAAAGTGATCGACTGCAGATCAGACTCCTATAGCAATATTTACCCAGATTAAATTTTGTACTTAACATCCTCGTATAGGATTAATAGTACTTCTTGTTTGTAAACTTAAGAAAGGGTTTCGTATAAACCTAGTTTTATTTCTTTCGTTTATTATCAAACAGTGAGTTCTTCCCGAACAAAATAGAGTTCTTGGGGCATGTTGTAACTGGTGATGGTATTTCAGTGGATCCGAAGAAGATCACAATAGTGGAATCTTGGAAGACCCCGAGTTCGGTAGCAGAGATTAGGAGTTTCTTGGGATTGGTAGGCTACTACAGGAAGTTTGTGTAAGATTTTTTTATGATTGCCGAGCCGATGACCAGACTCACCTGAAAGGATGTAGAGTTTGTTTGGACGGAGGATTGCCAGGCTGCTTTTGAGGAAATAAAGAAGAAGTTGACGTTTGCTCCTATTTTGACGTTGCCATCAGGGTCTAGAGGTTTCACTATTTATAGTGATGCATCGAGGAAAGGTTAGGGTTGTGTCTTCAGCAGAATGGAAAAGTGATTGTCTATGCATCCAGGCAATTGCGTCCTCATGAGAAGAACTATCATACCCATGATTTGGAGTTGGCAGCCATCATCTTTGCCCTGAAGTTATGGAAATACTATTTATACGGAGAGCGTGTGGAGATTTTTACAGACCATAAAAGCTTGAAGTATGTTTTCGCGCAGAAGGAGTTGAATATGAGGCAGCGTCGGTGGTTGGAACTGATGAAGGATTTTGATATATCTTTTTATTATCATCTTGGGAAAGCTAATGTAGTTATCGATGCTTTGAGTAGGTATCCGGTAGCTATGTTCTTGACGCAGGATCGATATTTGTTATAGGACTTGGAGAGCTTGGGCATTGAGGTTATAGTTCCGGGTTGTGATAGGCAGATGTGGAGATTGCAGATACATTCAGAATTGATGGACAAGATCAAAGCAGCACATGTCACGCCCAGTCCCAAAATATATAGGACTAGGACACGTAAGCATGCCAGCTGCATGTATATAGCAACTCTAATATATGGAAACCATAACACATGCGTACGTTGTATCATGAACAATAATTCATAAATGGTACATCTTGACACCAGTCACAGGGCATAACTAATTCTCATCCATAGAAATTAGATAAAAATAAATAACCAATATATATAAAACTAGATCTCAATATAAAGTATCTAAAGATGACAGTCAGATGAAAAAAAATCCACTATCGAACTAGAATATGGAAAAAAAATAAGATAAATATAATATAAGTACAACATCTAACAATCACGAGGCTCGAAGAGAAGACCTCCTCGAAATATAAGTAACCAGTCCGGATCTGTGCTCCTCCGAATACTCATGAATATCTACACATGAAAAGGGACTAGGTCCTCAGAGGGACATAACAAGATACATAGAAGCATGTCATAATATAAATACTGAATAAATAAAGGGGGGTTCTAACCATCTAAGTAAAATGCAATTTGAGTACAACTTAGTACGTTTGGGTAAGTGTAGGCTAGACATATGCTGACGTAATTCAACAATCCTCATGACTGCTAGTATATGCCCCCATACAAGGGCGTTGTAATATAATAACGTCCAGCTCCAAAGAGCATGGCATTTGTATAATATATCGTCCATATCGCTCCGAAGAATGTGGCAGCAGTGTAGTATATATCGTTCATATCGCTCCGAAGAACGTGGCAGCAGTATAGTAAATATCGTCAATATCACTCCGTCGAGTGTGGCAGCAGTGTAAAGGAAGTGGGTGTCCCATACGCCTAATAGTCTTCCTCCCCGCCCAATGTAGATATACAAGTCGTGAATACGACGTGGACATTTCGTACTAAAATGCAAGTCTCTATAGAAATAAACAACTAAGCTAAATACCGTCACACGTGTTGCTCACACCGATGGCCAGTCAAGTATGAGGCATGCGTCCCTACATGAACTTACTTTGTGATGTATAATGATATGTGTCAAGGCCTGGGAGTTATACCGATAACTCCGCAACTTTAGGTGGGTCTATTCGACAATAGGTCAGACACAAATCCTAACGTCAACGAATTCGTTGACTACACCCGAGTCTCTCTCGGACGCGAACAGTTATGTAAACATGCAACGAAAATAATAACTAAATTTAAACACTATAACAAGGCAAGGTATACTTGTCTGGCAAAATAGCTGCAAAGTATGACGTCCCAGAATCAAGCAAACAGGATCAGAAGCTACGGTCTCAGAATGAACATCTCCGGATGCTGAAATAAATATCACCAACGTTCGCAGAATAAGCGAGGTAGTTAGAAAGCACTACCCTTTGGTCCAATTTGGACACAGGAGCAAAACTGTAATTTTGGGTCAAAGCGAGCTCCATATGTGGGCTACCTTGCACCAAAAAGCAAGTCAGGGGTAAATGTCTCTAAATGGGACAAATTATAGGATAAACCAATTCCAAACGTCAATACGAACTCAACGGTACGTCCAATTTTGGATTTCGGTGAGCCGAACACAAATTCGACCAAAAAGTCAACCGTAGGGCCCGCAAATAGGCGACTTGGTCAACTGTCTCAGAATTACGTGAAACTTGGGTCATAGGACCAGTGTGATACCACGAATCCAATGGCACAAGTTTTGTCACGTTCTTATGAGCGTACACTAAATGGTGCAATATTTTATAAAAGTTGCTATACGAGACTTTTTGCAGATACGGGGTGATTCCGATGCGCACACGCGTCCAAATCAGTTTTTGCGAAAGCCCACACGTCTGGGTATACCGTGCGCACCTTTCGGTACTCTTAGTACACGGCGGGGCGCGCTCCGTATCATAAATTTTTTTGTTACAAAAAACAGGTTTTTATGGGTTTTCATCCTAATTTAATTCTGCATACAGCATCAAATAAAATAATATAATTAACAAAAAATAATCTAGGTTAGGTGGTCTTCGCATAGCTAGAAGAAAAACTAATTTTGTATCTCTGTGGTGGGAGATACGAGTCCGTAAACAGGGGTGGTTGCAACAGATTTTCTCAGATTAAATGTCGTAGTTTTTTCTCGACTTGTCGTCAAATTTTTACCTAGGTTTGCGCACTGTACGATGAAAACTAATCTACGGAATTAGAAGAGGAATAGGTCAGGATTATACCGGTGAAGAGGTGGTCGAGTTTGGTTGAGCGAGGGCACAAAAAATGAGGCACGAACAAGGCTTCGTTGCAGTTCAATTGATGTCTCACGCACGGCTCGAATAGCGACGTGGACGTGCGGTGGTGGTCGCGGTTGCGGCTCTAGCGGTCCAGGCGGCTGTGCGGTGGTGGTATCTTGGCAGCACGATCGAGGGGGTGGAGTATAGAGATTAGGGTTAGGTTTTTTTGGTGTAACTTATACATATATAGAGAAGGTAAGAGAGGGGGATCATACCGCTCGCGGGGGGGGGGGGGGGATTACACACGGGTGGGAATTAATAAGTTGCGGTTATTGCTGCTTAGTTTTTCTTAACGTGTTGGGGCTAACGGGCGGGTAGGTTAGAATACGGGTTTGGGTTTACGTATTTGTTAGGGTTTAAGTATTCATTTAGGTTTTCTTTTTCTTTCTCTTTTCTTTTTCTTTTATTCTTTTCTTTCTATTTTCTTTTTTCTTTTTCATTCCTATTAATAACCTTATATATATATATATATAATTTGAGAAATTTATTTTAGTGAATAAAATAAATCTATTAATTGTTCACAAGGTCACCTACAAGGAAATAATTAGGGTAAAATTATAATTACTCCATAAAAACTCTAATTGCACAATTACCTAAAAATAAAATTTCTAAAAATTCTATTTTTTCTAATTTGCTAATAATTACTATAAATCTATTAAATAATTAATTAAAAAATTTAATATAGTTTTTTGAACTTGGGGTTTTACATTCTGCCCAACTTATAAAAATTTTGTCCCCGAAATTAAAACTAAGCCACGATAGGAAGTCAAGAATGGTATAAGATAGAGATTTGCAGCTTATTTTGTAGCTTCCTCCATCCTAACCTCCATGATTTTCCAATTGTCATGGGGATGTTTGGAGGGCTATAATTTATATTAGAAAATGCAAGGCTAGGTTTAAATGAGGGGACGATGTTGCGCGTCGCACATTCCAAAAATCATGAGGAAAACTCGTATGAACAAAAAATGGGTTTCTTCAAGTATCAGGTCCAATGGTGTGGACACCCCAATGCACTTTTGCATAAAAGCACCCAACAATTAGAAAATTGCACAAAGATGAAAATTGGGTTAAATTAATTAAAATTAATGTGCAAGGTGTTCTGAAATTAATTAGAAGTACATGGGGATAAAATTTGGTGGGACACAAGTGTCATGGACATAGAGGGCTCAGAGTAAAATTTTATCATAAATTTGGGTTGTACAAAACGGTCAAGATTGTGTCTCCAATTTTGATTAAAACGCACAAGGACACAAAATTAGAATTATTTAGAATTAAGAAATAACGTCTGCGACGAATATTGTGCGACTAGAATGTAGCACATGATAGCATAATTATAAGTTATACCGAGGTCAGAATAGAAGGTGGGCACGTCTAGGACAAGGGTGTAAAATTTGTAAGAAGGCAATGGCTAGTGTAGGGCTCCAATTGTTGAAGCAACGGTAGGGTGCACTAAGTGATTTAATTACTGTAAATTAAATAAAATATCGTTTTTTAATTCTAATTGGATTCAACTAACCCTAATCTCACTATCTAAGCCAAGTAGGTCTAATTTTGGGTGAGAGATTTATAATCTACCCAACTTAAAATTTATCCATCTATCACCTAAGGCTATACATTTAGGAAAACTATTTCTCAAATTATTTAATCATGTTATTCAATCCTTAAAGTTTTAACACAAAACATATCACCTATGATATGTCCTTAATTACTAAAAATAATTATCTAGTAATGTGATTGGCCTATGGGGTATATCTAGTACTATATGTATATCAAACTTATACGAAGCACGAAGTTTTGTCTTTCCGAAATAAGAAAAGATGGAAAACAATAATAAAGAGTTCAAGAGAGAAGGTAATAGAATAGAAGTATGGAGGTTAAGGTGTTTAAAGAATTCAAATGGAAATTGTCAAGGCAGTTGTGGATTGAAATCCTATTTGGTAATTTCTTGTTCGTATGCTCATATCAGTACGGTTATGTACTTGATATGATAAGCTCTGACATATCTAGAGGGCAAGTATATTTGTCTACTGGTCAACTATATATCTCAATCCACGTAAAATAGTATTGCGAAGGGCGAACCAAGCGCACTAAGGCTAGCTAGGCCTTAATACAATGATTCTGAAATGTATTAGTGTGTCGACCTACTAATACATATGTCATGAACAAGCTCGATAAGGAATAAGCTTGTAAAAACTAGGCTATAATAGCGACATAAGTCAAGGTAGTACATAAAATATAAATACGCTGGATCATGATGAAAGAAGGTACATAATAATTCAAGTTCACAAAAAAATAAGACTCTACAATCTCTACAGTTGTCATACTAACTGCTTGTTTAAGTCGCTAGTCGACCAAATAGGGTATGGGCCTCTAAATTTTATAGTTTGAATAAATATTATCTTCTTACACTAGTATACGGTTAATGTCATTCAGTTATACTTCATTAATAGGTCAAGAAGATCATGTAACACTAGGCTATGAGTCATACTACCCAACTTAAAATAATTAACTAATATTGTAATTGCCTTGAGGGGATTCTATAAAATAACCTGGTCCTTGTAAATAAAGTAGAACTCTTATTGGGGTATATGCGGAAAAGATCTTGGTACTTATTAGGGTCTCATATTGCTTTATATAGGTAATGGCCATCTTAAGTCTTAATCATAGTGCTTATAGAACAAAGGTGTTAATATTGAGAATGGAAGGGTTACTGGCTCTCAAGTGAAATAGGATATAACTTGTATGGAGATATGTGGAACATGTTACTTGATTTGAAGCAAAAGGGTAATCATAAAATCATAATCTAAATAAACAACTCAAACCATCAAGCTCTAACTATTAAGCACATAAATTCAAAATTTAACATTACAAATATAATCCTAACAAACTATGTTTCCTTATCATAAAAGAAATTTCTTGGCCTATAATCAGAAGGGTTAGGTGACATGAATTGAAAGATTGAAGAAAAGAAAACATAATTAGTCGTCGCACAATAGCGAGCGCTAAGTTTTCAGAGGAACAAGATTAAATTTAAATAGAAAGTCTCTAAATAATATCATGGTTTTCTAAGGGGAATATGGCATGCTAGTCCTCTATGTTCGAGGTATGATCGAGGATAATGTTATATTCATTCCTCTAGGTTTCCTTAGGTGCTATCTGCTAATACCAAGACAAGAATCGAAATTTATAGTTCTAATACTATCTTACTATGAAAGTTAGGTTTAGTCCTAATGTTAAATCTTGGATTTCTATTGGTTCCTTAATGTTAAGGTAAAATAGTATGGTTAAATTTATAACTAACCCTAGTAGTGTTTGGACTATCCTCAAGTCATACATAATTATATCAAGGGATAATGGTAAACCAATCTATAGATGAGGGATGCTAGGGTTCACTAGATATTCTAAACTTAGTGAGGTGTCAATGTTCTAGTTGTATTCTTAGTAGGTGTGTTACCCTAATTTTTATTCTAACAAGAAGGATTCCTATATTCTAGCAGGGGCTATACTCAAGGAACTATTAGGGAAGAACATGAATCAAGCAGGATAGAATTATTTAAATAGAGCAGACTGGAAGGAAGATGAGTTATAGTCAAATGTGGATGAGATCCTATACTCTAATCCTAGGTGCAGGCTTGCTCGGCATAGTAATGTAACCGAGACAATATGCTCTCGATCTATATGGGCCACCAGTAAAATCATGTTATGCCCCAGTCCCAAAATACGTAGGACTAGGACATGTAAAAATGCCAGCTGCATGTATATGGCAACTCCAATATATGGAAACTATAACGCATGCGTACGCTGTATCATGAATAATAATTCATAAGTGGTACATCTTGATCACCAGTCACAGGGCATGACTAATTCTCATCCAGAGAAATTAGATAGAAATAAATAACCAATATTTATAAAACTAGATCTCAATATAAAGTATCTAAAGATGACAGTCGGATGGAAACAAATCCACTGTCGAACTAGAATATGAAAAAAATAAGATAAATACAAAATAAGTATAACATCTAACAATTACGAGGCTCGAAGAGAAGACCTCCTCGAAATATAAGTAACCAGTCCGGTTCTGCGCTCCTGCGAATACTCATGAACATCTATACCTAGAAAGGGACCAGGTCCTCAGAGGGACATAACAAGATACATAGAAGCATGCCATAAAGTGAATACTGAATAAATAAAGGGGTATGCTAACCATCTAAGTGAAATACAATTTGAAGACAACTTAGTACTTTTGGGAAAGTGTAGGCTAGACATATGCTGACGTAATTCACCAATCGTCATGACTGGCTAGTATATGCCATATATGCCCCCATACAAGGGCGCTGTAATATAATAACGTCTTGCTATGAAGAGTATGGCATCCGTATAATATATCGTCCATACCGCTCCGAAGAACGTGGCAACAGTGTAGTATATATCGTTTATATCGCTCTGAAGAACGTGGCAGCAGTATAGTATATATCATCCATATCACTCCGTCGAGTGTGGCAGCAGTGTAAAGGAAGTGGTTGTCCCATACAACTAATAGTCGTCCTCCCCGCCTAATGTAGATATACAATTCGTGAATACGACGTGGACATCTCGTACTAAAACACAAGTCTCTATAAAAATAAATAACTAAGCTAAATACCGTCACACGTGTTGCTCACACCGATGACCAGTCGAGTATGAGGCACGCGTCCCTACATGAACTTACTCTGTGACGTGTAATGATACGTGTCAAGGCCTGGGAGTCATACCGATAACTCCACAACTTTAGGTGGGTCTACTAGACACTAGGTCAGACACAAGTCCTAATGTTAACGCATTCGTTGACTGCACCCGAGTCTCTCTCGGACGTGCATAATTATATAAATATAAAGCTAAAATAATAACTGAATTTAAACAGTACAACAAGATAAAGTATACTTGCTTAGCATGGGAGATACAAATTATGACGTCCCGGAGTCAAGAACACAGGATCAAAAGCTACGGTCTCAGAATGAATGTCTCCGGATGCTGAAATAAATATCACCAATATTCCCAGAATAAACGAGATAGTTGGAAAGCACTACCCTTTCGTCCAATTTGGACACAGGAGCAAAACGATAATTTTGGGTCAAAGCGGGCTCTACTAGTGGGCCACCTTGCACCGAAAAGTATGCCAGGGATAAAGGTCTCTAAATGGGGCAAATTGTAGGTCAAATAAATTCTAAACATCAATACGATCCCAACGGTACATCTAATTTTGGATTTCGGTAAGTCGAATACAAATTCGCCCAAAAAGTCAATCGTGGGGCCCACAAATAGGCCGATTGGTCAACTATCTCAGAATCATGTAAAACTTGGGTCACAGGACCAGCATGATACCACAAATCCAATGGTCTAAGTTTTGTTGCGTTCTGATGAGTGTACACTAAATGGTACGATATTTTGCAAAAGTCACAATATGGGGACTTTTTGCGGATACGGGGTGATTCCGACGCGCACACTCAATCAAATTAGTTATCGCGAAAGCCCACACGTCTGGGTATACCGTGCGCACCTTTTGGTATACTTGGTACACGGCGGGGCGGTCCCGCTTGGCCGGACGCGCTACGTATCACAAATTTTTGTGTTTCAAAAAGCAGGTTTTTATGGGTTTTCATCCTAATTTAATTCTGTATACAACATCAAATAAAATAATACAATTGACAAGAAATAATCTAGGTTAGGTGGTCTTCGCATATCAAGAAAAAAAACTAATTTCGGATCTCTTTAGTAGGAGATACGAGTCCGTAAACAGGGATGGTTGCAACAGATTTTCTGAGATTAAATGTCGTAGTTTTTCCTGGACTTAGCGTCAATTTTTTACCTAGGTTTGTGCACTGCACGATGGAAACTAATCTACGAGATTGGAAGAGGAATAGGTTAGGATTATACAAGTGAAGGCAGGGTTGAGTTTTGTTGAGCGAGAGCACAGGAAACGAGGCACGAACAGGGCCTCGTTGCAATTCAATTGCTGTCTCGCGTGCGGCTCGACTGGCGACGTGGATGTGCGGCGGTAGCTCCGGAGGTCCAGGCGGCTGTGCGACGGTGGTGTCTTGGCGGCGCGGTCAAGGAGGTGGAGTATAGAGATTAGGGTTAGGGTTTTTGGGTTAACTTATATATATAGAGAGAAGGGGAGAGAGGGGGATCATACCACTCGCGGGGGGGGGGGGGGGGGATTACACGTGGGTGGGAATTAATAAGTTGTGGCTGCTGCTGCTTAGTTTTTTTTAACGGGTTAGGGCTAACGGGCGGGTAGGTTAGAATACGGGTTTGGGTTTAGGTATTTGTTAGGGTTTAAGTATTCATTTAGGTTTTCATTTTCTCTCCCTTTTCTTTTTCTTTTATTCTTTTCTTTCTTTCTATTTTCTTTTTCATTCCTATTAATAACTTTATATATATATATATATATATATATATATATATATATATATATATATATATATATATATATAAATATATATAACTCGAGGAATTTATTTTAGTGCATAAAATAAATGTATCAATTGTTCACAAGGTCACCTACATCGAAATAAATAGGGCAAAATTATAATTGCTCCATAAAAACTGTAAATGCACAATTACCTAAAAATAAAAATTCTATAAATTTTATTTCTTCTAATTAGCTAATAATTACTATAAATTCATTAAATTATTAATTAAAATATTTAATACGGTTTTCAGAACTTTAGATTTTACAACACAGTATGAGGATGTATCTCTGAGGAGCATCAGAGCTCAAGTGAGAGCAGGATTGGAGGATGAGTTCACCATTGCCGAGGATGGTTCTTTGCGGCATGGAGTTAGATTGTGTGCCTAGTGGGGAGCTGCGTGAGGAGGTATTGCAGAAAGCGCATCGCTCTCAGTAATCCATGCATCCATGTGCCAACAAGATGTATCTGGATATGCGAGAGAGTGTGGTGGTATGGCATGAAGAGGGAAGTGGCACAGTTTGTATCTAGATACCTAGTGTGCCAGCAGGTGAAAGCCGAGAGGCAGAGGCAAGGAGATTTACTTCAGCTATTATCGATTTCAGAGTAGAAGTGGGAGCACATTACTATGGTTTTTGTGTCCGAACTTCCACGATCTCCAGTTGGGAAAGACGCAATTTGGGTCATTGTTGATAGGTTGACCAAGTCAGCCCACTTTTTGCCTTTCAAGATGGGTTTGTCTATGGAGAAGCTGGCGGAGATGTATGTGAGGCAGATCGTCAAGATACATGGAGTTTCCGTCAGTATAGTCTCGGATCGGGATAGTCGTTTTACTTCTCATTTCTGGAGGATTTTGTAGGAGAGTTTGGGCACTTAGCTCAAGTTCAGTGCTGCATATCATCCTCAGACAGATGGGAAGTCAGAGAGGACTATTCAGACTCTTCCGGATATGTTGCGCATTTGTGTACTGGATTTTGGGGGTTCTTGGGAGAACCATCTCTATTTGGTAGAGTTTGCTTATAACAGCTATCAGGCTAGTATAGAGATGTCACCATTTAAAGCTCTGTACAGTCAGAGGTATCGTACTCCCTTGTCATGGAACGATGTTGGAAAAAGAGTTTTGCTTGGGCCAGAGATGGTTGTAGATGCAGCAGAGAAGGTTCAGTTGATTAGAGACAGACTTCCTGTAGTGCAGGACAGACAGCGGCATTTGGCCGATAGCCACCAAAGACCTTTGGAGTTCGGGGTATAGTTTAGATTTTTGTTTTGTGCTTGTTATTGGTTATGTCATGCCCCAGTCCCAAAATACGTAGGACCAGGACACGTAAGTATGCCAGCCGCAAGTAAATGGCAACTCTAATATATGGAAACCAAAACACATGTGTACGCTGTATTATGAATAACAATTCACATGTGGTATAAAATATCTCAAGTCACAGGCATAATCTAAATCTTATCCAGAAGAATCATAAATAGATAAATAACCAATAGCTATGTATCTAGATCTCCATATAAAGTATCTAATAATGGCAGTCGGATGGAAACAAATCTACCTCCGAACTAGAATATAGAATAAACAAGATAAATACAATATAAGAATATCAACTAATAATCTCGGGCTCGAAGAGAAGACCTCCTCGAAATTTATATAGCAAGTCCGGATCTGCGCTCCTGCAAATACTCATGAACATCTACACCTGAAAAGGGACCAGGTCCTCAGAGGAACATAACCAGATACATAGAAGCATGCCATAAAGTAAATACTATAAACACTCGAGGGTGATCTAACCAGCTAAGTAAAATGCACTTTAAAGACAACCTTGGTACGTATGGGTAGGTGAAAGGTATAAAATATAGCGTCGATCCAGAGGCTAAGTTCCTGGCATTAGCTGTAAACTGGATGTCAGGAGTATATACTGACTACATCACCGATCATGATTACGCACAGCTAGTAACCTCTGTCGGATGTATCGAAAAGCATATACGCCCATAACCGAATAACACTGGCCTATAATAGGGTAACACTGAGGCTCACAGCCCCGCAGTTTAGTTTGAAACTACGGCAACCAAATTTTCTGTCCCATACGCCTACTAATTATCTTCCCCGCCTAATGATCTATGCATGTTATATCCACAACACACTGTAGCTACTACACCGAGACGGAGGGCAAGTATCGGTGTCGTAACTCTGGCTCCTAGTCTATCGTTAGAATAATAGTCCAACCTTACAACCAAACAAGGACAAGGATTGGACCTTCGTACTAAAATAGTCTATGCTCTGACCACTAATAACTGCTAAGTCTTAAAACATGCATCACTATTTAGCAGTTATACCCTATCTGTCGCACGACCTACACGTACAGGTGGCCAACCGCATACGCAAGTCCGTTCCCTACATGAGACTCACAACACGTGTAAGAAATGTGTCAAGGCCTGGGCAGTCATACCGATAATTCCATAACTTTAGGTGGGTCTATTAGACACTAGGTCAGACACAAGTCCTAACGTCAACGCCTTTGTTAACTGCACCCGAGTCTTCTCGGACATGCACAGTTATATAATATTGAATTAATAAACATGCAACTAATAACAGAGAATTTAAACAGTATTACAAGACAAGGTATACTTGCCTGGCAAGAAAGTTACGCAGTATCAATAACCTGCTCCTGAAGTCGTACAGATAATCCAATCGGTCCTCTCGGGGTACGCGTACGGGGATGACGGTGATGACGATGTTGACGATAATAACTACGATGATGGCGATGATTATGACTATGACAACGATGATGATGGTGATGCTCATGGTAAAGATGATGGTGATGATTATAATGGTGATGACGAGGATGATGATGTAGACGATGGGTGATGATGAGGATAATGATGTGGGTGATGGTGATGACGAGGACTATAATGTGTATGATGATATTGATAAGAATAATAATGTGGATGATGATGATGACGAGGACGATGATGATGGTGACTAGGATGATGATGATAAGGTGATTAGGGTTAAGGTATTGAGAATGAATGGTGATGATGATGATTTGATATGATGATAATGATGATTGTTGGCTGCTGACCGAAGTCCGTCCAGGGGGAGCGGAGGTCCGGCCAGGGAAGGTCGAACATAGAGGAGGACAGGGACACAGGGAGGAGGAGCTCGTGTTACTGGTGGTGGTCGTGCTGGAAGCAGTGGTTGGCCGGAGTGACACTAGTGGTAGTGGTTATGATGATGATGGTGATGATTTAAAGGGGAGGGGGTGGTCCGACGGGTTCCAGAGGGAGGTCGGGGTTAACGTGGGGGCTGCTCAGGGAAGAGGGAAGAGGAGAAGAGGCTCAGGTAAACGGAGGGAGAGGTGTTGGCTGTGATAGAATTTACGGTGGTAACAGCTCGTCAGGCGGGGTACAGCGAGGAAGATGGCCGCGGTGGAGGTTGTGGCGTCGAGGAGGAGAACAGAGGAGAGAACTGGGTGGTAGTTCAGTCGAGGGGAGGAGTTGGGTCAGGCGGGGCCACGACGTCGGGAGGAGGGATCCGGCAGTGAAATGAGGAAGAAGGAGATAAAATAGGAGATGGGTGTCGGCTGATTTTTATTTTAGGTTTAGGTGATTTAGAAAAGAAATCAAGAAAAAGGAAAGGAAAAGTTATTTATACATGGGGACTTTGGGTTTGGGTTGACCAAGGTAAGTGAGCTTGGTCAATATCTCCTTGGGATGGGCCAAGGCTTGGCAAGGGGATGTTTGGGAGGGCTATAAATTATATTGTTTAAATGTAATGGCTAGGATTAAATGAGGGCCGATGTTGCGCGTTGCACATTTCGAAAATTATAAGAAAATTCATATGAAGGGGAAAAATAGATTTCTTCATATGTTGTCCAATGGTGTGGACACCTCAATGCACTTTTGCAGAAAAGTGCCCAAAAATTAGAAAATTGCACAAAGACAAAAATTGGATTTAAATTAATGCACAAGGTGTTATGGAATTTATTAGAAGTACATGGGAATAAAATTAGGTGGGAACCAGTGTCATGGACATAGAGGGCTCAGAGTATAATTTTATCAAAATTTGGGTTGCACAAAACGGGTCAAGATTGTGTCTCCAATTTCGATTGGAACGCACAGGGGTACAAAGTTGATTTATATTTAGAATTAAATAATAACGTTTGCGACGAATGTTGTACGACTAAAATATAGCATAAGAAAGCATAATTATAAGTTACACCGAGGTCAGAATTGAAGGCGGTCATGTCTTAGGCAAGGTGTGAAATTTGTAGGTAGACAGTGGCTAGTGTAGTGCTCCAATTATCGAAGCAACGGTAAGGGCACGCTAAGTGATATAAATATTGCATAATTAAAGAAAATTCTGTGTTCTAATTCTAATTGGGTTCAAACTAGCCCTAGTTTTACTATCTAAGACAAGTAGGCCTAATTTTGGGTGAGGGGGTTTATAATCTACCCAACTTAAAATAATTTCATCCTTGAAATTAAAATAAGGCATGGTTTCTCTCTATCTAATCTCACTTGGTCACAGTCTAAAAGAATTCACCTCAAGTTTTAGCAATACGGTTTCTACCCAACTTAGAATTTATCCATCTATCACCTAAGGCTATACATCTAAGAAAATATCCCTCTAATTATTTAATTATATTATTCAATCCTTAAAGTTTTAACACTAAACATATCATATATGATATGCCCTTAACCAATTATAAAAGAGAGTCACCAAGTCATATGATTAGCCTATAGGGTATATCTAGTACTTATCAGTGTATCAACTTATACCAAGTATGAGGTTTCGTCTTTCCGAAATAAGGAAAGACGAAAAAAATAATAAAGAGTTCAAGAGGGAGATAATAGAATAGAAGTATGGAGGTCAGGGCGTTTAAAGAATTCAAATAGAAATTATCAAGCCAGTTTTGGATTGAAATCCTATTTTGGTAGGTTCTTATTCACATGCTCATATCAGTACAGTTATGTAATCGATATGATATGCTCGCATATGTCTAAGGGCAAGTACATTCATTTACTAGTCAATTATATATCTCAATCCGCGTAAAGTAGTCATGCGAAGGGCGAACCAAGCGCACTAAGGTTAGCTAGACCTTAATATATCGATTTTGACTTAGATAATGTATTAGTGTAGCACTCCAATAATACATATGTCATGAACAAGCTTGATAAAGAATAAGCTTGCAAAACTAGGCTATAATAACAGCATAAGTCAAGGTAGTATAGCAAATATAAGTACGCTAGATTATGATGAGAGAAATTACAAAATAGTTCAAGTTCACAAAGAAGATGAGATTCTACAATCTCTACAGTTGTCATACTAACACCTTGTCTAAGTCGCTAGTCGACCAAATAGGGGCATGGACCTCTAAGTTCTACAGTCTGAACAAACACTATCGTCTTATGCTAGCATACAATTAATATCATTCAATTATACTTCAATACTATATCAAAAGGACTAGGTGATACTATATTGTGAGGCATTCTTCCCAACTTAAAAATAATAAACTAATATTGTAACTGTCTTGAGGGGTTCCTACAAAATAATATTGTTTTTGTAAATAAAGTATAAACTCTTATTGGGGTACATACGAAAAAGATTTTGGTACTTATTAGGGTCTCATATTGTATTATATAGGTAATGGTCACCCTAAGTCTTTAATCATAGTGCTCATAGAATATGTGTCAATAGTAAGAATGGAAAAGTTACTGGCCTTAAAGGGAAAAGAGGATATAACTCGTATTAAGGTGGGGGTACAATCACGTGATTTAAAACTAAGGTATAACCATAAAATTATAATCTAAAGAATACTCAACTATCAAGTTCTAACTACCAGTCACATAATTCAAAATTCAAAAGTAACAACTATAATCCTAAAGCTGTATATCCTAACTTAAAATAAAATCACTTGACCTACAATCATAAGAGTTATGCGGCACGAATTGAAAGATGAATAAAGGAAGAACATAATTTAGTCGTCGCACAATTGGCGAACGTTAAGGTTGCAGGAGAACAAGATATGAAATTAGAAATAGAGGGACTCTAAATAATATCATGGTTTTCTAAGGGAAAGGTTGTAGCTAATCTCTGTGTTCGAGGTATGATCTAGGAAAATATTTGTTTATTCCTCTTGGCTTCCTAAGGTATTGTTCGGCTACTATAAGATGAGAAGCTAGAGTTATAGTTCTTTAGTACTATCTCACCATGAAAAGCTAGGCTTAGTCCTAATATTTAACCTTGGATTTCTATTGGTTCCTCAATACTAGGGTCAAACACTATATATGGTCAAATTTGAAACTAATTCTAGTAGCGTCTATACTACTATCAAGTCATTTATAAATATATCAAGGGATAATGGTAAATTAACCTATAGGTAAGGGATGCTAGGGTTCATTAGGTAGTAAGGAATGTTAGGGTTCATTAAGTATTCTAACTCAGTAATGTGTCATTATCCTAGTTGTACTCTTAATAGGAAGGTTACCCTACTTATTATCTAACAACAGGGACTTATATATTCTAGGAGAAGGCTATACTTAAGGAACTATTAGGAAAGCACATGAATCAAGCAGGATGTAGCTATTCAAATAGAACAGATTGGAATGAAGGTGAATTATAGTCAATTGTGGATGAGATCCTATACTCTATTCCTAGGTGCAGGCTTGCTCGGTACAGTAACGTAACCGAGACAATATGCTCTCGACCTGCATGGGCCACCACTAAAAATATGTCACGTTCCAGTCCCAAAATACGTAGGACCAAGATACGTAGGCATGTCGGCCACATGTAAATGAAAACTCCAATATATGAAAACCATAACACATGCGTACGCTGTATTATGAATAACAATTCACAAGTGGTATAAAATATCTCAAGTCACAGGAATAATCTAAATCTCATCCACAAGAATTATAATAGATAAATAACCAATAGCTATGTATCTTGATCTCAATAAAAAGTATCTAATGATGGTAGTCGGATGGAAACAATCCACTATCGAACTAGAATATAGAATAAACAAGATAAATATAATATAAAAATATCAACTAATAATCACGGGCTCGAAGAGAAGACCTCCTCGAAATATACGTAGCAAGTTTGGATCTGCGCTCCTGCGAATACTCATGAACATCTACACCTGGAAAGGGACCAGGTCCTCAGAGGGACATAATAAGATACATAGAAGCATGCCATAAAGTAAATATTATAAAAACTCAAGGGTGATCTAACCAGCTAAGTGAAATGCACTTTAAAGATAACCTTGGTACGTATGGGTAGGTGAAAAGCATAAAGCGTAGCCTCAAGCCAGAGGCTATGTTTCTGGCATTAGCTGTAAACTGGATGCCAGGAGTATATGCTGACTACATCACCGATCAAGATAGCGCACAACTAGTAACCTCTGCCGGATGTATCGACAAGCATATACGCCCATAACTGGGTAACACTGGCCCATAATCGGGTAACACTGAGGCTCACAGCCCCGCAGTTCACTCTGAAACTACGGCAACCAAATTATATGTCCCATATGCCTACTAATTGTCTTCCCCGTCCAATGATCTATGCATGTTGTATTCGCAACACGCTGTAGCTACTACACCGAGATGGAGTGCAAGTATCGGTGTCGTAACTCTGGCTCATAGTCTATCGTTAGAACAATAGTCCACCTTACAAACAAACAAGGACGAGGATTGGACCTTCGTACTACAATAGTCTATGCTCCGACCACTAATAACTGCTAAGTCTTCTAACATGCATCACTATTTAGCAGTTATACCCTATCCGTCGTACGACCTACACGTACAGGTGGCCAACCGCATACGCAAGTCCGTGCCCTACATGAGACTCACAACACGTGTAAAAAATATTTTAAGGCCTAGGGAGTCATAAGGATAACTCAACAACTTTAGGTGGGTCCACTAGATACTTGGTCAGACACAAGTCCTAACATCAACGCCTTCGTTGACTGTACCCGAGTCTTCTCGGACGCGCACAGTTATATAATATTAAATTAATAAATATACAACTAATAACAGAGAATTTAAACAGTACAACAAGGCAAGGTATACTTGCCTGGCAAAGAATCTGTGCAGTATCAGTAACTTGCTCCTGAAGTCGCACAGATAATCCAATCGGTCCTCTCGGGGTACGCGTACGGGGATGACAGTGATGACAATGTTGACGATGATAACTATGATGATGGCGATAATTATGACTACGACGACGATGATAATGGTGATGCTCATAGTAAAGATGATGGTGATGATCATGATGGTGATGACGAGGATGATGATGTGGGTAATAGTGATGACGAGGATGATGATGTAGATGATGGTGATGACGAGGATGATAATATAGGTGATGGTGATGATGAGGACGATAATGTAGATGATAATGTTGACAAGGAGGATGATGTGGATGATAATGATGACGAGGACGATGATTATGGTGACTAGGATGATGATGATCGGGTGATTAGGGTTAATGTTTTGAGAATGAATGGTGATGATGATGATTTGAAATGATGATAATAATGATGATGATTGTGGGCTGCTGACCAGAGTCTGGCTAGGGAGAGGGGAGGTCCTGCCAAGGGAGGTCAAACAGGGAGGAGGACAGGGACACAGGGAGGAGGAGCTCGTATTTCTGGTGGTGGTCGTGCTTGGCACAGTGGTTGGCCGAAGTAACACTGGTGGTAGTGGTTATGATGATGATGGTGATGATTTGAAGGGGAGGAGGGTGGTCCGGTGGGTTGTAGAGGGAGGTCGGGGTCGACGTGGTGGCTACTCAGGGAAGAGGGAAGAGGAGGAGAGGCTCAGGTGAACGGAGGGAGAGGTGTTGGCTGTGCTGGAGTTTATGGTGGTGGTAGCTCGTTAGGCGGGGTACAGCGAGGAAAATGGCCACGGCGGAGGTCGTGGCGTCGAGGAGGAGGACAGAGGAGAGCACTGGGTGGTGGTTCAGTCGAGGGGAGGAGTTGGGTCAGGCGGGGGCACGGTGTCGGGAGGAGGGATCCGGCGGTGAAGAGGAGAAAGAAGGAGATAAAATAGGAGATGGGTGTCGGCTGATTCTTATTTTAGGTTTAGGTGATTTAGAAAAGAAATCAAGAAAAAGGAAAGGAAAAGTTATTTTATACATGGGGACTTTGGGTTTGGGTTGACCAAGGTAAGTGGGCTTGGTCAACATCTCCTTGGGATGGGCCAAGGCTTGACAAGGGGATGTTTGGGAGGGCTATAAATTACATTGTTTAAATATAATGGCTAGGATTAAATAAGGGCCGATGTTGCACGTTGCAGATTCTAAAAATTATGGAAAAATTAATATGAAGGGGGGAAATAGATTCTTCATATATTGTCCAATGGTATGGATACCTCAATGCACTTACGCATAAAAGCACCCAAAAATTAGAAAATTGCATAAAGACGGAAATTAGATTTAAATTAATTAAAATTAATGTGCAAGGTGTTCTGGAATTAATTATAAGTACATGGGAATAAAATTAGGTGGGACACCAGTGTCATGGACATATAGGGCTCAGAGTAGAATTTTATCAAAATTCGGGTTGCATAAAATGGGTCAAGATTTTGTCTCCAATTTCGATTGGAACGCACATGGGTACAAAGTTGATTTTTATTTAGAATTAAATAATAACATTTGCGACGAGTGTTGTGCGACTAAAATATAGCACAAGAAAGCATAATTATAAGTTTCACCGAGGTCAGAATAGAAGGCGGTCATGTCTAGGACAAGGGTGTAAAATTTGTAGGTAGACAATGGCTAGTGTAGTGCTCCAATTATCGAAGCAACGGTAAGGCACACTAAGTGATATAAATATTGCATAATTAAATAAAATGCTGTGTTCTAATTCTAATTGGGTTCAAACTAGCCCTAGTTTCACTATCTAAGCCAAGTAGGCCTAATTTTCGGTGAGGGGGTTTACAGGTTGTTTGTTATAGATTAAGTTCTTAAGGTTGTGTTTTGTTCTAGGTGGGTGGTTTGTGTTTGAGTATTTCTCCGACATGAGGCACGATTTACTTCGGTAGAGGCGGGAAGCTTAGTCCGCGATTCATCGGACCTTTCACTATTCTAGAGAGGGTCGGTACAGTTGCTTATAGACTAGACTTGCCACCTGCATTAGAGGGAGTGCACAATGTGTTTCACGTATCGTAGTTGAGACAATACGTGGCGGATCCTAGTCATGTATTGGATCACTCAGAGATAGAGGTGGGCCCTACTCTAAGCTATCCAGAGTAGCCAGTTGAGATTCTGGATCAGAGAGAGAAGGTGCTGAGGAACCAGACTATTCTTTTGGTACGCGTCGCATGGAGGCATCACTCTCCGGGGGAGTCTACTTGGGATAGAGAGGATGAAATGCGAGAGCGTTATCCATATTTGTTTGTGCCTTGAGGTATGTTCTTTCATAGTTAGTTATGTTCTTTAGTTCTGTTCATTGCTATGTTCTGTTATTTTCTAGGGGTTATTTTTGTCTTTAAATTTTGAGGAAGAAGTTATTTTAAGGAGGGTTGACTTGTCACTACACATTTTCTAGAAAAGGGTATTTTAGTAATTTTATAATTAATTAAATATTGTGTATGTTAAATAATTATTTGTTGTATTATTTAATTGTTGTTAGATGTTAGTTATTTATTTTGGACTTGTGTTAGTGGACCTAACTAGTTTAGTTTAGACTCAGGGACCAACATGTATTAATTGTTAGAATTGAGCCCAACTAGAAAGCCCATGGATTAGGAGGATGATTAATTTAATTAAACTATTAGACTAGAATCTTCTCTCCTTAATTATTTCTTCATGAGAGGCACCAAGGGGTACAATGGACATTATATAGTAGCTTGAAAAAGGGGTAGAGGGGTCCGGCCTATTTAAAAGTGTCATAACCCGTACCCTGGATTTGGGCATGAGTCATAAGTAAGCCCAGCCTATGCCATAGTGTAGGCGGTTTGAACGCTGTACAATAAGCTATAAGTAATCTACAACTCACAACATATATACATCTCCACATTATACTCAATCACAGGCACTAGTTTAAATGAATACACCAAGTCAATATTGAAATAATAATCTTTATATGGGTTCAATGAATCTCCCAAAACTAAATATCTAAAATATAATGTTCAAAATACTTGAGAAAACTGTCGAAGAATAATCCGACCCCAAATAACTAACAAAATCAACTATTAATAAACTACTCCATCGCAGACGGTATCTGAGCTGCTAACTCTCCATGATCGTCCGGAAGGGCAAGATCAGGCTCTATTATGTCACTAGCATACGGTCCATAATGTGTAGGGATTTCATCCTTAATGTAGTCACATAAAATGTTTATCCAGTCAGGAAAAAAATGAGTACATCCCAGTAAAAATAGTTCCAACACATGGTAGAAGCTATAAGACAATAAATAGCAAGGAATATATGATAACAACAAACTGAACTCACAATAAAGCGACTAGAATAACCAAATGCTGAAGTCCTGTCATGGCAAGTTATAGTATAATATCTCTAAGCAATAAAAGAAATAACTACAATGGATGGAAGAACAGATAGGAACAACTACTCTATGTGATTTGAAATACCTTGTTGACATGTGAACGGCTAGGGGGTAATATCCGGCAAACCACACATGTCGTGCATGGCTGCTATTATTCCAGAAAGACCATAGGATAGAAAGGGTAGTTCATACGTCCACTAAGTATTTCCCCTACCCATAAGTACACATGGATTCCAAACCAATCACAAAGAAATAACAATAATCCAGAACAGTCATATATCTCATAATAAGAATCCATCAAACTAATTCATGTAAAATGTGTCAATGAATCAAATAATCAATACTAAGCATGCATTATAGAGACTATCAAGCACTGAAAGTAATCACGGAAATGTGCTCGCCTGTGCTCCTTAGCTGGTATGAATCTAAAACCAAGTCACAGTCCAAATAGCCTATGTATTACAAATTTACCATGTCAAAAGATAATTTATTTTAATTTATTTAATTTAGAAATAATTACTCTAAAATCCTATTTTAATCTTATTATTCTATTTTTTAGGTTAATTCCTAAATTTTGTCCAAAAAACTATATTTTATCAATTCGAGACTCATAGCACGCAAATCGAGGCGATTTATTAACCTAAAAGTCAACCAACACAAACTTGACTTTCATGCATGATTTCCTATAGATTTCAGCATAAAAAACATGTTAAAATTTATGGCGCGTCCGAATTCAAATTCATTTGGAAATTAAGGCACAAACAAATTTTGTATTATGTAACGGTGGTTAATTTCTAACCTACAAATTCTACAGAATTAATAGTATAGAAATACTTTGAATTAAATTCTGGAAAAATATTTGTCAATAATCTCGACATTATCTTTCCGAAACTTCAAGCAGTTCGTGATTCTGATTCCTGATTCTCCCGGAATCGCGAAAACACTGATACGCGTCTATTTTTGCACATGCTGTGCTCTACAAATTTTTTAGAATTTAATAGTCATAATTTCGTAAAACAATTTATATATTCTAAAGGCTAACCTCAATACGGTTCTAACGCAAAAAACTAGACCTCGTTTGGAGTCTAGCGCTGACAATTCTCCAAAATTCGGCTCAAAGAAAAACCCTAAAATTCCTAAACTAACTCATATATATATAGGAAAGAGGGAAGCCGCGGCTCGTGAGTGTGCCACGTGGCGTGCATCCAAGCAGTCCCGCCCGGATCAGACGGTCAGGGTTTGACCCGGCTTGGCTCAGCTGAGTCCGAGGCAAACTCTGACTCAGCTCGGCTCGAGGTCGGCTCGGTTGCACCCGCACCCACCCCGCGATCGCTGATAAGCGGGCCCTGCTCAGTTTGCTGCGAAAGGCTGACGGGTGGGCACCTGTCGGCTGACTGGGCAGGATATTTACTATTATGGGTTTTTATTTTCAGAAAATAGTTTTTAATTCAGTTTTCCCTAATTAACTCAAAATAAATTCTAAAAATAATCAGAAAATTCCCAAAAAATTATAGAAAATATATTTGATTATTTAGAACCTAAAATAAAAGTTTGGGATATTTTTAATTAAGTTTGACCCTAAAATAAATTCTTACAAGTCCTAGAAATTTAGTGTTAGTAGTTTTTAATTAACCAAAAATTATGAAAAAAACTCAATAGCCCCAAATTAACCTAAAAATAACATTTAAGCTAGAATTTTAGGATACGGAGGTTACAAGTCTACTCTCCTAAGAAAATTTTGTCCTCAAAATTTAAGCTAGAACAAATAAGAAGAAAATTACCTCATGATGCAAAAAGATAGGGGTAGCGCTTTCGCATCTCCTCTTCCCGCTCCGAAGTGGATTCACCGGGAGAATGATGCCTCCAAGCAACGCTGTAGAAGCATAAAAATTATGTTGAAAAGCTCTACGCAGCATATTGATGCAGAGCAGCGTAAACAGAGGCGTTCAGAGCCATCAAGCGTACAACAAAGCTTTTTTTGCTAAACACAGCATAAAATATTAAAAGCTCAAAGGACCATCCGCGTAAGTGCAGTATGTCCATGATGCTTTATCGTAAAACAGGGTTCTTCGTCGCCTCCTGGGCGTAAAACCCATCCGCTTTCAATATAGCATTAAAGTGTACAAGGGAAGCTTCGTGTTCTCCGAAGTGAATCTGTCAGATCCTGCAATGAACCTGACGTCTGGACTTCTGACAAAGAGATACTGCACGGCTACCTAGATGACGGCTATAATGATGGCACAGCACTGCAACCCAGGCTGTCATTTACCGCCATCTCCTTTGCATAAACTGCTTTTACGTGCACAAAGGGATACGCTGCCTTGTTTTACACAGGCAGACTTGAGCTATTTACGCTCCGCAGTAGACAAACCGCCTGCCACATCAAAAGCTGCACTTCGTACAGGGCTCAAGGCACGTCTCTACGTCTAAAGTACAGAACGGTGACAGTTTCTTGAGGCACGTCTCTACGTCTAATGCACAGAGCGGTGACAGTTTCTCAAGGCATGTCTCTACGTCTAAAGCACAGAGCGGTGACAGTTTCTCGAGATACGTCTATACGTCTAATGCACAGAGCGGTGACAGTTTCTTAAAGCACGTCTCTGTGACTGATGCACAGAAGGGCTGCAGACCTTCAAAAATACGCCTCTGCATTTAATGCACAGGATGGTGGCAAATCTCGACATTTAATGTAAGAGATTTGATTATATCTTCAAAAGTCATAATTCTAGCTAAGACGTCCACATCAGCACTCTGGCACGTTACGCAGCAGCTTCTACGCCCATTCAGCTTCTGTGCTCACTCGGCTTCTACGCCCACTCGGCCTCTACGACCACTCGGTTTCTACGCCCACTCGGCCTCTATGACCACTCGGCTTCTACGCCTATTTCGGCTTCTATGCCTACTTGGCTTCTACGCCATGGTGACAGACATTGGCTTCTACGCCCACCTATTCTACACGAGGGATACCTACCTACGTGGCTTCTACGCCGTAATCTTCATAGCGATTATACGTGTTTTGTCCCTTAGTTTGACCCGTGTCACACGCTCATTCAAAGGATCATCTATACGCAGGCATTGGTTATTTTAACCGTTGTGTAAAAGGGTGTTGTACTTTCCACTACTCGATTTCTATACCGACGGAGTGGTCACTGTCACCAAAACTCTATAAATAGAGACCTCTATCAATATAGGACAAGGTCGAAAATTGGTCAAGAAAACCAATATCAGATCCACCGTCGGAAAAACTTCAAAATAGAAGATCGAACGAGGTCGAGACTTTGAGATATATATCCAAGGTCGAACTTCCAAGAAAGATTGAACCAGAGAGAGAGTGAGAGAATCCGGAGCTCAGGCAAAGAGTAGGGATCGACGACTTTGGCATCGTGCATCCACCCTCTTTTGCAACCTTCGAAGCTGCTTCCTGTCTTCTATGGCACTTCATCATCATCGTGTGGTCCAAGGGCTAAAGTGATCGACTGCAGATCAGACACCTGTAGCAATATTACCCAGATTAAATAAATTGTACTCCCACATCCTCGTGTAGGATCAAATTGTACAAGTTTGTTTGTAAACCAAAGAAGGCGGGTTTCGTATAAAATCTCGTATTATATACATTTTGTTCTTTCGTTTAATACCACAAACAAGATGGCGACTCTGCTGGGGACGTCTTTCTCTTCTGATGAGGAAGTAATTGCTCAACACGATGCGGTATCTGTAGGAACCGTGAAGAAGACACTGATCGTCCAATTCAACCAGTCTGCCTACGAAGACATGCTTCGAACCGGGGGTAGCTCTCACCCTCTCTCCGTCCAAGACAACAGGAAGCTGCGCAAGGTCTGGTTGTCCAAGACCTCCTCTACCATTCCTGTGGACTCTCCGATCTCTCTGATCTCTCCGACCAATGAGGTTGTAGCATTGCTCCCTCCGTGTCCTGCACGTAAAATTTAGTCTCCCGCTATGCGCGGTACAGACAAAACTTCGGGCAAAGCCTCAGCGCTAACCCAGAAGTATCCACTGCACTCTACGCGTAGAAACTAGTCTCCCGCTACGCGCGATACAGACAAAACTTCTGATGATGCCTCAGCGCCAAATCGGAAGTACAAATCATGCTCCGCGCGCAAGACAATATCTGACCTCTACGGGGAACCAGATGAGCGTTGTAATTTCTGCAAGGGAAAGCAAGCGGCAGAGTACTCAACTTCTCGGCCTTTACGCCAGTGAGGGAACAATCAACCTACCCTCCGAATTACGCAAGAAGTCGATGGCCGACTGAGGACCTCTTCAGCTTTACGCCAGTCTGAGCAAATCTCTAAATTACGCTAGGCGAACTCCCACGGCGTAAAGCAAGCTCAGGTTGCGAAAAGACACCCTCCCTGGGGATTATCCGCCACCCAGATGGCCAACCTGTTGTACATAGGTGGCATAGGGAAAACCATGGTGCCCAATCTTCGCATGCCCACTGATGGGAACAAAAGGAACAAGCCGTTGTCTTTTTCTTCTGCAACTCCTTCTGACCTGCGTAAATATCTAATCCAGAAGCGTAAGGAGAGGGGACCTTCCAACATGTCTATTACGCCCCCTGGCGAGCACTGTTGTAATAGTCATAAGATTGTGATTGACTGCTGCTGTTCCAAAGCAAGACGGTCGGTTTTCGACCGGTTGAGCTACTCTCTGTCTTTCCAGGAAGAAGAGCCCGCGCATGCATCCGTGAACATGGCTTCACACATACCAAGAGGAGGGTCGAGCTCAAGACGTCATCCCTCTAGGCCTCCGAGCCAAAGGAGATTCAAAGACCTCCTCAGGAACGCTGAAGCTGGGGTGTTCCAAAACATCAGTGCAAGGTCACAGCAACCAGCTTCGTACTCGTCTGATTCTGACGTCGGGGGTCGCCAGTCTCCCGGATCATAAGCTGAGAGTATAGAGTCAACTTCTGCAGTGAGCTATACTAATCCTTCAATGACGCCCAGGGAAATGGGAGTTTATGCCGGTTGAAGATGAACGTGAGGAAGCTTTGCCGTCAAGAAACGCGGAACAACGCATCACTATACTGGAGACATCTCTGAAACAAATACAATCCATAATAGGGAATATGCACCAGATGATGCTAACTCAGCACGCAACTGCCATGGCTCAAGCATCAGTCCCGCCAACTCAGATACGTGTGGGGGTGGACTTACCACCATCCAACCCGAGCCAAGAGCCCGCTCTAGATCAAGAGTCAACAGTTCCTCCGCTTCCTCACTTGGAGAATATATTACCTCCCATTGGAGTCATGATACAATCAACCCCGCGCTACACCGTAGTCCCACTTCCAACTAAAAATTTGATGCAGGCAGTACGGGAGTTGAAAGCCCAGTTTGATGCCTTGAAGCACAAAGATCAGCTCAAGAAACTGGGAATCAACCAGCCTTACCCAGCTATCTGGGAAGAGGTCCCTTTCCCTCCGAGGTATAAACCTCAGACTATGGCTCTGTTCGAGGGAAAAACATCACCAAGTCAGTACATGAACTATTTCAGTATGATGACGGTATTGCTATAATGGAACGACGCCCTCCTCACTCGGGTGTTCAAAGGCTGCCTCTCAGGAGTAGCCTATCAGTGGTACCGTAGCTTGGCGGACAACTACATTACTTCCTTCGAGGACTTCAAAGCTTTATTCTTTATGCGATTCTACGAGGGAGGAATGGACATGTCTATGTCCTCTCTCATCGAAGTCAAGCAGAGGGAAAAGGAGGACGTTCGCACCTTCGTCGAACGTTTTTGTCAGGCCATCTTACAGATGCCTCCAGGAGTTCCAGACTCTGTGTTAGTAGACATTTGCAGGAAGAACCTCCTTTCTATAGTCTCGGTGTTTACAGGACCATATCAGTTCCATGATTGGCCCTCATTCATCATCTCGGCCGTAGCCGCCGAAGACAACAATTGCAAGGTGCACGACAATGGCATCATGATCTCCGCCTCTGACAGAGGCAAGAGGTCATCTTCCAGCAGCGACCATCCTTGCAGCTCTAAAGGAAAAGAAGATCTGGCGATCAATACGGCCAGGCAAAAGACTGCGGCAACCGCACAAGCGAGACCCGGGACTTCCAGGCCCGTCGAAGTCTACTCTTTCCACGACAATGATATTCCAAGTATATTCGAGTGAGATCACCCTTCCAGAGCTAAGGCGGCCCCAAGAAGTCGGCAGTACTAACGACCCCAAATACTGCATCTTCCACAGATACGTACACCACCCAACAAAGGCGTATTACATACTGAAAAGGAAGATCTAGGGTTTGATCGATGCTAAGGCCATCACTCTGCACAACACCGAGAAGACGGTCACGGCCAACATGATCTCTCTGCGGTTTGGCAATCTGCCTTCCCAAGAAGTCTCGGACGGTGTCACACCCATTTCCTGGACCACGATGAACATCCTCAATCTCCCTCCAGCTAGGGGTCAAAATCATGACCTGGTACCCCTAACCATCCGGCAGGGCAAGATTATGTGGGTTCATCCGGATTTGGTGTCAGAGCTCGAGGAGGAGACTAAAGCTACTAAGGCTACGTTTAGAAAGAGCTCCAAATGAAACCATGCCATATGGTCGCAACTTCTTCGCCATCAGACGAAGACGAGGTATTTACTGCAACCCGTTCAGGGAAAGCCTACCTCAACGACTACGGAGCAAGTCAGGAAGATGCACCGACGGACGCTTCAGCTGCCAAACCTTCAGGACCAGGCCCCGTCGTACCAGATGTCGGTCCTTCAAAACCAACTTCGACGAACAATGGGAAGCAAAGAGAAGTGCACTTTGATAAACCTGTGAAAAATATTCCAAACAAAGGTTTAGAGAAGCCATACAACTTCGATATACTGGCCCAACTGGCTAATACACCAGCCAGGCTATCTATCTTCGAGCTACTCATGCTCTCTCAAGACACTCGTCTAGCCCTGAGTGAAGCACTGATGCAGGCAGAGACATGCTTGACCCAACTCAAGTCCCTCGACGAAGAACCGGTGGCATGTACTCAATGCCACAGTGTAATGGAAGTGGTCCCAAATATCACTTTCACTCAAGACGACATGCTATTAAAACATAACAGGCATGACAGGCCCCTCTATTACATCGGGTACGTCGGTTCTATGGAGGTCGATCGGATTCACATAGATCCGGGATCGTCGATCAGCATCATCCCTCACAGTCTGCTCAGACCGATGAGGATTCCTACCAGCGAATTTGCGTACACCTCCACTACAATCGTGGGTTTCAACACCGGAAGAAGTAAGCCGTTGGGGAAAATTCGCCTGAGGATCCAGATTGGCAACCTCAGATCGGTGGCCACATATTACGTCATCGATTCAAAGGTGTCCTACAATATTTTGCTGGGAAGACCGTGGATCCACGACCATAATATTGTTCCTTCAACTCTAAATCAATGTCTTAAATATGTAGACCCCCAAGGAATAGTACAAATGGAGGTTGCTGACCTAAACCCATTTAAAGGAGTAGAATCCTACTATTTCGATGCTGTATTGTACTCTCAAGACCACACGGGAGAAGTGTCGGGCGAGGCAGAGAAGGAATCCAACCGGGAGCCGAAAGAACCCTCCGCCACACTACCGCTGTCAATCAGAGTGAAAGTACGAACCACTCATCCAAAAGCCATGGAGCCTATGGCTATCCACCTGAACAAGACCAGGTCAAGAAAAAGGAGTGATCCTCTAGTGATCACTTTGAACCTGAAGCCTCCACCCTCGGTCATCAACCTCCAGCACAACAGGCAGCCGACCGATGTAAATGCAACCAGTAACGGAGTCCAGATGATAATAAACATCCTCTTTTCCAGTATATTGACGCTCAAATTCCAAATCAGGAATCCACTCCCCGTGACAAGGTAGAACCCATAGCACAAAAATTCTTGAAAGTTATGAACTCCTACCGTTCGTATGTCTGGGAAGTAGCATCATCATCCAACGTCGTCACGACGTATGGACCACATGAGGATTCTATCTTTATTGTCCCGCCTACCTGCAGCAGCCAGCGTTTAATAGTCTTCGGCCGCATGCACCATCAACCGGCTATCCAGGAAGATTCTTTCAATGACGATGCTGGAAAAATGCAAGTTCACTGATACAGCCCGCAAGCGTTGAGGATCATACAAAACATGGGCTACGACTTGAAGCGGAAGCCAGGCCTCAACTACGGAAGAGGCAGACGAACGCCACTGTACGGCGAACCCTACTATCAACGAACTCATTTCGGGTTAGGGTATGCCACCTCCTCCAAATCGGACGAGGATATCGTTTCCTCTTCTCAGAACGGCTCGTCGCCCTCTGACTCACCTGATGCTCTCGAACAGAAATTATTAGTGAATATGGTAGTGACAGATCCCTTTGAAGTAGAAGAACAAGTTGCTGAGCCCTTTGAGGATGACTCTTGGGCCCAACAAATGGATACGCAGTAGGAATTCTGCTTCGAGCAAAGAGAACCTCCCACTAAAGATAAAGTTATCCAGGTTGATGTTGGGGGTAAACTTTCGCCAAAGCCGATATTTATCAGTAACAATCTTTCCCCAGCTGAAAGAAAAGAAGTTATCCAGCTGATAAAAGAATATATCGACGTCTTTGCATAGGATTATGAGGACATGGCAGGCCTTGACCCAAGAGTGGCTACTCACAAACTCAACATATTGCCCGATTCAAAGCCTGTGAAGCAGCACCAACGTCGATTTTGCCCGGATATGATGGACACCATCGAAGCTGAAGTCAAGAAGTTGATAGCCTGCGGTTTCATCCGGGAAGAACAATATCCCGACTGGGTCGCCAACGTTGTCCCAGTCATAAAGAAAAATAGGAAAATACGTATCTGTATCGATTACCGAGATCTAAATGCGGCCTGCCCCAAGGATGAGTTCTCTCTTCCCATCATGGACATTATGATCGACAACACCTGCAATTTTGAACGTATGTCTTTCATGGACGGATTCTCAGGATATAATCAGATCAAGATGCCTCTTGAAGACGAGAAGCACACTGCCTTCCGGACCCCGTTGGGGGTATATTGCTATACGGTCATGCCCTTCGGATTGAAGAACGCCGGGGCTACATACCAACGGGCTATGAGTAACATATTCCATGAGCATTTATGCAAAACAGAAGAATGTTACGTGGACGACATAGCCGTCAAGAGCCGCCTCAAAGATGATCACATTCAAGACTTGAGGACGGTATTCGAGTTAATGCGCCAACATCAACTCAAGATGAACCCTATGAAGTTCTTTCTGGGTGTATCTAGTGGCAAATTCCTGGGATTTGTCATTATCGCCAAAGGCATCCAAGTGGACCCTGACAAAGTCCAGGCCATCGTAGAAATGCGATCGCCCCGTAATCTGAGAGAACTCCGGGGATTTCAAGGTCGTCTGGCTTATATCCTGAGATTCATATCCAAACTCCCGGGAAGATGTCAGCCCTTTTTGCATCTCATAAAGAAAGGTGTATCCTTCGTATGGGACGAAACCTGTCAGCAAGCGTTCGGAGATATCAAGCGCTACCTCACCAGTCCGCCAGTTCTGGTGCCTCCCGTCATGGGAAGACAATTCTTGCTGTACGTTCGAGCGATGGATCATTTGCTAGGAGCTCTTCTCGTACAGAAGAATGATATGGGTCATGAATAGGCTATCTACTACCTCAGCAGGATGATGGTCGGAGCCGAACACCGGTACAACCCAGTGGAGAAAGAATGCTTGGCTCTGATGTTCGCTATCCAGAAGACGCAGCACTATGTCACCGGCCAGACTATTCATATCATCTCCAGGATCAACCCTCTTTGAGTACTGATGAGCAAGCCAAGTACTCTTAATTCCTGACTCCCGACTTGGGCGATGCTGTTAACACCATACGACATGGTATACGTCCCGCAGAAGTCCATCAAGAGCCAAGCGCTGGCCGACTTCCTAGCTGCTCACCCGATCCCGGAGGCCTCCAAACTATACGAGAATATTCCCGACGAAGTTGCATAATGTAATTCCGCAATAGAAAGTGACGCATGGCAACTATTCTTCGATAATGCCTCCAGGACTGGTCCCAAGGGAAACGTGTTTCAGGGGTAGGAATCGTCCTGGTCACTCCTAATAAACTCGTCATCTACCGAGTATATTCTCTTAGCGAGCCATGATCCAACAATGTGGCAGAGTACAACGCTCTGCTAATCGGGCTCCAAGTCGCCAAAGAGCTGGGGGTCGAGTCCCTGGAAGCTTTCGGTGATTCTCTGCTTATCGTCAATCAAGTCAGGAGAATATATGAAGTCCGAAATCTAGACCTCATCCTCTATCACTAAGCAACGATCAAGATAGCCATGACATTCAAAGGGTTCTTCCTAGAGCATGTACCTTAATCTCAGAATCTGGAAGCTGATGCCCTAGCCAGTCTAGCTGCGGATTTAGCCACTCCTATAAGAAGGCAGAGTTCGGTAATCCTTCTTAACAGAGATTTATTCTGTGTGAAGAACAACTTTCACATAGAACGTAGCTACGTTGTGAACACAGATCCCCCTAGAAGAGACTGGAGAAGTTCCTTCATAGATTTCGTTGCATACGAAATCTTACCGGAGGACCCCAAAGAAGCAGTATCCGTCAAAAGACGATCATTACGCTTTTACTTCGATGCACCTTCACAATGCCTATATCGCTGGACCTACGACGGACTGCTATTGAGATGTCTCTCTGACGACGAAGCACAGCAGATTATCCGGGAAGCTCACGATGGCGTATGCGGAGCACATTATCCCGGTCCTAAGCTACAGGATCGTATCAGGAGAATAGGCTATTACTGGTCCACTATGATCGCAGACGTGATCAACTATGCAAGATAATACAGAGCCTGCCAGGTTCATGCAAACTTTATACATCAACCGTTTGAATATCTACATCCTACGGTTGTATCATGGCCTTTCGAAGCATGGGGTATGTATATCATTGGTCCTATTCACCCGTCTTCTTCCAGAGGTCACCGGTTCATACTGGCCATCACGGATTACCTCTCCAAATGGGCAGAGGCGATCCCTCTTGCTGAGGTAAAGGCGTCTAATGTGATTAGCTTCATCAAGCATCACGTCATTTATCGTTTTGGGATTCCCCGGAGGATAATTCATGACAATGGGCCTCAGTTTATTAGCCAAGTGTTTCACCGATTTTGCGATAAAAATTGGATACACAATATTGCCTCTACGGTATATTATCCAGCTGCTAATGGTTTGGCGAAAGCTTTCAACAAAACCAATATCAAACTCTTGAAGAAGTTCGTCTCTTCAAACAAGAGAGATTGGAATGAAAAGTTGGGCAAATGTCTCTAGGCATACCGCACAACGGTACGAACACCGACAGGTTGTACCCCATTTTTACTAGTCTACGGGAGTGAAGCAGTTCTCCCCATTGAAATCCAGATCCCATCACTCAGGATAGCCATGACTAATGAGCTGACTCAAGAAAAGAATGACCTGTTAAGGCTTCAAGAGCTAGAAGGATTAGACGAGAAACGCCTCCAAGCTCAACAGCGCATCGCGCTCTACCAAGCACGCATTTCCAGAGTTTTTAATTATAAAGTAAAGGAAAGAGTGTTCAAAGTCGGTGAGCTAGTTTTAGCCATAAGAAGGCCGATGATTCTTACTCACAGGAGTAAAGGCAAATTCCAGCCCAAGTGGGAAGGCCCTTATGTGATCGAGACAACGTTCTCAAACGGCGCCTACAGGTTAGCCCAACCTAATGGAGACCTGTTAATGGGTCCTATCAACGACAAATTTCTGAAAAGTTACTATGCTTAATCTCCTCTGCTCAAGTGGGATATAGTGAGAATCTCAATTCTGACAAAACTACTTCAAAAATGAAACTAGTTGGGTCATATTCTATCATGTCCATATAACCTCTGAATAGATATGTTCGACTAATTTGGAAATGCAATACCTATCACGTCCATATTACCTCTGATAGTGTCTTGTCTACAAACTTTAGTCAAAGCATATTCTATCATGTCCGTATGACCTATGAATAGATATATCCTACCAAAGCATATTCTATCATGTCCGTATGACCTCTGAATAGATATGTCCTACTAAAAGTTTATCGAGAGTCTATCACGTCCATACTACCTCTGATATCACTCTCGCCCAAACCTGTCATTTATATTCCGAAATGATGGGTTCACAAAGTCAGAAAAGAGTCGCTTTTATTTATTCCCAAAGAAAAAAGAGAACAAAATTATATTTGGGAAGTAAAAAGAAGAAAGGGTACATCATTGTGGGGGAGCGGTCAGATCGCGAATCAGCTACACCAGTGCAGCTATCCTCTCATTCCTGGAAACCAAGGCATCAGCACGGGCCCGCTCCAGCCGTGCCTCGTGGTTGCTCATAAAGGACAGTTCGGCCCTTGCTCGAAGAGAGCCAGCACGGGCAGCTTCTGTACGCTCCAGATTCCGTCGTGCTGTGCTCAGTCGACCAGTCACTACATCTAGACCTGCCAACGACTGAGAAGCCCACTCCTCTGCCAGAGAGAGTTTTTCCTTCAACTTGCGGGCCCTCGCTACGTTCCCTTCATGCTCGGATTGGCACTTCGTCTGAAGAGCAAGAGCCTCCTCCATGACAGCTTTTCTTTCATCCATCTCCAACTTATGTGTTTTGATGGAGTTATCTAGGCTTTCCAGCTGTTTAGTAAGCTGCGCAGTCATGAGGTCATATCTGGCCTGGACCTCAGCTTCAAGGCTGCCCCGAGTCAGCTGCAAGTATTTGTTAATAGGTTGCTCCAAACCATTAACCATTGCCTCCAGGGCGTCAGCTACCCCAGAATCGCCGAACTCCCTGATCGCCCCGATCAAAAACTGAGAAGCCTTCTTCAGACGCTCGAAGTCTAGATTCTTCACCAACACCATTGATATCAGCATTTTTAAACTGGTATAAAAGAGGCTGGTATATTGCTCGGTCAGCGCAACTAGATCCGATTGGACGCCAGGAGTTGTCACGATATTGGCGAGTCCCCCTCCAGGAATGATTGCAAGCGAGGTGGCCACAGCCGTCGCCTTGACAGGTGGTACGACCGAAGGAGGTGCGACAACGACGGTCGAAGTCATCGGCACACTCGCGAGAGGCGAGGTCACGATAACGGGTTCGTCCTCCTCTTGAGATGATGAAACCACTCCGAGCGAGCTAGCCCCCGAAGATATTTCCTCCTCGAAGTCGTGCGCCTCCGTATCATCGCCAGGTGCCGGAGCAGAGCCAGAAGGTGCTTCAACATTGTACTACCCGTGGACGCCGTCCCCTGAGAAGAGGATAAGAAAGTTGATATCAATATGATGGTAATCTTTCTAAGAGGAGACATAAAGATGACATTTACCCGTAGCCAACGGTATATATGTCGCATCTGCAGCCGATGTAGCTAAATTACGCCTTAATGACACAATATGAACTGTCATACCTGGAGAAGAGGGTGGGCCAACCGACATCGCCAGGTGCTCTATCGAGCATTCACCAAGATGTAGTCGAGGTTTGTCAGCTGGAATCTTGCTAGGCATGCTCACGGACACGGCAGGAGTTTCATCCGTTGCTGGTCTAGGAAAAGATTCTCTCATTTGCCTCGGCCACGCAGGCAATTTCGTTCCACTACCGGAGGCGGTGGCAGCAATGGCAGACCCAAACAGGGGTTCTTCGGCACCGCCAGCCAAAACTGAGGGTCCCTCTCCGAAAGGCGAGGAACCTCCAATCAAAGAGACATCCCCAACAGGGGAGACAGCAGGATCCTCTCTAGGAGCCTCAATACCAAGAATGCGGAGAGGACGAGGAACCATCTTCTTCCTCCTCTTACGAAAAGAAGCCTCCTTTGGAGCAGGAGCCCTTTGCTTCCCAGAGACTACCAAAGCCCCGGCAGGCGGAGGCACTTCATACCTCGGCACCGACACCAGAGGCTCATCCGGAGTGACGAACTCCTTACCCTTGTCAGAAGAAACCGAGGGGACTTCGACTCTTCCCCCGGGCTTGGGAGAAGGCACCCTAAAGCTTCCACGCATGTCAAAATTATGATGGAAGGTGTTGATCGCCACGTAGAACTGGGCATACGAATGGAGGATGCGCAGCTCCGTGGAGAGTGTGACGACCGGCACGATAAAGATTGCTCCCGAGCAACCCATGATAAAATATTGCCATCCTCTGGCTCCATCAATGAGTCCGCCCCTGGACTTGATGCTGGTGACGGCATTGCCCATGTGCAACTGATCGTACCCAAACTGCCTGGCAAACCGACTGGGCAAGTAGGGCTCAAAGAAGCAATGATCTTCGCCTCTGTACAGCAAATGCGAGGGTCTGATGCAGACCAACCAATTAAAAGCTTCCGGAGAAAAATTGGTCTTCTCTCCACCTAAATCCTCAAGCCTAATCCCCGATTGATTGCGATGCACGAAGGGGACAATGCAGAGGAGCTTCCAGCCGTGGCTGAGGTTCAACACCAGCCGACAGTCTAAAACTGTATTCACGTTCCAGGGAGATTCCTTGTAGTTCAGCAAGAAACTACCCCCCGAGCTACTACCAGGGCCGGAAGACATCACCCGGGGGTTGTGAAGAATTAACCATCCCATCAAGTACAGGTATGGTAATTCTACCCTGAGAAAGCTATCACGTCGAGCTTCATCGACGAGCAGCCCCTCAGTCATGGCTCTCAAGCCAGCCTGTATACGGCACACCATGGCAGGGAGCAAGCCCAGTCTTGCCCCGAACACCAGACGCACGGCAGGCCACAGGAAGTTTCGGTGAATGCGGTCCGCAGACGTGATGCCGGGCACCACGACTCGACGCAGCTATATGGAGAGAAATCCAGCCAGCCGGGCTTCTTTAGACAGAGGCCTGCGGCAGTGCCTCAAGTAACTGTAGGCCTTAGTGCCTTTAGGATACTTTCCAACCCCGTCATTGAGAATCTGATCTGGAGCTTTAGCATCCTCCATAAGATCCTCGACGACATGGGCACTGAGCACGCCCAAACAGTTCACGGGCTCATTCTTGCCCCCTGAAACTTTCTCCGACTTGGCGGCCCTGGCCCGGTGGAAGAAGAGGTAGGACGTCCATTTAGTGGTTTGAGCCAAATCAGAAGGCTCATCATATAAAGCGGTGCACGCGTAGTAGTGGCATATCAGCTCCTGATATACTTCCAACGCCCGAGGGTCCGAGTCCTCCAACTCCCGGTTGGTGGGAACATACTCTTCATATGGGGTATCCCCCATCGGCAGTCTCGAGATCACTGCCATCTCATGGAGGGCCAACCCCAACTCCACCAGTGGAGTGGCGAAGGTCCCGGTGAGCGGAATGTATCGCTCCATCAGTGCCAGAAACAGGTTAGGGTTGGGAGGCAACCCAACACTCGTCGCACTCACAGCAACATAAAGTCCAATGCTCTCCAGCTCTCTCCGAAAATGCTTTAAGGCCCAGTCAACTAGGCAAGCCCATCGGAGGTTTGTTGGGGTGATCCACCCATTGCACCGAGGATTCTCCTTGGGGTATACCCCCCTCGCCCCATGAAGTCGTTACAGAAAGTCGGCAATTGGACCGGCTGGATCACTGAACTGTCTTCACTCGGGACGCTGCCCGGGCACAGTCCCCTGAACACCGTCACAATGCCGGAAGGGCGGCTGATAAATGACCCCTTGTCAGCTCCTTTCAGATGAAAGATCTTTCCTGGCTTACCATGAAAATTGGGAGTCAGCGTCCCCGACATCCTCCTGGAATGAGTCGCATGGAAGAAAGCCGAGATGGGATAATCTTTCGGCATCATTGGCAGATACAAGACAACACTCTCGGCGGGGAAAACCCAGGGTTCTCTCTTGGGCTTCGTCTGGGACTGTTTGTCAATCATGTCCCCAAAGAAAAAGCCGGCTTTATGTACTGGTCCCCGTCTATGTACGTCAGGGGCTCTCCGTTAATCATGTTCAGCAACGTCCGCTCGCCCAGAGCCGATATCAAGATCTCCCTTCCTTCAGGATACTTGGGTCCGGAGATAGGAAATGTCACGTGGGACAGATCCTCCAGATAGTTTGAGTGCAGCATCCCGGCAGCGGAATCCATCACCTCGGCCAGTGGAGACTCATGCAAGTTAACTGCAAAAGTGCAAGGAAAACACGTCATTACAAATCTTGCAACATAAAGACCAAGAAACGACAGTCTGTACTTTACGCCAAGACTGTACAAAATTTGGTCATTTTACGCCGGAAGTCACATCCAGAAGCGCAATGGCGGTATATGGTCCATGCTTTACGCCAGACTGCCAAAATTCTAGTTATTACGCCGGAGGTCCCATCCACAAACGTAAAACTAAAATTTTATAGTATACACCAAGTTTTCGGTAGTCAGAGCTTTCACGCTCAAAACTGCGAAAATATGGAGTTTTTACGCTAGCACATTAGAAATATGGGCGTAAAAGATAAAAATATCTTCGTGCGTCATCTTCCTCAAAGAGGCTATCAGCACAAAAGATGACCTAGCGTGGTCACGTTCAATGTGTGCGAAGGATTTTTCGTCATTTGTCATCCCAAAGGCTCTACCTCTAAGGTCGGGTGCGCTCCTCGTCGGCGGGATGCTTCGCTCAGAAGAAAGTTCACCTTGCCCGACCGAAGACTCTCATGCTGGGACAGAAGAACGGAAAGAAGAACCTATACTCTTTTCCTTAGTGGAGGGGATTTGTTTCTGCGCCATTTCTGAAAACTCGGAGTGCTCGGAGAAAGAACGAGAGGAAAAACTCAAACAGTCGAAAGGCTCTCTTTCGCAGAAGACGGATGAAAAGTTTTTCTCTCAAAAGCTTGGGATATATATAGAGTTCGGGTCGACTCCTCGAATCCTTGGACGGACTCCTCGAAACCCGAACCAAATCTTCTAATTAATATTTGGTTATGATTGGGTCCTACGTCAGCCTATTATTCAGAGAAGACGGACAGTCAGCGAATTTGAAAAGTTTTTTTCGTGCAAAGCAGGTCAGCGGTTCCTACGCTAAGGAGCTTTCTACGCTCGACAGCAGCAGATCTACGGTTTTACACTCATAAGCTATAAGTTTATGGTTTTACGCCTGGATGCCTTTGTGCTCGGTAGCTTTTATGCTCGAGAGGCTACAAACCTACGACTTTACGCTCAGCAGATACCAAATTGATGATCTCACGCTCAGTGGCGCTTAGTTTACGATCAGAAGCAACAGATCCGCAACTTCACGCTCGTAGAAATTTTTTTCAGAAGCTACAAATCTACTGTTCTACGCTAAGGAGCTTTCTATGCTCGACAGCTACGAATCTACGGCTTTACGTTCGACGGCTATAAGTCAAGTTTTACGCCCAGATGCCTTTGTGCTCAGTATCTTTTATGCTCGAGAGGCTACAAACCTACGACTTCACGCTCAGGAACCACAAGTCTATGATTTCACGCTCGATGGTGTTTAGTTTATGCTCAGAGGCTACAGACTAATAATTTCATGCTCCACGACTTCCCGCACATCTGAAAGATACGCCGGCCAAATTATGCGTACATCTGAACGGTCGGTAGAGCGGTCAATTACAAAGAGTTCACACAGAAGATACTCGTTCTTGACCTCAAGATATCCCAAGTACCCAAGCATACAGAGTTCTACATTAAAAAATTACTCTTCTTCGTGGGTTGATTCGAAGTTCATCCAGACTCCAGTCTGAATATTTCATCTGTAAGATGGCAACTCAGTTTGACAGCCATTCCTCGACCCTGTTCCAAGGGATTTTTCGAGAAACCCTTCTTGAAGATGATATCTGAACAAAGAAATTCTGTTCATCAGAAGTAAAAACAACAGTTCAGAGCTCTGCGCGGTTCCTCAGTCCTAGCAGCAGGACAGTTCTAAATATTTAAGATGCTCAACAGCGTTCTATGGACTATTCGCTATGCGTAAAAGACTGGACCTAGCACTCTTTTTATACAGAGTTGGCATAAAGAATCAGACGTGTCGAAGCTACACATATTCAGACTTCACAGCAACGTATGGCAAAACGATCATATACAGAGAAGAAAGACGATTTTATTAAAATCAAAATCAAAATCATGATTACATATGAGGGAAATTCTGTCTACAAGGGGTTTTTCTTCATTTTTTATGGTTACATATGAGGGAAATCCCGTCTACAAAGGATTTCCTCGTCTTCATTGGAAGGCCGCCCCAGAATCTGTTCTACCGGGTTCTCGCATCGGTGCAGGTCTTCCTCTTCTTCCATGGCAGTTCATCGACCACCACAGTCATGAACAAGAAGATCGATGGCGGGAGGATACAGAACTGGGCATGCATAAATAATGCAGATCCCATGCTACGTACGCCATGACCGATCCAGTTGAGACTTCTTTAAGACCCAACTCGATCGAGGACAGCAGTTACAGTTTGTCTGCTCTTGTCCGCGGAGGTCTCAGGGAGAAATATACAGCCTGCAAGCTGTATGGTCCAATACGACCCTTCCCTTCTCCTGGAAGAACCGCCATATAAAGTTGCTGATTATCCCGAGCAAGGAAGGCTAAGATATCCTTCCATGATCCATCGTTGCAGTGGACACTTGCTCGAAGATGCCGCCTTTTTCGGCTCCTTACATGCTGGAAGAACATGATCTCCTTCTTCCTCAGATCGACCCAACGAACTCCGGCGATCATCTCTGCGTGGTGATAGAAAATATGGGGAAAACAACCCCTCAACCTTTTTATAGGCGAAAGAGATCACACCGATCCCCAATAAATCTGCCATAAAGTCAGCATCGACCATTTCAACGCTCCATTCAAAAACGTTTCGAGTTACGAGGAGATGTTCATGCTTTATTTAAAGCGTTTCAAATTCTGAGGAATTTGAAAGCTTTGAAGGGGGTCTTGTAGAAGCATAAAAAATACGCTGGGAAGCTCTACGCAGCATATTGATGCAGAGCAGCGTAAACAGAGGCCTTCAGAGCCATCAAGCGTGCAATAGAGCTTTTTTCAATAAATATAGCGTAAAATATTAAAAGCTCAAAGGACCATCCGCGTAAGTGCAGTATGTCCAGGATGCTTCAGCGTAAAACAGGGTTCTTCGTCTCCTCCTGGGCGTAAAATCCATCCGCTTTCAATATAGCATTAAAGTGTACAAGGGAAGCTTCGTGTTCTCCGAAGTGAACCTGTCAGATCCTGCAATGAACCTAACGTCTAGACTTCTGACAAAAGGATACTGCACGGCTACCCAGACGACGGCTATAATGATGGCACAGCACTGTAACCCAGGATGTCATTTACCGCCATCTCCTTTGCGTAAACTGCTTTTACGTGCACAAAGGGATACGCTACCTTGTTTTACACAGGCAGACATGAGCGTTTACGCTCTGCAGTAGATAAACCGCCTGCCACATCAAAAGCTGTACTTCGTACGGGGCTCAAGGCACGTCTCTACGTCTAAAGCACAGAGCGGTAACAGTTTTTCGAGGCACGTCTCTGCGTCTAATGCACAGAGCGGTGACAGTTTCTCAAGGCACGTCTCTACGTCTAAAGTACAGAGCGGTGACAGTTTCTCGAGATACGTCTCTACGTCTAATGCACAGAGCGGTGATAGTTTCTCAAAGCACATCTCTGCGACTGATCCACAGAAGGGCTGCAGACCTTCAAAAATACGCCTTCGCATTTAATGCACAGGATGGTGGCAAATCTTGGCATTTAATGCAAGAGATTTGATTATATCTTCAAAAGCCATAATTCCGGCTAAGACGTCCACATCAGCACTCTGGCACGTTATGCAGCGGCTTCTACGCCCATTCAGCTTCTGTGCTCACTCGGCTTCTATGCCCACTAGGCCTCTACGACCACTCGGCTTCTACGCCCACTTGGCCTCTACGACCACTCGACTTCTGCGCCTATTTCGGCTTCTATGCCTACTTGGCATCTACGCCATGGTGACAGACATTGGCTTCTACGCCCACCTCTTCTACACGAGGGATACCTACCTATGTAGCTTCTATGCCGTGATCTTTGTAGCGATTATACGCGTTTTGTCCCTTAGTTGGACCCGTGTCACACGCTCATTCAAAGGATCATATATACGCAGGTATTGGTTATTTTAACCGTTATGTAAAAGGGTGCTGTACTTTCCACTACTCGATTTCTATACCGACGGAGTGATCACTGTCACCAAAACTCTATAAATAGAGACCTCTATCAACAGAGGACAAGGTCAGAAATTGGTCAAGAAAACCAATATCAGATCCATGGTCAAAAAAACTTTAAAATAGAAGATCGAACGAGGTCGAGACTTTGAGATATAGATCCAAGGTCGAACTTCGAAGAAAGATCAAACCAAAGGTCAAGAGAGAGAGAGAGAATCCGGAGCTCAGGCAAAGAGTAGGGATCGACGACTTTGGCATCGTGCATCCACCCTCTTTTGTAACCTTCGAAGCTGCTTCCTGTCTTCTACGGCACTTCTTCATCATCGTGTGGTCCAAGGGCTAAAGTGATCGACTGCAGATCAGACACCTATAGCAATATTTACCCAGATTAAATAAATTATACCCCCACATCCTCGTGTAGGATCAAATTGTACAAGTTTGTTTGTAAACCAAAGAAGGCGGGTTTCGTGTAAAATCTCGTATTATATATATTTCGTTCTTTCGTTTAATACCACAAACAGACGTGAAACAAGGGAATTATTTGGTTACGAAGTACCTTATCTCTGTTGTCTAAGATCTCCACTAGCTGCTCTGGATAAAGAAGGCTTGGTCCAATCTCAAGCTCTGAATGATCTAATACATGGCTAGGATCTGCCACGTATCGTCTCAGCTGGGATGCATAGAACACATTGTGTACTCCTTGCAATGTAGGCGGTAAGGCTAGTCGATAAGCTACTACTCCGACCTTCTCCAGAATATTGAAAGGTCCGATGAATCTTGGACTAAGCTTTTTACCCCCACCAAAATGAATCGTTCCATATGTCGGAGAGATCCATAAGAACACTAAGTCGCCAACCCATGTCAAAATAGGAACTTAATGCATGATCTAAGAACATAATAGATATTTAAATAAATGAATCGATACCTCAAACTCTAGCGGTCTCCTGTGGATATCGGCCCACTGCTTCTGCCTGTCCTGGGCCACTCGAAGTCTCTTTCTAATATGCTTCACCTTCTCAGCAGCATCAACTACCATCTCTGGTCCCAAAAGTACTCTCTCTCCTATGTCATCCTAAGATAATTGAGTTTGGCATCTCCTACCGTACAAAGCCACGAAAGGAGACATCTCGATACTAGCTTGAAAGCTATTGTTGTATGCAAACTCTACCAGGTAAAGATGATCATTCACGAGCCACCAAAATCTAGTACACATGTCCAAAGCATATCCTCGAGCATCTGAATAGTCCTCTCTGACTGTCCATCCGTCTAAGGGTGGTAAGCCGTGCTAAATTTGAGTTGGGTACCCAAGCTAGCCTGCAAACTTCTCCAAAAGTGGTACGTAAATCTACTATCTCGATCGGACATGATACTTACTGGAACTCCATAGCCTGACTATCTGTCTCACATATAAATCAGCGAGCTTCTCTGTGGACAATCCTACTCTGAAAGACAAAAAGTGGGCTGATTTGGTCAAGCTGTCCACAATGACCCAAATTACGTCCTTTCCCCCTGGAGTGCGTGGAAGTCCAAAAATAAAATCCATCGTGATATGCTCCCATTTCCACTCAGAAATTGGTAGTGGCTGTAGCAATCCTCCTGGTCTCTGCCTCTCGGCTTTGACCTGCTGGCACACTAAACATCTGACGATAAAATATGCTACCTCTCACATTATTCCATACCACCACATGTGTCCCCTCAGGTCCTTATACATCTTGTTAGCTCTCGGGTGTATAGAATACCGAGAACTATGAGCCTCATGCATGATATCTTCTTGCAGGTCCCCACTAGGCACACATAACCTATTCCCATGCCTTAAAGAACTATCCTCTGCAATAGAGAAGTCATCCATCAATCCTGCCTGTACCTGAACTATGAGGCTTTGTAGACCCTCATCATGGTACTGCGTCTCTCGAATCTTCTCCATCAATCCTGATTGAATTTGCATGCCCATCATCTGCGTTTCAACTCCTGGAATAATAACCTCGATGGCCAGGCTATCCAATTCTGCTAATAAGTGATGATTCATTGTCAAGTACATCGCTATGAGATATCTGCTCAATGCATTAGCAACTATATTAGCCTTCCCTGGATGATACTACAGTAAAATATCAAAATCCTTCATCAGTTCTAGCCACCTGCGCTGCCTCATATTCAGCTCTTTCTGCGTAAAGACGTATTTCAAGCTCTTGTGGTCAGTGTATATTTCCACCCACTCTTCGCACAAATAATGTCTCCACAGCTTTAGAGCAAAGATCACCGCTGCTAATTCTAAGTCGTGAGTGGGATAGTTTCTCTTATGTGGTCGCAACTGTCTAGAAGCATAGGCCACCACCTTATTGTTCTCCTCTAGAACACATCCCAAGCCCTTCCCCGAAGCATCGCTATATATGAGAAATCCTCATGTCCCCGATGGCACCGTCAAAACAGGCATTGTGGTCAATCTCTTCTTCAGCTCATTAAATGCAGCCTGACATTCTTCGGTCCATTTGAACTGCACATCCTTCCTAGTGAGTCTAGTCAACGGCTTTACGATCCGTAAAAAATCCTTTACAAATTTCCTGTAATATCTGGTCAATCCTAAGAAGCTTTTGATATCTACAACAGAACTCGGAGTGGTCCAAGACTCTACAGCAGCAATCTTCTTTGGATCTACCGATATCCCGGCTCTAGTTACCACATGCCCAAGGAACTCTACCTTATCCAGGAAGAACTCACTTTTCGAGAGTTTTCCATAGAGCTTCTCCTTCCGAAGGGTCTCTAGCACAATCCTTAAATGCTTCTCATGTGCTTTCGATCTCTTCGAATAGATAAGAATATCATCTATGAATACTACTACAAACTTGCCAAGGTATTAGTGGAACACCTTGTTCATCAAGTTCAGGAAGACTGCCGGGGCATTAGTCAACCCAAATGGCATCACCATAAACTCATATTAGCTGTATCTTGTCCAAAATATAGTTTTTGGAATATCTTTCTTCTTCACCTTAAACTGATGATAGCAAGACCTCAAATCAATCTTCAAAAATACTCTCGCACCGCTCAATTGATCGAAAAGATTGTCTATTCTTGGTAGAGGGTATTTGTTTTTGATGGTGAGATTGTTCAGAGACTTGTAATCAATGCACATTCGCACCGACCCATCTTTCTTTGGTACAAATAAGACCGGGGCTCCCTAAGGTGAGGAACTCAATCTAATAAAATCCTTGTCTAGCTCGCTATTGTTGATCCTTTAGACTTGCTGCGACACTGGTTCTACCCCAGGCACTAAGTCTATAGAAAATTTAAGATCTCTGTTCGGTGGAAATCCGGGTAGCTCTTCGGGAAATACGTCTAAAAATTCTGCAATAATAGGGTGTGGCAAGTCTTTCTCTGCTACCATGGCTCCACAAATAATTCCATCACTCTACTCTACTCCTTTCCTAACGAACTCAAATTTTGGCTTTCCTTGAGGGCGGGACAGTATATGTCCTCTACGACAGTCTATGCTAGCATGGTGAATACTCAACCAATCCATTTCAAGGACAATGTAAAAGCTTGGAAGTGGCATTACAAGTAAACTAGCATCTAAATTATGGCCTCCTAAGGTAATACGATGCACCTTACAAGTATCATTGACTAGGATAGTGCCTCCACCAGTCGTGATCTTGCAACTCCTACTCAAGGGTTCTGTTACTAAACTATGCTTAAGCACAAAGGATACATATATGAAGCTATGTGATGCAGGAGGTATAGAAAAAGCACTATTGGCTCTAGCACCGCATGTTCTAGTCTTGGGTGGCATTCTGAAAGTTTAAAAACAACAAGAATAATGTTGATATGGCACAAGATAAGGAAGTATTCAAGAAGGACAATCAACTATGAAATAGATCTTATTGCTCGAAAGGAATTAATAAGGGTTAGCAAGTTGAGTATACGGGATCCCTAGTAGTGATTGTGTATTTTTCTATTCCTAGTATGTATATCCTATGGCAGGCTCGTAATCGTACTTCTAACCTAAGTACCACTACGAGTTCGCAACCTTGTGCGAAACCTGACCTGCGTGGGCCACCACTAAAAATGTGTCATGACCCGCACCCTGGATTTGGGCATGAGTCATGAGTACATCCAGTTTATGCCGTAGTGTCGGTGGTAGAACGCTGTACAATAAGCCACAAGTAATCTATAGCTAACAACATATATACATCTCCACATTATACTTAATCACATGCACTAGTTTAAAAAGAATACACCAAGTCAATATTAAAATAATAATCTTGATGTGGGTTCAATGAATCTCCCCCAAAACTAAATATCCAAAATACAATATTCAAAATACTTGAGAAAACTGTCGAAGAACAATCTGACCCCAAATAACTAACAAAATTAACTACTAATAAACTACTTTATCGCAGACGGTATCTGAACTGCTAACTCTCCCTGATCGTCCGGAAGGACAAGATCATGCTTTATTATGTCGCTGGCATACGGTCCATAATGTGTAGGGATTTCATCCTCAATGTAGTCACCTAAAATATTTATCTAGTCAGGAAAGAAACGAATATATCATAGTGAAAACAGTTTCAATACATGGTAGAAGCTATAAGACAATAAATAGCAAGGAATATATGATAGCAATAAACTGAACTTACAATAAAGCGACTAGAATAACCAAATGCTGAAGTCCTGTCATGGCAACATATAGTACAATATCTCTAAGCAACAAAAGAAATAACTACAATGGATGGAAGAATAGATAGGAACAACTACTCTATGTGATTTGAAATACCTCGTTGACATGTGAACGGCTAGGGGATAATATCCGGCAAATCACACGTGTCGTGCATGGCTGCTATTATTCCAGAAAGACCATGGGATAGAAAGGGTAGTTCATACGTCAACTAAGTATTTTCCCTCCCCATAAGTACACATGGATTCCAAACCAGTCTCTAAGAAATAACAATAATCCAGAATAGTCACGTATCTCATAATAAGAATCCATCATACTAATCCATGAAAAAAGTGTCAATGAATCAATTTATTATTAGTAAGCATGCATTTAGAGACTATTAAGCACTGAAAGTAATCACGGAAATGTATTCACCTGTGGTACTTAGCTGGGATGAATCAGAATCCAAGTCACAGTCCAAATAGCCTATGTATTACAAACTTATCATGTCAAAAGATAATTTATTTTAATTTATTTAATTCTTGAATAATTAGTCTAAAATCCTATTTTAATATTATTATTCTGATTTTAAGTCAATTCTGAAATTTTGTCCAAAGAAACTAAATTTTATTAACTCGAGACTCATGGCACGTAAATCGAGGCAATCTGTTGACCAAAAAGTCAGCAGACACAAACCCGACTTTCATGTATGATTTCCTGTAGATTTCAGCGTCAAAAATATGCTAGAATTTATGGCTCATCCGAATTTAAATTCGTTTGGGAATTATGGCACATACAAATTTTGTATTGTGCAACGGTGGTTAATTTCTAACCTAGAAATTCTACTGTATTAACAGTATAAAAATACTTCGAATTAAATTCTAGGAAAAACATATGTCAATGATCTCGACATTAGCTTTCCGAAACTTTAAGCAGTTCATTATTCTGATTTCTGGTTCTCCCAAAATTGCAATAAGACAAGACGCATCTATTTTCGAACATGTTGTGCTCTACGATTTTTCAGAATTTAATACTCATATTTTCGTAAAACAATTTATATATTCAAAAATCTAACCTCAATACAGTTCTAACATAAGAAACTAGACCTCGTTTGGAGTCCAGAGCTGTGAGTAATGGCTTCTGGAAGATGAAGGAATCCTAGATGATAATTCTCCAAAATTTGGCTTAAAGAAAAACCCTAAAATTCCTAAACTAACTCATATATATATAGAGGAGAGAGGGAAGCCGCGGCTCGTGAGTGTGCCACATGGCGTACATCCAAGCAGCCCTCTCCAGATCGGACGGTCAGGGTTTGACCCAACTTGGCTCAGCTGAGTCCGGGTCGAACTCTGACTCGGCTCGGCTCGAGGTCGGCTCGGCTGCACCCGCACCCACCCCGCGGTCGCTGACAAGCGGGCCCCACTCAGTTTGCTGTGGGAAGCTGACGAGTGGACCCCTATTGAATGACTGGGCAGGATATTTACTATTATGGATTTTTATTTTCAAAAAATAGTTTTTAATTCAGTTTTCCCTAATTAAGTCAAATTAAATGCTAAAAATAATCAAAAAATTCCCAAAAAATTTTAAAAAATATATTTTATTATTTACAACCTAAAATAAAAGTTTAGGATATTTTTAATTAATTTTGACCCTAAAATAAATTCTTACAAGTCCTAGGAAATTAGTATTACTAGTTTTTAATTAACCAAAAATTATAAAAAAGTCCTAATAGCCCCAGATTAACCTAAAAACAACATTTAAGCTAGAATTTTAGGATACGGAGGTTACAAAAAGAGGGATAAAAGTTTCTCTCTTCTGTTTTCATTTGAAAACTTGATCTAGAATTTTTTTCAACCAAATTCCTTCATTCCACATCATTTTCCTACCAAATTTAATCTCCATTCCTTTCCAAATCACTATTGCAGGCTAGTGGAGCAAGAATCTAGAAGGAGGAAGCAAGGATCTACACAGAGGAGCAAGTATCTACAAGTTGGAGGCTAATTTTATCATATTTGGAGGTTGCATTGAGAATCTATCTCCTAATAGGTACAATTCAATTTTTTCCCTTAATTTAGGTTCTAAATCTGAGATTTAACTATGAGAAATTAACCCATATATATAGGCTACCCAAAGGATTTGGTTTTGTGTTCATAGGATGCCTATTGAGAAAGTTACGGTACTTTTTGTGTCAATTTTGGGAGAATTCCGAGATTGACATTTGTTGTGTGTGTCAATTGGTCCTATAGATCAATTTGGCATGTGATTGTGTATTTGGGACTAGTATCGTGTCCACAATTGGGTATGTGTGTGTCATATCCTAACAATTTGGTGATACGTATTGATTTGGGGTTTTTTCCTCCGACACAGGACTTTGTGCATATCATATTTTGACACGGACATGTAGATTTGTGTTTGACTCTTCGTATTGTTCATAAATAATATCTTAGACTTGCTCGTGTCCTTCGGGGTACGTTTGGATGTGTGGTGGACTCGTGTCGCAAGCATATCCTAGATCTAGTGGGATACGGATATGATACGCTCCATGTGTTGTGCAATTTATTTCTAAATCTATTTCTCTATTGTTCTTAGTCTTGGTGATGTGTAATTATATGTATGTATATATATATTATTGTGTATATATATTTATGTATTAGTGTGTCATAGATCTATTTATCTATGTGTTATATATTGTGTCGCTAATTCTCTACATATGTATGTACACAATAAATACATATAACATAACATACAAATATGTAGTATCATATATATATAACCTCGACATACATATGTATGTTATATATACGAGTTCGTATATGTGAAGTTATATATATATGATACTATATATGTGTATGTTATGTTATATGTATTTATTGTGTACATATATATGTATGTCGAGGTGTATGTATGTATGTATACATAGTTATATAAGTTGTAGTTATATATATTAGTATGTATATATATATATATATATATATATATATATATATATATATTGTGTTATATATATATTGTGTTATATATATAAGAGGATGAGAGAGGGGACAACAGCTTTGGTGACAGTTCAGCGTCATAAAACAACAACAGCAATGGCAACAAACAGCAGCAACAATGGCAACAGCGACAACAATAGCGACGACAGCAGCAACAATCAGCAACAACAACAGCTTCCACGACAATAGCAGTAACAGCATTAGCAACAACAACAGGAAACCATCGCGAAAGCAGTAGTGAAAGCAACGGTATCAGCGATATCAGCAGCTTTTCAGCGACAGCAGCAAGGGTCTTTAGCGACAGTTCTGCGATTTTGTATAGATATTAAGTATTTATTTATAATCGATATATATATGTATATATATTATATTAGTATATATGTATGTATATTCCTAATTAGTAATTATGTTTTATTATACTATATTTGTAATAGTTAGTTGTTAGTATATAGTTTATGGGTAGTTAGTATTATATTGTAGTCTTGACAACTACCTTGAGATACCAAGGTAAGTATCAAGGTATTTTGGGATACCCAAGGTATTGGATTTGGGTATCAAGTTTGATATTTAGTGTTGCGATACCAAGTTGGTTCAAAACTAAGGTATCCATTTAGCATTTATAATTAGGATTTTATATATTTAATATGGTTGATATGAATATGTGATGCTTTATCATTTATTTTGCGTATCATGAGATACGGTATCCTAGCATTCTAAGATGTAGCTAGTATAACCTAGATTCTTAGTGTTTGAATACAATATCTTTGAGGTAGACTCATGCAACCTAGAAATAGGTAGTTTGACATAGTTAACCATAGTTTACCAATTTGACTTAGAGTTGACCTAGTTTGACTTTTGACTTAGAAATGGCTTGTTGACCTAGAGCTTGATTAGTTTAACTTATTTTCTTTCTGAAACCTTGTATTGATGTTATATTCCTTATTTAGGTCTTTGAGTCACCGTATCAAACATCTGTAAGACTATTCACCGGACTTCAGGCAAGTACATTCTCTGATAGTTTCTTATTTATGATATCCGCTATGTTCATTATATCTAGTGTAGATATCCTTATTCTCTTGACATGATGGTTACACGGATTGGTATATCCAGATCTCATCATGAGATGTTATTTCTTGGTATATGGTGTATCTTGTGCAAGCCTTGTTTCATTGATTATCTTGTACATGTAAAGACCCTGATTCTAGGGAAGACTAGCTATCTTCTTGGGGAATCTCATGCCATAGCGTACCATAGTTGGATCTTTTATACCAGTCGAGGGTGGAGAGTATTTTAGTGTAGATATGTGATCATACCCTCCTTGTATCAAGTCATGCTCTTGAATAGTGTTAATCATACACCATACGTATGATTAGCCAGGCCATAAATCTTGTATCATGTTTCTAAGCCGATTACATGTTAAAGCTAGTGCTCTCATACTTAGTCATTAGTATTCTTGTTTATTGTCATATTGTTTAATATTGTATTTATTATAGTATTTCCTTATTGTATATCTCTTGTATCTATTGTGCATCTTGTATATTCACATCTATCTACTATTATATAGTTTTTATCATTATTAAAACTGCTATTAGTGATGTACTCTACTCCTTTCTTGACTTAATATATTTTTCCCAGGTGACACTAAGGAGTGGTACCCTACATATTATGGACCTCAGGATGTTGTGGGCTTAGAATCAGAGACCCTGGCTCAGGAGGGACTTATCCCAACTGAGATAGATGACCTGGGTTTAGTAGCTTCTTAGTATTCTTTCGTACTGGATTTGTCTCCAGCTTATTTTGTTAGTATTCTTTTAGACTCTTTGATGTTATTACTTTAGACTAATGAGTTGTATGTGACTATTCTATTCTTTATCATATTTGTGCTCATTTCCATCTTAGATCTGTGATTGAGTATATTGTTATTGTTGGTGGTTCATTATATTGCTAGATAGATTATCCAGACATCGTTCTACCACCGATTCTGCGACATAGACTGGGAGTTGTTCTCGACTTGCATCCCTACATCGTGTGCTGGTCATGACAAGGTGTGAGTTCGGGAGCAGGATATACCAAAGACAGCATTTAGGTCATGATATAGGCATTACGAATTCTTATTTATGCCATTTGGACTGACTAATGCTCCAACAGTATTCATGGACTTGATAAACTATATTTGTATGCCTTACTTAGACCAATTTGTGGTAGTAGTCATTGATGGCATCCCGATATATTCTCGTAATGAGGAGGAGCATGAAGAACATCTCAGGATAGTACTGCAAACTTTGAGGGAGCACCAGTTGTGTAGAAAGCTTAGTAAGTGTGAGTTTTTGCCTGATTTTATATCCTTTCTTCGGCATATTATTTCTGGAGCAGGTGTGTCAGTTGATCCCAAGAAGGTAGATGCAGGAGAGAATTGTCCAGTTTCGAATACAGTAGCAAAAGTGCATAATTTCCTGGGCTTAGCAGGATACTATAGGAGATTTGTGTCAGATTTTGCTAAAATCTTGGCACTATTGACTTGGTTGACGTGCAAGAAAGTTAAGTTCATATGGTCAGCAAAATATCAGATAGCCATTGAAGAGTTGAAAAAGAAGTTAATCTCTGCACCAGTCCTTACTCTTCCATCAGGATCTGGAGGATTCACAATGTATTATGATGCATCTGGCAAAGAACTTGGATGTGTTTTATTGCAGCAAGGAAGAGTGATAGAATATGATTCTCAGCTGCTCAGAGATCACGAGAATAACTATCCAACTCATGATTTGGAGCAAGCAGCAGTAGTGTTTGCACTTAATCTATGGAGGCACTACTTATTTGGTGATCGAGTAAAAATATTCAAAAATCATAAGAGTTTAAAGTATGTATTCATGCAGAAGGACCTAAACTTGAGGCAAAAAAGGTGGCTAGAGTTGTTGAAAGACTATGACGTGGAACTTCAATACCATCCAGGCAAGGTTAATGTAGTAGCCGATACACTTAGCAGAAGAGGTGGAGAATTTGTATTGACTACTCAGAAGCACATTCTAGAAGACTTACGAGATATGGGTATCGAGATAGTACTTCCACATAGTACATGAGTCCAGGCTAGACTACAGATCTAGTCTACTTTGGTAGATAAAATCAAACTAGCTCAGGCAGAGGACATGAAGATTCAAAAGCTATAATAAGATTGTGAGTCGGGTCTTCAGAAGTAGTTGACAATACATACAGATGGAACACTAAGGTTTGGGAATCGTCTAAGCGTACCAAACATGGATATTCGACAAGAAGTTATGACTGAAGCACACAGTTTCTAGTATTCTGTTCATCCGGGAGGCACGAAGATGTACCAAGTTATCAAGCAACAATTTTAGTGAAACAAAATAAAGAGAAAAATAGCACGCTTCGTATCGTGATGTCTGATATGCCAGCAAGTAAAGGCAGAATAACAGAGACCATCAGGATTATTTCAGCCACTTCCTATTCCAGAGGGAAAGTGGGAACACATCATGGAGGACTTTATAACTGGTTTACCTAAGTCACTAACTGGTCGAGATGCAGTTTGGGTGATAGTAGTTTGTCTCACAAAGTTGCTCATTTTTCTTTTCTTTTCGAGTAGGACAGTCTACAGAATAACTGGTTGAATGTATATGCGACAGATAGTAAGATAGCACGATATCCTAGTAAGTATCGTATCAGATCGAGACACATATTTTACTTCTCATTTTTGGAAAAGTTTGTATCAGATTTTGGGAACCAAGTTAAGATTCAGTACCACTTACCACCCCAGACAGATGGACAATCAAAGAGAACCATCCAGACCCTGAAAGATATGCTACGAGCCTGTACCTTAGAACTTGGTGGATCTTGGGAGAATCACCTTCACTTGGTAGAATTCTCGTACAACAACAGTTATCAGTCTAGTATTCGGATTACACCTTTTAAAGCACTATAGGACAAGAAGTGTAGATCAACGATGGGTTGGGACGACATTGGTGAGAGAAAAATATTAGGCCATGAAATGATCACGCAGACAGTAGAAGTTGTCAAGCAGATCAAAGAACGACTTTGGGTTGTACAAGATAGGCATCATCATTGGGAAGATCAGTATCGTAGACCTTTAGAGTTTTGTGTCAGCGACCACGTATTTTTACGGATTTTGCCTACCCGAGGAGTCATTAGATTCGGGGTTCGCGGAGAGCTTAGTCCCAGATACATTGGTCCATTCAATATTCTTGAGCAGGTATATTCCGGATCTGAGTCATATTCTCGATCACTCTAAATTAGTCATAGGTACCAACTTATCTTACGAGGAGCAACTCGTATCCATATTAGACCGAAAGGAGAAGGTGCTCAAGAATTAGACTATTTTTCTTGTCCGTGTTTCATGGAGCCATCACTTTCTAGGGAAATCAACATGCAAGCACAATGATGATATTCGATCTCGGTACCTGTACCTATTCGATTCGGAAGATATCTTCTACCTTATGCCTTCATATCTTGAATTTTGTGATCAAGTGATCACCTTTATGTTGTGAAGATATTGCTTGCATGTGTAGTTGCTAGTAGATTTATATCGTGCTTGTCCTGACCTCTCAAGCTATTATTTGGATTCGAATTCCGAGGAAATAATTTTTCTAAGGTGGATAGAGATGTCATTCCCCATTCTCGATATATGTATTTGGAACATATTTTATTTTAGCATGGTTGCATGTGCATGGAGACAAGACCTATTTTTTGGTTTAACCTATTTCATATTTATTTTGTAGGTTGGTTTAACTTATAAGAACCTTTGGTTCAACCCTCAACCCTACTATATATAACCCAATATTTTCTTTCTCTCTTCTCACTTCTTCATTTCTTCCTCTTTCTTTAGATTTCTCTCCCCATTTCATAGGCAAGTACACGTTGCATAAGAAATAGAGAAACCCTCCATATTATTGTTCTACTATGTTTATTATATGAGAAATTTGCTAAGACCTAGAGAACTCCATGCAGCATTGAACCGCAAGCGACACCGACACTTATACGGTCAAGAGAGCATGCGGTCCCTATTTTTTTGGACGCATGGCTCTGAACCGTTGGCACTTATTTCTATAGGTTTGTCTTTTCTTCCTAGCACACTTTATGGCTTGTTACCTCAGTCACTTTTTGTCATATTATTGGAACTTTATTTATTTGATTGTCACTTCAACACTTGACAATATTAGTAGACCTTAACCCTAAGCATGCGGCCAGACTTTTCATGTAGCCTAACTTCATGCGGCCTGAATTTTTATGCGGCCTGACTTCATATAAGGCCAGGACTTGTCATCCGGCCAAGTGGTTCATGCGGCCTTGACTTCATTTGCGGCTAGGATTTATCATACGTCCTGACTTTCCATACGGCCTGGACTTCCCATGCGGCCTCGCTTATCTTGATTTAATATTTCCTGACTCTTGTGAACCAAAGTATATTGGAAATTAGACTCAAATATTGTATCCGTGTTAATACCCCTATTGCCTGATTATTATTTATGATTTATTGTGCGATGGGGTATGACACATCAGGTCATGTGTTAAGTGATTATATTTGGATTGTGCATCGAGAATGCCTCCAAATTCCTGAACGGGTGATATTATAAATATATATATTATTTCTCTCGCACGGACATAATAAGCGAGTCAACTACCAAAGCGTGGCTTGTATATTGATTGTTTGAATGTTTCATACACGCTCGGGTGAATCCAAAATTGACTTCCATGGATTCGTATCTAGCATGCCCATATTTTGTACGACATCTTAATGGAAATTCTCACGTGACCACGCCTTGAGATTTTAAGAAAAATATAGGGATAATTAGGTAACTAAAAGTGGAAATAGCATTTGGAGGGAACGGTATCCAGAGATCATGCCAACGAACCTTTCCACAGAGATTCATTCTAAGTGCGCTGTAGACTGGCCACCATAGATATTATATATCATCTGTCTTAGTGGAGTGCAGTATATGACTATTAGTATACCGAGCCACTATTTCCATATAGGAATACTGGAATCAATAATACCGTATTTTTAGCACAGTGGCCCTACGGGGGACTGGTGCATCCTATAAGTGTATATTTTATTTTATTGGTTCGGTTAGATAATGTTTGATACTGGCGTGATCTGAGGATACTTACTTATGTATTATTCTGAGATAACCTCAAACTCCATAAAATAGCAAGCCTTATAAATGATTGGCCGATTTAGAAAAAATAGATTTTGTTATGATTGTATTATTCAGCTAGTAGCCTAGGGAAATGGACTATCTTAGTGTGATGGTTCAACCCTTATCCTTGGTTGGTTGTAGGCTTAAGCCTTCGTACTAAGATATTCCATGGACCTAAGTTACAACACGGAACCTATGTATTATTATATGTTTTCCTTGGGTTTTTATTTCTCTATTTCGTTCTTCCCTTGTGGCACTTGCTATTTGGGGTCTAACCCCACTAGTTTTGCATGGGCAGGTTTTGAGCCAACACCTGAGAATCTAGCGTACTTTTCCCTAACTCATGGCGCGCACCAGGAATATGGTCACAGGGGATAGCGAGTAGGTTTTCTTTTCCCTGCTCGTCTTGTACATTTACTTCTTTTTGGCATTTAACCACTGGCACCTGTTAGCCAGCTCATCTGGACATTAATTTTCTTACATGATTGTATTAAATCAGACTGTAGCTGATCACTATCATGTACTTTTGTTACTTTTTCAGCTTCTTATTTTGCATAGCTGGACTCCAGAATATTTTAAGAAAGCATTTGGGATGCCTTAATGCTTATCATATATGTTGTATACTTATTGTTCTTGTTTGAATGATTGAGACATAGAAGTTCTTGACCATAGAAGACTTGATTGTAGCATATACCCCCTTTTCTTATAAAGTCGTGATTGTCGTACGACGTATAGTACCTTATACGGGGTAGCTGTCCATGTCCGTCTCTGTATTCCAGGAATTGGGCATGACAAGGTTTTATTGGTGGTCCCTGCAGGTCTATTCTTGAGACTTGTAGGGTGTCATAGTCATAGGAGTCTCAATCAAACATGATCCTTTTTGAAATTCTGAATTCGTCCTCTTCGATACTCAATATGAATTCTTCCAAATTAATTGCTTCCTTGTTCCTTATCGTCCTGTGCTTATTGTTTCTTGTGCTCTTCTTTAGGGCTTCTCCTTTCATCGATGCTGCAGCAACAAGAGAATCAGAGTTGCCAGTGGAGAAAAATTATATGGGACCCTAACCAAGGATCCGAGTTGAACCCATGATGAATGTGACTGAGCAGCAGGCTCCAGGTGTTCTCGTACCTCCCGCAGTGCCGGCAGTATAAGATACTCCGACTTTATTAGAGATTATCCGTGGATTGTTGGCTGCCCAACAACACTAGATGGTGGTGCAACAGCAGCAACATCAGCAACAAAAACAATAACAAGAACATAATGTCATGTTAAACTAAGGGTTGCAGACGGCCCTAGAACGAGGTAGGAGAAGAGATTTTGGGGAATCTGTTAGATTTTGCAGACTGAACCCAAGATATTTCGATGGCATGAAGGACGCAAGCACGGCTGACGTTTGGCTCTAAGATATTTAGACCATTCTGACAGCGGCTAAATTTTTGGCCAAGAATAATTTGACCTTGTTAGCCTATAACTCCTGGATCTGGCAAGAGATTAGTGGGCTACGATGGAGGTCGAGATAAGGTGTCTTATTTTATAGAAGGATTTTAGGATCCGGTTCTGGGTAAAGTACTTTGGGATTTTGGCTCAGTGTGAGTTGCAACAGAGGTTCATCAACCTTAAGCAAGCTGGAAGGTCAGTAGATGGCTATGCGGCATAATTTTGTTGACGTAGCAGATTTGCTCCAACCATGGTTGCAACAGAGTTAGAGATAGCAATGAGGTTCCAGCAGGGACTTCAATTAGAGATCTTGCATATTGTAGAGGTGCACGACTACCAAGCCAAGAGGGTTAAGCTTACTTCTCAAAGAATGGCACCAAGAAGAGTAGATCGGAAGAGGACTCATGGACAAAACAATGAGGGAGGACCAGTACCCCGAATGTTAGCACCATCACCTGACTTTCATATACATGATTCCGCACCACGGAGGGCAGCAATTTCAACGATAATAGTACCAACTCAGCAACTGTCATACCCCAATCTCCCGTAAGCTCAATCGTCTCGGCTGAACTTGAATCACCACATTGTAGCACTCCCGCCGGACAATTGTTTTCATCGGGACGTGATGCCATACGAGTCTGGAGTTGCGCTCGCACAAGGCAATGTTGTCAAACATCAAAGTTATCATCGAAATGACCAAGTTACAGCGAAAGTCAAGTATTGTGTACCAAGCACACATCAGAGTATACGCAGCGAAGCTCTCGATAGGTTCCAATAAAAATTCCACAAGGGAGAATGCCACAAAGAAGAATGTCACACTTTTGCTCTTTATCTCACCCAAAAAGGTACTTATCTGTCACTACCACATTCTAAAATAGGAGTATTTTTGTCTTTTTATTTATTATAAGTATTGTGTCAATATATTGCATGGTATATATATATATATATATATATATATATATATATATATATATATATATATATATATATATATATATATATTATAGTATTCTTTAGTGTATGGGTTAGTAAACTGGACCTAGAAATCCACTAGTAGAACCTCTAACCAAATTATAGGGTTATGGATTACAAATTAGTACATTTTCGGGATTTATTATTGGGGATTATAATTTATTATTGTGATTTTATGGGATTGTTGTACCTTATCGTTGCTTCGATATTTGGAGCACTACTTTAGCTTTTGTCTTCAAACAAATTTTATATCCTTGTCCTAGACGTGTCAGCCTTCCATTTCGACCTTTGTGTAACATATAAATATGCTCTATTGTGATTCATTTTAGCAACACAATATTCGTCATAAATATTTAATTATATTTTCAAATAAATCTAACTTTGCATCGTTGTGTGTTCCAATCAAAATTGGAGACACAATCTTGACCCGTTTTGTGTAACCCAAATTATAACAATATTCTATTCTGAGTCTTCTACGTCCATGACACTTGTTTTCAGTCTAATTTTAACCCTATGTACTTCCAATTAATTTTAGAACACCATTTACATTAATTTTAATTAAATTGGTGTAAGGACCCAACTTAACCCAAAACTATACCTAACACCAAACCAAACACCCATTCACATCCTCAAGACTCATACTAAACACCACACACCCTTTTTAACCACTCCATCAGACCAAATATGGTATTTTCTCTCATTTAATTCAAATTCCTACTTTTGTGCAATTTTTTAATTGTTTGGGACTTTTATGCAAAAGTGCATTGAGGTGTCCATATCCCATTGGACCCAACATATGAAGAAAACCCTTCCCTATTCTTTGACCGGTCACATGTGAATTTCTTCATAATTTTTGGAGTGTACAACACTCATCATCTCCCCCTCACCAATCTTAACCATCCATTCAAACAAAACAATCCTACCCCTTTAAAATTCCTACATATAAAATCCAACCCTAATCCCTAGGTGTACTTGGGGGGCACAACTTCCTAGGTCTACATCCCCCAACTTTTTCCCCATATATATATAAACACTTTTCTTATTGTGTTTCCATCAACCATCACCAATAGTAAACCCTAGCCGAATACACCATCATCTTCATCCCTCACCTCCCATCTCCATCCAACCCGACTTTCCTCCGCCGATATTACGCCGGCCATCTACCATCGACAACCCCGTTGTCCGCCATTGACTGCAAACCCCATTGACTCTCCGCCGGACCACAGCAGCGATCACCCCCATTCTCCTCCACCCGACTCCGTCAACTTCGACACCACCGCCACCATTAATGCCTGATCCTCTACCACCGATCACCGCCTGAGCACCGACTGCAACCACTTCGACACCACCACCATTAACAATACCACCAATGGTCCTCACCGCCATGACTTTATCTCCTTTTGCCTGACCTCTACCGCCGTAAGCAAGTCTCGACGGCGAAATCTTCGACCCACAGCAGCGACTACACCCCCGTCGATCAGTCCCCTCACCGCCGTGACAGCACCACCACCCCGTCGACCTCCGCGTGAGCACAGCATCACGACATTATCTCCCTCAGCCGATCTACACCACCGTCGACACCCAACTTCCCCTCGACTATTTTCTCAGCCACACGCTTCCAACCGCCTGAGTCACCATAACGAGCAGCCGAGCCACCTCGACTTCATCATCATCATTATCATCATCACCATTATCACCATCATCATCATCATCATCGTTGACACCATCAGCAACCCGTCGACACCCTTCGACCTCGCCGGAGACAACCCACAATGACCTCCCTCGACGTCGACTACACCCCCTCGTACACGTGCACGCCAAGGCCAACTTTCGAATTGCCTTCTATTGTGATTATATGTGCATGTATGAATAGTAATTAGGGTTAGCTTACTACTTTATGGGAGTTTGGTTGATAGGATTGCAAGACACTGTGTTGGAAAAACCTAATTACTAGTGTATATATATGTGCATGTATGTATGTATAATAATTTTGTTTAAGGTATATTACTTCATAGGAAATTATTTATTTAGTGTTAATTATGGGTATCCCGTAATTGCATAAGACTATATGACCTGAGTATTAGTGAATTGACTGCCTTGTGTACACTAAACTACTGGCTTAGACCTGTGTTGGTGTTACACAGGATTTAAAGCTTGAGACATGTGTTAGTGAGTTGACTGTCTTGTTATGCACATCATTTAAGGACACGACACCCGTGCATTTAAACGCACCATTGACCCTGCTAGTTGACCAATATCACACTAGCGTAGTCTCTGAATTCAGTATAATTATGTTTATATGTGTGCTAGTGTAACGACTGATGCTATATTATTATCATATTATGTATATAGGACTGTTGAATTATTTAGACGAGACTTCAGAAACAGGATATTGGTATTGTCAGCACAGGACCACAGGCGAGTATATTCTCTGACAGTTTTCATTATGTTGATCATCTCCATGATTCTAGTTGTATAGCGTATATGATTCTGATAGTATGGATACACGAGTTAGCATCATCGAGACCTGTCACGAGGAGTCGTGATTAGAATCCATCGTGCTAGCTGGGGACCAGGAAATATTAGTAGATTATGTGATCATACCCCACTCTACATGCATCATAGCTTACCCCACACCTCACGTCGGGTGCAGCCTGACCATTACATGCCTCATAGCCTGTTATATATGATCAGCCTGACTATTGCTCACATCATAGATAGCCGGATGGCTAGCCTGATCTTATATGAATCATAGATAATCATATGTAACAAGCCTAATCTGTCCCAAGCCGATCACATGATAGACTAATGTTTCACATACTTAGCTAGATACTCTATTTATGTATTTTCAGTTCATGGTTCTAGCATGCACTTGTATTTCTATTCATTGCTAGTTGTACTATTTATGATGATATATTCTCCAGCATTTCTTATTCCAGTATTTCATATTCACCAGTATTTCTTATTTCCAGTATTTATATCCATTATATATTTCTTTACACTGTGTTATAGTTTTTGTCAATATAAATAGAACTGCTATTAGTGCTTGTACTTCGCTCCAATCCTGACTGGATATATTTTTCCAGAGGATCTTGAGGACTTCTGTCCTACACATTATGGACCAGGTGTAGAGGGAGACTACATACCAGAGAGCTTAGAGGAGTCCCTTCCTTTAGAGGAGACACTACCTGCAGCTATTTAGACAGTTATTATTTTTCGCATTTGAGTTATGTTGAGACTTATATTGAGACTTATGTTGAGTTTAATTTGAGAGTTATTGAGACTATTTATGTTAGACAGTTAGACTGTAGTTTATCTCTATTTTTAGTTGTTATGCTTGACTTATATCAGTACTTCTTATCTTTTATCGTGCCATTTATTTCTTATAGTTATTGTGATTGAGTATACATTATGAGTTGTTGAGAGATATTTATTTTTATTGTCCTCCTTATAGAGTTGATATCATTGACAGGTTGTGAGTTATGTTTAGTATTATTGAGACCTAGACAGCGTTCTACCACCGATGCTGCGGCGTAGGCTGGACGTACCCATGACTCATGCCCAAAATCTGGGTGCGGGTCGTGACATTATCGGTCATACATTATGTTCCATATATCCAAGTAGTGCCTCTACACCTGCGTACCTGAAATAATGCCCTTAAACGTGGGTCAGTACACAGCCGTACTGGTGAGCGGGGTAACCCACTCGTCTAAACCGATACTAAGTAGAATAGTGAATACAAACAGTTATATGATTATCTTTCTACTTGAATCCTAGATTCATTTTTTGGAAAAGGTATGATATATTAAGGAAAAATATAAAGCAGGTTAAACATGCAAGCATTCAACTCAAGTCTATATACAAGCAGATATATCCAACTCAAAAGAAAACTAGCATGCAAATCGTCATACTCAATCCCAAGCAACGCGTGAACCTATCGAACCACAATCCAAGCCTCAATATCCATCCTTAATCTAAGCCTTATTAATCCAAACATCGATATGTACACTCTTGCCGAAGCAAGGTGGCCGCCGTATACACGAAAAGAATAAACCAATCCAAAGCAGACGAACCAACTCTTCTCTCTATGAAGTCACTGGCCAAGCCATAAAGGACTGATCAACTGCAGTTCTACTCGATCTAGAACTGAGTAGCTAGCCCGCCTGGTCGCATTGAACTGTCGGCTCCATGCCCCAGGCACGTTACCATTTGTCTCCTCCATGGCAGAACGGTCCCGATGCCCCGGAGCATATCCTGTTCGAGGAGACAAAACCCTATGTGCAACAGGTTGTCCGTGACCAATGCAGACACCAAGTAGGTATGACGAGAGAATCGAGCATTCTTGCCACACCAAACGATCCTATCCTCAACCCAACTAACTATCCATAACCATTTTCCAACTTATAACCCAAGGCACCATCTCAAATTATCCCCATAGGCACTATGCCGCTTCTCGATATAGTGTTCCAATTGGTGCAACACCCCTCGCTCAGAAAACTCCGTAGCACAATGCCCTAACAGTGGCATAATGCCCTCACCGATGCAGTTGTCCGATTTCGAACCATAACTGCACGGTTTGTATGACAAGGTGACCAACTGATACTCGTGCATGGATGCATGCTCAATCGCCCGCCTGAATTGCCTCGATGTTCCAACCAAGGTGATCCACTCAAGCTCTAACTGCCTACTCAAGCTCCAACTGCCCAACGCAAAACTAACTCAAGCCACAAATCATATCCAACCAAATGACGTACACTCTATGCACACTACAGTATAGTAATTTTCAAGTTTCAGTCCAAATGTTCAATCTATTACGTGTGTTCCATATAATTAGGCAGAAGGAGTAGAGGAGAAGGGACAGAGCCCACTCACCAATTATGATTCTGTTAAGCACCCTGCCTTGTCGATACGGCTGATCCCTTGAACCCGTGGTCCAATGTAAAGCACGATCTACTTAATTGGTATGACCGTACGAGCAGGTCGTGCTCTCCAAATTATTTGACCGATCAGACTAAGGAATACGACAATATCGCTCCAATCCTTCTTTCCTTGTACTGCTCTGAATGAACATCTGATTCCATCAAACTCCGTTAGCGATCTGCACATGATATCAACTCAATCAATACTTGTTCCCAAATCTAACAAATTAAAATATAACCAGCTATTGTCTCATTCAATCCGACATAGCGTAATGTACCGTGCAGTTGCGGGACATTACATAATATACCACTTAGAATCAGGTTCGTCCTCGAACCATACTAGTATCCATTTCTTGTCGCATGACACTTGTCCAATTCATAACTCTGCTCCATACAACTCATATTCTCTTGATCCAGACTCAGCATCTCACTCGCGTTGAACACTCGCACAAATTCTATATTCCCACAACCTACTTGCAGCTCAATATGAATTCCTCATATCGCTTAGTTTTGGATCATACACATATTTAAGGCGTCCTTAAAATACATGCAATTAAGCCGAGCTTAGCGATAGCTAATTTGGACAAGTTATAAGGGTATCTTTATATCCGAGGCATTCATTCACTTCACTCTCAATTGAACCAATCTAGATGTTTATTCCAATATATTCGCACAAGTGCTTTTCTCAAATACGATAATTTTCCACTGACGATCTTCCCACCTGACTCATGTGTTCCAACTCAATCCATCTAACTATTTTTGAATCCATACTAGCACCATCCAAACTCAACTAACCAAACTCTAGCATGACTCCAATCGTAAAATATTCTGCAAACACCGTCTCCAAATATCTTCAATTGCTCCGAATGATCATCATAACTGATACTACCCCCGCTAGGCGATTAACCCAAATATCAAACTTTGCTCTTAGATCAGCTCAGCCAAACACCTCTTTCTCAATATCAATACCTTACTGGGTGAACATCTATATTGAGGTTTATGTGATCCACAAAGATTTTGCCGCCATACCATAGGGATAGTGTCGCCATAATTTTAACGTGGATATACTTGCCACAATTCCTAGGTCACACATGAAATAGTTCTTTGTGTTTCTTACACTGCCTCAAAGCACTGGATATCACCTTCGCCTTCTGTACGAGCACACATTCGGGACAAATTTTTGATGCATTTTGTAGATCTGAGGTATATTTGTCCCTTCCAATATTACAAGGATTTGATCTGAACAAGCCGTTGCTTTAAATTCATAAGCTAATTTTACAGTCGTCAATACATATGAATTATATTCCCTTTCGGGGCATGACGAGTCAGAGGCGATGTCATCTTCAAAAATTTGTAACTCCGAATCTCATCAGTTGACTTAAGCTATTTCAACAATCGCTTCGGTCTTTTGGCTGCATCTTCAGCATAAGGCTATCCCAAGGATCTCTCAAATCCAACACTCAGTCACTAGGGCCAATCTCCAACACATACTACTCACATCCACCCTCGATGCATTCCCAAATATGCCATCGCAAGAGTCATTCTATGGGTCTACAATATTCATCCCTGATCTGGCGGTCAAGTCACTAGGGTCAGCTGTCCCGAAGCTACGCTCGATAATTGCAAGTCATTACGATGGACAGTTACTATGAACCATGCTATATCTCATCTGCAAATCGAAGCCATAATCCAACTATTCCATCCGAACGAACTTCTGAATTCGAGAACTTCATGCACTACCTCTGACGAATCTGTTAACCAAATACCGCGTAACTACCTAGATTCTTACTATCTATCCAAGACACAAATCGAGAACTGCGCTCGTTGAAACTGTCTTCCATCCATCTGCCGTTCTCCCCTGAATCCATCAAATTTTGCTAAACTGCCATGTTCAACTTCTTGCACTACTGTGTTTGATAATAAACGAAAGAAATGAAAACTAGGTTTATACGAAACCCTTTCTTCGGTTTACAAACAAGAAAAAGAAGTACAATTAATCCTATACGAGAATGTTAAGTACAAAAGTTTGATTCTGGAGAAATATTGTTATAGGAGTCTGATCTGCGGTCGATCACTTTGTCCCTTGGACCACACGATGATGAAGAAGTGCTGTAGAAGAAGAAGAAGCTTCAAAGATCGCAAGAGGGATTAGATGCTCAATGCCAAAGTCGTCAATCACTACTCTCTGTCTGTGCTCTAGACTCTTCTCTCTCAATAATCCAACCTTTTTCGACCTTTGACCTCCGTGGCCGGAGGTCTCTATTTATAGAGTTCTGTGACAGTAACCGTCTAGTCGGCGTAGAAGCCGAACAGTGGAGAGTGTGGCACTTTTTACGCGGCGGTTATAATAACTGCTACCCACGTATAAATGATCTTCTGAATCCGCGTGTGACGTGTGTCACATTATGAGGTAACGCGTATAACTGCTGCAAAGATCACGGCATGGAAGCCACGTAGGTAACTGCCCCTCGCATAGAAAAGGTTGGCATAGAAGCCAAATAACTGTCACCATGGCATAGAAGCCAAATATTTATCTTGTTGGCATAGAAGCCAAGTAGGCGTAGAAGCCAAGCAGGTGTCATATTGGCGTAGAAACCAAATTGCTGTAATATTTGATGTTGACTGGGGTCTTGAGCTTATTTCGGGCCTAATAGTCTTATCATGTACCTTTTGCAAATATAGCCTGAGTTGGCGTATTTCGAGTAGATAGCATACGGCGTACTCCTATAATTGAAAATAGCCTGGTTGGCGTATTTCTAGGAGATAGCGTACAGCGTGCTCCTATAGCTGAAAATAGCCTGATGGCGTAATATGCAGGTATGGTGATGTAGACGTATTAGCCCTAATTATAGCTCACCCAGTCATTAAAAGTAGAACCAAATCTCATGCATTAAATGCAGAGATCTGCCTCCATCTTGCGCATTAACTACAGAGACGTGTCTCGAGTTCTGTACGAAGAACAGCTTTTGACATGGCGTCTAGTTTTGTCTCCTCTTGAGCGTAAAAGCTCATGCTTGCCTGTGTAAAATAGGCAGCGTATTCCTTTGAATGCGTAAACGACATCTTATATCAAGGATTTGTCGCCAAGCGACAGTCTGGGGCTCTGTGTAGAATTATCATTACAGTCGTCCTCTCGATCGTCGTGCGTTACTCTTTGTCAGGAGTCAGGTTCATTATACTGTCTGACAGGTTCATTCGAGGAATTCGAAGCGTTTCTCATACAACTCTACGCTGCATTAAAAGCAGACGTATGTTACGCTGTTTGGAGGGGGCCGCCACCTTTTACGCCACAAGCGGACTGTTCTTGGGTTCTTTTTTTCGCTAAAAATAGAGTTGAAGCCCCATTGTACGCCAATAGCTCTGAAGTCAAGATTTATGCTGAAACTCTGCTTTATGCGGGCTTCATGCATATTGTGTATAATTTCTGCAGTGTATTTTTTATGCTTCTACAAGACCCCCTTAAAAGTTTTTAAATTTCTCGTAATTTGAAACACTTTGAATGAAGCATGAAACGGTCAAATTTGACTCGTTCCATGAGGCTGATTTCTCGGCAAATATTTAGGAATTTGTTGGGATTTGATGTGATCTCCCCTGCCTATATAAAGGCGACTGAGTTAACCTATTCTTCCTACACTTTCTTCACCACAGAGAGATGGTTGTCGATGTTCGTCTTGCTGACTTGAGGAAGAAGAAGATCATGTTCTTCTAGTATGTAATAAGCCATAAAAAGAGGCATTTTCGAGCAAATGTCCTCTGCAACGATGGATCATGGAAGGATATCATAGTTTTCTTTGCTCGGGATGATCAGCAATTTCATATGGCGATTCGTCCAGGAGAGAAAAAGGGTCATATTGGACCACACAGCTTGCAAGCTGTATTTTCTTCCCAATGATGTACTGTTTTTCTTCTTTTTATAATTTGCTTTTCCCGAAGATAATAAAGAAACTCTATCTGACTTTGTGGACCCATCATTTTTGAAATATAAATGACAGGATAGGATAAAAGTGATATCAGAGGTAATATGGACGTGATATCCTTTCGGTAAGTTTTAGTTGAACATATCTATTCAGAGGTTATATGGACATGATAGAATATGATCCAACTAAAATTCGTGTACAAAACACTATCAGAGGTAATATGGACGTGATAGATTTTGATGATTCAAATTAGTTGAACATATCTATTCAGAGGTTATATGGACATGATAGAATATGCTCCAACTAATCTTTGTACGTAGTATCGTAAGAATGAGATCTTCACCATACTCCGTTTAAGCAAGGGAGATTAAGCATAGTACCTCTTTAGGAATTTGCCGTTGATAGGAGCCATTAACAAGTCTCCATTAGGCTTGGCCAATCTGTAAGCGCCGTTTGAGAACGTCATCTCGATCACTTAAGGGCCCTCCCATTTGGGCTAAAATTTACCCTTACTTTCGTACGTGATGATTATTGGCCTTTTCACAGCTAAAACTAGCTCGCCAACTTTGAACACTCTTTCCTTCACTTTTTGATTAAAGGCTTTAGAAATGTGTGCCTGGTAGAATACAATGCGTTGTTGAGCTTGAAGGCGTTTCTCGTCTAATCCTTCTAGCTCTTGAAGCCTTAATTGGTCATTCTTTTCCTGAGTCAACTCATTAGTCACTGCTATTCTGAGTTAGGGAATTTGAACATCAATGGGGAGAACTGCTTCACTCCTATAAACCAACGAGAATGGGGTACAACCTGTCGGTGTTTATACCGTTGTATGGTATGCCCAAAGACATTCTCCCAACTTCTTATTCCAATCTCTTTTGTTCGAAGAAATGAACTTTTACAAGAGTTTGATAACTGTTTTGTTGAAGGCTTCCGCCTAACCATTAGCAGCAGGATTGTATGCCGTAGAGGCCATATTTTGTATTCGATTCTTATCGCAAAATCGGTGAAACGCTTGGCTGATGAATTTAGGTCCATTGTCATTGATTATCCTTTGGGGTATTCCAAAGTGATAAATGACATGATGCTTGATAAAGCTAATCACGTTGGATGTCTTTACCTCAGCAAGAGGAATCGCCTCTGCCCATTTGGAGAAATAATCGGTGATAGCCAATATGAACTGATGTCCTCTAGAAGAAGACGAGTGGATAGGCCCAATGATATCCATACCCCATGCTTTAAAAGGCCATGATGCGACTGTAGGATACAAATGTTCAGGAGGTTGATGTATGAAATCTGTATGAACTTGACAGGCTTTGCATTGTCTTGCATATTTTACTGCATCTGCGATCATAGTAGGCCAGTAGTAACCCATCCTCCTGATACAATCATGTAGCTTAGGACTGGGTTGATGTGCTCTACATACACCGTCGTGAGCTTCACGGATAATCCGCTTTGCGTCATCATCGGAGAGACATCGTAGTAGTAGTCCATCGTATGTTCGACGATATAGACTTTGGGAAGAAGCATCAAAATAGAAGCGTACTGATCGTCTTTTAATAGACACTGCTTCTCTAGGATCCTCCGGTAAGATTTCGTAGGACACAAAGTCTATGAAGGGACTTCTCCAGTCTCTTTTAGGAGGAACCATGTTTACAGCGTAGCTGCGTTCTACGTAAAAGTTATTTTTCACACAGAATAAATCTCTGTTAAGAAGGATCACCGAATTCTGCCTTCTTATAGGAATAGCTAGATCTGAAGCTAGGCTGGCCAGGGCATCGGCTTCCAAATTTTGAGATCTAGGCACGTGCTCTAGGAAGAACCCTTTGAAAGTCATGGCTATCTCGATCGTTGCTTGGTGATAAGGAATGAGGTCTGGATTGCGGACTTCATATATTCCTCTGATCTGATTGATGATCAGCTGAGAATCACCAAAAGCTTCCAGGTATTCGACCTCCAATTCTTTAGCGACTTAGAGCCAGATTAATAGGGCGTTATACTCTGCCATATTATTAGAGCAGGGTTCGCTAAGTGAATATGTTCGATAGATGATGAGTTTATCAGGAGTGACCAGGACAATGCCTACTCCTGAAACTATGTTTCCCTTGGGACCAGTCCTTGAGGCGCCATCGAAGAATAGCTGCCATGTATCATCTTCTATTGTAGAGTTACATTCTATAATTTCGTCGGGAATGTCCTCGTATAGTTTGGAGGTTTACGGAATCGGATGAGCGGCTAAGTAATCAGCCAAGGCCTGACCTTTTACGAACTTCTGAGGGATGTACACCATGTCATACGGTGTTAGTAACATCACCCAGGTTGCGAGTCAGGAATTAAGGACACTCGGCTTACTCGTCAATACCCGGAGAGGATTAATTCTGGAGATGATATAAATAGTTTGGCCTGTGATGTAATGTCGCGTCTTCTGAATGGCGAATATTAGGGCCAAGCATTCTTTTTCTACTGGATTATATCGGTGTTCGGCTTCGACCATCATCCTGCTTAGGTAGTAGATAGCCTGCTCGTGACCTTCGTCATTCTTCTGTGCGATAAGAGCTCCCAAAGAATGATCCATTGCTCGAATATACAGCAAAAATGGTCTTCCTATGACGGGAGGCACCAAAACTGGAGGATTAGTGAGATAGCATTTGATATCATTAAACGCTTGCTGACAGGATTCGTCCCATACGAAGGATATACCTTTCTTCATGAGGCAAGAAAAAGGTTGACATCTTCTAGAGAGATTGGATATGAATCTCCTGATATAAGCCAGACGACCTTAAAATTCCCTGAGTTCCCTCAGATTACGGGGTGGTCGCATTTCCAAGATAGTTTTTACCTTATCAGGGTCAACTTGAATGCCTTTATCGGTAATGACAAATCCCAGGAATTTGCTTCTGGATACACCAAGAAAGGATTTTGTAGGATTTATTTTGAGTTGATGTTGTCGCATCAACTCGAACACTGTCTTCAAGTCTTGGATGTGAGTACCCTTGAGACGGCTTTTGACAGTGATGTCATCTACGTAATATTCTACTGTTTTACATAGATGCTCATGGAATATGTTACTCATAGCTCGCTGATATGTAGCTCTGGCATTCTTCAATCCGAAGGGCATAACTGTGTAGCAATATACCCCCAGTGGTGTACGAAAGGCAGTATGCTTCTCGTCTTTAGGATATATCTTACTCTGATTGTATCCTGAGAATCCGTCCATGAAAGACATACGTTCAAAATTGCATGTATTATCGATCATGACATCTGTAATGGGAAGAGGGAACTCATCCTTAGGGCAGACTGTATTCAAATCTCAGAAATTGATACAAACATGCACTTTCCCTATTTTCTTCATGACCGGAACAATATTAGCGACCCAATCAGGATGTTGTTCTTCCTGGATGAACCCGCAGGCTATCAACTTCTTGATTTCAGCTTTAATAGCATCCATCATATCCGGGCGGAACCGGCGTTGGTGCTGCTTTACACATTTTGAATTTGGCATTATGTTGAGTTTATGGGTAGCCACTTTTGGATCAAGACCTGGCATATGCTCATAATTCCACGCAAAGACGTCGATATACTCTTTTATCAGTTGGATCATCTCTTCCTTTTCTGTTGAGGAAAGATTGTTACTGATAAATATCGGCTTTGGTAAAATTTTATCTCCAACATCGACTTTGATAACTTTGTCTTCATGACCCGATTCCATAGAATCGCTGGGGCATCCCCCGAATCGTGATGCCATGCGGGCCTGGGGTTGCGCCCGCACAAGGCTAAAGTATTTTGCATAACGAGCACATATTCAGAGTATACAGATAAATTGAACACAAGTTGAAATATGGAAAAGTTTTCATTATTGATAATGAACATCTATTATAAGCTCAATCGAAACAATCAAGCAATTCAAGTTCAGAAAATATTTGCACTTTGAGAATATTTATGGACTTATTGTATGGAACGCTCTTTTTCAATATCTCAGAGTCATAGCAACAGTTTTGGGCCAGAAAATTGATTCCGCTATGATACCATTCTGTCACGCCCCGGACCCGCCCGGGCCGCCGCTCCGCCTTTGCCCCTCCCCGTATGGCCAGAATTATCGAACCGGGTACGAATTACGGTGCCTCAATGTGGCGGACGCGAATCACCGCGCCCGTCCCTCGGGTGCGAGGAAGGGAAGGAGCTAAGCGAATGGCCCATTCGAGCTTTCGGGGAATGTGATGCCGCACGGGCCTGGGGTTGCGCCCGTGCAAGGCCAATCTTTTAAGTTGATAGTTTGCTATCATCGCATCAATCGAGTAAGCAGCGGAAAGGGACTTATTGCAATGTAATGCATTTAGCTAACTGAGTATTCGGGACAATCGAGGCAACTTGGGTTTCCTTTAGCAATATCACACGTTCGTTCCATACATTATGCCCCCTTATACGATAGCATTCTCGGGGCAACAATTGAAACCAGGATTCTGGGTCTTGGGTACTGTGGCACGCCTATCGCTCCCTCGGACGATCCAGTACCTGCAAGCAAATAACTGTTGGTGGGTCAGCACTTTATACAAGTACTGGTGAGATAAAACAACTAAACAGAAACATGCATTCACTCAAACCAACACTAAGTAATCATGTTATAAAATATTACATTACTAGTGATCTTTCTAGTTTTACCTAGGTTTGTTTCATGCAGTTCTAGCAGAGTCAATTTACATTATTTGGAAACATATTTGGAAACAGAGTTTCATATTGAATATGCAAGCAAGCAAACCGTTCATGTTCCAGGGTGTGCGCAGCGTGTCTCGTGCGACTCCAGGGTCAGATGCAAAGCTAGACACACAATACACAATCTTAGGGGCAGTCACTATCTAAGCCAACATAATGACTTAGCTATATGCAGGGCGGTCTTCGAGTATCTCAGGATCGGCAGCTGGTTGTACAGCATACCAATGACTCTTTATCTGATGCTAGAGGCAGCTGTGACTCATGATTGCTTTTTACTATCTCTGTAGCAGCCGTGACACATGCAGTTCAGCTTTCCACCAATAGCCATTGTCCGACCGCATGCGAATACAGTGGGCGGTTCTCTTTGCTCGAACCAGAGTTCCCATTGTGTATCCATTTGCTGTGCCCAGGATTCATTTTCAAACGGTTCAGATTCTTGTTCCTATGTTTTGAGAGAATCTGTTAATACCGTATTTACTAACAATGCTCGTTCAAGATCATTATATGAGTCGGAGGATGATGAACCATCTTGAGAAGAGGAAAAGGCATCCTCACTTGACTCGGAAGTTGCAAGAGACGTGGTATACCCTAACCCGAAGTGAGTTCGTTGACGGTAGGGATCACCATGCAATGGCATTCGCCTGCCTTTCCCATAGTTGAGACCTGGCTCTAACTTTAAGTCATAACCCATGCTTTGCATGATTTTCAAGGCCTGTGGGCTATATCTGAAAATCTATATTTTTCCAGCATCAGACTCGTGAGAATCCTCTTGTACAATCGGTCGATTCCGTATGCGGTCGAAGACTTTTGGATGCTGATCTTTATGGGTAGGTGGGACAATAAAGATAGAATCTTCATGTGGCCCATATGTCGTGGTGACGTTAGATGTTGATGCCACTTCCCACACATACGGTTGGTAGAGGTCTATAGCTTCCAAGAATCTTTGTGCTACAGGCTCTATATTGTTATGGAGGGATGATTCCTACTGAGGAAATTGAGCGTCAGCATACTGGAAAAGAGGTTCTTTATTATCATTAGAAACCATGTTCTAGGTTGTATTTACATCAATCGGCTGTTTGCTGCGCCGAAGGTTGATGGCCAAGGGTGGAGACTTCTGGTTCAAAGTGATCACTAAGTAATCCTTCCCTCCTCCTGATTTGGTTCTGTCCAAGTGGATAGCCAGGGGTTCCGTGGCTTTCGGACAAGTAGTCCGTCCTTTCACCTGGATTGACAAAGGTTGCTCAACAGTTGAATCTCCTGGCTTCTGGTGGGATTCTTCGTCTGTCCTACCTGATACCTCATGCATGTAGTCTTGGGTGTACAACATGGCATCGGAGTAGTAGGACTCAACTCCTTTGAACGGGTTAAGATCAGCAAACTTTGTTTGTACTGTTCCTTGGGCGTCTACATATTTGAAGCATTGATGTAGAGTCGAAGGAACAATTTTATGGTCGTGGATCCATGGTCTGCCTAGCAGAATGTTGTAGGACACCTCTGAATCAATGACATAACATGTAGCCACTAATCTATGGTCACCAATTTGGATCCTCAGACGAATCTTTCCCAATGGCTTGCTTTTCCTGGCATTGAAGCCCACGATTGTAGTGGTAATGTATGCCAGTTCGCTTGTAGGAATCCTCAGCGATCTGAGCAGACTATGAGGGATAATGCTGATCGATGATCCTGGATCTATATGAATCCGGTCTACCTCCATGGAGCCGACATATCCGGTATAATAAAGAGGCCTGTCATGTCTGTTATATTTTAATAACATGTCCTCTTTAGTGAAAGTGATGTTAGGGACCACTTCTATCACACTGTGGCATTGAGGACATGCCATGGGCTCTTTATCAGGAGACTTGAGCTAAGTCAAGCATGCATCTACCTGCATTAACACTTCATTCAAGGCCTGATTAGTGTCTTTTGATAGCCTAAGTAGCTCAAAGATGGATAATCTGGCTGGAGTATTAGCCAATTGAGCCAAGACATCAAAGTTATAAGGTTTCTCTAAACCTTTGTTTTGAATATTCTTCAAAGGTTTATCAAAATGAACTTCTTTCTGCTTTTCTTTGTCCGTCGAAGTTGGTCTAGAAGGACCTGTTTCTGGTATAACAGGTTCAGGCTCTGAAGGCTTGGCAGCTGAAGTATCTGCCGTTGCTTCTTCCTGATTTCCTCCATAGTCCTTGAGGTAGGCTTTTCCTGAACGGGTACCAGTAGCCAAAGCCTCTTCTTCTGATGTCGAGGATATCGCAACCATATGGCATGGTGTGCATCTCGAGTTCTTTTTAGACTTAGCCTTAGCAGCTTGAGTCTCTTCCTCCATCTCTGACACCAGATCTGGATGAACCTATATAATCTCACCAGGCTGGGTAGTCAGGGGTACCAGGTCATGATTTTGACTCCTGGCCGGGGGGAGATTAACAATATTCATCATTGTCTGGGAAATAGGTATTACACCATCCGAAACTTCTTGAGGAGGTAGATTGCCAAATTAGAGAGAGATCATGTTGGCAGTGACCGTCTTCTCGCTATTATGCAGAGTGATAGCCTTGGCGTCAATCAACTCCTGGATTTTCCTTTTTAGTATATAACACGCCTTTGTAGGATGATGTATGTACCTGTGGAAAATATAGTACTTAGGGTTATTGGTACTGCCGACTTTATTAGGCCGCTTTACCTCGGGGAGGGTGATCTTGCCACTTTTGACTAGACAATCGAATATGCTCGGAATGTCGTCATCGTCAAAAGAATATTCTTCAATGGGCCTGGAAGTCCCAGGTTTTGTCTGCGTAGTTCCTGGAGTATATTGCCTGGACGTATTGATCGCCGGAGCTTCTTTTCCTTTGGAACCACGAGGATGGTCGCTATTGGAGGATGATCTTTTCCCTCTATCAGAGGTAGAGATCATGATTCCATTGTCACGCATATTGCGACTATTATCTTCAGCGGCTACCATTGAGATGATAAATGAGGGCCAATCATGGAACTAATATGGTCCTGTGAACACCGAGATCAGTACAAGCAGGTTCTTCCTGCAAATGTCCACCAAGGCTGAAATTGGCACTCCAGGAGGCATTTACAAAGTATTCTGACAAAAACGTTCAATAAACGTACGAACGTTTTCTTTCTTCTTCTACTTCACTTCGATGAGTGAGGACATAGACATGTCCATCCCTTCTTCATAGAATCGAGCGAAGAACAGAGTCTTGAAATCTTCGAAAGAAGAAATATAGTTGTCCGCAAGACTACGGAACCATTGATAGGCCACGCCAGACAGACAGCCCTTAAATACTCGAGTGATAAGGGCATCGTTCCCTTGCAGCAACACCGTCATCATGCTGAAGTAATTCATGTATTGGCTTGGTGATATCTTTCCCTCAAACAAAGCCATTGCCCGTGGCTTGTATTTTGGGGGAAAATGGACCTCATCCCAGATAGCTGGATATGACTAGTTGATTCTCAATTTCTTAAGTTGATCCTTATGTTTTAAGGCATCAAATTGGGCTTTCAATTCCTGCACTGCTTGCATCGGATCTTCGATTGGGAAAGGGACTGGCTGTATTATGACCCCAACAGGAGGCAATACATTTTTTGGGTTGAGAGGTTGATGAGCAGCTGATTCTTGATCTTGAATAGGCTCCCGACTTGATGGTATATCTACCCCCACCCGTAGTTGAGTCGGAGGAACAGGCGCGGTTGTGTTTTGAGTCACCAATATTTGGTGCATACTCTGCATCATGGTATGCATCTCTTTGAGTGATGCTTCCAATACAGCGATGCGTTGTTCTGTACTTCCTGATGGGGAAGGTTCTCCATGTTCATCTCAAATGGCATAGACTCCAATTTCTCTAGATGCTACTGAGGAATTGGTATAGATCTCTATAGAGATTGAGTCTATACTGTCAATATCAAACTCAGGAAATTGTCGACCCCCAGTGTTGGAATCGAAAGAATATGTAGCCGGTTGTCGCGACCTTGAACGAGTGTTTCGAAAAATACCTGCTTCAATGTTCTCAAGGAGTCTGTCGAATTTTCTTTGGCTCGGAGTTCTAGAGGGATAACATCTTGAACTTGACCTTCCTCTAGGAATGTGCGATGCCATGTTTACCGATACGAATGTCAGTTCTTCTTCCTGTAGGGACAAAGAGTAGTTCAATCGGTCAAAAACTAACTGTTTTGCCTTAGAACAGCAGTAATTAACTACAACTTTATGACTATTACAACAGTGCTCCCTAGGAGGTGTAATGGACATATCAGAAGATCCCTTATCTTTGCGTTTTTGGATCAAGAAATCACACAAATCAGGGGGATTAACAGGTCTTTGCATTTCTGGATCAAGAAATCACCCAAATCAGGGGGATTATCAGAAGAAGAAGAAGCAGAAGGCTTATTCTGCCTTTTTACATTAGTCGAAATGCGGATATTGAGAACCATAACTCTCTTCCTGCCATATATATACAGCAGTTTAGCCATGTGAGTAGCACACGATCCATAAGGAGCGAACCTATCCACAGACTGGACCTTCTTTACGCTTTGGGGTTTGTTCTGGCATAATTTGGAACTTTGCACAGATTGGCGTAAAACTGAGGAAGTCTTCAAGTGGCCATCAGCATTCCGCGTAATCTGAAGAGCAGGCAACTTCTTCTTTTGATGGCATAAAAATCGAGAGGTCGATAAATCCGTCACTTGTTTTCCCTTGCGGAGTTTGCAGGGACCATCTATCCCCTTATATGCGGGAGAGGTATTTTTATGCGCAGAGCGCATTTAGAATTTTTGACTTGGCGTTGAGGCCTTGTCAGAAACTACGTCTGCCCCGCCAGCGACGGAAGATGAGTTTTTATACGCAGGGCGCATTTGAAATTTATGACTTGGCGCTGAGGCCTTGTCAGAAACTACGTCTGCCCCGCCAGCGACGGAAGACGAGTTTTTACGCGTAGGACACGTTTGAAATTTCTGACTTGGCGCTGAGGCCTTATTAGAAACTATGTCTGCCCCGCCAACGACGGGAGACAGGTTTTTACGCACAAAGCGTATAGGTTGGGATGCCACAACCTTGTTGATCGGAGAGAGAGAGTCTGCAGGAAGAGCAGAGGATGTCAGGGACATCCACACTTTACGCAGTTTCCCGCTGTCCTGAACAGAGAGGGAATGAGAGCTACCCCCTGCGCGAAGCATGTCTTCAAATGCAGATTGGTCAAAATGAACGACCAAAGTCTTCTTCGTTGCTCCGACGGATACAGCATCGTGTTGAGAAACGACTTTCTCATCAGAAGAGAAAGTAGTCCCAGCAGAGTCGCCATCTTGTGTTTGATAATAAATGAAAGAAATGAAAACTAGGTTTATACGAAACCCTTTCTTCGGTTTACAAACAAGAAAAAGAAGTACAATTAATCCTAGACGAGGATGTTAAGTACAAAAGTTTGATTCTGGGGAAATATTGCTATAGGAGTCTGATCTGCGGTCGATCACTTTGTTCCTTGGACCACACGATGACGAAGAAGTGCTGTAGAAGAAGAAGAAGAAGAAACTTCAAAGATCGCAAGAGGGATTGGATGCTCAATGCCAAAGTCGTCAATTACTACTCTCTGTCTGTGCTTTAGACTCTTCTCTCTCAATAATCCAACCTTTTTTTGACCTTTGACCTCAATGGCCGGAGGTCTCTATTTATAGAGTTCAATGACAGTAACCATCCAGTCGACGTAGAAGCCGAACAGTGGAGAGTATGGCACTTTTTACGCGGCGGTTATAATAACTGCCACCCACGTATAAATGATCTTCTGAATCCGCGTGTGACGCGTGTCCCATTATGAGGTAACGCGTATAACTGCTGCGAAGATCACGGCATGCAAGCCACGTAGGTAACTGCCCCTCGCGTAGAAAAGGTTGGCGTAGAAGCCAAATAACTGTCACCATAGCGTAGAAGCCAAATAGTTATCTTGTTGGCGTATAAGCCAAGTAGATGTAGAAGCCAAGCAGGTGTCATGTTGGCGTAGAAAGCTCATGCTTGCCTGTGTAAAATAGGTAGCGTATTCAATTGAATGCGTAAACGACGTCTTATATCATGGATTTTTCGCCAAGCGACAGTCTGGGGCTCTGTGTAGAATCATCATTACAGCCGTTCTCTCGATCGTCGTGCGTTACTCTTTGTCAGGAGTCAGGTTCATTATACTGTCTGATAGATTCATTCGAGGAATTCGAAGCTTTCCTCGTACAACTCTACGCTTCATTAAACGCAGATGTATGTTACGCTGTTTGGAGGGGGCAGCCACCTTTTATGCCACAAACAGACTATTCTTGGGTTCTATTTTCCGCTAAAAATAGAATTGAAGCCCTGCTGTACGCCAATAGCTTTGAAGTCAAGATTTACGCTGCACAACACTGAAACTCAATACTGAAACTCTGCTTTACGCGGGCTTCATGCATATTGCGTATAATTTCTCCAGCGTATTTTTTATGCTTCTACAACTACCATTTGTAACGATTCTCGAAACCAAATACTTGCTCCAATTATTATTTGTATGCCATATTTCATATTGCATGTCCAACTTGCTCGAGAAGCAGTATTTTGCTCCGACGTTGCTCTCTCGTTTAGCTTCTTCAAAAGTCCATCCGCCACAATCTTGTTCTTGTTCCATTCCTTAGTCCGTCTTGATTTCTTTATTTTTTTATTAGTCCACACATTCTCAATGACTCGTGCACATTTCCAACATAAATCTTAAATCCATATTGTCTTTACTTGTTGCCTCAATCCGCCTCAGTACTGCAAGTGTTAACTTCCAACCTTACTTAACTTCAACTAGACTTGCCTCATGCCCGTTTATGTCTTCCAGAGAATCCATCTACCATCGTTGCACCATTTTGCCAGATTTTACTTCCGCTAAACAATGAGTCCAACTACTCGAGTATCAATATCCAAAAAGCTTCAAGTCCGTACGAATCTATCGCATTGCCCCTCCAAACCAGATCGTATTTCATTGCTCAACCAACAGCTCCAATGTGTTTCCAAAATTCGTCGTCCGTGTTTGCTATCCTTTGATTCACCCATCGCTCGCTCAAGCGTATCCCAACTGTTCATTCCTCATGCTCAACTCTTATTTTGTATCAATGAATGTTCTACCAAACTTCCAAATCGTCCAACCGAACTCTGATATTCAGCTTTTCATCTGATCGATCTCCCCTTGTTTCTAATACTTGGTCCATGTCAATCCTTCAAATTTCAAACACTCATTCCATTGCATGATCCGTTCTCATCCATCACTCAAGTCCAATGATACTTTATTTGCACAAGTTCGTTCTTGATTTCTCATATCTAATGTATTAAAGAATACCTGAGTCAAATTCTATTGCACCATATACCATTTGGAAATATAGTCGCTCTAGCGCTTACTTTGTGTCTACGAACGTCTATTCCAATCTAACTTATTCTGGGGTGATCCTGTCGATCGTAACTCAACATTCACTTGCTCCATGTTCCAATTTCTAACTCAGTCGATGTACACCAATCAACTTATATTCCTGTTACCCTTGTCCATTGAGGCAATTTCTTGGAGGTCTATCCAACATATTGTAATGCCACTTAACTAAGTGATATACCATATACCACTCAGAATCAAGTCACTCCTCATGTCACTCTTCTTTGCACTGATCCAAGATCTATTCAAACAATCCATTATGCGTGTTTCTGCCATCCCCAACTCAAGTCTGACACGAAACTCAGCCAACGCATGAACCATCTAACTCTTTTTATAAATCTCGCTATGCAACTTGTGCTATGTTCCATTCTCAATACTTTCAACTATTCTTAAATCGTCCAATATTTTTGCTACACGAGCAACACGTACAACGATCTTTTCCAAGTAATCCAACCCAATACCCAACTGTTTCTTATATTTACTGTACGAGCAACTCGAACAATGCTATCCTGATATCCCCAAGCCAACTCAAACATGCTCAACCAATGCCCTATGTGATATACCTAGCCAAAAAAATCAAACTCCATCTAACACATTCGCTACACGAGCAACTCGTACAATGATCCATTTTCATCCGATGCTTCTACTCACAATATTCTACATAACCAATCTCGTCTGTCAACCAACTGATCCACTGATGCAACCAGAAACTCCCCGAACGATAAGCAATACCAACGCAACCACACAAATCTCAACTTGCTGCACAAAGGCAATAATGTCACACAACTTGACGCATGAAGGCAACAATGCCCAACGATGCTAAGCGATCTACCAAAAAGCAACAAAAGCAAAGGAACAAATAACAACATGCACCCACAACCAACAAATATATAGATTTATTGCATGAAACATCCAATGCGGCACCGAGTAGAGCCAAGAGCTAAATGATACGCGAAAGCTATATAGAGTTTATGTTAAACCAAAGGACGAAGTTCGAGGGAATGAACCGGGCGCTTTGATACCAATATGTTATGCCCCAATCTCGTGCATGCTCAATCGTCCCCACTGAATGTGAATTACCACATTGTAGCACTCCCGCAGGATAATCGTTCTCATCGGGACGTGATGTCGTACGAGCCTGGAGTTGCGCTCGCACAAGGCGATATTGTCAAACATCAAAATTATCATCAAAATGACCAAGTTACAATAAAATTCAAGTATTGTGTACCAAGCACACATCAGAGTATACGCAGCGAAGCTCTCGATAGGGTCCAATAAAAATACCACAAGGAAGAATGCCATAAAGGAGAATGCCACACGCTTGCTCTTTCTCTTGCCCACAAAGGTACTTACCGTTCATACATTATATCCCGTATATTCAAGCAGCGTCACTACACCTGCGTACCTAAAATAATGCCCACAAACGTGGGTCAGTATACAGCCGTACTAATGAGTGGGGTAACCCACTCGTATAAACCGACACTAAGTACAATAGTGAATGCAAACAGTCATATGGTAATCTTTCTACTTGAATCCTAGATTTATTTTATAGCAGAGGTATGACATGTTAAGGAAAACTGTAAAGAAGGTTAAACATGCAAGCATTAAACTCAAGTCAATATACAAGCAGATATATCCAACTCAAAAGAAAACTAGCATGCAAACCGTCCAACTGAAACCCAAGCAACACGTGAACCTATCGAACCATAATCCAAGCCTCAATATCCATCCTCAATCCAAGCCTTATTAATCCAATCATCGATATGCACACTCTTGCCGAGGCAAGGTTGCCTCCGTCTACACGAAAGCATAAACCAAACCAAAGAAAACTAACCAACTCTTATCTATATGAAGTCACTGGCCATGCCATAAATGATTGATCAACTACAATTCTACTCGATCCAGCGCTGATTAGCTAGCCCTTCTGGTGGCATCGAACTTTCGGAACCGTGCCCAAGGCACGTTACCATTTGTCTCCTCCATGGCCAAACGGTCCCGATGCCCCGGAGCATATCCCGTTCGAGGAGACGAAACCTTGTATGCAACAGGTTGTTCGTGACTAATGCAAACACCAAGTAGGTATGACGAGAGAATTGAGCATTCTCGCCCCACCAAACGATCCAAGCCTCAACCCAACCAATAATCCATAACTATTCTCCAACTTAAAACCCAAGGCAACATCTCAAATTATACCCATAGGCACTATACCGCTTCTCGACACAGTGTTCCAATTGGTACAACATCCCTCGCTCAAAAAACTCTGTGGCACAATGCCCTAATAGTGGAACAATGCCCTCACCGATGCAGTTGTCCGGTTTTAAATCACAATTATACGCTTTGTATGACAAAGCACCCAACTAATACTCGTGCACGGATGCACGCTCGATCGCCTGCCCGAATTGTCTCGATGTTCTAACCAAGATGATCCATTCAAGCTTCAACTGCCTACTCAAGCTTCAACTGCCTACTCAAGCTCCAACTGCCCAACGTAAAACCAACTCAAGCCACAAATCATATTCAACCAAACGACGTACACTCTAGGCACGCCACAGTGTAATGATTTCCAAAGTACGTAGTTTCTTGGGTTTGGCAGGATACTATAGAATATTTGTGCCAGATTTCGCTAAGATCTCGGCACCATTGACCCGGTTGATGCGCAAGAAAGTTAAATTTGTATGTTCAGTAGAATGTAATATAGTATTTGAAGAGTTGAAGAAGAAGAAGTTAATATTTGCATCCATCCTTACTCTTCATGCGGGCTCCGGAGGATTCACAGTGTACTATGATGCATCAGGTAAGGGACATGGATGTGTTTTGATGCAACAAGGAAGAATGATAGCGTATGCTCCTCAACAGCTAAGGGATCAGACAAGATCTATCTAACTCATGATCTGAGTTAGCAGCTGTAGTGTTTGAACTTAAACTATGGAGGCACTACTTAAAAGGCGATCGAGTACAAATATTTATAGATCATAAAAGTTTGAAGTATATGTTCACGCAGAAGGACCTAAACATGAGACAGAGAAGGTGGCTAAAGTTGTTAAAATACAATGACGTGAAACTTCAGTACCATCCAGGCAAGGCTAATGTAGTAGCTGATGCACTTAGCAGAAAAGGTGATAAATTTATGTTGACTACTCAGAGACATATTTTACAAGATTTACGAGAGATGTGTATTAAGATAATACTTCCACAGAGTACAGGAGTTCAAGCTAGCCTACAGATTCAGTCAACTTTGGTAGATAAAATCAAACTAGCTAAGGCAGAGGACCCAAAGAATCAAAAGCTACGTGAAGAATGTGACTCAGGTCTTCGGAAGGAGTTGACAATACATGCGGATGGAACACTAAGGTTTGGAAATCTTCTATGCATAATAAGCAGGAAAATTTGGCAAAAAGTTATGACTGAAGCACACAGTTCCCTGTATTCCATTCATCCGAGAGGCACGAAAATGTACCAAGATACCAAGCAATACTTTTGGTGGAATAAAATAAAGAGAGAAATAGCACGCTTCGTATCGCGATGTCTGATATGTCAGCAAGTTAAGACAGAAGAACCCAGACCGGCAGGATTATTGTAGCCGCTTCCTATTCCAGAGTGGAAGTAGGAACACATCACGATGGACTTTGTGACTGGTTTACCTATATCACCGACTGGTCGAGATACTGTTTGGGTGATAGTAGATTGTCTCAAAAAAGTAGCTCACTTTTTTCCTTTTCGAGTAAGACAGTCTACAGAATAATTAGCTAAAATATATATGAGATAGATAGTGAGACAACATGGTGTCCCAGTAAGTATCGTGTCAAATCAAGACACACTGTTAACTTCTTATTTTTGGAAAAGTTTATACCAAAGTTTGGGCACTAAGTTAAGATTCGGCACGGCTTACCACCCCCAGACAGACAAAAAATCAGAGAGAACCATCCAGACTTTAGAAGATATGCTACGAGCTTGTACCTTAGATATTAGTGGATCTTGGGAGAATCACCTTCACTTGGTGGATTTCTCGTACAACAATAGTTATCAGGCCAGTATTTAAGTGGCACTTTTTGAATCACTATACGATAATAAGTGTAGGTCACCATTGGCTTAGGACGACATTGGTGAGCGAAAGATATTAGGCCCTGAAATGATCACACGGATAGTAGATGTTGTGAAGTAGATCATAGAGCGACTTCGAGTTGAACAAGATAGACATCATCATTGGGTAGATTAGTACCATAGACCTTTAAGTTTTGTATCGACGACCACGTGGTTTTGTGAATTTTGCCTACCCATGGGGTCATTATATTAACGGTTCACGGGAAGCTTAGCCCATGGTACGTAGGTCTGTTTGATATTCTCGAGTGTGTAGGCAATGTTGCTTATCGTCTTGTCCTTCCGCATTCGTTATATAAGGTACACAATGTATTTTATGTGTCTCAGTTGCATAGGTATGTTCCATATCTGAGTCATATCCTCGATCACTCTGAATTAGCCCTTGGTACCGACTTATCTTACGAGGAGCAACCCGTATCTATATTGGACCGATGGGAGAAGGTGCTCAAGAATCAGACTATTTCTCTTATCTGGGTTGCTTGGGGCCATTGTCACGCCCCGATCTCCCGCAAGCAAATCGGTCGTTCCCGCTAGGCGAGAATCACCGCGTCAGCACTCCCGCGGAACGATCGCTTTAACCTATCCGGGCATGATGCCGCAAGAGCGTGAGCCACGCCCGTGCAAGGCCGGGTTCATTGGCTGGCGATAAGAGTTCTAAGCCACAGAGTCGCACAGATTGTCCGAGTGCAGCGGAGTCATAAATGTATAGCAATTTGGTAACAGGTTCACTGAGTCGACAATGTAGCAGAAATATTGAAACACAAGTTTGAAGTAAAGCAACTCTTTATTGATATAAACAAGTGTTACAGGCAGCGTATAGCCAAGATTACAAGTTGCTCAAGCCTCTCTCTCTGAAACAGTAAAAGCGTGCCAAGTGGCTACAATTGTGGAATGATTGTATAGGCGATGTTCAGGCGATATTCAGGCGATGTTCAAAATATTATGTCTTATATATGTGCTTCAGTTCCGGATACAGCGATGCTTCAGAGTGATTTCCACGCCTTAGTACGCACGATGGAGGCATCCGCACCGAACGAGGTTCTCTCGTACCCTGCATACAAACTGGTGGATTATCAGTACATTGAATGCACTGGTGGGGAAGCTACTCGCCCACTCGATAAATCCAAACACGTAATATAAGTTCCGTGCACAACTATTAAGTTGTCTTTCCAGTTGTCTTAGGATCAGTTTCATGCAAACATTGTATAGCCTAATCCGTGTGGCAGTGCGTCGTGCGACATGAGAGAAAACATGGCGAGACTTACCAACTTACCAATTGTCCTTTCCTGTCCAAGGAAAATATTATAAATTCAAGCACGGGCATGTATAAAACATTCAGGGGCATTTATAATGAAAACCAAGGCATAGCATATGCAACACAAGAGTCGTTATATCATGATCGTTCAGGTGTTCAGTTGTTCATCGATGCAATGCAATGACTCGCACGCGAATAGCCGCTAGCGAGGATGACTTATCTATATGAACATGAGTCGCTGGCATAGCCATAAAGGACCGTTTAGTCTCAAGGCAAAGTGACATACAACGCGGGTGGCGAGCCCCGCTGTATAACACTTGTCGGGTAACATACGACTATACATACGTCCCGTCCGGATCGGATCGGTCCCAGTGCCCCGACGACCATCCGCGAAACTCAACATAACATACCTTGTGCACACAAGTTATCCGGGACAATGCAGGTCAGGTTCTATCCTTTTTCCATAGCTTGACATGATATCATGAATCATAATCTTATTCTGAACGAGCATAAGCTCCACGAGCTGGGATTCATTTAAGTACATGACACGATCCTCGTTCAAATACAAACTTCTATGATTATCATTCAAGTGTGATTCACGTTCAATATTCATTCTTGCTTGATACAATCCTCTGGTTCGAAGATTTTCCTTGGGTGACCAAACGGTCCCGGATACTTGCAGGTTCAATTGCATAGAAGAGCTATTTGATACTCTCCTGGCTAACAAGAATGCATGCATAATACAATAACGTTAGACATTCGTAAGCAGACAAGCATGCGTTTCTAAGGAACATAAGCAGACACGTTTGCTCGGACCCGAAGGTAAGCCTAGAGATAAAATCTTAAGGGACTTAGCATGCGAGGGTCTGAATCTTAGCAGTATTTTATTTCCATGTTCTAGCCAGAGCAATACAAGTTAGGATTATTCCCTTAGCTAGGTGTGTTGGATTTATTAGCATGTAGGGGGGTGAATCACCTAGCAACTAGCATGTATCATTCCAGATTTTATGTGTGCTGGCTAAGCAAAGACAAATTCACCGTAGCCACCCACCTTAGCGATGATTCGCCTCGGTAGAGCGATACGTCAAGCGAGCCTCTCAAAGCCTAAGCCGTATTCCTGTAGGGACAAGTCTGGATATCCTTTGCTTCTCGTTTGAGACAAAGCGGGTCGGGATAGTTGTACATTTGCCGTTTGAGACGGCAGTCTGCTAGAACGGAACGGGGTGTTACAGCCATCATCCCCTAGAGGAATCGACATGGGAGCGCGAGGATGATATTCGGTCTCGGTAACGGCACATATTCAATTTGGAAGGTATATTCTACCTTATGCCTTCATATCTCGGATATTGTGATCAAGTGATCACCTTTATGTTGTGATGATATTGCTTGAATGTGTAGTTTCTAGTAGATTTGTATTGTGCATCTCCTGACTTCTCTAGCTATTGCTAGGATCCGAATACCGAGGACTAGAATTTTCTAAGGTGGATAGATATGTCACTCCCCGTTCCCGATATACGTATCTGGAATGTATTTTATTTTTAGCATGGTTGCAAGTGCATGGAAACTAGAACCATTCTTTGGTTTAACCTTGTTCATGGTTTCTTTTGTGGGTTGATTCAACTCATAGAAATATTTGGTTTAACCCTCAAACCCTACCATATATAACCTATCATTTTCTCATCTTCCTTTAGTTTTCTCCCCCTACTTCCATAGGCAAGTACACCTTACATGAGAAATAGAGAAACTATATATATTATTGTTTCATTATTTTTATTATGTATTTCTAAGAAGTTTTAGTTCTTGGAGTTTTCTGTTTTGATGGATGGATTAGTATAGATCTATATTGCAAACTTAGGGATTTTTTGGGTTCTATGAGTTTTTCTTGATTTTGGTCTACGAAACTTGTCTTTGAAAACTAATTTTTTGATATATAATAGAGCTTTCAATTTAAAGCATTTTGGCTTTTGGTTCACCAATTTAGACTTAAAATAAGGTTTTTATGAACAAAACAATATTTTAGTTTTTGGAGCTTTTTTGCCATGGCTGCACCTGTTGTTGGAGAAGACAAAGTTACCAAGCAGCTAGTGAGCATATGCGGCTAAGAGTGCCATGCGGCCCAAGAGGGTTATGCGGCCTAAACTCTTGCCGCATATTGATAGCATGCGTCCATCTTGTTGGACGTATGATTGCTGATTTACAAAAATATCCTTGAACACCTTATGCTTTCACTTGCTGAACAAATAAGAAATTTGCTAAATCCAAGAGAACTCTATGCGACAAAGAACATCTGTAAACCCTCTTACCTAAATCTAGGATTAGAATTCTTTTAGGATTATTTTTAAATTATTTAATGGGGCTATTAATTTGCCTCTTTTAATTAAATTCTCTTGGTGTACCTTATCGTTGCTTCGATGTTTGGAGTGCTACTCTAACTTCTTCCTTCAAACAAATTTCACACACTTGACCTAGACATGCAGCCATATATTCTGACTTATGTGTAACCCATATATACCCTCTCTTATGCTTCATTTTAGTCGCACAATATTCGTTACAAATATCTATTTTTTTAAATCCAAATAAATCTAACTTTGTATCTTTGTCTGTTCCAATCGAAATTGGAGACACAACCTCGACCTATTTTTTGTAATCCAATTTATGACAATAATGTATTCCGAGTCTACTACGTCTATGGCACTTGTGTTCCACCCAATTTTAATCCTATGTACTCCCAATTAATTAAAAAAACACCATTGACACTAATTTTAATTAAATTGGTGCAATGACTCAACCTAACCCAAAACTAGACCCAACACCAACCCAAACCCCCACTCACATCCTTAAGGTTCATACAAAATACCATACACTAATTTCCCCCTCTACAATACACCAATAATGGTGTTTTTCTTCATCCAATCCTAACTCTCCCTTGTTTGTGCATTTTCTAATTTGGTGGGGGCCTTCGTGCAAATAAGCAACTAGGTGTCCATCTCCTATTGGAGTAAAATAATAAAGAAACCCTCCTTCATACTTTGACCGATCATGCTATTTTTCCCCTTATTTTTGTGTGTACAACAAAACACTTTAAACCTACAACAAATACCAATCCTCCATTCAAACTTAAACCCAATCTCACCACTCATTCCCTCATGAAAACCCCTCCCACATCCCTAGAAATAGGTATGTAGCCAGACCTAATCCCCATGCTCACCTCCTCTCTCTCTCTCTCTCCTTTATTAACTCTCTCTATCCCTCTACAAAAATTCAGCCACCACCACCTCCCCATCAAAAACCAAAACCCTAACCTACTTCTCCTCCTACGACCAATTTCTTCTCCTCCTCCGACCATCGACAGCTGACCTCCTCCCTCTCCTTACGACCACTACCCAATAGACAGTCACCCGACCTCCTTCTTCTCATTCTTCCTCTCCTTCTTCTCACGACCACCACCACCCTCGATAGTCATCACCACCACATTCTCCTCCTTCTTCATCTCCTCCTTCTCATGACCACCACCACCATTGACAGTCATCACCACCACCTTCTCCTCCTTCTTCCTCTCCTCCTCCTTACGATCACCACCACCATCGACAGCTACCTCCTCCACGACCATCCTGCCACCAACATCATCCCCACAACCATCATCACCACCACAGCCATTACCCTCTCCTTACACCACCACAGCCATCATCACCACCACAGCCATCACCACCGCCATCACCCTCTCCTTACGTCACCACTGCCATCATCACCACTACCACCATTTTCACCACCACAGCCATCACCACCGCCATCATCACCACCACAGCCATCACCTCCTCCATCCCTTGACCTCCACAACCACCACTAGCCTCTGCCATCATCACCACCACCTTCTCCTCCTCCACACGACCTCCTCTTCCTTTATCCTGACCACCACCACTGTCCCCTTCACCACTACCACCGAGTTCCACCCCTATCATCACCACAATCATTTTATCGACCACCAACCACCACCACCAGCAACCCGCCACTTCCTCCAAGCCGCTGTTGTTGTTTCTGCTACAAACGTTGCTGCTGCTATTGCTATTGCTATTGCAGTTGCAATAGCGGTTGCTGCGCACCCCCCGGTCAGAGATCAGGCGCCACAGCACCCCTAGCCGAGCCCCTTCGTCGGAGCTGCACCTCCAACCTACTGCTCCACATCCGACCACCATCCCTCAAGTTTGTTATAATTTCTCTTCTTCTCCTTCTTTTTATTCCTTCCTTCATTAAGCTCATGGTTATAAATACCTAGTCATATTTATATGTTCCCATTGTTTAATACTTGTTAATCATGCAAATAACCTATTTTTTATTAATTTCCAAAATGTACATGCACGATTACAGTTGTGTAAATGCATACATAACCTGGATAATGCATGTTATAGAGTATTTTCATACCATGGTTAGGTAGAGTTCATATTTGAGGGCTCATAAGCATGTGAAGACTTGGTAATGGTAGTTCAAATAGGATTATTATATGGTAGCTTGATGTCATGTTGAGGGATGTATATAAGATAAATTTTATTGCTTATAGTATCAGGTTCATGCCATTATAAAGAAATAATCCAGATATGGGTTTATACATAGGTGTTAAGTGCTTGTACTTATTTAAAAGGGTTCATGTGGAAAGTTATAAGTAAGTTGCTCTATACGTTGAGAATACATATATATATCGATGTTACATGTTATAAATAGGTTATACCTTAACTTCTTGATGGCTCCTTGGATGATGCTATATGTAGTTAGAATCGACCTCTTAAGTTGATAGATGTATACTTGATAAAAAAATTGTAGTGCTCAGACGTAACAATTGACGTAAATGTTGACACATCATAGTTTGGTATAAGGAGAGTGCAATTGGGTTAAATACCATGTTATGTGTTTAGTCAGTTATTTTATTTAAATTAAATAAACTTGAGGAGGAACCCTAATATTTACCAATATTATGTGACACGTATCTCTAGGACGTGAATGTGTCACCCATGTACATGAAAATCTTAGTAAGTAGATTACCTAGTACCCATGTGTTAGAGGTGCAACTTAGCACCTACACGAATTCTAGTTATGACCGCGATTGCAACATATGAGAAATTATATCTTAGGATGACTTGTAAATGTTGTGGAACTAGTAGACTACCTACTTAGTTAGAACGTTTATTTGGTTTAGACACTACGTGACTCATGATGTTGCGTATGTTGTCCTCTTGTGCATGATTAGCATAGTGTAATGTAGTGATTGATATTTATTATTATATATTCATAGGCAACCAAGACGGTTCTACCTTGGCTGCGGGTTCCGGATCTATACTTATTCATATCGGAGTTCCAGGAAAGTATACATTGCCTTGTTGTACTGTTTAAATTCAGTTATTATAATTCACATATTTTATTTCTTTAATATTATATAACTGTGTGCGTACGAGAATGACTCGGGTGCAGTCAATGAAGGCGTTGACGTTAGGACTTGTGTTTGACCTAGTGTCTAGTGGACGCACCTAAAGTTGTAGAGTTATCAATATGATTCCCTGGGCCTTGACACGCATCATTGCACATCACAGAGTGAGTTTATGTAGGGATGCGAGCTTCATACTTGACTGGCCATCGGTATGAGCAGTACCTGTGACGATATTTAGCATATTTGTATATTTCTTTAGTGACTTGCATTATAGTACGAGAGGTCCACGTCGTATTTGTGACATGTACATTGGGGCATTGGACGGGGAAGACAATTAGTAGGCGTATGGGACAGACATTTGGCTAACATAGTTTTAGAGTAAACTACGAGGTCGTGAGCCTCAGTGTTACCTGGTTATGGGCTATGTATTACCCGGTTATGGGCTATGTGCTACCCGGTTATAGGCGTATATTATTGTCGATACATCCGACAAAGGTTACTAGCTGCGCGCTATCATGATCGGTGATGTAATCAGCATATACTTTTGGCATCCAGTTTATAGCTAATTCCATATATATAGCCTCTGGCTTGACACTACACTTTATACCTTTTACCTACCCATACGTACCATGGTTTTCTTCAAGTGCATTTCACTTAGCTGGTTAGATCACCCTCGAGTTTACACAGTATTTACTTTATGGCATAAACTTTTTTATCTTGTTACCTCCCTCTGAGGACCTGGTTCCTTTCAAGATCCGGATGAGCACTTGTACCCGACCATCTACGGAGCATGAGTGGAGTTCAGATTCGTGTATGAGGACTTTGAGGCATTTTTAGAGGAATTCCTATGATTTGGGGTACGCTGCTGTTTTGGGCTAGAACATCTTTATCTAGCTAGTCGATGTTCTAGTCTAGTATTCTTATCTGTCTTTCTGTACTTTTATTTCAGCATAATATTTAGTAGGTTTGTTCCCATTAGACTTATTTTTGTTGTATTATGACATCCAGACTCCGTACTTAGTTCCAGTATTTATTTTATCACTTCTTATTTATATTCTATGGATGAGATTAGATATTTACCTGCTACATGTTAGCATAGTGGACTTGATAGTAATTTAGGACAGTGTAGTATGCTTCGCCGGGTCCATTAAATTGGGAAATACTTCGAAGCCACATTAGCTGGCCATTAGCACGTAGCCTGGTCCCGTGTATTTTGGTACTGGGGTGTGACATGGTTTTAGTGGTAGCCCATGTAGGTCTCTGTTTATCGCTTGTGGTATAGTATCATACCCAGCGAGCCAGTAATAGGATAAAAATTATTAGATCTCATCCACCTTGACTACCGTCTTTGAACCTCCTTCGGTTTTAATTATTTGAACATCTGTATCATGTTTATTTATTCTCGTACTCTTTTAATGTAGTTTTATCTCTTGCAGAGAGATGAACTTGCATAGCGAACGTGAGGCATACGGTGCCATTGTGCCATCCACCACCGTGCAGAGTGAGGATACATCCCTTGGACCACCTGGAGTGCAACCACCAATACAGGTCCCGGTGATACCTCAGGCCCTGTTGATACACTGGCACTAGACTTCTTAGGCCGATCCGACGTAGCAGCACGAGGACCAGACTTCATAGGCTGTCCCAACACAACTCCTCGAGGGTCAGACTTCAAGGGCCACGCTGATGCTGCAGCCCGAGAGGTCTTCGTCTCAGGAGACACCTACAGCGCAATCGGATGTTCCATTGGCACCACCTCTACCCTTTCCACCTCATATGCCACAGATGGAGGAACAACCATAGATATTCCAGTTTTTCCAGGCCATGATGCAGGCGCAGTAGGATCAGGCCGAAACTTTGAGACAGAGCTTAATAGCAGTTATGGAGTGGCACCTACCCCCGCTCTCGCACCAGCACCTGTACCTATTCATCCAGCTGGTTCAATTCGAGGGTTTCGTCAGATGGGCTTGGATACCTTTTTGGGCAGCGAGACCGCAGAGGAGATGTCTGATTGGGTCGCCAACACGGAGATGCTGCTGGAGTCATCTCAACTGCCTTCGGACCTTTGGATGATCGTAGTAATGGCCCAATTAAAAGGTAATGCCCATCACTTGTAGGACTCTATGGAGCACAGCGTCGATAAGAAGCAGACGTGGGAGCGGTTTCTAGAATACTTCAATGCAAAGTACTTTTCGACCACTGTCAGGAATGCGCTCTACTCTCAGTTCATGTACCTGGAGCAAGAGAAAATGACTGTAGATGCATATGACACAGAGTTCAGCCATCTTAGTAGATTTGGTACTGCCCTGATACCCAATGATCTAGAGAAGGCCATAAAATTCTATCATGGTTTGACTTACGATCTACAGAGGTACACTACCACCCAATCGAGGATCTCTTACGAGGAGGTCTTGACAGAGGCTAGAATCCAAGAGGCTATTGGTAAGGGATCGATGAGTCAGAGGCATCCTAGTATAGCTGCACCAGCTAAGGTACCACCAGGAGCAGGAGGATTGTTTGGTTATACAGTAGTGCAGACGCAACAGAGGGTTTTGCGGTATCAGCAGAAAGATCTTCCGACATGTCACTTTTGCAGAAAGAAGGGACATGTTCAAAAAGTTTGCAGGAGAAGGTTAGGACAGTATTTGAGGTACGGATCGAGCCAACATCAAGCTTAGGCATGTTTTCAGTATGTCAATAGATCCCAACAGATAGTGCAAAGGCCAGCTCCACTCGTCCTAGGTATGTCCGTAATATTGCTTGATAATTTATAGCTTATTATGTGTTTATTTTAATTTTAAGGACAAAATTCTTATAAGTTGGGTAGATTAAAAACTCCCTGACCCAAATCTTGGATTAGGATTCATTTAGGGTTATTTTTGAATTATTTAATAGGGTTACTAATTTTCCTCTTTTAAGTAAGTTCCCTTGGTGTACCTTACCGTTGCTTCGATGTTTGGAGCGCTACTCTATCTTCTGCCTTCAAACAAATTTCACATACTTGACCTAGATGTTCCAGCCTTCCATTCCGACCTATGTGTAACCCATAAATACCTTCTCTTGTGCTTTATTTTAGTCGCACAATATTCGTTACAAATATCTTTTTTTTAATCCAAATAAATCCAACTTTGCATCTTTATCCGTTCCAATCAAAATTGGAGACAAAATTTTAACCCATTTTGTGCAACCTAGTTTATGATAATAATCTATTTTGAGTCTACTACGTCCATGACACTTATGTCCCACCCAATTTTAATCTTATGTACTCCCAATTAATTAAAGAACACCATTGACACTAATTTTAATTAAATTGGTGCAATGACTCAACCTAACCCAAAACTAGACCCAACACCAACCCAAATCCCCACTCATACCCTCAAGTTTCATGCAAAATACCACACACCAATTTCTCCCCTACAACACACCAAACATGGTATTTTTTCTCATCAAATCCCAATTCTTCCTTGTTTGTGCAATTTCCAATTTGTTGGGGGCCTTTGTACAAATAAGCAACTAGGTGTCCACCTCCCATTGGAGTAAAATAATAAAGAATCCCTCCTTCATATATTGACCAATCACCCTATTTTTCCCCTATTTTTATGTGTAAAACATAATACTTTACACCTACATCAAATTCTAACCCTCCATTCAAACTTAAACCCAATCTCACCATTCATTCCCTCATGAAAACCCCTCCCACATTCCTAGAAATAGGTATATAGTCGACAATAATCCCCATGATCACCTCCTCTCTCTCCCTCTCTCCTTCATTAACTCTCTCTCCTTCTCCAAAAATTCAGCCACCACCACCTCCTCATCAAAAACTGAAACGCTAACCTACTTCTCCTTCTCCGACCAACTTCTTCTTCTCCTCCGGCCAACTTTTTCTCCTCCTCTGACCATCAACAACGGACCTCCTCCCTCTCCCCATAAACACCACCCCATTGACAGTTACCCAACTTCCTTCTCCTCCTTCTTCCTCTCCTCCTTCTCACGACCACCACCACCCTCGACAGTCATCACCACTACCTTCTCCTCCTTCTTCATCTTCTCCTTCTCACGACCACCACCACCATCGACAATCATCACCACCACCTTCTCCGCCTTCTTTATCTCCTCCTCCACGACCATACCGCCACCACCAATATTACCACCATAGCCATCACCCTCTCCTCATGTCACCACCGTCGTCATCACCATAACAACCATTACTACTGCCATCACTCTTTCCTCACGTCACCACCGCCATCATCACTACCACAGCCATCACCTCCTCCATCCCTCGACCTCCACAACCACCACCAGCCTCCGCCATCAACACCACCACCTTCTCCTCCTCCACACGACCTCCTCTCCCTTTATCCCGACCACCACTACTGTCCCCTTTACCACTGCCACCGAGCTCCACCCCTATCACCACCACCATCACCTCATCGAACACCAACCACCACAACCAGTAACCCGCCACTGCCACCAAGCCGCTGCTGTTGCTGCTGCTGCAAACGTTATTGTTGTTGTTGTTATTGCAGTTGCAACTGCGGTTGCTGCGCATCCCCCGACCGGAGCTCAGGCGTCGGACCACCCCTGGCCGAGCCCCTTGGTCGGAGCTGTACCTCCGACCTACTGCTCCATATCTGACCACCATCCCTCCCTTCTGGTATAATTTTTTTTCTTCTCCTTCTTCTTCTTCCTTCCTTCATTAAGCTATTGGTTATAACTACCTAGTTATATTTATATATTCCATTGTTTAATACTTGTTAATCATATAAATAATCTATTTCTAATTAATTTTTAGAATGTACATGCATGATTGTGGTTGTGTAAATGCATACATAACCTGGATAAATCATGTTATAGAGTATTTTTATACCATATTTAGGTAGAGTTCATGTTTAAGGGTTCATAAGCATATGAAGACTTGGTAATGGTAGTACAAATAAGATTATTATATGGTAGCTTGATGTCATATTGAGGGATGTATATGAGATAAATTGTATTGCTTATAGTATCAGGTTTATGCCATTATAAAGAAATAATCCAGATATGGGTTTATACATAGGTAAGTGCTTGTACTTATTTAAAAGGGTTCATGTGGAAACTTATAAGGAATTAGTAGCTCTGTACGTTAAGAATATATATATATATATATATATATATATATATATATATATATATATATATATATATATATATATATATATATATATATATATATATATATATATATATATATATATATATATATATATATATATTGATGTTACATGTTAGAAATAGGTTATACCTTAACTTCTTGATGGCTCCTAGGATGATGCTACATGTAGTTAGAATTGACCTTTTGAGTTGATAGATGTATACTTGACAAAAAAATTGTACTACTCAGACGTAACAATTGACGTAAATGTTGACACATCATAGTTTGGTATAAGGAGAGTACAATTGAGTTAAATACCATATTAGGTGTTAAGTTAGTTATTTTATTTAAATCAAATAAACTTGAGGAGGAACCATAATATTTACCAAGATTATGTGACATATATCTCAAGGACGTGAATGTGTCACCCATGTACATGGGAATCTTAGTAAGTAGAATACCTAGTACCCATGTGTTAAAGGTACAACTTAGCACCTACACAAATTCTAGTTGTGACCGCAATTGTAACATATGAGAAATAATACCTTAGGATGAGTTGTAAATGTTGTGGGACTAGTAGACTAAGTGTACACCTACTTCCTTGATCCTTGACTAGTCAACCTTAGCCAACATACTTAGTTAGAACGTTAATTTGGTTTAGACTCTACGTGGCTCATGACATTGCGTATATTGTACTCTTGTGCATGATTAGCATAGTATAATGTAGTGATTGATATTTATTATTAAATTTTCATAGGCATCCAAGATGGTTCTACGTTTACTGCAATTTCTGGATCCTTACTTGTTTACATCGGAGTTCCAGGCAAGTATATCTTTCCTTGTTGTACTGTTTAAATTCAGTTATTATAGTTTATATGTTTTATTTCTTTAATATTATATAACTGTACGTGTCCGAGATTGACTCGGGTGCAGTCAACGAAGGCGTTGACTTTTGGACTTATGTTTGACTTAGTATCTAGTGGACGTACCTAAAGTTGTAGAGTTATCAATATGACTCCCCAGGCCTTAACATGTATCATTGCACATCACAGAGTGAGTTTATGTAGGGATACGAGCTTCATACTTGATTGACCATCGGTGTGATCATCATATGTGACGGTATTTAGCATAGTTGTATATTTCTTTAGTGACTTGGATTATAGTACGAGATGTCCACATCGATTCATGACTTGTACATTAGCATTGGGTGGGAAAGAAAATTAGTAGGCATAAAGGACAGACATTTGGCTACCGTAGTTTTAGAGTAAACTATGGGTTCGTGAGCCTCAGTGTTACCCGGTTATGGGCTATGTGTTACCCAGTTATGGGCTATATGCTACCCGCTTATAGGCGTATATGCTTGTCGATACATCCGGCAGGGGTTACTAGCTGCACGCTATCTTGATCGGTGATGTAGTCAGCATATACTTCTGTCATCCAGTTTACAACTAATGCTAGATACATAGCCTCTGGCTTGACGCTACGCTTTATACCTTTTACCTACCCATACGTACCAAGGTTGTCTTCAAGTATATTTTACTTAGCTGGTTAGATCACCCTCGAGTTTATACAATATTTACTTATGGTATATACTTTTTGTATCTTGTTACATCCCTCTGAGGACCTGGTTCCTTTTGCAGATCCGGACGAGCACTTGTACCCGACCATCTACGGAGCATGAGTGGAGATCAAATTCGTATCTAAGGACTTTGAGGCTTTTCCAGAGGAGTTCCCATAATTTGGGGTACACTGCTATTTTCGGCTAGAGCATCTTTATCTAGCTAGTCGATGTTCTAGTCTAGTATTCTTATCTGTCCTTTTGTACTTTTATTTCAGCATTATATTCAGTAGGTTTGTTCCCATCAGACTTATTTGGGTTGTATTATGACATCCAGACTTTGTACTTATTTCTAGTATTTATTTCAGCACTTCTTATTTATATTATGTGGATAAGATTACATATTTACCTGCTACATGTTAGCATATTGGACTTGATAGTGTTTTAGGACAGCGTAGTATGCTTCGTCGGGTCCATTAAATTGGAAAATTCTTTGAAGTCGTATTAGCTGGCCATTGCCACATGGCCTGGTCTCGTGTATTTTGGGACTGGGGCGTGACAACATCATGCGACACCGACACCCATCTGGCCTGGATAGCATATGACGACTATTTTCTTGGATGCATGGCTCTGAACTATTAGCACTTATTTCTATGGTTTTGTCTTTTATTTCTGACACAATTTATGGCTTATCACATCAATCACATAAGTCACATCAGTCCATTTATGTCACATCACTAACACTTTATTTATTTGACTATCACTTTAGTACTTGTCCCAAGGAGTAGACCTTAACCCTGAGCATGCAGCCAAGTGGTTCATGCAGCCTGACATTATTCGGCATAACTTCCTTTGCGGCCCTGACTACATATGTGGCCTAACTTCATATACGGCCAGGATTGTTATGCGGCCTTGACTTCCCAAGCGTCCTAGAGACCCATGTGCCCCTGCTTGTTTTGATTGAATATTTTCTTGATTCATGTGACCCTATCCAAAATTGATAATTGGACTCAAATACTGTATCTGTGCCGATACCCATATTGCCTTATTATTGTTCATGTTTTAATGTTCGGCGAGAAGCGACACATCATGTCACGTGTTAAGTAATTTTATTTGAGTTGTGCATCGAGAATGCCTCCAAATTCCTGAACATGTAACATTATAAATATATATATTATTTCCCCAATACGGGCATAAAAAGCGAGTCAACTACCAAAGCATAGCTACGACATTAATTGTATGAATGTTGCATATACGCTCGGGTGAATCCAGATTTAACTTCCATGGATTCGTATCTAGCGTACTCATACTTAATAAGAAATCTTAAGAAAATTTCTCATGTGACCACGCCTAGAGATTTCAAGCACAACATAGGGCAAATTAGTTAACTAAAAGTGGTAGTAACAATGGAGGGAACGGTATCCCGAGATCATACCAACGAAACTTCCCATAGAGATTCATTCTAAGTGCGTTGTGGACTGGCCACCATAAATACTATATATCATCCACCTTAGTGGACTGCAGTATCTGACTTATTATTATGTCGAGCCACTATTTCAATATAGGAATATTGAAACCGCTAATACCGTATTTTTAGTACAGTATCCCTATGCGGGACTGGTGCATCCTGTAAGTGCATGTTTTCTTATATTAGTTTAGTTAGCTCATATTCAGCACTAACGTAACTTAAGGATACTTATTATGCATTATTTCTGAGATAGCCTCCGACTCTACAAAAATAGCAAGTCGTACTAATAATTTACCGATTTAGGAAGAAATGGATTTGGTTGTGATTGTATTATTCAGCTAGTAGCCTAGGAAAGTGGACTATCATAGTATAATTATTCAACCTTGTCCTTATTTGGTTGTAGGGTTGAGCCTTAGCTCTAGGATATGCCATGGACCTAATTTACGTTACTGAACCTATGTATTTATTATATATTTTCCTTGGGTTTTATTTCTCCATTTTGTGCTTTCTTTGTTGTACTTGTTATTTGGGGTCTAACCCCACTAGTTTTGCATGGCCAGGTTTCAAACCAGCACCTAAGAATCCAGCGTACTTTTTCGCAACTCATGGTACGGACCAGGAATATGGTTACAGGGGATATCGAGTTGGTTTTTCTTCTTCCATGCTCATCTTGCATATTTACTTCTTTTGGATGTTTAGCCAACGACACCTGTTAGCCGGCTTGTCTGGACATTAGTTTTTCTTACATAATTGTATAAAATCAGACTGCAGCTAATCACTGTCATATACTTACGTTACTCTTCTAGTTTTCTATTTTGCATAACTAGACTCTAGAATATTTTAAGAAAGCAATTTTAGATGCCTTATTGCTTATCATATATGCTCTATGCTTACTGTTTCTTGTTTGCATTATTGAGACATAGAAGTTCTTGACCATAGGAGACTTGATTGAAGTATGTACCCCTGTTTTATACAGCCGTGATCGCCGTACGACGTATAGTACCTTGTACGGGGTAGCTGGCCATGTCCGCCTTCGTATTTCGGTAGTGGGGCGTGACATGAATGCACTGGTGGGGAGGCTTCTCGCCCACTTGATGAATCTAAACACGTTATATTAGTTCCATGTATAAACTATTAAGTTATCTTTCTAGTTTTTTCTTAGGATCAGTTTTATGCCATAAAATACAAAGCCTAACTCGTGTGGTAGTGCGCCATACGATAGAAGGGTAACTCGACAAAACATACCAACTTACCATTCTTCCTTTCTTGTCCAACCATAAAACCAAGTTAACCAACATATGATAAATGAATCAAAATGGTGCACAAATAGGCTTAGTGTCCCGAACGAGTTCTTGCCTCCAAAGCGTTACCCTTGTACTAAATAACGTATTATGCATCCATATTCTCTAAGTACGAAATAGTGTGCATCAAATCCTTTTATCACATGTCTTAAACTTTCTACTTAGATTTACTCGGATGTGCTCAAATGTATAGGTTACTCATTCCAATACAAATGAACTCGTACACGGATTGCCGTAATCGAGCCAAACTTAGTATATATGAATAAAAGGTCACTAATATAGCCATAAAGGATAAGTTATAGCCTCTGGAAGGATGGTTGCATCATTGGAATCATGAAACCATCTGCACCATCACGCCCAAAATAAACGACTATCGAATGTGTTTCGTCCGGATCGGATCAGCCCCGGTGTACTGCCCGCAGGAACACACAAAATATCCTGTGCACAGGTTGTCCGTGACCAAGCTAACTTAGTCTTCCAAATTATATATCACAAACTTTCTCCAAATCATATCCATGTTCACAAACGAATTGGCTCCAGAGTCGTATGGTCTAGTCCTGAACGAATGTTGCTCCTCGAGCTGTCTTTATCATAACTCATATATAACTTGTCGTGTTGCAGTCCCCTAGTTTGGGTACTTCTTTGGTGACCTAACGGTCCGAATACTTTCATATTCAAACTTGCATGAAACGACTATTTGATAGTCTTTCATCCAAATTAAGTAAATCATATTCCGAGTCATGTTCCAAGTCGTGGCATGAGTCTACGAGATAAGAAAGGCATATATAAGGGTGAAATACTATACTTAATCAATTAACAGTCTACTCGAAGCATAAGCAGTACGACTTAACATGAGCATGAAGGTGTCATTAAATCGTGGCATAATCTCTAAGACGAGTAGTATAAATATGCGTAGTAGTGTACTACGAAGAGTATATAATGATCTAAACGAAGCTTTAGCGAAGTCTACTTGAATGAAGCTAAAGTAGCATATGAGGGTCCAATTATAAGCCAAGTTTTATTTCCATATTCTAACAAAAGCAATACAAAATGGGATTATTCCCTTAGCTAGGTTCGTTGTATTCTTATTAGCATGCAATTGGTGATTCGCTTAGCGACTAGCATATATCGTCCATATTTTAAGTGTACAGGCTAAGCAAAGACAAGTGAATCGTAGCCACCCACCTTAGTGATGATTTGCCTCGGTCGAGCGATACTCTGAGCTCGCCTTTTGAAGTCTAAGTCTGAACTGCTGAAGGGCAAAGTTTGAATTTTTTGCCTCAAGCGAGGCTTCTCACTTAGCAAGACGGGACAGATCATTGCACTTATGCAGTTTAAATCAGATATCTGTATTGATGCAGAATGGGTCTTTACACAAACAACCCGGATAAGAGAAATAGTCCAGTTCTTGAGCACCTTCTTCCTTCGGTCTAATTTTGATACGAATTACTCCTTGTAAGATAGGTCAGTACCAACGACTAATTCAGAGTGATCGATGATATGACTCAGATCTGGAATATACCTACGCAACTATGATATATGAAATAAATCGTGTACCTCACGTAGCGAAGGCAGAAGGGCAAGAATATAAGCAATATTGCCTACCCGCTCAAGAATATCGAACGGACTAACGTATCGTGGACTAAGCTTCCTACGAACCCCAAATCTAATGACTCCACGGGTCGGCAAAATCTGCTAAAATACGTGGTCGCCAAGATAAAACTCTAAAGGCTAATGATGTTGATCTACCCAATGTTGATGCCAATCTTGTGCAACCCAAAGGCGCTCTCTGATATGCTTGACAATTTCTACTGTCTTCGTAATAATCTCATGGCCTAACATTTTTTGCTCACATATATCATCCCATGCCAATGGTGACTTACACTTTCTTCCGTAAAATGCTTCAAAGGGTGCCTCTGGATACTGGCCTGATTACTGTTGTTGTATGAGAACTCGACAAGATGACGGTGATCCTCCCAAGATTCTCCAAAATCAAAAGTACAATCTTGTAGCATATCCTCCAAAGTCTGGATGGTTCTCTCTAATTGCCCGTCTGTTTGAGGATGATAAGTGGTACTAAATCTCAACTTGGTGCCAAAACTCTGATACAAGCTTTACCAAAATGTAAAGTTAACCGGGTGTCTCGATCTGATACGATACTCACTAGGACACCATGCTGTCTTAATATGTCGCATGTATAATTCTGCCAACTGCTCTGTGGATTGTCCTTCTCAAAATGGAAGAAAATAAGATACTTTCGTGAGACGATCTACTATCACCCAAACTGTATCATGACCAATCACGGATTTAGGTAAACCAGTTTCAAAGTCCATCATGATATGTTCCCACTTTGTCACCCTCACATTTTCAATTAAGAGTAGTTTGGTAATTAGACATGAGTATTTTATATTTAAGATTTATTATATTAAATATTGCGCATGTGTATAAATTAATTATTGTAATATTTATTAATTATTAGTTATAGTATTTATTATTGGACTAGTGTAGTAGACCTAACCAATTTATTAGTTGCATGAATCCAACATTTAGATTAGTTTAGATTAAGCCCATTAAATTAAGCCCATGGGTTAGGAGAATGGACTAATTAATAAAACCATTAGATTAGAACCTTCTCCCTTAATTAATTTCTTCATGGGAGGCCCCAAGGGGTGTTTTGGATATTTCATATTTCTTGGGTGAGGGGTTTATGACCAGTCATTAGAGGCGAAGAAAGAGTGTCTCTCATTTCATTTTTTTTTCATTCCAAATAGATCTAGATTTTTTCTTTCCAATTTCTTAATTCCCTCACCATTTCTCACCAAATTTCCATCTAAATTCCTTCTCTAATTCTTTATTGAGGCTTCTATATCAAGAATCTATAAGAAGGAAACAAGAAGCAAGGAGGAGGAGGAGGCCAAGATCTACAAAGAGAGGAGCTACTTTGCAATTAGAGACTTTTTATTTGAAATTCATCTCCCAATAGGTACATTTCAGTTTTTTTCCTTTTAATAGACTTTAGATCTAAGATTTAACCATGAGAAACCAACCCACATGCCTAGGCTATCCATAGAAATTAGTTTTAGGTTCATCGGAGACCTACGGTAGAAGTTATGTGCATTTTGGTGCCAATTTTGGGAGAATTCCGAGATTGGCAAATGTAGTATTTGTCATTTAGTCCAATAGATCTATATAACATATGATTGCTTGCTTGTGACTAGTATCAAGTCCACATTTGGATACGTGTAGGCCGTATCTCGTTAATTTGACGAAATAGGTTAATTTTAGGGGTTTTCCTCCGACACGGGGCCATGTACATATCACATTGTGACATGGACACATAGTTAATCTAATTACTATATGTATTGCTCATAATTAGTGTATTAGACTTTCTCGTGTCCTCCAGGATACGTTTGGTTGTGTGGTGGAGCCGTATCACAAGCGTATCATAGAGTTAGTGTGATACGGGTGCAGTGCACTCCACATATTTGGTTTATTGTCCTCTTTGCTATATATATATATATATATATATATATATATATATATATATATATATATATATATATATATATATATATATATATATATATATATATATAATATTTATGTGATATAATATTGTATATATTAGTGTATATGATTAGTGTATAAAGTAGTGTATGTCTATATATATATATATGTGTGTGTGTGTGTGTGTGTGTGTGTGTGTATATATGTGTGTATATTAGTGTTTACTTATATATATGTATGTATGTGTTTATGTTTGTGTTTATGTGTGTGAGAGGCTAGGTATATATATATCTAGCTAGAGGTAGTTGTGTTTGTATATACATATATAGAGATTGATATAGAGAGAATATATATATATAGATAGAGAGCTATAATATATTAACATAGAGGTTGAGTGTAGTGTATTTGTGTTTATGTGTTATTGTGTGAGGGGGGCAGTTCAGCAGGTGAGGGGAGACTCAATTTTCAGTAGCAATTAAGAGGGGTGGCATTGTGCAGTAGACCAACTGTGCAGCATAACAGCTCGTTGAAGAGGAGGACTGTTGTGCACTCAGTGATAGCAATAATTAAGAGATGTGTAGCAGTAGAAGAGAAGAGCCCGAGCAGTATCTGTTTTTAGTGGCAGCAATAATCAAGATATGTGTAGCAGTGGAAGAGAATAGCCCAAGCAGTATCTATTTTCAGTGGCAGCAACAATGAAGAGATGTGCAGCAGTGGAAGAGAAGAGCCCGAGCAGTATCTATTTTTAGTAGCAGTTAAGGTATCAGTCCTGTGTGTCAGCTACAGCACAACTACAGTGGGGAGTCGAGCACCAGCAGACCATTGCAGTCGAGCCACTGTGCAGTCCTTGGGTAATCTTTAGTATCAGTTTTTAGATACAACTATGCAAATTTTCTACCGCACAGCATCAGCAAATAAGGGATGCAGTTCACTGTTGAGCAGTGCGACAACTGCTTGAGGGTAGCAATAGTCAGTGCACTGTGCAGTATCGGCACAGTGCAGGGTATGCACAGCAACACCAAGTATCAGTGTCTTCACAACATTTAGTCCAATGTGCATGTTTCTATACACAGTTCTGTATGGGTGTCCAGTTAGTTCAGTTGTTTACTTGGGTTTGGGTTATCAAGGTTTTAGTTTCAGTTAGTTTCAGTGAGTTAGTAACAGTTAACAATTAGTAGTTGAGGTCTTGGTTAGCTTGGAATTGTTAGTGAGATAGGTATATTAGTGTTAGTTAGTTTAATGTTAAGGTATGGGTATATAGTTTGTAAGTTAGATATATATATATATATATATATATATATATATATATATATATATATATATATACTTGTTATACAATAGATAGTTATTGGGATACTTGATATATATATATAGTTAGCTATATGAGTATGTATGTATACATGTAGTTATGGGTTGTTGGTAGTAGTAGATATATTAGTATATTTAGTCGAGTATACATATACTAATAGGCAGTGTATATTGTTAGTAGTTAGATACAATATAGTAGTTAGTTATTTGTATTAGCTTAGTATTTTGGGTATTATTTAGCCTTACTCATAGTTTTTTGGGTTACCTCGGGATACCAAGGTAATACCAAGGTTGTGAGTCGATACCCAAGGTATTGAGTTTGGGTATCGAGATAGGTGTGATACGCATTGGTGGAAGGCCAAGGTATCTAATTTCATTTGCATTGTTATAGTATTATAAATTTGACTTATATATATCTAAAACATTATTTTTATATAATTAAACTTGCGTATCTTAGGATACAGCTTTTTAATGCCTTTTTGTATCGTAGATTAGTTTGTATAGTTTAGTTTTATTGTGTATTTATCGACTTAGTGACCTAGTATTAGACTCTTACAACCTAGATTTTATCGATTTGACCTAAAAATGGCTTATTGACCTAGAATTGAATCAACTTAATTTATTTTTATTTTTGAACCTTGTATTGATGCAACATACCATATATAGGTCTGTGTGACACCAGCTTGGGCATCAAGAGACACATCTTGCTCAGGACTCGAGTATATTTCTTTGATAGTTTTCAATTCATAATATTGTTTATTTGTATGTTCTAAAATTGTATACTTGATCCCGACACAGTGATTTCACGGACTAGTACTATATGGATCCCGTCAGGAGATGTTATCCCCTACCGTGTTCATCGGGTACTCATGTACATGTATCTCATCGTGTATATTTGTATTGATTATAGTTCATGTTCACACACTACTCGTGTTCAGTGTGCTTATTTGTGTACACCCACCGCTCGTGTTCGGTAGTTATATATTCGTATACACCCAATGCTCGTGTTCAGTGGTTATATTTTATGTTCGTAGCATGTCGTGATTGGATCCATCAGTATTAGTTGGGGGTGGGAGAGTAGAAGTTGATTATGTGATCAAAGCCCCATTGTTACATCATGTATATTCTGGTTACATACCTCACTTGTAAACATCTTACCTGATCATGTTCACCCAACCCGATCACATAATGAACTTTTATTCTGAGGCACATTAGTTTAGATTGTAGTTACTTCATTATATTGAAGATATTCATATTGTTGATCTATATTCTCGTACATTACCTGTATATCTTGTTCATTCATTCATATGTTAGTGGTCTTGTATTTCACTTCTATTATCTGTTTTATATGCTCGATTATGTTATTGAAACTGCTTTAAGATGTATGTACTTCGCTCCAATCCTGACTAGATATATTTTTCTAGATGATTAGCCTATAGAGCAGTGTCCCACATTCTACCGACCACGGGAAGGTGTATCTTTAGAGGATCCTTTGGTAGACCAGGAGGACTTAGTTGCAGAGCCAAAGAGGTCTAGTTTATTTGTGTTGGACTTGTATTAGATTCTATTGTTGAGATTCATTGGCATGTATATTATTTCAGATTATGGTTTATATCTTATTCTTTCCTTCGCTATTTCCATTCGTGCTTATTCTTCCTTAGTTGCTTTGTGATTGAGTTTAGTTCTATTATGAGCTACCATATTGCTCCTCCGTTTAGAGTTGAGATGATTAACAGGTACCATATTATATTATTGAGATGTTAGATAGTTAGAAATGACCCAGACAGCATTCTACTGCCGATTCTACGGCGTAGGCTGGCCGTAACCACATACTCGTGCCTGATTATCCGGGTGCGGGTCGTGACACATTTTTATTGGTAGACCATGTAGGTCAGGCTTCGCAAGTTGTGCGATATCATGGTAGTATGATGACTTAGTTATACTACTGCGAGCCTGTGATAGGATATAGGATATAAGATATTAGGATGAGAGGATACTCAATCATAAATTTCTTGAGAGATTCCTGGGACGACCCTTGAGAATCTTATTATAAATTCTAATTCAAATCTTTTCCCTTGTTTTTATCTGTTCTTACTTGTTTTTGATTCTTGGTGATCCGTTGTTGAATTTAATTCTTAGTATTCATTGTTGAGTTTGATAAAATATCGAGATAAATTTTACAGACTAACTTACGGTATTATCTGATGACATATGTTGATGAGGACAATAAGAAAGGTAAAACGAGGCTTCTAGACGACATGATTATAGAGGTGCATACCAAAGTTATGGAATCTATCGTTTATCGCAGCTATGCTTACTAGCATGGCGAGAATTCTGAGTGTCATGATTTCGAATAAACGTATATGATTATCAGATTATTTCTTAAATTGGTTCTTAAAGTATCATCTCAATACTTATCTACTAATATTATTATAGGACCTTGTTCCATCATTCTTTAGCTTAGCAGTAGAGATACCTTAAGTTCCTTAGTCCAGTTCCTTATAGAGCTTCATTCCATTAGAGTCCTTGATAGTGTGATAATTGGTGACTTACAATTATGTCTGAGTCTTGAGTATCAGTGTTGACTGTTGGGAGTGTGGCATGTGAGAAATAGGCATCAGTCTAGAGATAACCCATATCGTAGTACCTTATAGCAATAGTTCTATAATAGATGTCGTTATAGTTAGTATTGGTACTATGGGTAGAAGGGGGAGTAAAGAGTATCTGTGGTAGTTCCAGGAGTTAGTATCTAAGTCAACATACCAATTCTGGATAGTCATGAATTCTTGTAGTTGACTGATCCATGAAAACAATTAAGTATCAAGAAAATTATGTTGGAAATTAATGGAGCATGATATTTAATTTGGTAGTTGATACTTGGGAGTGTCAAGAGTAAAGAAATGTACATGCATAAAGGGTATTAGTGAGTTTGCCATAGTAGGAGGGTACCCATAAGTGTATAGAAGAGTGTGAGGGAATAAAAATGCATTGTGCTAAGGTAGTAGGACTTGTGTTACAGGTAAAAGTAGAGCATTGATGTGAGTAGATAGGAGTGTAGCAGTATATGACTAGTGATGGATATATCACCTGATATCAAGGTTAGTGATATGTTAGAAGCAATATATAGAAGAATACCTAGAAATTATTTGCAGAATGCATAGTGGGTGATGAGTGTCAGTGTGGAAGTTCATGAGTATCAGAAAGTGGAAGCCTGAGTATTAAAAAATTTGGTATGTCATGGGTTAATAAATATCAAGATTGGTCATGGAAGATATATAGTATATCACTGATTAGTGTATCCATCTGTAAAAGATTTAAGGGGAGATACATATACATCAATAGAGGTATGAAACCATGTGTCTGCCATTGAGAGTGAAGTAAAATATGTGTATTATAGAAGTTAATAACTAGAGCATTGGATGCAAGTGACCAAGAGTTCAAGTGAGTGTGATGAGGTGATCTAATGAAGAAGCTAGTGTCCTATATAGTAGTAGTGTGGTAGTGAAATATTGTAAGCATTAAGAGGCTATTGTCCTGGAACATTGAGGGCATATGTTGTGTAGTTAGTAAGCTAGTGTTACTATATCAAGAGTACTAATTTTTCTATATCAGGGATTAGTTGAGTAATGTGCTAGTAATAATAAGTACCTTGTGTGATAATATTAGATTGGTGTATCAGTTAATATGAATAGGAAAGCATTTGGAAGTAATAGTGCAAGTGATCCAAGCAATAGAGGAGAGAGACAATATATTTTGTAGGTATAGTACCTTGCTAATTCTGAGTATAGAGGTCATGTGTATCAGGAAATAGTACGAGGGCATAAGGATACCAGTAAGATTTTATGGTGTTGTAATGGCTAGAAGGTAATTATGTATTTATTACTGTATAGATGAGAACCTTAGGATGATTAACAAATGTTAGAGGATGAGTTGCACTAAGTATCAGATAGAAAGAGATACCCTAGTAACAAGAGCCAGGGTATCTCAAGTATTATGGAAGTTTAGGCACAAGCATTTTAGTATAATAATATAAAGGAGAGACATGAGTAAACTTGGTATGAGAATATCATATAAAAAGCATATAAGAGCTGGTACTTTGTGTAAACAGTAATAAGATTCGAGTAAGGCATCATATTGGGAGTATTTAAGTTGGACAAGGGTATGCTAATAAAATACATGATTGAAAAAGTATACAAGTGTTCCATACGAGAGAATGGTTGAGAAATTTTGGTGATTTTAAGAATTCAAATAGATAAAGGAGGTAGTATCTTAGCAGTATTTTGTATAGTATTGTAGGTACCAAGTGTCAGTGAGTTAAGCATGTCTGTGACCTAAAACTATAATATATTACTGGCATTTGGTAACCCTCGGTATTAAGAATATTTTGACTAGGTTGATAATTAGTGAATGCTCAGTGTGTGATGGAATAGGCCACAGGTGGCATAGCAGTTTATCCCGTACCAGTAGAGGGAGACACACCAGCAGGACAGTGACTAAAATTTATGATAGTTAGAGTATGATTTTTCTCTTTCAGTAGTATGGTAGGATTGTATGTTATATGATAGGACTATTTTAGACTGTGATTGATGGGAGTTTGACAATTATATAAATTTATACGACTGGCCCAAGAGAGAGGGGTGAGAGTTTTAATTTCGAAAACAAAATTTTTCTAAGGTGGGTAGGATTGTCACCCTCACATTTTTAATTAAGGTTAGTTTGGTAATTAGACATAGATATTTTATTTTTAGGATTTATTATAATAAATATTGTGCATGTGTATAAATTAATTGTTGTATTATTTATTGATTGTTAGTTGTAGTATTTATTATTGGACTTGTGTAGTGGACCAAACCAATTTATTAGTTGCATGAATACAATATTTAGATTAGTTTAGATTGAGCCCATTAAATTAGGCCCATGGGTTAGGAGAATGGATTAATTAATGAAACCATTAGACTAGAACCTTTTTCCTTAATTAATTTCTTCATGAGAGGCCCCTAGGGGTATTTTGGATATTTTATATTGCTTGGAAGAAGGGTTTATGACCAGCCATTAGAGGAGGAAAGAGAGTGTCTCTCAATTTATTTTTTTTATTCCAAATAGATCTAGATTTTTTTCCCTTTTCAAATTCCTTCATTCCCTTACCATTCCTTACCAAATTTACACCCAAATTATTTCTCTAATTCTTTATTGAGGCTTCTATATCAAGGATCTAGAAGAAGAAAATAAGGAGCAAGGAGGAGGAGGCAAAGATCTACAAAGAAAGGAGCTACTTTGCATTTGGAGACTTTTCATTGGGAATCAATCTTCCAATAGGTACATTTCAGTTTTCTCCCTTATAATAGACTCTAGATCTAATATTTAACTATGAAAAACTAACCCACATGCATAGACTACCCATAGAAATTAGTTTTAGGTTCATCGGAGACCTACGGTAGAAGTTATGTACATTTTGGGGCCAATTTTGAAAGAATTCTGAGATTGGCACATGTAGTATTTGTCATTTGATCCAATAGATCTATATGACAAATTATTTCTTGTTTGTGACTAGTATCGTGTCTACAATAGGATACGTATAGGTCGTATCTTGTTAATTTAACGAAACGGGTTAATTTTTGGGATTTTCCTCCGACACGGGGCCTTGTGCATATCACAGTGTTACACAGACACAGTTAATCTAATTACTATATGTATTACTCATAATTAGTGTATTAGACTTGCTCGTGTCCTCCAGGATACGTTTGGTTGTGTGGTGGAGCCGTATCGCAAGCGTATCATAGAGTTAGTGTGATACGGGTGCGGTACACTACACGTATTTGGTTTATTGTCCTCTTTGCTATACGTATATGTGTATTTATATATATATGATATTTATTTGATATAATATTGTATATGATAGTTTATATAATTAGTGTGTAGAGTAGTGTATATATATATATATATATATATATATATATATATATATTTGATATAATATTGTATATGATATATATATATATGTGTGTGTGTGTGTGTGTGTGTGTGTGTGTGTGTATTAGTTATATATATATGTTTATATATGTTTGTGTTTATGTATGTGAGAGTGTAGGTATATATATATATCTAGCTAGAGGTAGTTGTATTTGTATATACATATATAGAGATTGATATAGAGAGAATATATAGAGAGAGAGATAGAGAGCTACTATATATTAACATGGAGGTTGAGTGTAGTGTATTTGTGTTTGTATGTTGGTATATGAGAAGGGGCAGTTCAGCAGGTGAGGGGAGACTCAGTTTTTAGTAACAACTAAGAGGGGTGGCATCGTGCATTAGACCAACTATGCAGTTGCACATGGATTGGACCAACTGTGCAGCACAGCATCGCGTAGAAGAGGAGGACTGTTGTGCACTCAGTGATAGCAATAATGAAGAGATGTGCCGAAGTAGAAGAGAAGACCCGAGCAGTATCTATTTTCAGTGGCAGCAACAATGAAGAGATGTGCAATAGTGGAAGAGAAGAGCCTGAGCAGTATCTATTTTCAGTGGCAGCAATAATGAAGAGATGTGTAGTAGTATAAGAGAAGAACCAGTTAAGGTATTAGTCCTGTGTGTCAGCTACAGCACAGCTACAGCAGGGAGTCGAGCACCAGCAGACCATTGCAGTCGATCCACTATGCAGTCCCTGGGTAATCTTCAGTATCAGTTTTCAGATACAACTGTACAGATTTCCTATGGCACAACATCAAGAAATAAGGGATGCAATTCACTTTTCAGCAGTGTGGCAACTTCTCGAGGGCACCAACAGTCAGTGCACTGTGAAGTATCTGCACAGTGTATAGTATGCACAGCAACACCAAGTATCAGTGTCTTCACAACATTTAGTCCATAATGCAGTTTTCTTTGCACAGTTCTGTGTGGGTGTCCAGTCAGTTTTATTGTTTACTTGGGTTTGGGTTATCAAGGTTTCAATTTCAGTTAGTTCCAATGAGTTAGTAACAGTTAGCAATTAGTAGGTGAGGTCTTGGTTAGCTTGGTATTGTTAGTGAGATAGATATATTAGTGTTAGTTAGTTTAATGTTAAGGTGTAGGTATATAGTTAGTGAGTTATATATATATACTTATTATACAATAGATAATTAGTGGGATACTTGATATATATATATATATATAGTTAGCTATATGAGTATGTATGTATATATGTAGTTATGGGTTGTTGGTAGTAGTAGATATATTACTATAGTTAGTCTAGTATACATATACTAATAGGTAGTATATATTGTTAGTAGTTAGATACATTATAGTAGTTAGTTATTTGTGTTAGAATAGTATTTTGGGTATTATTTAGCCATACTCATAGTGTTTTGGGTTACCTCGGGATACCTAGGTAATACCAAGGTTGTGGGTCGATACCCAAGATATTGAGTTTGGGTATCGAGATAGGTATGATGCGCATTGGTGCAAGGCCAAGGTATCCTATTTTATTTGTATTGTTATACTATTATGATATATATATATATATATATATATATATATATATATATATATATATATATATATATATATATATATATATATATATATATATATATATATATATAATTCTATTTTCATATAATTAAACTTGCGTATCTTAGGATACGACTTTTGAGTGCCTTTTTGTATCTTAGATTAGTTTGTATAGTTTAGTTTCATTGTGTATCGACATAGTGACCTAGTATTAGACTCTTGCAACCTAGATTTCATCGGTATGACCTAGAAATGGATTATTGACCTAGAATTGCATCAACTTAATTGATTTTCATTCTTGAACCTTGTATTGATGCAATATACCATATATAGGTCTGTGTGACACCAGTTTGGACATCAAGAGATACACCTTGCTCAGAACTTCAGGCGAGTATATTTCTTTGATAGTTTTTAATTCATAATATTGTGCATATATATGTTCTAGAATTGTATACTTGATCCGGGAACGGTGATTTCACGGACTAGTACTATATGGATTCCGTCAGGAGATGTTATCTCCTACCATATTCAGCGGGTACTCGTGTACATGTATCTCATCGTGTATATTAGGTATTGATTATATTCCATGTTCACATACTGCTCGTGTTCAGTGTGCTTATTCTTGTACACCCACTGCTCGTGTTCCGTGGTTATGATATCCGTGTATACCCACTTCTCGTGTTCAGTGGTTATATTTCGTGTTCGTAGCTTGTTGTGATTGGATCCATCGATATTAGTTTGGGGTGGGAGAGTAGAAGTTGATTTTGTGATCAAAGCCCCATTGTTACATCATGTATATTCTGGTTACATATCTCACTTGTAATCGTCTTACCTGATCATGTTCACCCAACCCGATCACATAATAAACTTGTATTCTGAGGCACAATAGTTTAGATTATAGTTACTTCATCATATTGTAGATATTCATATTGTTGATCTATATTCTCATACATTACCAATATATCTTATTCATTCATTCATATATTAGTGATCTTGTATTTCACTTCTATTATCTATTTTATATGCTCAATTATTTTATTGAAACTGCTTTCAGAGGTATGTACTTCGCTCCAATCCTGACTGGATATATTTTTTCAGATGATTGGCCTATAGAGCAGTATCCCACCTTCTACGGACCACGGGATGGTGTATCTTTAGAGGATCCTTTGGTAGACTAGGAGGACTTAGTTGCAGAGCTGAAGAGGTCTAGTTTATTTGTGTTGGACTTATATTAGATTCTATTGTTGAGATTCATTAGCATGTATATTATTTCATATTGTGGTTTATCTCTTATTCTTTCCTTCGCTATTTCCATTCATGCTTATTCATCCTTAGTTGCTTTATAATTGAGTTTAGTTATATTGTAAGATACCATATTGCTCCTCCATTTGGAGTTGAGATGATTGACAGGTACCATCTTATATTGTTGAGATGTTAGATAGTTAGAAATGACCCAAACAATATTCTACTGCTGATTCTGTGGCGTAGGCTGGGTGTAACCACGTACTCGTGCCCGAATATCCGGGTATGGGTCGTGACACATTTTTAGTGGTGGCCCAGGCAGGTCAAGCTTCACAAGTTGTGCGATGTCATGGTAGTGCGATGACTTAGTTGTACTACTGCGAGCCTGCGATAGGATATAGGATATAAGATATCAGGATGAGAGGATACTCAATCATAAATTTCTTGAGAGATTCCTGGGACGACCCTTGAGAGTCTTATTATAAAGTCTAATTCAAATCTATTTCCTTGTTTTCATCCGTTCTTACTTCTTTTTGATTCTTGGTGATAGGTTGTTGAATTTAATTCTTAGTTTTTGTTGTTGAGTTTGATTACATATCGAGATAAATTTTACAGACTAACTTACGGTATCATCTAATGATATATGTTGATGAGGACAATAAGAATAGTAAAATAAGGATTGTAGATGACATGATTATAGAGGTGCATACCTAAGTTATGGAATCTATCGTTTATCACAGCTATGCTTACTGGCGTGGCGAGGATTCTGAGTGTCATAATTTTGGATAGACTTGTATGATTATCAGATTATTTCTTAAATTGGTTCATAAAGTATCATCTCAATACTTATCCACTCATGTTATTATAGGACCTTGTTCCATCATTCTTTAGCTTAGTAGTAGATATACCTTTAGTTTCTTAGTCTAGTTCCTTATAGAGCTTCATTCCATTAGAGACCTTGATAGTGTGATAATTGGTGACTTGCAATTAGGTCTGAGTCTTAATTATCAGTGTTGACTGTTGGGAGTGTGGCTTGTGAGTCTGTAAGTGATTCTTGGTTGGGCATGTGACCAATAGGCATCAGTCTAGAGATAACCTATAGCATAGTACCTTGTAGCAATAGTTCTATGATAGGTGTCGTTATATATAGTATTGGTACTATAGGTAGAAGGGGGAGTAGAGAGTATCAGTGGTGGTTCTAGGAGTTAGTATCTGAGTCAGTATGCGAGTTCTGGATAGTCATGAATTCTTGTAGTTGAGTGATTATTGAAAAAAATTAAGTATCAAGGAAATTATGTTGGAAATTAAGGGAGCATGATATTCAATTTGGTAGTTGATACTTGGGAGTGTCAAGAGTAAAGAAATGTATATGCATAAAGGGTATTAGTGAGTTTGTCATAGTTGGAGGGTACCCATAAGTGTATAGGAGAGTGTAAGGGAATAAGAATATATTGTGCTAAGGTAGTAGGACTTGTGTTACAGGTAAAAGTATAGTATTGATGTGAGTAGATAGGAGTGTAGCAGTATATGACTTGTGATGGAAATATCACCTGATATTAAGGTTAGTGATGTATTGGAAGAAATAGGTGGAAGAATACCTAGAAATTGTATGCAGAATGCACAGTAGGTAATGAGTGTCAGTGTGGAAGTTCATGAGTATCAGAAAGTTGAAGCCAGAGTATTAAAAATTTTAGTATGTCATGGGTTGAGAAATATCAAGATTGATCATGGAACATATATATTGTATCACTGATTAGTGTATCCGTCTGTAAAAGGTTTAAGGGGAGATACATATACATCGATAGAGGTATGGAACCATGTGCCTGCCTTTGAGAGTGAAGTGAAACATGTGTATTATAGAAGTTAATGACTAGAGCATTGGATGCAAGTGACCAAGAGTTATAGTGAGTGTGATGAGGTGATCTAGTGAAGAAGCTAGTATCCAGAATAAAAGTAGTGTTGTAGTAAAATATTGTAAGCATTAAGAGACTAGTGTCCTAGAACATTGAGGGCATATATTGTATAGTTAGTAAGCTAGTGTTACTATATCAAGAGTACTAGTATTTCTATTTCAGGGATTAGTTGAGTAATGTGCAAGTAACAGTAAGTACCTTGTGTGATAATATTAGATTGGTCATCAGTTAATATGGATAGAAAAGCATTTGGAAGTAATAGTACAAGTGATCCAGGCAATAGAGGAGAGATATAATATATTTTGTAGGTATAGTACCTTGCAAATTCTGAGTATAGAGGTCATGTGTATCAGGAAATAGTACGAGGGTATAAAGATACCAGTGAGATATCATGGTGCTGTAATTGCTAGAAGATAATTGTGTATTTATTAATGTATAGATAAGAACCTTAGGATGATTAAAAAATATTATAGGATGAGTTGCACCAAGTATCAGATAGAAAGAGAGACCCTAGTAACAAGAGCCGGGGTATCTAAAGTATTATGGAAGTTTTGGCACAAGCATTTTAGTATAATAATATAGAGGATAGACATGAGTAAACTTGGTATGAGAATGTCATCTAAAAAGCATATAAGAGCTAGTGCTTTGTGTAAACAGTAACAAGATTTGAGTGAGGCATCCTATTGGGAGTATTTAAGTTAGACAAGGGTATGCTAATAAAAAACATGATTGAAAAAGTATACAAGTGTTCCTTACAAGAGAATGGTTGAAAAATTTTGGTAATTTCAAGGATTGAAACAGATAAAGGAGGTAGTATCTTTGCAGTATTTTGTATAGTATCCTAGGTAGCAAGTGCCAGTGAGTTAAGCATGTCCATGACCTGGCTATAGTATATCAATGGCATTTGGTAACCCTCGGTATTAAGAATATTTTGACTAGGTTCATAATTAGTGAATGCTTAGTGTGTGATGGAGTTGGCCACAGGTGGCATAGCAGTTTATCCAGCACCAGTTGAGGGAGACACCATAGCAGGATAGTGACTGAAATTCATGATAGTTAGAGTATGATTTTTCTCTTTCAATAGGATGGTAGGATTGTATGTTATATGATAGGACTATTGTAGACTGTGATTGATGGGAGTTTGACAATTATATAAATTTATACGACTAACATAAGGGAGAGGGGTGTGAGTTTTGATTTCGAGGACAAAATTTTTCTAAGGTGGATAGGATTGTCACCCTCACATTTTTAATTAATTATAGTTTGGTAATTAGACATTGGTATTTTATTCTTAGAATTTATTATATTAAATATTATGCATGTGTATAAATTAATTATTGTATTATTTATTGATTGTTAGTTGTAGTATTTATTATTGGACTTGTGTAGTGGACCTAACCAATTTATTAGTTGCATGAACCCAACATTTAGATTAGTTTAGATTGAGCCCATTAAATTAGGCCCATGGGTTAGGAGAATGGATTAATTAATGAAACCATTAGACTAGAACCTTTTTTCTTAATTAATATCTTCATGAGAGGCCCTAAGGGGTGTTTTGGACATTTCATATTGCTTGGGAGAGGGGTTTATGACCAGCCATTAGAGGAGGAGAGAGAGTGTCTCTTATTTTATTTTTTTTATTCCAAATAGATCTATATTTTTCCCCTTTCCAATTCCATCATTCCCTCACCATTCCTTACCAAATTTCTACCCAAATTTCTTCTCTAATTCTTCATTGAGGCTTCAACATCAAGGATCTACAAGAAGGAAATAAAGAGCAAGGAGGAGGAGCCAAGATCTATAAAGAGAGAAGCTACTTTGCATTTGGAAACTTTTTATTAGGAATCCATCTCCCAATAGGCATATTTTAGTTTTTTCCATTCTAATAGACTCTAGATCTGAGATTTAATCCTGAGAAACCAACCCACATGGTTAGCTACCCATATAAATTAGTTTTTGGTTCATCGAAGACCTACGATAGAAGTTATGTGCATTTTGGTACCAATTTTAGGGGAATTTCGAGATTGCCACATGTAGTATTTGTCATTTGGTCCAATAGATCTATATAACATATGATTGCTTGTTTGTGACTAGTGTCTTGTCCACAATTGGATACGTATAGGCCGTATCTCGTCAATTTGACGAAACAGGTCAATTTTGGGAGTTTTCCTCCGATACGAGGCGTTGTGCATATCACATTATGACACGAACACATAGTTAATCTAATTACTATACGTATTGCTCATAATTAGTGTATTAGACTTGCTCGTGTCCTCCGGGATGCGTTTGATTGTGTGGTGGATCTGTAACGCAAGCATATTATAGAGTTAGTGTGATACGGGTGTGGTGCACTGTACGTGTTTGGTTTATTGTCCTTTTTGCTATACGTACATGTATATTTATATATATATATATATATGATATTTATGTGATATAATATTATATATGATAGTGTATATAATTAGTGTATAGAGTAGTGTATGTCTATATGTGTGTATATATATATATATATATATATATATATATATATGTGTGTGTGTGTGTGTGTGTGTGTGTGTGTGTGTGTGTGTATTAGTGTTTACTTATATATATGTGTTTGTGTTTATGTGTGTATGAGTATAGGTATATATATATATATATATATATATATATATATATATATATATATATATATATATATATATATATATATAGCTAGAGGTAGTTGTCTTTGTATATACATATATAGAGATCGATATAGAGAGAATATATATATATATATATATATATATATATATATATATATATATATAGAGAGAGAGAGAGAGGGAGAGAGCTACTATATATTAACATAGAGGTTGAGTGTAGTATATTTGTGTTTGTGTGTTGGTGTGTGAGAGGGGGAAGTTCGGCGGGTGAGGGGAGACTCAGTTTTCAGTGGCAACTAATAGGGGTGGCATCATGCAATAGATCAACTGTGCAGCTGCACATGGATTGGACCAACTGTACAGCACAGCTGCTCATGGAAGAGAGGACTGTTGTGCACTCAGTGACAGCAACAATGAAGAGATGTACAGCAGTGGAAGAGAAGAGCCTGAGCAATATCTGTTTTCAGTGGCAGTAACAATGAAGAGATGTGTAGCAATAGAAGAAAAGAGCCCGAGCAGTATCTATTTTTAATGGCAGCAACAATGAAGAGATGTGCAGTAGTGGAAGAGAAGAGCCCGAGCAGTATATTTTTTTAGTAGCAGTTAAGGTATTAGTCCTGTGTCTCAGCTACAGCACAGCTACAGCGGGGAGTCGAGCACGAGCAGACCATTACAGTCGAGCCACTGTGCTGTCCCTGGGTAATCTTCAGTTTCAGTTTTCAGATACAACTGTACAGATTTCCTACTACACAGCATCATCAAATAAGGGATGCAGTTCACTGTTCAGCAGTGTGGCAACTACTCGAGGGCACCAACAGTCAGTGCACTATGCAGTATCTGCACGGTGTAGGGTATGCACAGTAATACCAAGTATCAGTGTCTTCACAGTATTCAGTCCACTGTACAGGTTTCTATGGACAGTTCTGTGTGGATGTCCTGTCAGTTCAGTTGTTTACTTGGGTTTGGGTTATTAAGGTTTCTGTTTCAGTTAGTTTCAGTGAGTTAGTAACAGATAGCAATTAGTAGTTGAGGTCTTGGTTAGCTTGGTATTATTAGTGAGATAGGTATATTAGTGTTAGTTAGTTTAATGGTAAGGTGTGGATATATAGTTAGTGAGTTATATATATATACTTGTTATATAATAGATAGTTATGGGGATACTTGATATATATATATATATATATATATATATATATATATATATATATATATATATATATATATATATATATATATATATATATAGTTAGCTATATGAGTATGTATGAATACATGTAGTTATGGGTTGTTTTGTTGGTAGTAGTAGATATATTAGTATATTTAGTCTAGTATACATATACTAATAGGTAGTGTATATCGTTAGTAGTTAGATACATTATAGTAGTTAGTTATTTGTGTTAGCATAGTTTTTTGGGTATTATTTAGCCATACTCAGTGTGTTTTGGGTTACCTCGGGATACCAAGGTAATACCACGGTTGTGGTTCGATACCCAAGTTATTGAGTTTGGGTATCGAGATAGGTGTGATACGCATTGGTGCAAGGCCAAGGTATCCTATTTCATTTACATTATTATAGTATTATAATATTTGACTTATATATATATCTAAAATACTATTTTCATATAATTAAACTTGTGTATCTTAGGATACGGCTTTTGAGTACCTTTTTGTATTTAAGATTAGTTTGTATAGTTTAGTTTTATAGTGTATCGACTTAGTGACGTAGTATTAGACTCTTGCAACCTAGATTTTATCGGTTTGACCTAGAAATGGTTTATTGATCTAGAATTGCATCAATTTAATTGATTTTTATTCTTAAATCTTGTATTGATACAACATACCATATATAGGTCTGTGTGACACCGGCTTTGGCATCGAGAGACACACCTTGTTCAGGACTTCAGGCGAGTATATTTCTTTGATAGTTTTTAATTCATAATATTGTATATATGTAAAGTTCTAGAATTGTATACTTGATTCTGACACAGTGATTACATGAACTGGTACTATATGGATCCCATCAGGAGATGTTATCCCCTACCGTATTCAGCGGGTACTCGTGTACATGTATCTCATCGTGTATATTAGATATTGATTATATTTCATATTCACATACTGCTCATGCTCAATGTGCTTATTCATGTACACCCACCGCTCATGTTCGGTGGTTATAATATTCGTGTACACCCATTGCTCGTGTTCTGTAGTTATATTTCATGTTCGTAGCATGTCATGATTTGATCCATCGGTATTAGTTGGGGGTGTGAGAGTAGAAGTTGATTATGTGATCAAAGCCCTATTGTTACATCATGTACATTCTGGTTACATACCTCACTTGTAATCGTCTTACCTGATCATGTTCACCCAATCCGATCACATAATAAACTTGTATTTTGAGGCACATTAGTGTAGATTACAGTTACCTCATCATATTGCAGATATTCATATTGTTGATCTATATTCTCGTACATTACCTGTATATCTTGTTCATTCATATGTTAGTGATATTGTATTTCACTTCTATTGTCTATTTTATATGCTCGATTATGTTATTAAAACTGCTTTCAGAAGTATGTACTTCGCTCCAATCTTAGAAATGACCCAGACAGTGTTTTACCGCCGATTCTGCGGTGTAGGTTGGGCATAACCACGTACTCATGTCCGAATATCCGGGTGTGGGTCATGATACACCAAACACCGAAAAATAAATAGGAAGCGGTTGTAATAATCATGTCGGTCTTTGTTGGTCGACCTTCACTTGTTGACATACCAAACACCAAAAAATAAATCGTGCTATCTCCTTCTTCATCCCGTTCTACCAAAAATGTTGCTTGATGCCTTTATATATCTTGCTACCTTGTGGATAAATTGAATACAGGAAACTATGTGTCTCGGTCATTACTTCTTGATGAATATCTCCACTTGGTACACAGAGACGATTCCCAAATCTAAGTGTCCCATCTTCATGAATCATCAACTCTATCCTGAGTCAAGACTCACATTCTGATCGTAGATTTTGAATCTTCGGGTCCTCTGTCTGAGCCGCCTTGATTCTCTCCACCAAATTAGACTGTACTTTCAAGCTAGCCAAAATCCCCGAGTCTTGCAGAAGTACTACCTCAATACCCATTTCTTGAAGATCATCTAAAATATGTTGCTACGATGTCAACATGAATGTGCTGCCTCTCTTGCTAAGTGTGTCTGCTACTACATTAGCCTTGCACGGATGATACTGAAGCTCCACATCATAGTCCTTTATCAATTCGAGCCACCTCCTCTGCCTCATATTCAAGTCCTTCTGAGTGAATACATATTTCAGACTTTTGTGGTCCGTAAATATCTCTACCCGATCACTATATAACTAGTGCCTCTATAGTTTAAGCACAAATACTAATGCTACCAATTCCAAGTCTAGAGTTGGATAGTTCTTATCATAATCTCGAAGCTGCCGAGATGCATAAGATATCATCCTTCCATGTTATATCAATACATACCAATTCCAAGTCTTGAGTTCGGATGTGTCACAATATACTATAAACCCTCTAGAACCTACTGGAAGAGTGAAAATCGGTATTGAAAATAGTCTCCTCTTCAATTATTCAAATGCAGTCTGACACTTTATTGACCAATCAAACTGAGCCTCCTTATGTGTCAAATGAGTCATCACTGCTGAAATCCTTGTAAAATATGACACAAATCTTCTGTAGTATCCTGCCAAGCCGAGAAAACTACGCACTTCTGCTAATGTCTTAGGAACTGGCCAACTCTCTATGGCCTCAATCTTCTTTGGGTCTACTGCTACTCCTACTCCAGAGATGATATAACCCAAGAATGACACGATCACCAAAACTCATACTTGCTGAGTTTTGCGTATAACTAGTGCTCCCTCTGAATCTGCAAGACCTTCCGAAGATATTCTTCATATTCCTCCTCACCATGAAATAAACCAGAATGTCGTCTATAAAAACTATCATGAACTGATCTAGATACGGCATGAAGATGCGGTTAATCAAATTCATAAATATCACTAGAGCATTTGTCACTCCGAATGGCATAAGTAAGAATTTATAATGCCCATATCGTGACCTAAATCATATCTTGGGTATGTCTTGCTCCCGAACTCTTACTTGATGATACCCTGATCGAAGATCGATCTTGGAGAAAATCTTAGCCTTACTCAACTGGTCAAACTAATCATCGATTCTTTATAATGGATACTTGTTCTTCATTGTCACTATGTTCAGCTGTCTGTAATCGATACATAAACGAGATAACCCATCATTTTTCTTTACTAAAACTACTAGCGCTCCCAAAGGTGATCCACTGGTTCGAATAAACTTCTTCGCCTTCAGCTCTTCTACGTGTTGGTACAGCATGTCTAATTATGATGGTGCCATTTAGTGAACTTTAAAATATATTGGCCCTTCTCCATGGATCAACTATTTACAAAACTCTACCTCCCTTACTAGTGGTAACCCTGGAAGTTCATCATGAAAGACATCTAGAAATTTTTGGACTACCCCGGTAATCTGCTCTTATTCTATCATGAAAGACATCGATATCTTACGATTCTTTCGAGGATAAAATCCTCCGTGCCTGGGATACTAAATAACACTCTACCCCTATGGAAATCTATCGTAGCATGAATGTCTCTCAACCAGTCCATGCCTAGAACTACGTCAAAGTTATCCATAGGAAACTTGATCAACTTGGCTGGTAATGAACGTCCACACACTACGATTGGACATGCCACATACATTTTACTGATTTCTACGAACCTATTACCAGTGAGTATATTCAACCTCTCTGGCAATACACCGAACTCCAATCCAATACATGTTACAAATTGTGCAAATACAAATGAATGTGAACTCCTGAATCAAATAATTCTATAAAAGAAAAGATGCGACAAAAATGTTACATGTCACTACATCACCTGATGCCAAAGTCTCCTCTAACGATAAAGTAAATGCCTTCCCTTGGCCTTGTTGCGCTCCTTGCTGTGGCCTCCCTTGGTAACGTTATTGTGGCCTCTGCTAGCCCTGCTGCTAGTCCCTCTGTCGGAATATTTATGCCTGCGTCAATAATGGATGCTGAGCCACCGGTCGTGATGCTACTACTGGTCCTCTGTACTGTATTGCCCCTGGTGCTTATAGTGCCGGGAACTGTTGAGCCGGCCCTCCTTTTCTCTGCATTATCGGGCAATTAGCAATCTTGGGGCCCGAATCACCATACCTTATGCAAAGCCCATTCGCCGCTCTGCACACATCTCTAGTATGGCCTCCCATGCCTTAGTAGGTGCAAACCACCTGTGCTCCTTAAGTTTGTTGCTGTTGTTGTTGCCTCGACTGCTGCAGAGCTAGAACAGTAGTTGTTGAATTTGCCATCCTTCGTGGTGCAGAGTCATAGATACGAATGCCAGAGGATGGTGTTGACGTTCGGGGTATTGTCCCTCCTCCAACATGAGCATGAGACCTCTTCTAGCGTCATATCCTCGCTGACAATCTCTGCATTGTCACTCGTGCCTTCTGGCTGCTATCAACACTTTATCATAAGTTTGGTAGTCGTGTCTCTCCACCAGTTGTAGAATATCCAAGTGAAGCCCCTGTTAGAACCTTGTTGCTTTGTCCGACTCTATAACCACCATAGTCAGAGCAAACCTACTCAGCCTACAGAAATTTACTTTATATCCATTTACAGTCCTACCGGCCAGCTTATGACCGATAAACCTCTGCTGGACCGATAAACCTAAATCGAGCCCTGAAACTGTCCTAAGTGATAGGATGCCTCAAGTAGACTTCCACCGATGCCCACTAGTCACGGGCAAGGTCCTGAAGCTATAGTCGGACCTGGTCAACTTGCTCATCATTTAGAACCTTTGCCGCTACCAGAATAACTTCGATGTCTTTGAGCCATGCATCTACCATGATGGAGTCCTCTGTGCCATCAAAGTATCTTGGGTTAAGTCGACAGAATCTGATTGATGCCCCCGAATCAGTCCTTCCACCTCTCCCCAGAGCCGTCTGTAAACCCTGACTTAACAAGACATTCTACTCTTGTTGTTGAAACTGCTGGTACTATTTTACTGCCATCTAATATTGCTGTGTAGCTATCATTCCCCAAAGAATCTCTAGTAATGTCAGAGTGTCTAGTACCACTGTACTGCTGGTACTACTAGAGGTACGGAGATCATAGGGGCGTGCGACTCAACATGCCCAACTTTTGGTTCCAATATGACAGCTTGCTCAACTATTGGCTCTACTCGAATCTTACTCTGAGTAGGTGCTACCTCTCGTTGTTTCCCAGGGGAACCCTATCCGACCATGCCTGCTGCTCCAACAACTAAAGAAGCCCGAAAGAAAGGATAAGAAACATCAATAACAGGTTAAAAAGGATCAAGGAAACAATTGATTCGATATGCAAGCAAAGCTTCGAAAAGAACGAATTCAGGATTTCAAAGCCACATATTTGATTGAGACTCCTATGACTATAACACCCCATAAGTCTGATAACATAGACCTGAATGGGCCACTACTAAAACTTTTTCATACCCCAGTATCAGAATACGGAGACAGACATGACCAGCTATCCCGTAAAATATATTATACGTCATACGGTGATCACGATTATAACTAGACAAAGGGGTGCATGCTACAATCAAGTCACTAAGGGTCATAAAAAGCATATATTGTCTCAATCAGTCAAACAAGAATAGTAAACATAAAACATATTTGATAAGGAATTAATGCATCTTAAACGCCCTGCCACAACATTCTGAAAACCAACTGTGCAAAATAAAAATCTATATCACTACCATATTTTCTAGAAAATAATATTTTAGTCATTTCATAATTAATTAAATATTGTACATATTAGATAATTATTTATTATAATATTTAATTATTATTAGATGTTAAATTATTGTTTTGGACTTGTGTTAGTGGACCTAACTAGTTTAGTTTAGACTCATGGACCTACATGTATTAATTGTTAGAATTGAGCCCATTTAGAAGCCCATTGATTAGGAGGATGATTAATTTAATTAAATTATTAGACTAGAAGCTTCCTTCCTTAATTATTTCTTCATGAGAGACCCCAAGGGGTATAATAAACATTACATAGTGACTTGAGGAAGGGGTAAGGAGGAGGCCAGCCTATATGAGAATGGGGAAAAGTTTCTCTCTCATCTTTTTATTTGAAAACTAGATCTAGAATTTCTCTCAACCAAATTTTTTCATTCCACATCATTTTTCCTACCAAATTTTACCCTAATTCCTTCCCAAATTACCATTGGAGACTAGTGGAGCAAGGATCTAGAAGGAGAAAGCAAGGATCTACAAAGAGGAGCAAGGATCTACATTTTGGAGGTCAATTTTATCATATTTGGAGGTTACATTGGAAATCCATCTCCCAATAGGTATAATTTAGTTTTTTCTCTTAATTTAGGTTCTAAATCTAAGATTTAACTATAAGAAATCAACCCATATGCATAGGCTACCCATAAGATTTGGTTTTGTGCTTATAGGAGGCCCATTGAGAAAGTTATGGTATGTTTTTGTGTCAATTTTCGAAGAATTTTGAGATTAACACTTGTTGTGTATGTCAATTGGTCCTATAGATCAATTTGGTCCTATAGATCAATTTGGCATATGCTTGTGTGTTTAGAGCTAGTATTGTGTCCATAATTGGGTACGTGTAGGTTGTATCCCAACAATTTGGTGATACGTATTGATTTGGGGGTTTTTCTTCCTACACGGAACTTTGTGCATGTTATATTTTGACACGGACACGTAGATTTATGTTTGACTCTTCGCATTGTTCATAAATAATATATTAGACTTGCTCGTGTCCTTCGGGGTACGTTTGGATGTATGGTGGACTCGTGTCGCAAGCGTATCCTAGATCAAGTGGAATACGGGTGCGATACACTCCATGTGTTTGTGCATTTTATTTCTAGATCTATTTCCATTGTTCTTAGTCATTATAATATGTAATTATGTGCATGTATATATATATATATATATATATATATATATATATATATATATATATATATATATATATATATATATATATATATTGTTATGTATATATATATTTATGTATTAGTGTATCATATATCTATGTACCTATGTGTCATGTATATATGTAGCTATACTTGTACGTATGTAATAGCCATTAATTATGGTAGTGTATTTATATAAGTTATGTGTATATTTATATATATATATGTTATCTACATATATACTTGTATGCTATCTTATAATATATATATATATATATATATATATATATATATGATAATACTATAACTAAACTATGTGTGTATATAATACTATATGTATTATTGTGGATATGTATATAGAGAAGAATGTATATATATATATATATATATATATATATATATAACTACAATTATATATATATATATATATTTATTTATGTGTTAGTATAGAGAGAGAGGGGCTCAACGTATAGTGACAGCAGCAGCAGATTTAGCAACAGCAATAGCAGATTTAGCGATAGCAGCAGATTCAGCAACAGCAGCGGATTCAACAACAACAACAGAAGTGGTTTCAGCGACAGCAGCAGCAGCAGCAACATTAGCGACAGCAGCAGTTACAATAATAGCAGCGGCTTCAGCGACAGCAGCTTCAGCAACAGCAGCAGCCTTCAGCGACAGCAGCAGCAGCAGTATTAGCAACAGAAGCAGTAACCGTAGCAACAGTAGTAGTATTAGCAGCAATATCAGCAGTATTTAACGACGGTTGCAGCAGCTTTAGGTGGCAGTTTTGCGGTTATAGTTATAACTATGCATTAATTATAGCTATTTAGTATATGTATAGTATTGGTATATATATATATATATATATATATATATATTTCTTAATTAGTATTTATGCATTAGTATACTATATTTTTAGTAGTTAGTTGTTAGCAAATAGTTATTAGTGGGTAGTTAGCATATATATAAAGTTTTGGCAATTACCTTGAGATACCAAGGTTAGTATCAAGTTATTTAGGGATACCCATTGTTTGCGGTGTTTAAACGAAAGAATGGAGATGTGTATAGTACAGGGTTTGAACGAAACCCGCCTTCTTTTGTTTACAAATAAACTTGTACAATTTAATCCTATACGAGGATGTGGGAGTATAATTTATTTAATCTGGGTAAATATTGATATAGGTGTCTGATCTGCAGTCGAACACTTTAGCCCTTAGACCACATGATGTTGAATAAGTGCCGTGGAAGACAGGTAGCAGCTTCGAAGGTTGCAGAAGAGGGTGGATGCACGATGCCAAAGTCGTCGATCCCTACTCTTTGCCTGAGCTCCGGACTCTCTCTCTCTCTCTCTCTCTCTCTCTTGACCTCCGGTTCGATCTTTCTTGGAAGTTTGACCTTGTTCGATCTTAAAATCCCCTCCTTTTGATCTGGTATTGGTTTTCTTGACCAATTTTCCCCCTTCCCCATTGATAGGGGTCTCTATTTATAGAGTTTTGGTGACAGTGACCACTCCGTCGGTGTGGAAACCGAGGAGTGGAAAGTACAATACCCTTTTACACGATGGTTTAAAATAACCAATGCCTGCGTATAGATAACCTTTTGAGTGAGCATGTGACGCGTGTCCAACTAAGGGGACAAAATGCGTATATCTGCTGCAAAGATCACGGCGTAGAAGCCACGTAGGTAGGTATCCCTTGTGTATAAGAGGTTGGCGTAGAAGCCAAATGACTGTCATCATGGCGTAGAAGCCAAGTAGTTAACAAACCGGCATAGAAGCCGAAAATAGGCATAGAAGTCGAGTGGTCGTAGAGGCCGGATGGGCGTAGAAGCCGAATGAGCACAAAAGCTGAGAGGGCTTAGAAGCCGAATGAGCACAGAAGCTGAGAGGGCGTAGAAGCCGAGTGAGCACAAATCCTGAATGGGCGTAGAAGCCGCTGCGTACCGTGCCAGAGTGCTGATGTGGACGTCTTTAGCCGAAATTACGACTTTTGAAGATATAATCAAATCTCTTGCAGAGATTTGCTACCATCCTGTGCATTAAATGCGGAGGCGTGTTTTGAAGGTCTGCAACCCTTCTGTGCATCCGTCGCAGAGACGTGCCTGGAGAGAAACTGTCACCACTCTGTTCGATTTAGACGTAGAGACGTACCTCGAGCCCCGTACGAAGTGCAGCTTTTTGATGTGGCAGGCGGTTTGTCTACTGCGGAGCATAAACAGCTCATGTTTGCCTATGTAAAATAAGGTAGCGTATCCCCTTGTATGCGAAAAAGCAGTTCATGCTGAGGGGATGTCAGTAAACGACGGTTCAGTAATATTTAACCAAATTCTCTGCATTAAATGCAGAGATCTGCCATCATACTGTGGGAAGCGTCCCGAGTGGTCTGCCATGGTTTTCAGCCGTCGTCTGGGTAGCCGTGCAGCACTTTTTGTCAGGAGTCAGAGGTCATGTGCACTGCGTGACTTGACAGGTTCGTTTCGGGGAAGACGAAGCATTCCTCGTACGCTTTAACGCTGCTTTGAAAGCGGATGACTTTTACGCCATGGAGGCGATGAAGAACCCTGTCTACGCTGAAGCGGCTTGGACGTACTGCACTTATGCGGATGGTCCTTTGAGCTTATACTTCATGCTGTGTTTAGCGGAGAAAGCTCTGTTTGCACGCTTGAGGGCTCTGAAGGCCTCTGTTTACGCTGCTCTGCATCAATATGCTGCGTAGAATTTCCCAGCGTATTTTTCATGCTTCTACAAAACCCCCTTCAAAGCTTTTAAATTCCTCAGAATTTGAAACGCTTTGAATGAAGCATGAATGGCCCCTCGTAACTCGAAATATTTCTGAATGGAGCGTTAAAACGGTCGATGCTGACTTTATGGCAGATTTATTGGGGACCGGTGTGATCTCTTTCGCCTATAAAAAGGCTGGGGGGTTAACCTGTTCTCCCCACATTCCCATCACCACGCAGAGATGATCGTCGGAGTTCGTCGGGTCGACCTGAGGAAGAAGAAGATTATGTTCTTCCAGCGTGTAAGGAGCCGAAAAAGACAGCATCTTCGAGCAAGTGTCCACTGCAACGATGGATCATAGAAAGATATCTTAGCCTCCCTTGCTCGGGATAATCAGCAACTTTATATGGCATTTGCCCAGAAGAGAGGAAGGGTCGTATTTGACCACACAGCTTGCAGGCTGTATATTTCCCCCTAGGACCTCCGCGGATAAGAGCAGACAAACTGTAACTGCTGTCCTCGGTCGAGTTGGGTCTTAAAGAAGCCTCAATTGGATCGGTCATGGCGTGTGGAGGATGGGCCCTAAAGAAGTTCAGGTAGGCCCAATGCTGTATCCTCCCGCCAGCAACCATCTTCTTGTTCATGATTGTGGAAGTTGATGAACCGTCTTCGAAGAAGAGGAAGACCTGCACCGATGCGAGAACCCGGTAGAACAGATTCTCGGTGCGATCTTTAGACGATGATGAGGAAGCCCTTTATAGACGGGGTTTCCCTCAGATGTAATCATGAAAATAAAGAAAAAACCCTTTGTAGACAGGATTTCCCTCATATGTAATCATGATTTTGATTTTAATAAAATCTTCTTCTTCTGTGCATATGATTGCTTTTGCCATACGTTGCTGTGAAGTCTGAATATGTGTAGCTTCGACACGTCTGATTATTTATGTCGACTCTGAGAAGAAAAGTATTAGGCCCTATCCTTTATGCATAGCGAATAGTCCATAGAACGCTGTTGAGCATCTTGAACGTTTAGAACTGTCCTGCTGCTAGGACTGAGGGACCGCGTAGATTCTGAACTGCTACTTCTGATGAGCAGAAATTTTGTTCAGACTTCGTCTTCAAGAATGACCTCTCAAAACTCCCTTAGAACAGGGTCGAGGGATGGCTTTCAAACTGAGTTGCCATAGACGAGATGTTCAGACTGGAGTCTGGATGAATCTCCAATTTTGACCCGAGGAGAGTAATTTATCAATGCTTGAACTCTATATGCTTCGGGTACTTGGGATATCTTGGGGTCAAGAACGAGTATCTTCTGTGTGAACTCTTTGCAATTGAACACTTTGGGGACCGTTCAGATGTACGCATAATTTGGCCAGCGTATCTTTCAGATGTACGGGAAGTTGTGGAGCACAAAATCATTAGTCTGTAGCCTCTGAGCATAAACTAAACACCATCGAGCGTAAAATTATAGACTTGTGGTTCCTAAGCGTGAAGTCGTAGGTTTGTTGCCTCTCGAGCATAAAAGCTACCGAGCACAAAGGCATCCGGGCGTAAAACCGTAGACTTATAGCTGTCGAACGTAAAGCCGTAGATTCGTAGCTGTCGAGCGTAGAAAGCTCCTTTAGCGTAGAACTGTAGATCTGTAGCTTCTGAAAAGAAGATTTCTTCGAGCGTGAAGTTTACGGATCTGTTGCTTCTGAGCGTAAATTGAGCGCTACCGAGCGTGAGATCATCGATTTGGTATCTGCTGAGCGTAAAGTCGTAGGTTTGTTGCCTCTCGAGCATAAAAGCTACCGAGCACAAAGGCATCCGGGCGTAAAACCATAGACTTATAGCTTGCGAGCGTAAAACCGTAGATCTGTTGCTGTCGAGCGTAGAAAGCTTCTTTAGCGTAGGAACCGCTGAACTGCTTTGCGCAAAAAACTTTTCGAATTCGCTGACTGTCCGCCTTCTCTGAATAATAGGCTGACGTAGGATCCAATCATAACCAAATATTAGGAGATTTGGTTCAGGTTTGGAGGAGTCTGTCCGAGGATTCGAGGCGTCAACCGGAACTCTATATATATCCCAAGCTTTTGAGAGAAAAGCTTTTCATCCGTCTCCTGCGAAAGAGAGCTTTCGACTGTTCGAGTTTCTTTCTTCGTTCTTTCTTCGAGCACTCCGAGTCTTCAGACATGGCGCCGAAACAAATCCTCTCCACTAAGGGAAAGGGTATAGGTTCTTCTTCTCGTTCTTCTGCTCCAGCGCGAGAGTCTTTGATCGGGCAAGGCAAACTTTCTTCTGAGCGAAGCATCCCGCCGACGAGCAGTGCACCCGGCCTTAGAGGTAGAGCCTTTGGGATAACAAAGAATGACAAAAAATCCTTCGCACACGTTGAACGTGACCGCGCTAGGTCATCTTCTGTGCTGATAGCCTCTTTGAGAAAGATGACGCACGGAGACATTTTCATCTTTTACGCCCACATTTCTAATGTGTCAGTGTAAAACTCCATATTTTCGTGGTTTTAAGCGTGAAAGCTCTGACTGCCGTAAACTTGGTGTATACTATAAAATTTTAGTTTTACGTTTGCGGATGGGACCTCCGGCGTAATAACTAGAATTTTTGGCAGTCTGGCGTAAAGCACGGACCGTATATCGCCCATTACGCTTCTGGATGTGACTTCCGGCGTAAAGTGACCAAATTTTGTACAGTCTTGGCGTAAAGCACAGACTGTCGTTTCTTGGTCTTCATGTTGCAAATGACGTATTTTCTTTGCATTTTGCAGTTAATTTGCATGAGTCTCCACTGGACGAGGTGATGGGTTCCGCTGCCGGGATACTGCACTCGAACTATCTGGAGGATCTGTCCCATGTGATATTTCCTATCTCGGGACCCCAGTATCCTGAGGGTAGGAAGATATTGTTATCGGCTCAGGGCGAGCGGACGCTGCTGAACATGATTAATGGAGAGCCCCTGACGTACATAGACGGGGACCAGTACATCAAGCCGGCTTTCCTCTTTGGCGACATGATTGACAAACAATCTCAGACGAAGCCTAAGAGAGAACCCTGGGTTTTCCCTGCCGAGAGTGTGGTCTTGTATCTGCCAACGATGCCGAGAGATTATCCCATCTCGGCTTTCTTCCATGCGACATATTTGAGAAGGATGTCGTGGACTCTGACTCCCGATCTTCACGGCAAGCCGGGGAAGATCTTTCATCTGAAAAGAGCTGACCAGGGGTCGTTTGTCAGCCGCCCTTCCGGCGTTGTGACGGTATTCAGGGGACTGTGCCCGGGCAGCGTCCCGAGTGAAGACAGTTCTGTGATCCAGCATGTCCAGTTGTCGACTTTCTGTAACAACTTCATGGGGCGAGGGGGGTATACCCCTAGGAGAATCCTCGGTGTAATGGGTGGATTACCCCAACAAACCTCCGATGGACTTGCCTAGTTGACTGGGCCTTGAAGCATTTTTGGAGAGAGCTGGAGGTCATCGGGCTGTATGCTGCTGTGAGTGCGACGAGTGTTGGGTTGCCTCCTAACCCTAACCTGTTTTTGGCACTGATGGAGCGATACATTCCGCTCACTGGGACCTTCGCCACTCCACTGGGGGAGTTGGGGTTGGCCCTCCATGAGATGGCAGTGATCTCGAGACTGCCGATGGGGGATACCCTATATAAAGAGTATGTTCCCACCAACCGGGAGTTGGAGGACTCAGATCCTCGGGTTGTGGAGGTGTATCAGGAGCTGATGTGCCACTACTTCGCGTGCACTGTATTTTATGAAGAGCCTTCTGATTTGGCTCATATCACTAAGTGGACGTCCTACCTCTTCTTTCACCGGGCCAGGGCCGCCAAGTCGGGGAAAGTTTCGGGGGGCAAGAATGAGCCCGTGAATTGTTTGGGCGCGCTTAGTGCCCAGGTCGTTGAGGATCTTATGGAGGATGCTAAAGCTCCCGATCAGATTTGCCATGACGGGGTAGGAAAGTACCCTAAAGGCACTAAGGCCTATAGTTACTTGAGGCGCTGCCATAGGCCTCTGTCTAAGGAAGCCAGGCTGGCTGTCTTTCTCTCCATATGGCTGCGTCGAGTCGTGGTGCCTGGCATCACGTCCGCGGATCGCATCCACCGGAACGTCCTGTGGCCTGCCGTTCGTCTGGTGTTTGGGGCAAGACTGGGCTTGCTCCCTGCCATGGTGTGCCATATTCAGGCTGGCTTGAGGGCCATGACTGATGGGCTGCTCGTCGATAAAGCTCGGCATGATAGCTTTCCTCGGGTAGAATTACCATACATATACTTGATGGAATGGTTAATTCTCCATAATCCCCGGGTGATGTCTCCCGGCCTTGGCAGTAGTTCGGTGGGTAGTTTCTTGCTAAACTACAAGGACTCTCCTTGGAACGTGAACACAGTTTTAGACTGTAGGCTGGCGTTGAACCTCAGCCACGGGTGGAAGTTATTCTGCATCGTCCCCTCCGTGCATCACAACCAGTCGGGGATTAGGCTTGAGGACTTAGGTCAAGATAAGACCTATCTTTCTCCGGAAGCCTTTAATTGGTTGGTCTGTATCAGACCCTCCCATTTGCTGTACAGAAGCGAAGATTATTGCTTCTTTGAGCCTTACTTGCCTAGTCGGTTCGCCAGGCAATTTGGGTACGATCAGATGCACGTAGGCAATGCCGTCACCAGCTTTGGGTCCAGGGGCGGACTCATTGATGGAGCCAGAGAATGGCGGTATTTTATCATGGGTTATACGGGAGCCATCTTTATCGTGCCGGTTGTTACAACCTCCACGGAGCTGCGCATTCTCCATTCTTATGCCCAGTTCTACGTGGCGATTAACACCTTCCATCGTGATTTTGACATGCGTGGAAGCTTTAGGGTGCCTTCTCCCAAGCCTGGGGGAAGAGTCGAAGTCCCCTCGATTTCTTCTAACGAGGGTGAGGAGTTTGACACTCCGAATGAGCCTCTGGTGTCGGTGCCGAGGTGTGAAGTGCCTCTGCCTGCGGGGGCTTTGGTAGTCCCTGGGAAGCGGAGGGCACCTGTTTCCAAGGAGGCTTCTCTTCGTAAGAGGAGGAAGGAGACGGTTGCTCGTCCTCTTCGCATTTTTGGTATTGAGGCTCCTGGGAGTGGGCCTGTATCTCCCCATGTCAGGGATGATTCTTTGGTTCGAGGTTCTTCGCCTTTTAGAGAGGGACCTTCTATAGTTCTGGCTGGCGGCGCCGGAGAGTCTTCGCTTGAGGCTGTTGTTGCCGCTACTGCTCCAAGTAGTGTAACGAGGTCGCCTGCGTGGCCAAGGAAAATGGGAGAATCTTTCCCTAGACCGACAACGGATGAAATTCCTGCCACGCCTGTGCACATGCCTAGCGAGATTCCAGCTGACGAACCTCGACTGCGTCTTAGTGAAGGCTTGGTAGGACACATGGCGATATCGGTTGGCCCACCTCCTTCTCCAGGTATGACAGTTTGTATTGCGTCATTAAGGCGTGATTTAGCTACATCGGTTGCAGATACGACATATATTCCTTTGGCTACGGGTAAATGTCATCTTTTATGTCTCCTCTTTAGAAAGATTACCATCATACTGATATCAACTTTCTTGTCCTCTTTTCAGGGGACGGCGCCCACGGAGAGCATAGTATTGAAGTGCCTTCTGGCTCTGCTTCGGCTCTTGGCGATGCTACGGAGGTGCCCGACTTTGAGGAGGAAATATCTTCGGGAGCCAGCTCGCCCGGAGTGGTTTCGTCATCTCGAGAGGAGGACGAACCCGTTATCGTGACCTCGCCTCTCGCGAATATGCCGATGACTTCGACCGTCGTCATTGCACCTTCTTCGGTCGTACCACCCGTCGAGGCGGCGGCTGTGGCCACCTCGTCTGCAGTCATTCCTGGCAGGGGACTCGCAAATATCATGGCCACTCCTGGCGTTCAATCGGATCTGGTTGCGCTGACCGAGCAACATACCAGCCTCTTTTATACCGGTTTGAAAATGATGATATCAATGGTATTGGCGAAGAATCTAGACTTCGAGCGTCTGAAGAAGACTTTTCAGTTTTTGATCAGGGCTGTCCGGGAGTTCGGCGATTCTGGGATAGCTGACGCCCTGGAGGCGATGGTTAATGGTTTGGAGCAACCTATTAACGAATACTTGCAGCTGACTCGGGGCAGCCTTGAAGCTGAGGTCCAGGTCAGATATGACCTCATGACTGCGCGGCTCACTAAACAGCTGGAAAGCCTAGATGACTCCATCAAAGCACATAAGCTAGAGATGGATGAAAGAAAAGCTGTCGTGGAGGAGGCTCTTGCTCTTCAGATGAAGTATCAATCCGAGCATGAAGGGAACGTCGCGAGGGCACGCAAGTTGAAAAAAAACTCGCTCTGGCAGAGGAGTGGGCTTCTCAGTCGTTGGCAAGTCTAGATGTAGTGACTGGTCAACTAAGCACAGCACGACGGGATCTGGAGCGCGCAGAAGCTGCCCGTGCCGGCTCTCTTCAGGCAAGGGCCGAGCTTTCCTTTATGAACAATCCTGAGGCATGGCTGGAGCGGGCCCACGCTGATGCCTTGGTTTTCAGGGATGAGAGGATAGCTACACTGGCGCGGCTGATTCGCGATCTAACCGCTCCCCTACAATGATGTACCCTTTCTTCTTTTTGCTTCCCCGATGTAATTCTGCTCTTTTCGGGAATAAATAAAGCGAATCTTTTCTGACTTTGTGGACCCATCATTTCAGAATATAAATGACAGGTTTGGGCGAGAGTGATATCAGAGGTAGTATGGACGTGATAGACTCTCGATAAACTTCTAGCAGGACATACCTATTCAGAGGTCATGCGGACATGATAGAATATGACTTAGCTAGTTTCATTTTGGAAGTAGTTTTGTCAGAATTGAGATTCTTGCTATATTCCACTTGAGTAGAGGAGGTTTAAGCATAGTACCTCTTCAGGAATTTATCGTTGATAGGAGCCATGAACAGGTCTCCATTAGGCTGGGCTAACCTGTAAGCGTCGTTCGAGAACGTTGTCTCGATCACATAAGGGCCTTCCCACTTGGGCTGAAATTTCCCTTTACTCCTGTGAGTAAGAATCATCGGCCTTCTTACGGCTAAAACTAGCTCGCCGACTTTGAACACTCTTTTCTTTACTTTATGATTAAAAGCTTTGGAAATGCGTGCTTGGTAGAGCGCGATGCGCTGTTGAGCTTGGAGGCATTTCTCGTCTAATCCTTCTAGCTCTTGAAGCCTTAACAGGTCATTCTTTTCTTGAGTCAGCTTATTAGCCATAGCTAGCCTGAGGGACGGGATCTAAATTTTAATGGGGAGAACTGCTTCGCTCCTGTAGACCAGTGAAAATAGGGTACAACCTGTCGGTGTTCGTACCATTATGCGGTATACCCAGAGACATTCGCCCAGCTTCTCATTTCAATCTCTCTTGTTTGAAGAGACAAACTTCTTCAAGGGTTTGATAATGGTTTTGTTGAAAGCTTTCGCCAAACCATTAGCGACTGGATAATATGCCGTAGAGGCAATATTGTGTATCCGGGCTTTATCAAAAATTCGATGAAACGCTTGGCTGATGAACTGAGGCCCATTGTCATGGATTATCCTTCGAAGAATCCCAAAGCGATAAATGACGTGATGCTTGATGAAGCTGATCACATTAGACGCCTTTACCTCAGCAAGAGGGATCGCCTCCGTCCATTTGGAGAAGTAATCCGTGATGGCCAGTATGAACCGGTGACCTCTGGAAGAAGACGGGTGAATAGGACCAATGATATCCATACTCCATGCTTCGAAAGGCCATGACGCAACCGTAGGATGTAGATATTCAGACGATTGATGTTTGAAGTCGGCATGAACCTGACAAGCTCTGCATTGTCTTGCATAATTGATCGCGTCTGTGATCATAGTGGGCCAGTAATAGCCCATTCTCCTGATACGATCTTGTAGCTTAGGACCGGGCTGATGTGCTCCGTATACGCCATCGTGAGCTTCCCGGATAATCTGCTATGCTTTGTTGTCAGATAGGTATCTCAATAGCAGTCCGTCGTAGGTCCGACGATATAGGCATTCTGAAGATGCGTCGAAGTAGAAGCGTAATGATCGTCTTTTGACGGATACTGCTTCTTTGGGGTCCTCCGGCAAGATTCCGTATGCGACGAAATCTATGAAGGGACTTCTCCAGTCTCTTCTAGGGGGATCTGTGTTCACAGCGTAGCTGCGTTCTATGTGAAAGTTGTTCTTCACACAGAATAAATCTCTGTTAAGAAGGATTACCGAATCCTGCCTTCTTATAGGAGTGGCTAAATCTGCAGCTAGACTGGCTAGGGCATCAGCTTACAGATTTTGAGATCGAGGTACATGCTCTAGAAAGAACCCTTTGAATGTCATGGCTATCTCGACCGTTGCTTGGTGATAGGGGATGAGGTCTGGATTCCGGACTTCATATATTCCTCTGACTTGATTGACGATAAGCAAAGAATCACCGAAAGCTTCTAGGGAGACGATCCCCAGCTCTTTGGCGACTGGGAGCCCGATTAGCAGAGTGTTGTACTCTGCCACATTGTTGGAGCATGGCTCGCTAAGAGAATATGCTCGGTAGATGACGAGTTTATCAGGAGTGACCAGGACGATTCCTACTCCTGAAACCATGTTTCCCTTGGGACCAGTCCTGGAGGCACCGTCGAAGAACAGTTGTATTCAGATCTCGGTAGTCGATGCAGATATGTATTTTCCCACTCTTCTTTATGACTGGGACAAAATTGGCGACCCAGTCGGGATGTTGTTCTTCCCGGATGAAACTGCAGGCTATCAACTTCTTGACTTCAGCTTCGATGGCTGTTCATCATATCCGGACGGAACCGGCGTTGGTGCTGCTTCACAGGTTTTGAGTCGGTAAATATGTTGAGTTTGTGAGTAGCCACCTTTGGGTCAAGGCCTGGCATGTCCTCATAATCCCATACGAAGACGTCGATATACTCTTTTATTAGCTGGATAACTTCTTCCCTTTCAGCCGGGGAAAGATTGTTACTGATAAATATCGGTTTTAGCGAAAGTTCACCCCCAACATCAACCTGGATAACTTCGTCTTTGGTAGGAGGTACACGTCTGCTCAGAGGTAATATGGACATGGCAGTTTTTTTGTGGACTTAACACTACTGGCGTACTTATGACTAAGTACGGGTGTTAAGTGTAGATGGCAACCTATATCAGAAGATAGTCGATAGCTGAAAGTTTTATTCAGAGGTAATATGAACATGACAAACTTTTGATCGTAACTCCCTTGGAGATGGAGGTACACGTCTGCTCAGAGGTAATATGGACATGGTAGTTTTTGTGAACTTAACACTACTGGCGTACTTATGACTAAGTACGGGTGTTAAGTGTGGATGGCAACTTATATCAGAAGATAGTCGATAGCCGAAAGTTTTATTCAGAGGTGATATGAACATGACAAACTTTTGATCGTGACTCCTTTGGAGATGGAGGTACACGTCTGCTCAGAGGTAATATGGACATGGCAGTTTTTGTGGACTTAACACTACTGGCGTACTTATGACTAAGTACGGGTGTTAAGTGTGGATGGCAACTTATATCAGAAGATAGTCGATAGCCGAAAGTTTTATTAAGAGGTAATATGAACATGACAAACTTTTGATCGTGACTCCTTTGGAGATGGAGTTACACGTCTGCTCAGAGGTAATATGGACATGGCAGTTTTTTGTGGACCTAACACCACTAGCGTACTTATGACTAAGTACGGGTGTTAAGTTTAGATGGCAACCTATATCAGAAGATAGTCGATAGCCAAAAGTTACATGACAAACTTTTGATCGTGACTCCTTTGGAGATGGAGGTACACGTCTGCTCAGAGGTAATATGGACATGGCAGTTTTTGCGGATCTAACACCACTGGCATACTTGGAGTTAAGTACGGGTGTTAAGTATAGATGGCAACCTGGTACTTTTCCGTAATGATTGGTCCCTTGTCTATAAATGCAAGGTGACGGCCTTGGTATCAACCAATTCCTGGATTCTTCTTTTTAGTACGTAGCAGTCCCTGGTAGGGTGATGGGTGTACCGATGGAAGAGGCAATAATCTGGGTCATCGACTCTGCCGGCCCTCTCAGGGTATCTGATGTTGGGCAGCTGAAGCTTGCGTTCTTCCCTTAGTATTTTGAAGATTCCAACTATGTCTTCTTCTTTGAAGGAGAAAGTCCCTTTTGGTCGTAGGGCTCCCGATGCTTGAGTTTCATGGCCTTCCTGGAATATTGCCGTCATTGCATTATCTTTGGATCTTGCGGGGATTCTACCCCCGGCCCTGGACGTTACTTTGTTCCGTCGAGGTAAGTTACTCCTAGACATGCCGTGGCCTCTGGCCACAGAAACTGATTTATCAAGAACTGCCTCTGGTTGTACAGGATTAGATTTTAGAATTTTGGATCTCGTAAGAGACGCAGTAATCCCAACCCGAAACGAGCTTTTTGATGGTGAGAATTACTACGCACCGGCGTTCGTCTACCTTTCCCATAGTTGAGACCTTATTTCAGTTTTAAGTTATAACCCATGTTTTGTATAATATTTAATGCTTGTGGGCTATATCTGTGGGTTTGTATCCTGCCAGTTTCAGACTCGCGTGATTCCTCTTGTTCGATTGGGGTGTTCGGCCCGCTGCCGAAGATTATCGGACGCTGATCGTCATGGGTTGGTAGAATAATAAAGATGGAGTCTTCCTGTGGTCCACCTGTTATGACAATATTAGACGTTGACGTATCTTTCCATATGATCTCCCCGCATTTGACTGTTAGGGGAACTGAAGTCCGTTTATGACTCTCATTTTTGCGTTTCTGGATTAGATAATCCCGCAGGTCAGGAGGAGTAGAGGAAGAAGACGACGGCTTGTTTCTTCTGTTCCCATCAGTGGGCACGCAAAGATTGGGCACCATGGATTTCCCTGTGCCACCTGTGTACAATAGATTGGCCATCTGGGTGGCAGATAATCCCCGGAGAGGGTTTCTTTCTGCACCCTGAGCTTGCTTTGCGCCATGGGACTTCGCCTGGCGTAATTTGGAGATCTGCTCAGACTGACGTAAAGCTGAAGAGGTCCTTAGTCGGCCGTCGGCTTCCCGCATAATCCGGAGGGTAAGCAGATTGCTCCCTTGCTGGCGTAAAGGCCGAGAAGTTGAGTACTCTGTCGCTTGCTCTCCCTTGCGGAAATCATAGCGCTCATCTGGTTCCCCGTAGAGGTCAGATGTTGTCTTGCGCACGGGGCGTGATTTGTACTTCCGATTTGGTGCTGAGGCATCATCAGAAGTTTGGTCTGTACCGCGCGTAGCGGGAGACTGGTTTTTACGCGTAGAGCGCAGTAGATACTTCTGGGTTAGCGCTGAGGCTTTGCCTGAAGTTTTGTCTGTACCGCGCGTAGTGGGAGACTAGTTTCTATGCGTAGAGTGCAGTAGATACTTCTGGGTTAGCGCTGAGGCTTTGCCCGAAGTTTCGTCTGTACCGCTCGTAGCGGGAGACTGAATTTTACGTACGGGGCACGGAGGGAGCAATGCTTCAACCTTATTGGTCGGAGAGATCGGAGAGTCCACAGGAATGGTAGAGGATGTCTTGGGCATCCGGACCTTGCGCAGCTTCCTGTTATTTTGGACGGAAAGAGGGTGAGAGCTACCCCCGGTTCGAAGCATGTCTTCGTAGGCAGACTGGTCGAATTGGACGACCAGTATCTTCTTCACGGTTCCTACAGATACCACATCGTATTGAGCAATTGCTTCCTCATCAGAAGAGAAAGACGTCCCCAGATGAGTCGCCATCTTGTTTGTCGTGTTTAAATGAAAGAATAGAGATGTGTATAGTACGGGGTTTGAACGAAACCCGCCTTCTTTTGTTTACAAACAAACTTGTATAATTTAATCCTATACGAGGATGTGAGAGTACAATTTATTTAATCTGGGTAAATATTGCTATAGGTGTCTGATCTGCAGTCGATCACTTTAGCCCTTGGACCACACGATATTGAAGAAGTGCCGTGGAAGACAGGTAGCAGCTTTGAAGGTTGCAGAAGAGGGTGGATGCACAATGCCAAAGTCGTCGATCCCTACTCTTTGCCTGAGCTCCGGACTCTCTCTCTCTCTCTCTCTCTCTCTCTCTCTCTCTCTCTCTTGACCTCCGATTCGATCTTTCTTGGAAGTTCGACCTTGTTCGATCTTAAAATCCCCTCCTTTTGATCTGGTATTGGTTTTTTTGACCAATTTTCCCCCTTCCCCATTGATAGGGGTCTCTATTTATAGAGTTTTGGTGACAGTGACCACTCCGTCGGTGTGGAAACCGAGGAGTGGAAAGTACAGCACCCTTTTACACGACGGTTTAAAATAACCAATGTCTGCGTATAGATGACCTTTTGAGTGAGCATATGACGCGTGTCCAACTAAGGGGATAAAACGCGTATATCTGCTGCAAAGATCACGACGTAGAAGCTACGTAGGTAGGTATCCCTCGTGTAGAAGAGGTTGGCATAGAAGCCAAATGACTGTCATCATGGCGTAGAAGCCAAGTAGTTATCAAACCGGCATAGAAGCCGAAAATAGGCGTAGAAGCCGAGTGGTCGTAGAGGCCGGGTGGGCGTAGAAGCCGAATGAGCACAAAAGCTGAGAGAGCGTAGAAGCCGAATGAGCAAAGAAGCTGAGAGGGCGTAGAAGCCGAGTGAGCGCAGATCCTGAATGGCGTAGAAGCCACTGCGTACCATACCAGAGTGCGGATGTGGACGTCATTAGCCAGAATTACGGCTTTTGAAGATATAATCAAATCTCTTGCAGAGATTTGCCACCATCCTGTGCATTAAATACGGAGGCGTGTTTTAAAGGTCTGCAGCCCTTTTGTGCATCCGTCGCAGAGACGTGCCTCGAGAGAAACTGTCACTGCTCTGTTCGATTTAGACGTAGAGACGTACCTCGAGCCCCGTACAAAGTACAGCTTTTTAACGTGGCAAGCGGTTTGACTACTGCAGAGCGTAAACAGCTCATGTTTGCTTGTGTAAAATAAGGCAGCGTATCCCCTTGTACGCGAAAAAGCAGTTCATGCTGAGGGGATGTCAGTAAACGACGGTTCGGTGATATTTAACCAAATCATCTGCATTAAATGCAGAGATCCGCCATCATACTATGGGACGCGTCCCGAGTGGTCTGCCATCATTTCCAACCATCGTTTGGGTAGCCGTGCAGCACTTTTTGTCAGGAGTCAGAGGTCAGGTGCACTGTATGACTTGACAGGTTCATTTCGGGGAAGACGAAGCGTTCCTCGTACGCTTTAACGCTGCTTTGAAAGCGGATGAGTTTTATGCCATGGAGGCGATGAAGAACCCTGTCTACGCTGAAGCGGCTTGGACGTACTGCACTTACGCGGATGGTCCTTTGAGCTTATACTTCATGCTGTGTTTAGCAGAGAAAGCTCTGTTTGCACGCTTGAGGGCTCTGAAGGCCTCTGTTTACGCTGCTCTGCATCAATATGCTGCGTAGAGTTTTCCAGCATATTTTTCATGCTTCTACACCCATGGTATTGGGTTTGGGTATCAAGATAGAGGTTTACTGGTGTGATACCGAGTTGGTTTGAAACCAAGGTATCCATTTAATATGTGTAATTAGAATTTATATATTTAATATTGTTTGATATGCATATGTGATATTTATCTATTGTTTGCGTATCCTGAGATATGATATCCTAGTATCTTAAGTTATAGCTTGTATGACCTAGATTCATAGAGTATGAACCGAACATCATTGAGATAGACTCATGCAACCTAGAAATAGGTAGTTTGAGCAAGTTTGACCAGTTTGACTTAGAGTTGACCTAGTTTGACTTTTTGACTTAGAAATGGTTGGTTGACTAGTTTAACTTCTTTTTTTCGAAACCTTGTATTGATGTTATAGTTTATATCTAGGTCTTCGAGGCACAGTATCAAACATCTGTGAGACTATTCACCGGACTTCAGGCAAGTACATTCTCTGATAGTTTTTCATTTATGATATCCTCTATGTTCATTGTATCTAGTGTAGATATCCATGTATTCTTTACACGATGGTTACACGGATTGGTATATCCGGATCTCGTCACAAAATATTATTCTTTGATATATGGTGTATCTTGTGCAAGCCTTGTTTCATTAATTATCTTGTACATGTACAGACAGTGATTCTCGAGGAGATTTGCTACCTTCCTAGAGAATCCTGTGCCATAGCATACCATGGTTGGATCTACTATACCAGTCGGGGTGGAGAGTATTTTAGTGTAGATATGTGATCATACCCTTCTTGTGCAAGTCTTATTTTCCTGTAAGTGTTGGTCATACACCTCACATATGACTAAACAGGCCATTATTTCCTGTGCAAGTTTTCTTGTGCAAGTTCCCAAGCCGATCACATGTTAAAGCTAGTACTCACACAATTAGTCATTAGTATTTTTGTTCATTGCCATCTTGTTATTATTATTTTTATTCCAGTATTTTCTTATTGTATATCTCTTGTATCTATTGTGCATCTTGTATATTCGCATCTATTTACTGTTATATAGTTTTTATCATTGATTAGAACTGCTGTTAGAGATATACTCTGCTTATTTTCTGACTGAATATATTTTTCCTAGATGACACTGATGAGTGGTACCCTACACATTACGGAACTCAGGATGTTGTGGTCTTAGAGTCAGAGACCCTGGCTCAGGAGGAACTTATCCTAACTGAGACTGATGACCCAGGACTAGTAGCTTCTTAGTATTCTTTGTACTGAAATTGTCTCCAGCTTATTTGTTTAGTTTCTATTATTGTTATTATTTTAGAATCATGACTTGTATGTGACTATCCTATTCTTTATCATATTCGTTCTCGTTTCTATCTTAGATCTGTGATTTAGTATATTATTATTGTCGGTGGTTCATAATATTGCTAGATAGATTACCCAGACAATGTTCTTCTGCCGATTCTACGACGTAGGCTGGGCGTTGTTCCCGACTTGCATCCCTACATTGGGTGTGGGTCGTGACACATTTTTAATGGTGGCCTATGCAGGTCTTCGAGGTCGCAATTAGTGCGATTCATAGTGGTACTCTGAATTGAGTGTTATTACGAACCTGTTTCAGGATATAGGATATAGACTATAGGCTGAGAATATTCAATCACATCTAGGAAAAATTCTTTTGATTCATTCAACTATTCTCCTTTGATATTGATACTTGATCTTTAAACTGTCCTTTCCTTTAGTGTCTTACATCATATGCCATATTGATTCTTTCTTTCGCTTTGTCTCAGGATGCCGCCTAAGACTAGATCGCAGCAGGGGAGAGCAGCTTCTGAGAGGTCTGCGACGTCCCGAGGGCCTACACTAGTCACTTCTTTGATGATTGGAGTGTCAGCTGCTTTCGGAGGTCCACCACCTACTCAGAGGACTGTGCCAGCTGTATCTGAAGGACTTCCACCTCCACCTTCCGTGCCAGCAGATGTGACGCAGATGTTTACACTATTTTATGAGATGCTGGAGGCACAGAGAGCTCAATCAGAGGCACATCAGAGGTAGACCGACTTTTTACGGTAAGACATCGAGAGTGCTCATCAGCTTGCTCGTGCCGTAGTAGAGAGAGAAGTTCTGGTCCAGCAGCAGGTTGCTCCTCTGATTGCTCAGCTTCGGCCAGGCAAAATTTAGGACTTCAAGAAGCTGGAGCCTAGGGTCTTCAAGGGGACGGAGGGCATCGTCTATGCTGATGATTGGCTCGAGGACATTGAGCATCTTTTGAGGGTGTCCCGTATTTCCGAGGATCTGAAGGTTGAGGCGGTAGTACTTCAACTATTCGATGTTGCTCGCACTTGGTTTAGGAATTAGCCAATTCTTGTTGACGCGGGACAGTCTTGGGAGGTATTCAATGACCTCTTCAAGAAGAAGTTCTTCGCTTGGGCAGACAGGCTAGACTTGGGGAGCCAGTTTGAGAGCCTCATTCTGGGGAGCAAGTCTGTGGAGGAGTATGCTGCGGAGTTCGACAGGTTGAGCCGATTGGCAGAGTATTTGGTAAAAGAGCCAAAGGTTCGGGCTTTTCATTTCCGTGAGGGTCTAAACTGGGAAGTAATGATCCTCATTCCGTCTTTTTATGAGACATACTCGGAGATACTTGCGGTGGCACGCAAAGTTGAGTGGGAGTTGGGTTTGAAGTCCAACAGAGACCGTAATTCTTTTATTGGGGCCAACAGCAGTGCAGTATCTGCCAAGCATCCTCATTTACAGTTCAGGCCTTTCCAACAGCCTCAGCAGCACCAGACTCCAGCTAGGGTACCATTTTACCAGGCACCATAACAGAGACAGTTACAGCAATCTTCCTGCCACTTCTGCAAGAAGCCCGGCCACATCTGGGAAGTTTGCAAGAAGAGGTTGGGAGTTTATTTGTATTGTGGTACTGAAGGGCATCAGATAAGAGAGTGTCCTTGTCGTGTAGTTCAGGGAGCAGCTTCAGCTCCGAGGACACAGACGAGACCACCTGTAGTACAGCCGAGGGGGCCGCTTCCGACCCAACAACAGCGTTATGTCCAACATCAGCAGCAGGGAGGTGCACGTCAGGGATGAGCATTTTCTATGACCGTCGAGAAGGAAGAGCCTACCAGAGATGTCATCACAGGTTCTATTCTTCTTGATTCTATTCTAACTTTAGCTTTGTTTGATAGTGGTGCTTCCCATAGTTTTGTATCTATTTCTTTTGCTCTAAAGCATGGTTTGGTAGCTGAGTCTTTGCTTAGGACTTGCAAGATCATGACTGGGGGAGGCATTATCCTGGTTAATGATATTTAGAATAATCAAAGAGTTTCTATAGGAGGCCGAAAGTTGAGTGCGTGTCTACTTGTAATGCTACTTTCGAGTTACGACATTGTACTTGGGATGGATTAGTTGAGTAGGCACCGTGCTAATATAGATTGTAAAGGAGGTAGAGTTTTGTTTGGTCTACCAGAGAGCCAGAGTTCGAGTTTGCTAGAGGATCTGCAGAGCAGGGAGAAGGCATTATTTGTGGAACTATTGTAGAAGACAAGGAGTTGTCGCATCTGTTGATAGCATAGTTCTTGGATGTGTTTTTCGAGGAATTGATAAGATTATCGTCAGATAGAGATGTTGAATTCTCTATAGACTTGGTATCAGGTACAGAACCAATTTTGTAACATGTCTATATAGTAAACAACAGCGAGCTGGTCGAGCTGATGAAGCAGGTAGATGAAATACAGGATAAGGGGTTTATCAGATTGAGTTCTTCACCGTGGAAAGCCTCGGTATTGTTTGTACAGAAGAAGGATGGATTGGTGTGCATGTGCATTGATTAAAGGACATTAAGTTGTCTTACTATCAAGAATAAGTACCTTTTGCCACAGATTGATGATCTGTTCGATTAGTTGAGTGGTGCCAAGGTATTTTCTAAGATAGATTTGAGATCAGGCTACCACCAGGTAAAAGTGAAGCCGGAGGACATACCGAAGACTACTTTTAGAACTCGTTATGGTCAGTACGAGTTTATAGTGATGCCGTTTGGGTTGACTAATGCACCGGCGATATTTATGAACTTGATGAACAAGGTGTTCCATCAGTACCTTGACAAGTTCATGGTGGTGTTCATCGACGACATATTTATATACTCGAAGACACCGGAGAAGCATGAGGAGCATTGCGGATTGTATTGGAGGTGTTGAGAAAGGAGAAGGTGTATAGGAAGCTGTCCAAGTATGAGTTCTTCCTGGACAAGGTAGAGTTCTTGGGGCATGTTGTGACTGGTGATGGTATTTCAGTAGATCCGAAGAAGATTGCAGTAGTGGAGTCTTGGAAGACCCCGAGTCGATACCAGAGATCAGGAGTTTCTTGGGATTGGCAGGCTACTACAGAAAGTTTGTGCATAATTTTTTGAGGATTGTCGAGCTGATGACCAGACTCACCAGGAAGGATGTATAGTTTGTTTGGACGAAGGATTGCCAGGTTGCTTTTGAGGAATTAAAGAAGAGGTTGACGTCTGCTCCTATTTTGACGTTACCATAAGGGTATGGAGGTTTCACTATTTATAGTGATGCATCGAGGAAAGGTTTGGGTTGTGTTCTTCAGTAAAATGGGAAAGCGATTGCCTATGCATCCAGGCAATTGCGTTCTTATAAAAAGAACTATCCTACCCATGATTTGGAGTAGGCAGCAGTCATCTTCGCCCTGAAGTTGTAGAAACACTATTTTTACGGAGAGCGTGTAAAGATCTTCATAGACCACAAAAGCTTGAAGTACGTTTTCACGCAGAATGAGTTGAACATGAGGCAACGTCGGTGGTTAGAATTGATGAAGGATTTTGATATATCTTTGCAGTATCATCCTGGGAAAGCTAATATAGTTGTCGATGCCTTGAGCAGGTATCCGGTAGCTATGTTCTTGACGCAGGATCGATATTTATTGGAGGACTTGGAGAGCTTGGGCATTGAGGTGATACTTTCTGGTTTTGCTATACAAATATGGGGATTGCAGATACACTCAAATTTGATTGATAGGATCAAGGCAACCCAGTATGAGAATGTATCTTTGAGAAGCATCAGAGCTCAGGTGAGCTCAGTTGACAGGTTGACCAAGTATGCCCACTTTTTACCTTTCAAGGTGGGTTTGTCTACGAAGAAGCTAGCCAATATGTATGTGAGGCAGATCATTAGGATACATGGAGTTTTCGTCAGCATAGTCTCGGATCGGGATAGTCGTTTTACTTCTTTTTTTTGGAGGAGTTTGCAAGCGAGTTTGGGCACTCAGCTCAAGTTCAGTACTACATATCATCCCCAGACAGATGGGCAGTCAGAGAGGACTAATCAGACTCTCGAGGATATGTTGCGCACTTGTGTACTAAATTTTAGGGGTTCTTGGGAGGACCATCTCCATTTGGTAAAGTTTGCTTACAACAACAGCTACCAGGCTAGTATAGAGATGTCACCTTTTGAAGTTGTACGGTCGGAGATGTCATACTCCCTTATCATGGGACGATATTGGAGATCAAGTTTTGCTTGGACCAGAGATGGTTGTGGATGCAGCGGAGAAGGTTCAGTTGATCAGAGACAGACTTTGAGTTGTACAAGACAGACATCGACATTGGGCCGATAGCCAACGGAGACCTTTGGAGTTTGAGATATAGTTTTAGATTTTTGTTTAATGCTTGTTATTTGTTGTTTGTTATAGATTAAGTTCTTAAGGTTGTATTTTGTTCTAGGTGGGTGGTTTGGTATTTTTGAGAATTTCTCCGACACGAGACACGATTCGCTTCGGTGTAGGTGGGAAGCTTAGTCCACGATTCATCGGACCTTTTACTATTCTAGAGAGGATCGGTACAGTTGCTTATAAACTAGACTTGCCACCTGTATTGGAGGGAGTGCACAACGTGTTTCACGTGTCGCCATTGAGATGGTATGTGGCAGGTCCTAATCACGTGTTGGATCACTCAGAGATAGAGGTAGGCCCTACTCTTAGCTATCCAGAGCAGCCAATTGAGATTCTGGATCAGAGAGAGAAGGTGCTGAGGAACCAGAATTTTCCTTTGCTATGCATCGCATGGAGGCATCACTCTCCAAGGGAGTTTACCTGAGAGAGATAATAAAATACGAGAGCGTTATCCATATTTGTTTGTGCCTTGAGGTATGTTCTTTCATAGTTAGTTCTGTTCTTTTGTTATGTTCTGTTATTTTCTGGGGGTAATTTTCATCTTTTGAAATTTGTGGACGAAATTATTTTAAGGAGGGTAGACTTGTCACTAACATATTTTCTAGGAAAGGGTATTTTAGTCATTTCATAATTAATTAAAAATTGTACATGTTAGATAATTATTTATTATATTATTTAATTATTATTAGATGTTAGATTATTATTTTGGACTTGTGCTAGTGGACCTAACTAGTTTAGTTTAGACTCATGGACCTACATGTATTAATTGTTAGAATTGAGCCCATTTAGATGCCCATTGATTAGGAGGATGATTAATTTAATTAAACTATTAGACTAGAAGCTTCCTCCCTTAATTATTTCTTCATGAGAGGCCCCAAGGGGTATAATGGACATTACATAGTGACTTGAGGAAGGGGTAAGGAGGGGGCCGGCCTATATGAGAAGGGGAAAGTTTCTCTCTCCTCTTTTCATTTGAAAACTAGATCTAGAATTTCCCTCAACTAAATTTTCTTCATTCCACATCATTTTTCCTACCAAATTTTACTCTAATTCCTTCCCAAACTATCATTGGATACTAGTGGAGCAAGGATCTAGAAGAAGGAAGCAAGAATCTATAAAGAGGAGCAAGGATCTATATTTTGGAGGCCAATTTTATCATATTTGGAGGTTGAATTGGGAATTTATCTCCTAATAGGTAAAATTTAGTTTTTTCCCTTAATTTAGGTTCTAAATCTGAGATTTAACCATGAGAAATTAACATATGCATAGGCTACCCATAGGATTTGGTTTTGTGTTCATAGGAGGCCTATTGCGAAAATTATGGTACTTTTTGTGTCAATTTTAGAGAAATTCCGAGATTGACACTTGTTGTGTGTGTCAATTGGTCCTATAGATTAATTTGGCATGTGCTTGTGTGTTTGGGGATAGTATTGTGTCCACAATTGGGTATATGTAGGTCGTATCCCAACAATTTGGTGATACGTGTTAATTTGGGGGTTTTTTCTCCAACACAGGACTTTGTGCATGTCATATTTTGACACGGACACGTAGATTTGTGTTTGACTCTTCGTATTATTCATAAATAACATATTAGACTTAATCGTGTCCTTCAGGGTACGTTTGGATGTGTGGTGGACTCGTGTCATAAGCGTATCCTAGATCTAGTGGATACGGGTGCGATACACTCCATGTGTTTGTGCATTTTATTTCTAGATCTATTTTCATTGTTCTTAGTCATTATAATATATAATTATATATATATATATATATATATATATATATATATATATATATATATATATATATATATATATATATATATATATATATATATATATATATTAATATGTATATATATATTTATGTGTTAGTGTATCATATATCTATGTACCTATGTGTTATGTATATATGTAGCTATACTTTTATATATGTAATAGCCATTAATTATGGTAGTATATTTATATAAGTTATGTGAATATATATATATATATATATATATATATATATATATATATGTTATCTATATATATACTTGTATGCTACGTTATAATATATATTTGTATGATTATATTTATATATATATATATATATATATATATATATATATATATATATATATATATATATATATATATATATATATATATATATATATATATATGTGATGTTATGAATAAATATATATATGATAATACTATAACTAAACTATGTGTGTTTGTTATACTATATGTATTATTGTGGATACGTATATAGAGAAGAATATATATATATATATATATATATATATATATATATATATATATGTGTGTGTGTGTGTGTGTGTGTGTGTGTGTGTATAGAGAGAGAGGGGGCTCAATGTATAGTGACAGCAGCAGCAGATTTAGCAACAGCAGCAGCATATTTAGCGATAGCAGCGGATTCAACAACAGCAACAGTAGTGGTTTCAGCGACAGCAGCAGTAGCAACATTAGCAACAGCAGCAGTTACAGCAATAACAGTGGCTTCAGCGACAGCAGCAAGAGCAGTATTAGCAACAGCAGCAGTAACAGTAGCAACAGCAGTTGTATTAGCAGCAGTATCAACAACTTTTAGCGACGGCTGCAACAGCTTTAGGTGACAGTTTTGCGGTTATAGTTATAACTATGCATTAATTATAGCTATTTAGTATATATATAGTATTGATATATATATATATTTTTCATAATTGGTATTTATGTATTAGTATACTATATTTTTAGTAGTTAGTTGTTAGCATATAGTTATTAATAGGTAGTTAGCATATATATAAAGTTTTGGCAATTACCTTGAGATACCAAGGTAAGTATGAAGGTATTTAGGGATACCCACGGTATTGGGTTTGGGTATCAAGATAGAGGTTTAGTGGTACGATACCGAGTTGGTTCGAAACTAAGATATCCATTTAATATATGTAATTAGGATTTATATATTTAATATTGTTTGATATGCATATGTGATATTTATCTATTGTTTGCGTATCCTGAGATACGATATCCTAGTATCCTAATTTGTAGCTTGGATGACCTAGATTTATAGAGTATGAACCCAACATCATTGAGATAGACTCGCGCAACCTAGAAATAGGTAGTTTGACCAAGTTTGATCGGTTTGACTAAGAGTTGACCTAGTTTGACTTTTTTGACTTAGAAATGGCTTGTTGACCTAGAAGTTGACTAGTTTAACTCTCTTTTTTCTGAAACCTTGTATTGATGTTATATTCCATATCTAGGTCTTCGAGGCACCATATCAGATACCTGTGAGACTATTCATCGGACTTCAGGCGAGTACATTCTCTGATAGTTTCTCATTTATGATATCATCTATGTTCATTGTATCTAGTGTAGATATTCATGTATTCATGACACGATGGTTACACGGATTGGTATATCCGGATCTCATCATGAGATATTATTCCTTGATATATGGTATATCTTGTGCAAGCCTTGTTTTATTGATTATCTTGTACATGTACAGACACTGATTCTCGAGAAGATTTTCTACCTTCCTAGAGAATCCTGTGCCACAGCATACCATGATTGGATCCACTATAGCAGTCGGGGGTGGAGAGTTTTTAGTATAGATATGTGATCATACCCTTCTTGTACAAGTTTTATTTTTCTGTGAGTGTTGGTCATACACCGCACGTATGACTAACCAGGCCATTATTTCCTGTGCAAGTTTTCTTGTGCAAGTTTCCAAGTCGATCACATGTTAAAGCTAGTACTCACACACTTAGTCATTAGTATTCTTGTTCATTGTCATCTTGTTCATTATTATTTTTATTCCAGTATTTCTTTATTGTGTATCTCTTGTATCTATTGTACATATTGTATATTCATATCTATTTACTGTTATATTATTTTTATCATTGATTAGAACTGCTGTTAGAGATGTACTCTGCTCCTTTCCTGACTGGATTTTTTTTTTCAGATGACACTGAGGAGTGGTATCCTACACATTACGGATCTCAGGATATTGTGGGCTTAGAGTCAGAGACCCTGGCTCAGGAGGGACTTATCCCAACTGAGACGGATGACCCGGGACTAGTAGCTTCTTAGTATTCTTTGTACTGGAGTTGTCTCCAGCTTATTTGTTTAGTTTCTGCAGACTCATTGATGTTATTATTTTAGACTCATGAGTTGTATGTGACTAGCCTATTCTTTATCATATTCGTGCTTATTTCCATCTTAGATTTGTGATTGAGTATATTGTTATTATTGGTGGTTCATTATATTGCTAAATAGATTATCCAAACAATATTCTACCGTCGATTCTGCAGCGTAGGCTGGGCGTTGTTCCCGACTTGCATCCCTACATCGGGTGTGGGTTGTGACAACCTAGTAGAGTAAAAAAATTATATGACCATGATCAGCGGCAGTCTGATTAATTACAATCATCTAAAGAAAACTAAATGTCCAGATTTATGGCTAACAAGTACCGTTGGCTAAACGCCCAAAAGTGCAAAATATATGATAACGAGCAGGGAAGAAGAAACACACTCGTGCCCTTCAGCGACCATCCGCCTGGTGTGCGCCATCAGGAAGGGGAAAGTAAGCTATATCCTCTGGAACTGGCTCGAAACCTGGCCATACAAAACCAGTAGGGTTATACCCCAAATAATAAGTACCACAAATAAAGCACGAAAATGGAAAAAAAAAACCCAAAGCAATAGATAGGGTATAAATATAGGTTTTATGTCGTACTTTCGGTCCATAGCTTATCTTAGCTTAATAACCCAACCCTACAACCAAACAAGGGCAAGGGTTGAATCATCACACTATGATAATCTATATCCCTAGACTACTAACAGAATAATATAATCACAACCAAGTCTAGTTATATAACGGCCAATCAATTGTACGGCTTGCTACTATAGAGTTTGAGTTATCTCAGATTGGATGCATAAGAGAAATCCTGAGATCGTGAGTTGTTTAGCGGGGCTAACCGAGCCATAGTATCACATAACATATTGTATATTATGCACTGGTCCTTTATAAGGCCACCGTGCTATGATCATATTGAACGCATTGTATAATATACGTATTAGGATATCGTCGTCCACTAGTGCGAACCTGACCAATATCTATGGGGGTCAGCCATACACGTCATGGCGGTTGTCTAAGGTGGCTAATGTGCACGATCTCAAGATTTTATCCCTCCTATTGCTCTACTAATTTTAGTTGCCTAAATTAGCCCTATGATTATGTTAGAAATGCCATGGCGTGGTCACATGATGAATCCTCCTATATGTCGTACCGTAGTACGGTCCACGCTAGATACGAATCTACTTTATTACTTGATGGTTCAAACTGGATTCACCCAAGCATGATGCAACAATCAATCAAGTCCTTGTCATACTTTGGTAGTTGACCTATATTCCATGCCCCTGCTTGGAAATTAATAATATCACATGTCAAGTAGTATAGGGAAAATTATCGATACACAATCTAAAACATGTAATCTCATAGCACGTAGCAAGTTATGTCGCACCTTAATGCACATTATAATATAGTCGCACCTTAGTGCATATTATAATACATGTACACGTAGCACGTAGTAATTGTATCAGCACAGATACAAGAAATTGGGTCAGATTACCAAACTTACAGTTGATCGTATGATCATTATCTCATTGGGAAGCATAGCTCATGTTATGAAAATAGCAGGTTATTTACTTATGACATAGTGAATTCTAGCACATGACCATGTCTAGCACAAGGTTAGGTTACTAGGTCCATTCTTCCTTAGGATCAATCAGAAGCAATTGTCAAGACCAACCACAAAAAACAAAAAAACATTTTAAATAAAATAGCTAAGTCGCATGCACAACTTGACACATGAGACGGGTGTTGCATGGATTGTCGGTCGCATGCTACCTCAGGTCGCATACGATCCCAGGCCACAAATGATCCCAAGCCGCTTGCTCCTCCAAACCGCATGCTCCTGACAAAAGTTTACTCTTTGGGAGAAGTACGAACGTGATGTGTCAGAGAAGTGACTGAAGTAATGGATATAACAAGCCATAAAGTGTCAGAGATAAAAGAAAAAAATCATAGAAAGTTGTGCAAGAGCGAAACAGGGTTATGTATCTACAAAAGACGAGGGGCATAGTCGCTGCCGCATAAGTCTGCTTGTCGCATGCTATGCTTCCCGAATAGATGTTTCTTGGACTTAGTAAATTTCTCATTCGTTCAGCAAGCAAAACACAAGGAGTCATGTCACTTAGCTCAAGAACACTTTGTGTAACGATTAGTCATGCTTCCAACAAAATAGACACATGTTGGTTGGCAATGCGTCAAAGAGTCCAGACCGTATAAGGATCATACCGCATAGAAGTCTAGGCCGTATTTAATGCTGGCCGCATGGTGGAAAAGCACCAAAAATCTAAAAAATATTTTCTTCATAAAAACTTTATTTTAACTCCGAATCAAGTGAACTAAAAGCCAAAATGCTCAAAATGAAGTGCTCCATCAACCACAAAAAATAAATTTTTAAAATATCATGTTTAAGTAGATCAAAACAACAAAAAATACATGTGTCACGGCCCACTCCTAGAATACTGGGTAAATACGGGGACGGACATGGCCAGCTCCCCTGTATAAGGTATAGAACGTCGTACGGCGGTCACGGCTGTCACTCATGTTGGGTATCCTAGCATGTAATGTAGTCTATCGCCTATATTTGATCTCATATCCACAAGAAACCATAATATAATAAGCAACATAAATGATATCAACTAGGAATCATGCAAGACCAAATGGTCAAAAGTACTAATGATAATCAGGATGTCTACCGCGAGAAAGATGTAGACAATAGTACCTTCCCACATAGTTCCTAATATAATCTGGAACTGAAGCGCATCCTCCAAGCCAGGTCTAGAAGATCCAAAGGGTCGGTCGCAGGTAATCTGGGAATAAACCAGGATTGGTCAGGCCAACTGCAGCAAGTACCAGAAAGGAAGGCTCAAGGACGGGAGAAACAACCCAACAAGAAGAATTATAAAACATATAATAACTGCAACAATCATAGTAAAAAAATCGTGCGGTACCAAAGCACGATTACAGAATATAAAGCAGCAATCAACAACTAATGCAGGTAAGAACCCAACAGCCAATCACAATCATCCTATCATCCAATAATACCTATATCACCAACTGGAGTCCGTAATATGTCATCGGAACAGAATTCTACCCCTACACCAAACAAGGACAAGGAAATATATTACTTCCCGTCGGTTCCAACTTAGATTCATCCAGAGCATAATGCAACAAGCAATACACATCAACCACGCTAGGCTACGATCAGTAACCAACTATAATACCCGTATTGGAGAAATCATATAATGTCATATATTGCGTAGTATAGGAAGCATGCACCACGTTGCACGTTGCAAGTTATGTCGCACCTCAGTGCACATGTAACACATAGCATATAGGAACGCATAGTAGGTAGTAAATATATCATCACGGATACAAGTAGTCAAGTTAGGATACACGAAAAGTCACTCAGTCAAATGGAATTATCTGCTCACATTGTAGCATATATATCAAGTCAGAAAAAATACGAGCACTAGACACTAATCCAATCTCCATGAATAATACCAGATCCTTTGTCTTACATGAATCAACCGAACCAGTAATCACATGTTATCAGTCGATAAGTCCTATAACATCTGGGGTATAAAATATAGATTTTACCTAACTAGGTCAGCCATCTATAAGTATTAGAAGTCACTATGGAAGTAAGTAAATCATATATGCTCCTTGATCCACCATGCACAGGTGCACAACTGTTTGATCCACCATGCAATTATATATCCTCCTTATCAAATAAGGGACAAACCATTAAATATTGCGCTACTCCACCACATAAGATTGTTGAGGTCTACCAAATTGTAGAGATACCACGTATCGGGCACTAGGGAAGTCGGGTAGAATCAAATATTGATAACCTCAATATTTGTCTCGTTCCGTGAAATACTAGTTTAATAATCCAAGTCCAAGAAATCCAATAATAACAAAATTATACCTTTAACGCAGGCCTACAAAGTCCAATAGAGTACACAAAAGCTTGCCAAGTCAATATCCCAAAATCATACTTCCAATAAAAAATGATATTCAATCATAAAATTTATCCAAAGTTCACAATTCTGATATAAGGCAACTGCTAGTACAATCAAGTTAATCTCGAACAACACCTGAAAAGAATAATATGGAAACAAGAATCTAATAATTAATATCGTCGGACAGTGGCAAGGAAATGCATGAACCACTCTAGAGCAGATCTGCAACCCTTAAACCAAATAAGGACCGGGGTCGCAGGCCGTCTCTCGAGTAGAACTACACCTCTTACTCTATCAGACGAACAAGAGTAAATAAATACTACACGTATAATATAAAACCAAATCCTGAGTCAAATCCCTAAATTGAATCCCTGCATCAAATCATGAATCTCCGAATCAAGTTCCCAAATCAAATTTCTAAATCAAATCCCTAAATCAAATTATGAATCCAATCCTGAATCAATGTCTTGAATCAATATCCTGCATTAAATCATCGAATAAAACCACTGAATCAAATATCGAATCGAATTCCTGAATCGAATTCCTAAACCGAAATTCTAAAAAATTTTGGCAGAACCTCCCCTGTATTTCTAGGACAGAAACATAACCTGCAAAACAAAACAAATAGAATATCCACCCAGTGCAACCCGCCGTAGAATCCGAAGTAGAGAATACTAAGTCTCGGCCTCTAGCAGCGCTACAATGTGTACTGGGCACAATGCCAACACAATCAACAATAATCGCCATGCAGGACGCACAACCACAGAGTCATTTGTCCTTAACTAATCCACAATAAACAAGTCCCATAATATAGTGCCAAACCGTAACCCAACTGTGAGTCGAACAAGGGGCATATAGGGACGATGCTCATATCCAGGTCGTGCTCGTGTCTTCAGAGGTGTGGATGTCTCGTTCGAGTTTTTCGATAGGGGTGTCAGCCCGATATCAAACCAAGGTACACTAATAACAATAATTATCAGTCTAATATAAATTTACAGTTACAAGTACAATAATTTACAATAAATTAAATACAGGACGAGAAGCGCATAGGCGTAAAACTATCACATGAGCAAGGGGTACTTTCTTAGAGGGCTCGGCTAGATAAGCAAGTCTTCGGCAAACCAAGATCCAAGCTGGCTCATCCATCGAGGTCCTCAGAACACACAATAAGCAAACATTAGCATCAACCAATAAAATACAAATAAAATCACAAGGGATGGTAGGAGGCTATATCGTGCAGGTCACGCAAGTGGGTCAAGGATCTTACACAAAAACTGAGGCACTCAGATCGATACCGGCACGTATATCGAGACGCACACGAGATCCAAAGTAGTACGAATACCAAGACGAAGGAGAACAGAACATGCACGAAAATCGAGATATGCACAAACTCCCAAGGAATACGAAGTGCGCAAATTAATGCGACACGCGAGTTAGTACGTGCGCATAAATCAATATGGCGCAGATTACGAGAAATGGCACAAAGGCCGAGGAACAAAAAAATTAAGAGGGTGCGCTAATCGAGATGACACGGTGATCAAGGCAGCACGAGGCTCGAGGCATCTCGCTGCCCGAGGAATTACGTGAATCGAGGTGGCATAGGAAATGAGACTAAAACATAGATCGAGATTCACGTGTTTCTTGAAACTAACGACGGCACGACGCCCGAGAAGAGGGACGAAGGAGAGGGTGGAAATGACAAGGGTGGTGGCCATGGTGGTGGTGGTCGAAAGTGGCGGTGGTGATGCAAAATCTTGGAGAGAGAGAGAACGAGAGAGGGATCTAGAGAGAGGACAAGAGAGGGGGGAGGAGATCATGAGAGAAAGAGCACGGGAAGGAGAGAGCAACGAGAGAGAGGGAGAGCGGGAGAGAGAGAGTGAGACCTGGAGATATAAGGGGGGTCGGGGTTCCATCAGCGGAGGGGATGAGGAGAGCAGGGGGGAGGGGGAGCGGCTCCAGGGGAAGAGGAGAGGAGCTCCATCGTGAGAGGGGAGAGAGAGGAAAGTAAAATGGTAGGGGGCTTCGGCTGTTGAGTTAAAGGGGGAGAGGTGTGAGCGGGTAGGTTAGGGTTAGGGATTGGTTGAGGGTTCGGTTAGAATATAGTAATAATAATAATAATAATAATAACAACAACAATGATAATAATAATAATAATAATGATAATCCTCCAATTAAAATACCAACCCTACCACAATTATCAATAATAATAAATAATCTTAATACTAATCAATCAATATCAACTACAAAATAAAATTAGGCCTCAAAAACCCAAGTCAAATCAAGATCCAATCATTTAAATAAAATTTCAAGAATACTCAGAATTAGAAAATCCTCAAAATAAAAATATCATATAATTATTTAGAAAATAGGGTTATGACAATATGGAAAACCTAAACTTCAAGTGTATATCAACTCATATCTAGCCATCAAAACCGAAAACTCCAAGTATTATAAGTATTTAGAATCATAATACTCACATATTAGACTAATAAAATGCAAGAAAATAACAAGAATCAAAAAAATCAAGAGGTTTCTCCATCTAATGCAAGGTGTACTTGCCAAAATAAAGAAAGGAGAAAAAATGAGAGAATAAGGGAAGAGAGAAAAAGAAGTTAGCTTATATATGCTAGGGTTGAGGTTTAGACCATGGGTTCACTCATGACCAAACCAACCAAACAATTAAACCATAAGTCTAATTGAACCAAAGAATGGGTCTAGTCTCCATGACATGCAATCTAATCACCATGAAAGCAAAAAATAATATAAGCATGAAAACTAATATGTCCCAAATACGTATCTGGGGAACGTGGAGTGACACTACACCTATGTTGCACGACCCAAAATTCCTGTCATATGAATTCAAACCCTATCGTATCATATACCGTTGAAAATCTTATCGAATTATCTTCGATTTTTGTTTAGACATAATTAAATTTTGACAGAGTTTAATAGATAAAAATTGACTCGGAAAAATACTGCGACGTATGAACGAATTTCGCACGTATAAACTTAGTTCTATATCATGTCCAAGCCTCCTACGGGTGTGTCCCCTTAACGAAAAACTATTAGAAATATTTTCTAAACCACATATATAATCTCAGGATTTATCTAAAATAAACATTTTACTTGAATTAATAGAATAACCTAGAACAATATATAAAAATACATAAAAATAAAATTTTTGTAGAGAAAGGAAGGACTTGAATTGATTCTATAGGGTTTAGGAATTATGGAGGATGGAAAGATGGTTTGGGAGGAGGTAGGAGATGGTGTATGATAAAAAGTTAGAAGCTAAAAAGTAAAAGGTTGTAAAGAAGAAAGCTTACATATATATATATATATATATATATATATATATATATATATATATATATATATATATATATATATATATATATATATATTATATATATAATTAATTATTATATATATAATAATCAAACTTCTTAATTTTTAGAAGATATTTAAGGTTGTAAAGAGTGAAACAAAGGGGATTGGACCCCCCCCCCCCCTCCCCCCCACATGGCCGGCCACCCCTTGGCTTCTTAAGAAAGCCAAGGGTTAAGGGCATTAAGGTAATTTCTAGGTTTTGGTATTTAGGTTTTTAATTAATCCAATTAATCTCCTAATCACACTTAATCTTTTACACTAATTTAAGCCATAATCGATACCAATCACAAGGCATAAAACTTACCAAAATAAAAACAAACATAAAAGATTTTTTTTAGAATAAATAATATTATTATATTAGAAATTTTTTGGAACCCAAAAAATTATATTAAAATAATACAATTTCTCAAAAAGCTATTTTCTTGTAAAACTTGTATCTCCAAGTAAATAGTAATAATAATTAAAATAAAATTTGAAACCAACTATGACATTGTTTTCAGGAACCAGCAAGTTCTCGTAGAATTTCTGGAACGCTGTTGTCACCTTCTTTCTGAACTCGCACGAACTCCTTTGGACTTCAATGGTGGCAACAACAATAACTCTCTTCGTCTCTCAATTTTGAAGTAAGTTATCAAAGTGGGCACGAAGAGAGTATTTATAGAGTATGATGCAAATCTTAACCCTAATACTAATTCTGGCCGCCAACTGATTGCGGAAAAATAGAAACGAATTAAATTCAAATTCCACAAAAATTAGATCTGAATTAATGATCATATCTTTCCATAGCGTTTCAAATCCCGCAATCAATGGAATTATGCTCCAACCACGCATATGCGCCAATAAAGCGCCACTTTGCGTCCTTGAGTCTGAGACCGAGTCCGAGTCGATAAGTTTAGCTCCTAAAGGAATTTTTCTAAGAAAAACGTTCTATGAGAGTGAAAAAGTATAAATGTTTTCTTTGAAGAGTTAATATCTTTTTTTCTCCTAATAAAACACCCATAAATGGCACCCACAAGTGTTCCATCATATCTCACGTGCACAACTATATTATATTGAGATACCTAAATGGCACCCACATGTGTTTATCACATCTAACATGCATAACTGTAGCAGAATTGGGTTCCAGCAAGTCTTTAACTCGGCGGTAAACACGTAGGATAAGAAGGTATAGTATGTGACTGACACGAGGAAGATGCTCGAGAAGGGATGAAAGCTGAGAAAAGGACACGTGCCATCGTGCTCAGTCGTCCTCTACCCACAAGCTGTGGGCCGCGCTCTAAGCAACTGTGTACCGCTCACTGTTAGTGGTTGTTACTTTGTATTCAGTACTGTATGCTCACAAACAAAATTTCACAAATCCTGAGTTTGCTTGCGAGGCCCAGCGTGTATCTTGTAGAATGCAAACTCGTCAAGTTGTAGAAAAAATCTAGTAGCATTAAGTGATTAGTAGCATTTCTTCGTTAAACTTCAAGAAAATGGATTGTAGTTAGAATATGGAAGAATTTGTTGCACATTTCTTTGTTCTTTTGCAAATCAAGCTCCTATATATCAGCTTTAAACTCAGTATGTACTTGCTCATCAGCTATAGTGCTGGCGGTTATTTTTTTTAATAGAAAATTATATTTTAACTAAATTATTTGTAGAAAAATAAGTATGAAAAAATTATGAGGAGGAAACAAAAATATTCTTACTAAGAAACTTTTGTTCTTTTAACTTAAAAAATTAATAAACAATGAAAACGTTCTTAGTAAGATGTTTTTTTGTTTTTATATAATTTTTTATCTGCCTAGTAATAGCAAAAGCAAAAGGAAAGAAAATATAAGTAAAAATTAATTTTAAAAGAAAAGTCTCTGGCAGAATGTTTTGAAAGTTTAGATTTTTCTAAAAAAAAATTCAAGCATTATTTTTTTTGAAGATTATGCTTAGATATAATTAATAAAAAAATTAAAGTTGAAAACACACTATGATATTGACGTTTGAGATTTTTTTTTTTTTTTTTTTTTGCGATATAGGCCTTATAAGTCATTATTTGCAATAAAGTTCTGTAATAAAATTTAAAGTTGAAAATAGGGCTATTTGATAATACCCTCCCTCTTAGATTATGTATATTGATATTACCCCCATGTTAGATTAAAAAATGAGAGTACCTTCCTGAAAGTGTCGTTAAAAATACTTTAACGACACTTTCAGGTTTTTAACGACACTTTCACAAGGGTATTCTCAACTTTTAATCTAACAGGGGTATAATATCAATATATCTAATCTAAGAGAGGGATAATATTAAATAGTCCTTGAAAATACACATTGTATGGACCATATTGTAAATAATTGTTTATAGAGGACTATTTTGTAAAAAAATAACAAAAAAATGTAAAATATATCCTCACCATGTGAGTTTTCAATTTAATTTTTTATTTATTTATTATTTACAAACATAATATTCGGAAAAAAATCACATTAGAATATTAAAAAAAAATCTTTACTGGTCCAAAAATAAAAAGTAAAAGTAAAAAAATAAAAATAAAAAGGTTAAAACGCCAGTAGGAGCGTTTTTCACATTATTAATATTATTTTAATTTTTTTCGAGTCCAAAAGTAAAAAATTAAAATTAAAAACAAATAAATTTTAAAACGTTTATACCAAATACGTTTTCGTTTTGTTTAGAAATTAAAAATGTAGGAGGAACCAAAATTTTCTTAATAATAGTTGGTGTTTTTGTCTTTAGACTATAAAAGATAGCCCCACATTGGCTACAACCACCAAATGGGTATTTTAATATAATGATTTGCTTGTGTTGAGGTGTGCACATGGGATGTGGTGAGGCACATGGGTGCCATGTGGGAATATTTTATTAGGGAGAAGAAGGATTAACTCCTAAATGACAGCATTTATGCTTTTTGTCATTATCTTGGAATGTATTCCATAGGAGCTAAGCCCCAAAGTGACTCGGACTCGGACTCGGGCTTGAGCTCAATGGCGCAAAGTGGCGCTTTGTTGGCGCAGACGCTTGTGCGTATTTGATGCGCTCATGGGTCGGCCGCATGGGCGGTCGCATGCGCTGCCGCATGGGCTGACGCAAGGGTTGTCACATGCGTTGCCGTATGGCTGTTGCTGCTGCGGATATATTTGAACGATTATGGAAAGATATGGTCTGTTATTCAAATCCATTTTTTGTGGAATTTAAAATTAATTCGTACATATCTTATAGGGATTCGTAATTAATTTGTTCCTATATTTCTGTCCGTAACTGTTGGATGGCTAGGGTTTTCACCCTCTCTCTATAAATTCTCTCTTCGTGCCCCTTTGAGAACTTACTTTAAAATAGAGGAGACGAAGAGAGTTGCAGCAACCGCCATTGCAGTCCAGAAAGTTCGTGCGAGTCCAAGCAAGGAGGTGACAGCGAGCGTTCCAGAAGTTCTACGTGAACTTGCTGGTTCCTAGGAGCTGATAGTGTGGGGCGAATCTTGCTTTGATCAACAGTGATCTTTATCACCCCAGCAAGCAGAGTTTATTCTTCTTCTTTCTCTTCTCTTTTGCCAGATGTAAACTCTCTTCTGTTCGTTTGCAACTGCGATTGCAAGAAAGAATGAGAAGATAGTTTTCTCTGATTCTTTTGTTATCTTGTTTCAAGTTGTAATCAGATCATATATATAATCTTCTTGTTGGATCGAGAGATATCAGGAAGGGAGCTTTTGTTTGAACTCCTGATATAGACTTCAACTTCTGGGTCTATCATCTTTGATTAAGCCTCGGGACTAATAATCTCAAAGCAAGATCCGAGTAAGATGGAGAACCGATCAAACCTTCTCGATACTAGCTTTTACAAGCTTGAGAAGTTTGATGTTGAACACTACAACATTTGGGAGAGGAAGATCTCTCTGAATCTTTATCTTGTTAAAGTTGCTTATGTATTGGTTGATCTAGAACCTACTATCCCTGAAGATGGATGGGAACTTGAAGTTGTTGTGGCGCAGGACACGCACAACCATTGGAAAGAAGACAATGACCTCTGCAGACTATTCATCCTTAATGCTATAGAGGACTCGATGGCAGAGTCTTACAACAAGAAAGAGAAGACGAAAGACGTCTGGGAAGCTCTTGAGAAGCATTACAAAACTGACGAGAAAAATGTCTAAAATACATCTCGTTGAAAAGTTTTTCACTTTACAATTCGAAGACAAGAAGGTAATGCTGCCGCAAGTCAAGGAACTTCTGAAGATGCAGCAGAAGTTGGAGGAAGAGGGCATGAAACAAGAAGACAAGTTCATGGTGAAGGCTATCGTCACCAAGCTTCCTCCAGACTGGATCAAGTTTAAGACTGGCATGTACCGCAAGAAGATGGAGATCTAGCTTGAAGATTTTCTTCACTGGATTCACATTGAAGATGAGGCAGGGGACAACTGAAGTTGGATTCCCTGTCCAAACAGTTGGCAAAGTCCAACTTGGTGCATGCTGGTGATTCCAAGGGGAAGCAGAAGGCTTCTCATAACAAGAAAAAGAAGGACTTCAACCATATGAAGGTGAAGCCTGCTTCGTTCAAACCGAAGCTAAAGCCCAAGTATGAAGTGACTTGTTTTAATTGTGGCAAGAAGGGCCACTACCGGAGTGACTGCAGATCCAAGCCCAAACAGACAGAGCAAGGTGAGTCTAACAAGGTTGATATGATTGCGCAAATTATCACGACTGGTGTCGACTTTGACTGGTGGGTGGATACTGGCACATCATGCCTTGTTTGCTCTAAGAAGGAGTTATTCACCACCTATAAGCCTACATATGAGAAGGTTATGGTAGTGAACCAGGCACAAGCTGAAGTACTCGGGACCAGAATGGTGGTACTGAACCTGACTTCGGGGAAGTCGCTGACGCTTCAGGATGTGAAGCATGTACCAATGATAGCTAAGTATAAAACCCCCTTCCTAAAAATCGTATATGCCCTTTTATTTATTAATTATTAATTTAATTGTAGTAAATAGGGGCTAAATAGGAGAAATAGATTTTTGATAATTTTTATTTTAGGTGTTCGAACACTTAGAGGACTTATGTGACCATCAGAAATTTTTCGGAATTTATTCCATGTAGGAGACCCCTTGAGCAGTTGCTAGCCTAACGATGTGCATTACCCTAATCTATAAATTTTCTTATATATATATATATATGTATATATATATATATATATGTATATATATATATATATATATATTTAAAAAAAGAAAGAAAAGAAAGGAAAAGAAAAGAAAGTAATCAAAATAATAGTATAATAATAATAATATTAATAATAACCTTATAGCCAGCAGCAACTTCGTAGCAAGTATTCCAACTTGCTAGCAAATTGCTAGCAAGCAATAAGCAGCCACTTTTCCCTTTCCAACTTGCAACAAAACTTAAACAAATCCGAGCAAAGCCAGCAGCCAATATTACAAAGCATTGGCTACGTAGCAGAGAACCCCTCCCTTCACGCGGACCGAACCCGACCCACTTCTCTCCTCTCCCTTAGATATATATATATATACATATATAATTTCATAAAACCCTAACCTAAAATCTCCAGACCCTCCTCTTCTCATCTAGAGCCATCACCGCAGCCAGAGAACCCCGTCAAGCCGTCCAAATCATCCCGACGACTCCGACCTCGCGCACTGCAGATTCCCACACGAGACACCTTCGCTCCGGAGTTATTTTCCGTCGACTCGCTCAACCAAACGCTGTTCCGTCTTCACCGGTATGCTCACCCCTTAACCCTCTTCTATATTTGTATTATAGCTAACCTCGGAAAACGTGTACCCCTAGGCGAAAAATAGCGTCCAAAGTGGGCGGAGCAGACCCAATTCTGGGATCGCAGAAAACTGCGGTGACCACCCATATTGCCGAGTTCGTATCTCCCTCCACAGAGATCCAAATTCGGTGATTCTTTTTGATACATGAAGAACACTTGACCTAGTTTATTTTCTGTTAAATAACCCTATATTATTAGTTGCTGTGGACATAATTAAATTCGTCATAAAACCACACGAACCCACTTTTTTCAGATTTCCAAAAGTTGGAAAACGGAGCGCGCTCCGCCAAACGGGACCGCTCCGCCGTGTACCAAGTGTACCGAACGGTGCACGCAGCGTAACCGGACACGTGAAAATTCGTGGGAACTGATTCGGACGCATGTGCGCGCCGGAATCAGGCCGTATCTGCGGACACACCCCGTGTCGCAACTTTTGTGGAACTCGTGCGTATTTTGTGCACGCTTGTCAGATTGCGACGAAACTTGCGCCACTGACTCATGGTAACGCGCTGGTCCTGTGACCCAATTTTTACACAATTCTGAGACGGTTGACCAAATCGTCAATTGGCGGGTCCCACAGTTGACTTTTTTGACAAAATTTTGTTCGGCTCATCGGAATTCACATTTGGACATACCGTTGGGTTCGTATTGACATTTAGAATTGTTTGACCTATAATTTTTCCTATTTAGAGACTGTTACCCTTGACACGCTTTTTGGTGCAAAGTGGGCCACCCGTGGACCCCACTTTTGCCCGAAATTATCGTTTTGCCCCAGTGTCCAAATTGGACGAAAGGGATGTGCGTTTTAGCTATTTTGTTTATTCTGGAAACGTTGGTGATATTTATTTCAGCATCCGGGTATATTTGTTCTGCGGCCATAGCTTTTGATCCTGTGCGTTTGACTTCCGGACAGTACACCTTGCAGCTTTCTTACCAGGCAAGATACCTTGCCAAATTGTTACAGTATTTTACATGCTTAGTATATTTTTGTATAATTATTTTATTCTGTTTATTTATTGCATGTGTAGTTCCTTTCAGTCATTACTATATATTAGATATGTTGACACACACTTGACACTTAGTATCATAGAGGACAATCATTAGGCGTATGGGCTTTTAACCACTCTGGTAACACCGTAGTCACTAGCACGCACTATGGTGGGTCGTGTTCGATGGTCGCTACCCCGCGGTATGTCGATTGATGGAGTCCGAGGGTCGCTACCCCCGCGGTATGTCGGCTGATGATGTCCACTAACGAGCGTGAGGTTGTGAGGATTAGATCGAGTAGCCTACCCTTGCCCATACGTCGAAAAGTTGTCCTCATTTGCATTCATATAGATTGTCTTGTACAGCATACTTATTTATTTTCAAATTATATGCATGTTTACTGTATTCAAATTGGCTCGTATTTTCTGTATCTTGTTACGTCCCCCTGAGGACCTGGTCCTCTGTCAGGTGTATCTGCTATTGAGTATTTGCAGGAGCACAGATTGGATGACTATATATGTTTCGTGGATGTCCTCTCTTTGAGCCGTGATTGCTAGATGATGTTCTTATATGGTGTTGTTGTTTTGTACTTATTTTAATATTTGCTCTTACATTCGAGTTGGTAGTGGATTTGTTTCCATCCAACTATCATCCTTAGATACTTATGTTGAGATATAGTTATATAGATGCTGGTTATTCATTTATATTGATTTTCTGTGGATGAGATTTAGATTGTACCCTATGACTTATGACATATGTTTATACCACTTATGGATTAATTTTCATATTAAAGCGTACGTATGGATTTTGGTTTCCATATATTGGAGTTGCCATATCCATGCGGCTGGCATGCTTACGTGTCCTAGTCCTACATATTTTTGGGACTGGGGCGTGACATGTTTTTGTGGTGGCCCATGCAGGTCGAGAGCATATTATCTCGGTTACGTTATTGTACCGAACAAGCATGCACCTAGGACTAGAGTATATGATCTCATCCATAATTGACTATGATTCATCTTCCTTCTATCTGTCTATTTGAACAATTGCATCCTGCTTGATTCCTGTACTCCCATAATAGTTTCTTTAGTATAGCCTTCTGCTAGAATATAGGAACCCCGGTTATTAGGATGATGATTATGGTAGCACACCTATTAAGAATACAATGAGAATATAGACACCCCACTAAGTTTAGAATAATTAAGTGAACCGTAGAATTCCTTATCTATAGATTGGTTTATCATTACCCCTTGATGTATTATGAAGACTTGAGAGTAGTATAGATGCTACTAGAGTTAGTTAGAAGTTTTACCATAATATTTGACCCTAGTATAGAGGATACCCTAATAAGTACCAAGATCCCTTCTCGTAAACCTTAACAAGAGTTTCTACGGTATCCTTAAGACAATTATAGTACTAGGTTATTGTTATAAGTTGGGTAGTATACCTCACAACATAGTATCACATAGTCTTTTGCCCTATTATTGAAGTGTAGCTGAATGACATTAACTGTGTGCTAGCATAAGAAGATAATGTTTCATCAGACTGTAGAACTTAGAGGCTATACCCCTACTTTGTCGACTATCGACTTAGATAAGGAATTAGTATGACAAATGTAGAGATTGTGGAGTCTTATCTTTTGTGAACTTGAATTGTTATGTACCTTCTTTCATCATAATCCAGCGTATTTATGTTTGTTGTACTACCTTGACTTATGCTGCTATTATAGCCAAGTTTTTGCAAGCTTATTCTTTTATCGAGCTTGCTCATGGCATATGTATTATTGGGTGCACACAATGATACAATTGCCTAATCAGAATCGGTGTATTAAGGTCTAACTAACCTTAGTGCGCTTGGTTCGCTCTTCGCATGACTACTTTACGTGGATTGAGATATATGGTAGTAGACATATATACTTGCCCCTAGATGTGTCTGACACATCGTATCGGTTACATAACTGTACTGATATGAGCATATAAATAGGAAATTACCAAAAATAGGATTTTAATCCACAACTGTCCTGACAACTCTCTTTTCGATTCTTTAATCTCTTTGAACCTCGTACTTGTATTCTGTCACCTTCACCTTGAGTTCTTTATTATTTCTCTCCGTCTTCCCCTATTTCGGAAAGACGAAACCTCGTGCTGGTATAAGTTGACACTGATAGTACTAGATATACCCCATAAGGCTAATCACATGACTTAGTGACTCTCTTTTATAATTGGTTAAGGGCATATCATAGGTGATATGTTTGGTGTTAAACCTTTGAGGATTAAAAATCATGATTAAATAATTTGAGCAATAGTTTTTCTAGATGTATAGCCTTAGGTGGTAGATGGAAAATTTTAAGTTCGGCAGATTGTGAACCCCTCACCCAAAAATTTGACCTACTTAGCTGAGTTAGTGAGACTAAGGTTAGCTTGAGTCCAGTTAGAGATAGAACACGATATTTTATTTAATTTTACAATAGTTATATCACTTAGCGCCCTTACCGTGCTCCGATAATTGGAGCGCTACACTAGCCACTGCCTTCCTACAAATTCTACACCCTTATCCTAGACATGCCCATCACCCAATTCTTATCTTTGTGCAATTTTCCAATTGTTGGGCACTTTTATGCAAAGAGCATTTATGTGTCCACATCATTGGACATGGCACATGAAGAAACCTATTTTTTGCTCATATGGATTTTTCCATAATTTTTTGGAATGTGCAATGTGCAACATCGCCCACCCCTTTTTAAACCTAGCCTTGCATTTTAAATAATGCAAGTCTTATACCATCCTTGACATTCTATCGTGGCTTAATCTTAATTTCGAGGACGAAATTTTTGTAAGTTGGGTAGAATGTAAAACCCCCTTCCTAAAAATCGTATATGCCCTTTTATTTATTAATTATTAATTTAATTATAGTAAATAGGGGCTAAATAGGAGAAATAGATTTTTAATAATTTTTATTTTAGGTGTTCGGACACTTAGAGGACTTATGTGACCATCAGAAATTTTTCGGAATTTATTCCATGTAGGAGACCCCTTGAGCAGTTGCTAGCCTAACGATGTGCATTACCCTAATCTATAATTTTTTTTATGTGTGAATATATATATATATATATATATATATATATATATAAATATATATATATATATATATTTAAAAAAAGAGAGAAAAGAAAGGAAAAGAAAAGAAAAGAAAGTAATCAAAATAATAGTATAATAATAATAATATTAATAATAACCTTATAGCCAGCAGCAACTTCGTAGCAAGTATTCCAACTTGCTAGCAAATTGCTAGCAAGCAATAAGCAGCCACTTTTCCCTTTCCAACTTGCAACAAAACTTAAACAAATCCGAGCAAAGCTAGCAGCCAATATTACAAAGCATTGGCTACGTAGCAGAGAACCCCTCCCTTCACGCGGACCGAACCCGACCCACTTCTCTCCTCTCCCTTAGATATATATATATATATATATATATATATATATATATATATATACATATATAATTTTATAAAACCCTAACCTAAAATCTCCAGACCCTTCTCTTCTCATCTAGAGCCGTCACCGCAGCCAGAGAACCCCGTCAAGCCGTCCAAACCATCCCGACGACTCCGACCTCGCGCACTGCAAATTCCCACATGAGACACCTTCGCTCCGGAGTTATTTTCCGTCGACTCGCTCAACCAAACGCTGTTCCGTCTTCACCGGTATGCTCACCCCATAACCCTCTTCCATATTTGTATTATAGCCAACCTCGGAAAACGTGTACCCCTAGGCAAAAAACAGCATCCAAAGTGGGCGGAGCAGACCCAATTCTGGGATCGCAGAAAATTGTGGTGACCACCCATATTGCCGAGTTCGTATCTCCCTCCACAGAGATCCGAATTCGGTGATTCTTTTTGATACATGAAGAACACTTGATCTAGTTTATTTTTTGTTAAATAACCCTATATTATTAGTTGCTGTGGACATAATTAAATTCGTCACAAAACCGCACGAACCCACTTTTTCCAGATTTCCAAAAGTTGGAAAATGGAGCGCGTTCCGCCAAACGGGACCGCCCCGTCGGGTACCAAGTGTACCGAACAGTGCATGCAGCGTAACCGAACACGTGAAAATTCGTGAAAACTGATTCGGACGCGTGTGCACGCCGAAATTAGGCCGTATCCGCAGACACACCCCGTGTCGTAACTTTTGTGGAACTCGCGCGTATTTTGTGCATGCTTGTCAGATTGCGATGAAACTTGCGTCACTGGACTCGTGGTAATGCGCTGGTCCTGTGACCCAATTTTTACGCAATTCTGAGACGGTTGACCAAATCGCCTATTGGCGGGCCCTACAGTTGACTTTTTGGACAAAATATTGTTCGGCTCATCGGAATCCATATTTGGACATACCGTTGGGTTCGTATTGACATTTAGAGTTGTTTGACCTATAATTTATCCCATTTAGAGACTGTTACCCTTGGCACGCTTTTCGGTGCAAAGTGGGCCACCCCTGGACCACACTTTTGCCCAAAATTACCGTTTTACCCTTGTGTCAAAATTGGACGAAAGGGATGTGCGTTTTAGCTATTTTGCTTATTCTGGGAATGTTGGTGATGTTTATTTCAGCATCCGGATACATTTGTTCTGCGGCCATAGCTTTTGATCCTGTGCGTTTGACTTCCGGACAGTACACCTTGCAGCTTTCTTACCAGGCAAGGAACCTTGCCAAATTGTTACAGTATTTTAGATGCTTAGTATATTTCTGTATAATTATTTCATTCTGTTTATTTATTGCATGTGTAGTTCCTTTCAGTCATTACTATATATTAGATATGTTGACACACACTTGACACTTAGTATCATAGAGGATAATCATTAGGCGTATGGACTTTTAACCACTCTGGTAACACCGTAGTCACTAGCACGCACTATGGTGGGTCATATCCGATGGTCGCTACCCCCGCGGTATATCGATTGATGGAGTCCGAGGGTCGCTACCCCCGCGGTATGTCGGCTGATGATGTCCACTAACGAGCGTGAGGTTGTGAGGATTAGATCGAGTAGCCTACCCTTGCCCATACGTCAAAAAGTTGGCCTCATTTGCATTCATATAGATTGTCTTGTATAGCGTACTTATTTATTTTCAAATTATATGCATGTTTACTGTATTCAAATTGGCTCGTATTTTCTGTATCTTGTTACGTCCCTCTGAGGACCTGGTCCTCTGCCAGGTGTATCTGCTATTGAGTATTTGCAGGAGCACAGATTGGATGGCTATATATGTTTCGTGGATGTCCTCTCTTCGAGCCATGATTGCTAGATGATGTTCTTTTATGGTGTTGTTGTTTTGTACTTATTTTAATATTTGCTCTTACATTCGAGTTGGTAGTGAATTTATTTTCATCCAACTATCATCCTTAGATACTTATGTTGAGATCTAGTTATATAGATGCTGGTTATTCATTTATATTGATTTTCTGTGGATGAGATTTAGATTGTACCCTATGACTTGTGACATATGTTTATACCACTTGTGGATTGATTTTCATATTACAGCATACGTGTGGATTTTGGTTTCCATATATTGGAGTTGCCATATCCATGTAGCTGGCATGCTTACGTGTCCTAGTCCTACATATTTTTGCGACTGGGATGTGACACTAAGAATCTGGTCTCAAAAAGTCTTCTCTGACGCACATGCTTGAGGATGGACATTAATGCTGGACAGATGGTGATGTCTTATAAAGGAACATACTTCCAAAAAGTTTTATGTACCAAAAGGATGTTCAAACTTGAACTTGTAACTCCTGCTACAAAAATAAATGCAGCCGCTTCTTCCGTTATTCTCTTGAGTTATGGCACAATAGGCTATGACATGTTTAATGTAAAAGAATAAACAAGATGTCTAGTCTAGGGCTTATCTCCAAATGTGGGGTTAAGGAAGTAGAGATGTGTGAGGTCTGTGCGCGGACAAAGATCACCAGAAAGTCATTCAAGTGGGTTAACCGAAACACAGATCTTCTGGAGTTGGTGCAATCAGATATCTTTGACTTCAAATAATTCTCCACAAAGGCCAAGATGAAGTATTCATTACATTCATCGACGGCTACTCAAAGTATACGTTCGTCTATCTGCTCAAGACAAAGTACGAAGCATTTAAGAAATTTAAGGAGTTCAGGGCTGAAGCTGAACGTTAGACAAGACAACAACTCAAGAGACTTAGAAGTGATCGAGGCGGAGAGTATTGGTCTATTAAATTCGCATCGTTCTGCAAAATATATGGAATTGTCAATGAGACAACTGCTCCATATTCTCCTCAATCAAATAGAGTAGCTGAGAGAAAGAATAAGACGTTGACAGAAATAATGAACTCAATACTGTTAAATCCGGGTCTTCCAAACTGCTTTTAGGGAGAAGCTGCATTGACGGCTACGTTTATCCTGAACAGTGTCGTACGCAACATCCGTTGTCACTCCTCAAGAACTCTGGTTCAAAGTCAGACCCAACTTGAATGTCATTCAAGTGTGGGGTGTCTGGCATATGTGAAGCTCCCGAACTTAAAAATTCAGAAACTGGGTACGAGGACAACGAAGACCATCTTCTTGGGTTATGCTGAGAAGAGTGATGCTCGGAGGTTTCTTGATATAGAATCAAATCATATCATTGAATCTAGCGACGCAGAATTCTTTGAACATAAATTTACAGGGCACAAGAATATTATTATCGCAAATATTCCGAAGAATAGTATGGATGTACAGGAGGCTGAAGCTTCCAAAGAAGATGTAGTACATGAAGAAGTTGTCATTCCAGAGACAATGTTTGAACCATAACTCGCAGAACTGAGAACTAGCGGGTCAGAAGACAAAAGGACTTCGGAGAAGATTTCGTCATCTTTCATGTGGAAGCAGGTCTACTTACCTATGATGAGGCGATGAAGACCAGAGATGCTGTCTTCTGGAGGGAGGCTATCAATGACGAGTATGACTCAATAACGTCCAACAATACTTGGGTGTTGGCCGATCTGCCGAAAGGAGCTAAACCAATTGGATGCAAGTGGATCTTCAAAAGGAAGATGCAGGCTGATGGAACTGTGGACAAGTTCAAGGCAGTGTTAGTTGTCAAAGATTTTTCTCAGAAGAAGGGGATTGACTACTTCGATACATATTTTCCTGTAGCGCAGATGATAACCATCAAGATGTTGATTGCTCTGAGTGCAATTCACAAGCTAGTTATTCATCAAATGGATGTCAAAACAGCATTCCTGAATTGAGAGTTGACCGAAGAGATTTATATGCAACAGCCAGAAGGATTTGTCGTCAAAGGGCTTGAAGACAAAGTTTGCAAGTTAGTTAAATCCTTATACGGTCTGAAGCAAGCTCCCAAGATGTGGCACAAAAAGTTTGATAAAGTCATAAGATCAAACGGCTACAAGGTCAGCGAGACGGACAAGTGTGTTTACACAAAGTTCGCTCACGGAAGAGGGGTCATCATTTGTCTTTACGTAGACGACATACTGATCCTAGGCACGGATCTAGCACGAGTCACTGGGACAAAGAAGTTTCTCTTATCCAATTTCAGTATGAAGGACTTAGAGGAAGCTGATGTTATCCTTGGGATAAAGATCATCTGGACAGACACTGGAGTGGAGTTGTCACAGTCTCATTATATTGAGAAGATGGTCACATGCTATGGATATCAGGATCTTCCAGGGATCGATAATCTGTACAGGTATGACAAGAAGCTGAAGCCAAATCCTAGGGAAAGAATCAGGTAGCTGGAGTATTCAAGCGTCATTACAAGTTTGATGTATGTAACAACTGCTACAATGCCTGACATAGCTTTTTTCGTGGAGATGTTGAGTCGATTTAAAAGCACCCAGGTATGGAGTACTTGAAGGTTATGAAGATAGTGATGAGATATCTCAAAAGGACTCAGAAGTATGCACTGTACTACAGTAGGTATCCGATAATAGTGGAAGGCTTCAGTGATGCAAGATGGTGTTCAGAAGTAGTGAGTGAAAGGTCCACAGAAGGATACGTCTTTTCCTTGGGTAGGGCTGTTATATCATGGAAGTCGAAGAAGCAGACTATGCTCTCTCATTCCTCGATGGAATCTGAGTTTTATGCATTTGCTATAGCGGATGAAGCAGAGTGACTTTGGGAGCTCATGTATGACCTTTCATTGGTTAGTGCACAGATTATAGCGGTACCGATATACTGCGACAACCAGGCGACTACAGTGGTGGCATCAAATGACCTCTTCAATGGTAAGAAGAGGATTGTGTGGTTGAGGCACATGGCAGTGAATGATTTGATAAAGACTGGAATCATTGTCGTAATTGATGTTCGGAGTCAGGAGAACCTGGTCGACCCGTTCACCAAGGGTCTCAAGCGCCAGCTGGTCGAGGACACAACAACCAAAATAGGCTTGAAGAAATTATGATATTGTGTCTATGTAATTCTACCATAACGTTTTATGCTATTAGTTTAAAGAGAAATCTACTAAACATCTAGCTTTTGGTTCAAAGAAGGACCATTGACTGGAGAATATCATGAACAATGGGTAGTCATTTGAGACATTATGGGGTTATGGATCCAGAACCACTGTTATCTACTTCTTGTTCTTTATAAAGATTAATTTCCTGTGGAAGGATGGCTTTGATGCCTTAATGAGTTCTCGGACAGAGTGAATGTCTGGTGTGCTTTACATGAAGCACGTATTTTCAGCATTACAAGGGACTTGTATCCTATGATACAGTAGGTGACACCACAGAGGTAAAAGATATAAATCCTCAGTGTTAAGTCATGTCACAGTGGCATAGCACCGCACATCGGCAGGTGGCCTAATGTTGTAGAATGAAGAGTGGTAGACAGCACTACAAAGAGGTCGATAACCTCATGTTATAGTGGCGTGACACCGCGGAGGTAAAAGATATAAATCCTCGACGGAAAGTCATGTCACAGCGATGTAACACTACAAGGAAGCTCAAGGCTTCGGGCTGGGTAGTTTGGCACTACAAAGAGGGAGTGAACCCTATGCTACAGTGGATGACACCACATGAGGGAGTGAACCTCAGCAAAAGGCTATGTCATAGCGGCGTAGCAATGCAAGAAAGCACAATGCTTCATGCAAAGGACTCTTTAAGAACTCACCTATAGTGTATGAAAAGAGATACAGGTCGTCTCTTGAGGGAAATCTTATAGATAACCAAAATACATATACCGAAACCAGGCATGCACATGGCCTTAAATGTGCAACCGGAAGAATAATTGATGTCATTGTGTAAGTGGAAAGATTACAACTATGGTACAGAATTCAAGGCTTAGTCCATTCTTGTATCATACTGTTATTTTGACCCATGTCAGAAGATTCAAATCGAAGTGACATCTATCCTAATGCATGATGGGTAGTCACTGTGAGGAACGTTTAACACATATATTGATATATGTGGGAGATTATTGGTATTTTTGCCTTTAGACTATAAAAGATAGTTTCACATTGGCTACACCACAAAGTGGGTATCTCAATATAATATATTTTTTGTGTTGAGGTGTGTACATGGGATGTGGTGAGGCACATGGGTGCCATGTGGGAAATATTTTATTAGGATGAAGAATGATTAACTCCTTAATGAAAGTATTTATGCTTTTTGTCATTCCCTTGGAATTTATTACATAGGAGTTAAGCCCCAAAGGGGCTTAGTGACTCGGACTCGGACTCGGACTCGAACTCAGGCTCGGGCTCGGACTCGGGCTCAATGGCCCAAAGTGGCACTTTTTTTGGTGCACTTTGCACATAACAGTCAGCATCGGCACAGGTGCTTGTGTGCATTTGATATGCTCTCATGTGCGAGCTGCATGTGCGGCCGGATACGGGGTCGCATAGGCGGGCCATATGGATGGGTCACATACGTGGTCGCTTGGGCAGGACGCATGGGCAGGCCGCATGGGCTGCCGCATGAGCTCTCGCATGCGCTGCCGCATGGGTTGCTGCATGGGTTGCCGCATGCGGTCGCATGCGCTGCGGCTTGCGCAGCCGCATGTCCTGTGGCTTGCGCTGCCGCATGCGTTGTGGCTTGTGCTGCTGCTGTTGCAGATATATTTGAATGGTTATGAAAGATATGGTATGTTGTTTAGATCCGTTTTTTTGGGAATTTGGAATTAATTCGTGCCTATCTTATAGGGATTCGTAATTAATCTATTCATATCTTTCCGTAACTGTTGGGCGGCTAGTATTTTCACGCTCCCTCTATAAATACTTTCTTTGTGCCTCTTTGAGGACTTATTTTGAAATAGAGGAGACGAAGAGAGTTGCAGCAACTGCCATTGCAGTCCAGGATGTTCGTGCGAGTCCAAGAAAGGAAGGTGACAACAAGCGTTCTAGAAGTTCCACGTGAACTTGATGGTTCCTGGGAGTCGATTGTGTGTGGCGAATCTTGTTTTGAGCAACAGTGATATTCAACACCCCATCAAACATAGTTTATTCTTCTTCTTACTCTTCTCTTTTGCAAGTTGTAAACTCTGTTCTGTCCGTTTGCAACTACGATTGCATGAAAGAACGAGAAGATAGTTTTCTCTGATTTTTTTGTTATCTTGTTTCAAGTTGTAATCAGATACTATATATAATCTTCTTGTTGGATCGAGAGATACTATATATAAACTCCTGATCTCGATTTCAACTTCTGCTTCTATCATCTTTGATTAAGTCTCAGGACTAATAATTAACACGTTTTTGTTCTCTCTCACTAATTTTTACGAACTTGTTTTTCTAGAGAGAATTTAATAATCGTTAATATTAACTATAGTCAAACAATAATAATTTAATTTTCTGTACAATTTTTTTGTATTGCTGGTGTACCAGCATCAAATTCAAGTTGTAGATTTGGAAATTTTTTCTGGTTGAGTGCAGTCCTGAAATAGGAGAAATTTTCTGGTAAAATTCAGCTTCTATGTTCAGAGAATGGAACATTTGCTAATTTGCATGTGCAGTTTGACAAGTCAATTGGTTTACGACAAACACCCGCCACGGATAGTCGAAGCTGTTTCCACCCCACCAGTAAAACAAAGACTCCAATCATGTCTTTTTCTCCCTCTTTTTCTGTGGGACTCCTTCCCGTCCCATTGTCTGCTCACTTATTCCTCCTCTGATCATTCCTTCTCCTCTACAATGGCCACATACCACCTCCTACTCCTCCTCCTCTCGTACTTCCTCTTGATCAGCACCACGTGCGCGCAGTTGCCCGGCAGATGGGAAACCCTGCTCGAGTCGGCCGGCATCGCCTCCATGCACACCGCCGTGACCCACTTCGGCACCGTCGTCCTCCTTGACCGCACCGATATCGGCCCCTCCAACCTCACCTTCCCCCAAGGCCAATGCGGCCCGACACGCGACTGCACCGCGCACTCGGCACTCTTCGACCCGGCCACCAACGCCCTCCGCCCCTTGACCATCGCCACCGACACCTGGTGCTCCTCCGGCCAGTTCCTCCCCGATGGCACCCTCCTCCAGACAGGAGGAGACCTGTCGGGCATAAAAAAGATACGTAAATTCTCCCCCTGCGTCGACGGCGCCTGCGACTGGCAGGAGCTCAAATCTGTCTCACTTGCCACTGGCAGATGGTATATATATATATATACACAGAAACTTGTTTCTTTTTTAGACGAAATTAAGTAATTCTTCTGCTGTTTCAGGTACGCCACCAACCAAATTTTACCGAACGGTACGGTGATCATAGTCGGCGGCCGTGCCGCTCACTCGGTGGAGTTCTATCCTCCGTCTACCACCACGCCGATACGCGACTTCCCATTCCTCGCCGCCGCAGAAGACCCACAGCTGGACAACCTCTACCCGTACGTACATCTTCTACCCGACGGCAACCTCTTCGTCTTCGCTAACACCAGGTCAATTCTCTACGACTTAGACTCCGGAGCAACTCTCCGTGCCTATCCGAACCTCGGGACCGGGCCGTGGACCTACCCCTCGGCCGGCTCTTCTGTCATGCTCGCACTCAACCCCGAAGACGGCTACTCCAAGGCCGAGATTGTAATTTGCGGAGGTACTAGTTACGGAGTGTTCTTGAAGCAGGACGTCGACTTCCCGGCCAGGACTACTTGCGGCCGGATTGTTGCGACCGACCCAGACCCAGTCTGGGCGATGGAAGACATGCCGATGCCAAGGGTCATGGGAGATATGGTGATGCTGCCAACGGGAGAGGCACTGATCATAAACGGTGCTCTGTCTGGTTCCCAAGGGTACGAAGGGGCGAACAATCCTTGCCAAAACCCGGTCCTCTACCGCCCCAACGAACCGGATGGACTACGGTTCATGACGCTCACCCCGACCGACGTCCCTCGAATGTACCACTCCACAGCCAATTTGTTAGCCGACGGACGCGTCCTGGTGGCCGGTAGCAACCCGCATTACTTCTACAAGTTCTACAACGTGTCGTTTCCGACCGAGCTGAGACTCGAAGCGTTTTCGCCCGAATACCTAGATGACGACAAGGCGAACATAAGGCCCAACATCGAGGTAGCTCCCGATAAGCTCCGATACGGGGTCGAGTTCGACATCGAGGTGACGACCGCGTTGTCTTTGGTGGGTATAGTGGAGTTGAATCTGGCAAGCGCGCCCTACGCGACACATTCTTTCTCACAGGGGCAGAGGTTGGTGCGGCTCGCGGTGACCCCTCCATCAATGCTGGTCGAAGGAGGAGGGGCGTATCGGTATCGCATCGGATGCAAGGCGCCGCCAAACGGGAATGTGGCGCCGCCAGGGTACTATATGGCCTTTGCAGTGAATAATGGTGTGCCTAGTGTTGCCAAGTGGGTGCACTTGGTGCTTTAGAAAGAGGGCTAGGGGACTATAGCTTAAAGCCTTAAACTTTGTAAAATTGTATATCATGGTATCATTTCACGAATAAGGAATTACATTGATTTGGTTTTGGTGGGAAATGGAATCCAAGGAATTAGCATCTTCTTGAGTGCGGTTCAGCACTTGATCCTAATCTAATGATAGGATGTTGTAAAGCTAGGTGCTTTTTCTATGGTGATGATGAACACCTCTACTGGAGAAGCATGTTACCTCTTAATGATTTGAGAATTTCCACTTTGCCACCATACCATGTTGGCTTCATGATTAGACTCTGCTGTCTATTGTCACTACAGTTATAACTGAGATATAAGTCAGTGTTTATTTTATTTACATGAGCATGCGTATGTGAACCAATAACAATAGAGTGTACTAGTGCACATGGATGCACATGAGAAGTGGAAGAAGTCTATTTTTATTGGTCCACATGTACATGGCTCATGTAGAAAAATGAGCACTATGGCTCATATCTCCGACAAATATTACTGCTGCTAGCTCCAAATCGTGAGTTAGATAGTTTTTCTCGAAATCTCTGAGCTACCGAGAAGCATAAGCTATCACTCTCCCTTGCTGCATCAAAACACTTTCAAGTTCCTTGCCAGATGAATCACAGTATACTGTGAATCCTCAGAAGCCTGCTGGAAGAGTAAGGATTGGTGCAGAGATTAACTTTTTTATCAACTCTTCAAAGGCTATCTGACATTACGCTGACCACACAAATTTAACTTCCTTGCACGTCAACTGAGTCAATGGTGCCAAAATTTTAGCAAAATCTAACACAAATCTCCTTTAGTATCCTGCCAAGTCCAGGAAACTACGCACTTCTGTTACTGTCCTTGGAACTGGCCAGTTCTCTACTGCCTCTACCTTCTTGGGATCAACTGACACTCCTGCTCCAGAAATAATGTGTCCAAGAAAGGAGATGTGATCCAGCCAAAACTCAAACTTACTAAGCTTCCCATATAACTGGTGCTCCCTCAATATTTGCAGAACTATCCTGAGATATTCTTCATGCTCTTCCTTATTACGGGAATACACCAGAATGTCATCGATGAATACTATCACAAATTGGTCTAAGTAAGGCATGAAAATATGGTTCATCAAATCCATAAATACCGCTGGAGCATTAGTCAGTCCGAATGGCATAACTAAGAATTCGTAATGCCTATATCATTACCTAAATATTGTCTATGGTATATCATGCTCCCGGACCCGTACTTGATAAAATTCTGGTCGTAAATCTATCTTGGAGAAGACTCTTCACGGTTAGTGCAATCAATCGCCTGGTCAAACAAATCATCAATCCTTGGTAATGGATACTTGTTCTTCACAGTTAGTGCAATCAATCGCCTGTAATCCATATACAACCGCGTCATCCATCCTTCTTCTTCACCAATACCGCTGGTGCTTCACACGATAATGCACTTGTCCGATTAAAGTTTTTCGCCTTCAGTTCTTCCACGTGTCAATATAACTGATCAAGTTCGGATGGTGACATTGGATACACCTTTTGGCATACTGGTTCCTCTCTCGGCATCAACTTTATACATAACTCTACTTCTCTAACCGGGGGTAATATGGAAAGATCGTTGGGAAAGACATCCATGAACTCTTCAACCATCTTGGGCACCGGGTTTGCTTTCTTTGCTAATGTTGTGACTCCTCGCTTATGATGGTCTCTTGCTATTTTGCTAAGAACAAACTCTTCTAGACCAGGCATTCTAAACAACACTCTACCCTTACGACAGTCTATCGTCGCATGAATGTCTCTCATCCAGTCCATGCCTAAGATAACGTCTAAGTTACCCATAGGGAACTCGATCAACTTTGTAGGTAATAAATGTCCATATACTACGACTGGACATGCTAGGAACACCCTACTAACTTCTACGATCCTATTGCCAATGAGTATATTCAGCTTCGTTGGCAATGTCTCAAACTTTAATCCAATATATGTCATATATTGTGCAGATATAAATGAGTGCGAAGCTCTAGAATCAAATAAAGTTATGGCATGAATGGTTGTAACGAAAATTTTATATGCCACTACGGCGCCCGACGCCATTGCTTCCTCCAAGGACAAGGTGAGTGCCTGCCCTTGGCCTTGTTGAGCTCCCTGCTGTTGTCTTCTTTGCTGCCGTGGTTGCGGCCCCGGCTGATTCTACTATTGATGCTTATAAAGTTGGGGCTATGTCGGCATCAGATACTGAACTAAAGGTCGTGTTGCTACTGTTGGTCCTCCTTGCTTCACTGCCATTGGAGCTGGTAATACAGGAATCTGTTGTACTGGCCCTCATGGCCTCTTCATCAATAGGCACGTGGCAACCTTGTGATCATGGCTCCCACATCTCAAACTTAGTATGTTAGCTGCCCGACAAATATCCCGGGTATAACCTCCCTTGCCACAGTAGGTACAACCTGTCGGTGCTCCTCTTCGTTGTTGTTGTTGTTGCCACGGCTGCTGTTGTCGAGTTGGTAGTGCCACTGTTGGAATTATCACCCTCTGCGGCGTTGAATCATGTATACGAACGCTAGGTGACAGTGATGATGTTCCAGGTACTGGTCCTCCCTCATTTCTCTATCTATGAGGCCTCTTCCGATCCACTCTTCTTGATGCCATCCTTTGAGAAGTAAGCTCTACCCTCTTGGCTCTTATCAATATCGCCTCGAAGGACTGGTAGTCGTGAACCTCTACCATGTGCAAGATCTCCAAGTGAAGTCCCTGCTGGAACCTCATTGCTCTCTCTAACTTTGTTGCCACCATGGTTGGAGCAAATATGCTAAGTCGATAAAATTCTGTCGCATAACTGTCTACTGTCCTTCCATCTTGCTTGAGGTTAATAAACCTTTGCTGTAACTCACACTGAGCCACAATCCCAAAGTACTTCACCCTGAACCGAGTCATGAAATCCTCCCATGAAATAGGATGCTTCAGTCCTACCTCCATCGTAGCCCACTAATCTCATGCCAGATTCTGGAGTTGTAAGCAAACCAGGTCAACTTATTCCTCGGCCGAAACTTTAGCCACTGTCAAAATGGTCTTAATATCTTGGAGCCAATCATCTACCATGATTGCGTCCTCCGTGCCATCGAAATATCTTTGGTTTAGTCTGCAAAATCTAACAATGTCCCAGAATCTGTTCTCCCACCTCGTTCCAGGGCTGTCTGCAACCCTTAGTTCAACAAGATATTCTGTTCCTGCTGTTGGAGTTGTTGTTGCTGATGTTGCTGTTATTGTTGTTGTTGCACCACCATTTGGTCTTATTGGGCAGCCAACAATCCACGGATAATGTCACTCCCCGTTTCGGATATACGTATTTGGAACACATTTTATTTTAGCATCGTTGCATGTGCATGGAGACTAGACCCATTCTTTGGTTTAACCTTGTTTATGGTTTATTTTGTTGGTTGGTTCAACTTATGAGAGTACTTGGTTCAACCCTTAAACCCTACCATATATAACCTAATATTTTCTATCTCTCTTTCCTCACTTCTTCATTAATTCCTCCTTCTTTAGCTTTCCCTCCCCATTTCATAGGCAAGAATACCTTGCATGAGAAATTGAGAAACACTCCATGTTATGGTTCCATTATGTTTATTATGTGTTTCTAAGAACTTTTAGTTCTGGGAGTTTTCTATTTTGATGGATGGATTAATGTAGATCTAAATTTTTAACTTAGGGTTTTTGTGGGTTTTATGAGTTTTTTTTGGTTTTAATCTATTAAACTTGTGTCTTTGAAAATCAATTTTTTCTACATGATAGATATTTTAATTTAGAGCATTTTAGCTTTTGGTTCACCTAATTTAGACTTAAAATGAGGTTTTTATGAAGATAATAAGATTTTAGTTTTTGGAGCTTTTCCACTATGGCCGAACCTGCTGTTGGAGAAGACGAAATTTCCATGCGGCCAGTGAGCTTATGCGGCCGAGAGTGCCATGTGGCCCGAGAGGGTTATGCGGCCAAAACTCTTTCCGTATACCGATAGCATGCGTCCATCTTGTTGGGCGCATGACTCCTGATTTGCATAGTGTCCTTGAACACCTTCTGTTTTTCACTCACTGAACAAATGCAAATTTTGCTAAGTCCTAGAGAACTCCATGCGACATTGACTCCATGCGGCAGAGGACCCCATGCGGCACCGATACCCATACGGCCAGGAGAACATACGACCATTATTTTCTTGGATGCATGGCTCTGAACTGTTGGCACTTATTTCTAAGTTGAGCTATGATTATTGGACTTGTATTAATTAGTCATTAGAGACTTGTGTTAATTAGTTAGTTATAGAGAGACTAGACAATATTTAGATTTGTAACATATGGACCATTTAGATTTGTCATGACAATTAGTGAGTCCAACTTGGACCCAAGTCCATTAGTCATTCCACTAATTAAATTAAGGAGGATTAGTTTAATTATAATTAGTTAGAGACTTTCAAATATATCCATCCTTAATTATTCCTCATAATACAATATGTAGGGGACAACTTGGACATTTAAATTTGCTTGGGGAAGGGGGAATAGGTCGGCCACTAGAGAGAGGGGTTCTTCTCTCTCTCTCCTCGTTTGCATTTTAATTTTGATCCAAATTCTAGATCCCCAATTTCTCAATTTTCCTTCATTAATTTTCTACATAATTCACCACCAATTCTATCTCAAATTTATTACTCTTGGAGCCTTGGAGCTTGGAGAAGCAAGGATCACAAGAAGAAAAAACTTTTGAGTTATAGATCGTGTCCAATTATATTTTCATTGAGAATCCATCTCCCAATTGACAATTTCTGAATTTTTCTCTCATTATAGCTTCTTAATCATACATTTGACCATTAGGAATAACCCCATGGCATAAGGCTACCTATAGGAACAAGTTCTAGGCTATTTGGTTATGTAATGTGAGTTCTATGTGATGTTTTGTGTGCATGTTGGGAGAATTATGAATTTAACACATTAATTGTATGTCATGAGACCAATTAGATCTAATTAGACTTAGATCGGGGTTATGGTACTAGGTATATGTCCACAAATGGATACGTATAGGCCGTATCCTAATATTTTATGATACAATGTGATACGAGACCAATTTTGGGTGATTTATATGAATTCTCTTCATTATATGTTGTAATAACTTCTAATAGTTGTAATTATATATATGACTTCTGGGAATGATCAATTATGGAGAATAAAGAATTTGGCACCTCAATGAGTTGAGTATCATAGATATTCTATTTGGTGTATTATAAGTTTTTGTTTAAATATTTTAATATATATATATATGTGTGTGTGTGTGTGTGTGTATTAGTGACTGTGTGAGGTGTTTGTGAGAGTTTTGTGTGAGGATGAGTGTATCGGGTTTTGTATAGATTGCAGCAGCAACAGTGGCAGCAACTTGAGGATGTTGCATTCAAGCTATGGGGGGATCAGGTTTCACATAGTAGTACAACAACAACAACATTGCATAGAGCAGTAGCTGCACATAGCAGTACAACAATAGTAGAATTTGCATAAATCAGTAGCTGCACATAGCACCGTAGCAGCAGCAGCATTTGCATAGAGCAGTAGCTGCACATAGTAGTGCAACAACATCATTATTTGCATAGATCAGTAGCTGCACATAGTAGTACAACAGCAACAATATTTGCATAGTACAGCAGCAATATTTGCATAGAGCAGCAACAACATTTACATAATGTAGAAGCAGTGGCAGCAATTAAGGCAGTACAGTATCAGCATTTAGCATAATCCAACGGGGCGACACAGTTAGTTATGTGCATTATGCATTATTGAGAGATGAGGGTGTTAGATGTAGATCTGGAGCAGTGTCAATTACAGGAATGGGCACTTGTAGACTGCTTGAGTGGTGTAGCTTGCACACATGAGTGTGTGACTCGGGCTAGGAGGGTATTCAGTCAGTGAGGAGATTAAGATGTTGGTGTGAGTATACCTATAGTATCAATAGAAATATAAGAATTAGAGGTGCTTAAGTGTCAGTGTTGTGATTTAGTACTATAGATATCAAGTACATTGAATTGAACTGTGAGTGAGGGCCAACTGTGAGGTACACTAAGCGTTAGTATCCAGATTAGAGAGTATCTTGCGTGCCAAGGTATCAAGGTAAGTGTTGATTATGAGTGTTAGTTAATGAGGTTAGAGTATAGGCACCCTTGTGATACTAGGTATCTTGAGTATAAAGTAGTATTATGGGTATCTCTAAATCGAATTATATTTAAGATACCATGTGAAATAGGTTTTGAGTTGGAAATAGGTAAGGATGAATTCATAGATGCTTGTACATGACTATATAGGTAATGGTTTCACCTTGAAGTGTTGCAGTTAGGTAGATAAGTTATAGCCTAAATACTATGAGTTAGTATATATTCAGTGAGGGTAGTTAGTGTTAGTTGATATGGTGGTTAAGTGTGGTTATTGAATAAGAGTTGATGTCTTAATATTAGATGTTAGGAATGGTTAAGTGTCATGGGTGTCAACCAAGGTATTAGTTAGATAAAGCTAGTTGATATCCATAGGTAATGTAGTTGAAAGTATATTTAACTAGTGTATTTATAATTGGTGTTAATCAATACTTAGTGTTAATAGATAAATAGCTAATACACTTGGGAGATAGACTAGTTTAGATAGTTTTATCTTAGAATGATAGGTTGACCTAGCTTTGACTAGAGTTGACAAATATTGACTAGTTTGACTTTAAAAAGTCAACCTTGACCTAGTTTGACCCTGTTTGACCAAAATGACCTAGTATGACCTAGAGATTACCCATTTCTTCATTTTTTAAATTTAATGATCAAAAAATTATTTGAATCCCTTTACTTTCTCAAGACCATTCACTATTTCTTGAAGCTCGATCTCCCCCTGATCTCTACGCATTTTACCGCTCCACTAAAAATTCCTTCTTGAATGAGCAATTTAATAACAGATTTCGCGGTCCTTCACTAATCGGAGCTAAAACTCCGGAAATGACAAATGCCTGCCTGGAGTTCGTCGACTAATTGTTACTCTCGATGGTGAAGATGTATCTTTCATTACACCTAGTAACCTGTAATTTCCTATATAGGTCTGTATGACACCGGTTCAGGCATTGTTCTATTTTACTTGCTCAGGATATCAGGCGAGTACATTTATCTGTTAGTTTTTATTTCATAATAGTGTATATATATCTCATGTTCTAGAACTATATACTTGATTCTGACACAGTGGTTTCACGGACTGGTACTATATGGATCTTATCAGGAGATGTTATCCCTTACCATGTTCAGTGGACACTCCTTTACATGTATTTTATCTTGTGTATCGGGTATTAATTTAGTGTACTTCGTGTTCACATACTGCTCGTGTTCAGTGTGCCCATATTCGTGTTCGTAACGTGTCGTGATTGGATCCATTGGTATTGGTTGGGGATAGGGGAATAGGAGTTGGTTATGTGATCAAGCCCCAGTGTATTCGTGTACATGTCGATTACATATCTCACGTGTAATCGAGTTACCATATTGTATTCGTGTTCAACCTAAACTGATCACGTAATAAACTTGTATTCTATGGCACATTAGCTAGATTTTATTTATTTTCATTATATTGCAGTTATTCCATTATATGTTCTTCATTCTAGTACATACATGTTCACTCTAGTTCATTTCATTCTGATATTTAGTTATCGTGTATCCGTTTCTATTATCTGTTATATATGCTCAAGTATGTATTTGAAACTGCTTTCAGAGGTCTGTACTTTGCTCTAATCCTGACTGGATATATTTTTCAGATGATTGGCTCGTAGACCAGTGTCCCACATACTACGGATCGCAGGACGACGTATCATTAGAAGATACTCATTTAGAGCCGGAGGATTTAGTACCATAGCCTGAGGAGGTTTAGATAATTGCTAGACTTGTATTAGACTTTTATTGAGATTATTTGGCATATATTTACTATTTCGGACTTGTGGATGTATCATGATTCTTTCTTTTGTTATTCCATCTCGTGCTTTATCTTCCTTAGTTTATATTGTGATTGAGTATAGTTTACATTTATCAGATACCATTTTGTTCCTCCGTTTTGAGTTATGATGATTGACAGGTACCAGGTATATATTGTTTGAGATGTTAGATAGTAGAGTTAACCCAGACAACATTCTACCGCCGATGCTGCAGCATTGGCTGGACATACCCACGAACTCGTGCCAAAATATCCAGGTGCAGATCATGACACATTTTTAGTAGTGGCCCATGTAGGTCTAGAGTTGCCATTAGAGCGATATTGTAGTAGTGCTAACCTAGAATACTGCTACGAGCATATTTTAAGATGTAGGATTTAGGCTGAGAGTATACTTAATCACAAAATAGGAAACACTTTCCAATATCAGTTTTGTTATCCTTCTCTCTTAGAATATTTTCTTTACCTTGAATAAAATCTGTCCTTCATTGGTGATATGCCGCCGAAGATGCGGTCCCAGCGCTCAGGCGCAATGTCAGCAAGGCCGGTCACTTCGTCGCCTATGAGGGCAGCACTAGAAGATGCTGCTCCAGCAGCTACATTTAAGAGGTCCATTTCTGTAACCTCCGTATCCTGAAATTCTTGCTTAAATGTTGTTATTAGGTTAATTTGGGGTTATTAATTTTTTTCATAATTTTTGGTTAATTAAAAACTAGTAACAATAAATTTTTAGAACTTTTAAGAATTTATTTTAGTATCAAACATAATTAAAAACATTTAAAACTTTTAATTTAGGTTCTAAATAATCAAATATATTTTCTAGAATTTTTGGAGAATTTTTTGAATATTTTTAATATTTATTGGGAGTTATTTAGGCTAATAACTAATTTTTAGGACTTCTAGAATTTATTGTGAAAGACCATGAATATAGAATCAATCCACAAAATTTTCTAGTGTTTATAATACTATTATAAATTTTTTAAAATTATTTCAGAATTTTTGGAATAGTTTTAATATTTATTTTTATTTAAATAGGTAAAACTAATTTTTAGAGCTTCTCCTAATTATAGTAGAAAACCTATGAACATAAAATTGTGCCAAGTATTTTTATAGGGTTTTTAGGTTCAAAATATATTTTCTGTATTTTTCTAGATTTTTATGATTATTTTTAATGTTTATTTTGAGTTATTTAGATTTAAAATGACTTAAATAATGTTTTGATAAAGGCAAATAAAAACAAATAATATAAACAAAATCATCCAATCAGATTCTGACACGTGTCATCCTATATTTATCATTCAGTTGCATGTCAACGCATATATATATATATATATATATATATATATATATATATATATATATATATATATATATATATATATATATATATATATATATATATATATATATAATAACCTTAATTATTCCATTATTTTAGAGAGAGAGAGATTTTGGAGAATTGTCATCTAGGATTCTTTCATCTTCCAGAAGCCATTACTCATAGCTCCGGACTCCAAACGGGGCCTAGTTTCTTGCATTAGAACCGTATTGAGGTTAGATTTCTCAATATATAAATTTTTTTGTGAAATTTTGGATATTAAATTCTGGAACGTAGAGCACAGCATGTCAGAAAATAGACGTGTCTCGATGTTTTCGCGTTTTCGGGAGAACCAGGAGTCAGAATCGTGAAACGTTTAAAGCTTTGGAAAGATAATGTCGAGATCATTGACATATATTTTTTCCAGAATTTAATTCGAAGTATTTCTATACTATTAATTCTGTAAAACTTTAGGTTAGAAATTAACCACCGTTGCACAATACAAAATTTGTATGTGCAATAATTACCAAACGAATTTGAATTTGGACGAGCCATAAATTCCAGCATGTTTTTGACGCTAAAATATATGGGAAATCGTGTATAAAAGTTGAGTTTGTGTCGGTTGACTTTTTGGTCAACAGATCGCCTCGATTTGCGTGCCATGAGTCTCGAGTTGATAAAATTTAGTTTCTTTAGAAAAAATTTAGGAATTATAATAAGATTAAAATAAGATTTTAGAGTAATTATTCTAGAATAAAATAAAATAAAATATATTATCTTTTGCTATGGTAAAATTGTAATACATAGGCTATTTGGATTGTGACTTGGACTATGATTCATACCAACTAAGGACCACAGGCGAGTATATTCTCTGACAGTTTTCATTATGTTTATTATCTCTATGATTCTAGTTGTATAGCGTACATGATTCTGACACTGTTGTTTACACGAGTTTGCATCATCGAGACCTGTCACGAGGAGTCGTGATTGGGATCCATTGTGCTAGCTGGGGAAACGGAGAAATATTAGTAGCTTATGTGATCATACCCAACTCTACTTGAATCATAGCTCACCCATACCTCACGTCAGTGCAGCCTGACCATTACATGCCTCATAGCCTGTTATGTATGATTAACCTGACTATTGCTTGCATCATAGCTATCCCGATGGTTAGCCTGACCTTACATGAATCATAGCTAGTCATACATAGCAAGCCTGATCAGTCCCAAGCTGATCACATGATATGCTAATGTTTCACATACTTAGCTAGATATTCTTGACATTTATCTTTAGTATATTGATCTAGCATTCCTTATATTCTAGTATTTTTCTAGCATCCACTGATATTCCAGTTCATGGTTCTAGTATACACTTATATTTCTCTTTATTGCTAGTTGCACCATTAATGACATATGCTCCAGTATTTCTTATTGCCAGTATTTATATCCATCTTGTATTTCTTTATACTGTATTATAGTTTTTGTCAATATACATGGAACTGCTGTTAGTGCTTGTACTTCGCTCCTAATTATAGTAGAAAACCTATGAACATAAAATTGTCCCAAGTATTTTTATAGGGTTTTTAGGTTCAAAATATATTTTCTGTATTTTTTCTAGATTTTTATGATTATTTTTAATATTTATTTTGAGTTATTTAGATTTAAAATTACTTAAATAATATTTTGATAAAAGCAAATAAAAACAAATAATATAAACAAAATCATCCAATTAGATTCTGACACGTGTCATCCTATATTTATCATTCAGTCGCATGTCAACGCATATATATATATATATATATATATAATATAATAACCTTAATTATTCCATTATTTTAGAGAGAGAGAGATTTTGGAGAATTGTCATCTAGGATTCTTTCATCTTCCAGAAGCCATTACTCATAGCTCCGGACTCCAAACGGGGCCCAATTTCTTGCATTAGCACCGTATTGAGGTTAGATTTCTTAATATATAATTTTTTTATGAAATTTTTGATATTAAATTCTGAAAAATTCGTAGAGCACAGCATGTCAGAAAATAGACGTGTCTCGATATTTTCGTGTTTTTGGGAGAACCAGGAGTCAGAATCGTGAAACGTTTAAAGCTTTGGAAAGATAATGTCGAGATCATTGACATATGTTTTTTCCAGAATTTAATTCAAAGTATTTCTATACTGTTAATTCTGTAGAACTTTTAGGTTAGAAATTAACCACCGTTGCACAATAGAAAATTTGTATGTGCAATAATTACCAAACGAATTTGAATTTGGACGAGCCATAAATTCTAGCATGTTTTTGACGCTAAAATATATAGGAAATCGTGCATGAAAGTTGAGTTTGTGTTGGTTGACTTTTTGGTCAACAGATCGCCTCAATTTGCGTGCCATGAGTCTCGAGTTGATAAAATTTAGTTTCTTTAAAAAAATTTAGGAATTAACCTAAAAATTAGAATAATAAGATTAAAATAATATTTTAGAGTAATTATTCTAGAATAAAATAAAATAAAATATATTATCTTTTGCTATGGTAAAATTGTAATACATAGGCTATTTGGACTGTGACTTGGACTATGATTCATACCATCTAAGGACCACAGGCGAGTACATTCTCTGACTGTTTTCATTATGTTTATTATCTCTATGATTCTAGTTGTATAGCGTACATGATTCTGACACTGTTATTTACACGAGTTTGCATCATCGAGACCTGTCACGAGGAGTCGTGATTGGGATCCATCGTGCTAGCTGGAGAAACAGAGAAATATTAGTAGCTTATGTGATCATACCCAACTCTACTTGAATCATAGCTCACCCACACCTCACGTTAGTGCAGCCTGACCATTACATGCCTCATAGCCTGTTATGTATGATTAGCCTGACTATTGCTTGCATCATAGCTATCCCGATGGTTAGCCTGACCTTACATGAATCATAGCTAGTCATACATAGCAAGCCTGATCAGTCCCAAGCTGATCACATAATATGCTAATGTTTCACATACTTAGCTAGATATTCTTGACATGTATCTTTAGTATATTGATCTAGCATTCCTTATATTCTAGTATTTTTCTAGCATCCACTGATATTCCAGTTCATAGTTCTAGTATACACTTATATTTCTCTTTATTGCTAGTTGCACCAATAATGACATATGCTCCAGTATTTCTTTTTGCCAGTATTTATATCCATCTTGTATTTCTTTATACTGTATTATAGTTTTTGTCAATATACATGGAACTGCTGTTAGTGCTTGTACTTCGCTCCAATCCTGACTGGATATTTTTTTCCAGACTGTGACTTAGAGGACTTGTTTCTAGCATACTTGGAGATATGGATATTATTGATTGTAGGTTAGACTATTTATTGTTGTTTAGACTTGTCTTGTATTTTATTTGTTTTCTTCGATATCTCATCGTGCTTTAGTCCTGTGATTGAGTATTCCATATTATATTGTAATATCTGTGTCTCCTTATGGAGTTGGATATTCATGTGAGATTGATTAGATAGTATCATGACCTAGACAGTATTCTACCACCGATGCTGTGGCGTAGGCTGGACGTACCCACGTACTCGTGCCCAAATTCTGGGTGCGGGTCGTGACACATTTTTAGTGGTGGCCCATGCAGGTCAGGCTTCGCAAGTTGTGCGATGTCTTGGTAGTGCGATATCTTGGTTGTACTACTGTGTGCCTACGATAGGATATAGCACATAGGATACTAGGATGAGAGCGAATACTCAATCACAAATTATTTGAGAGATTCCTGGGATGACCCTTGAGAATCTCATTCTAATTTCTAATTTAAATCTTTTTTCTTGTTTCCGTCCGTTCTCACTAGTTGTTATTGAATTTGATTTTTGTTGATCAGTTGTTAAATTTAATTCTTGGTGTCGTTGTTTGAGTTGATTTCATATAGAGATAAATTTTACGGACTAAAATTTACGGTATCATCTGATGACATATGTTGATGAAGATAGTGAGAAAGGTAAAACGTCTACTTTGGTTATGGAGCCTAGAGTTTATCGCAGCCACATTAGCTGTCGTGGCAGAAACGTTAGAACCTAACTTCGGATGTACATATCTTAGTTATGAATTTAGATTTTCTTGCAGCTATAACGGTTGGCGTGGCGAGGATTCTAGATTACGTGATAATAGAGTTGCATACCTTAGTTATGGAACCTATCGTTTATCGCAGCTATGCTTACTAGCGTGACGAGGATTCTGACTGTCATAATTTCGGACAGAGGTGTATGATTATTAGATTGTATCTTAAATTGGTTCTTAGAGTATCATCTCAATACTTATCCCCTTCTTTTATTCTAGGACTTTGTTCCATCACTTCTTTTTTTCTTTACTAGCAGTAGAGATACCTTCAGTCCTTAGTCTAGTTCCTTTTTAAGCTTTATTTCTTTAGGGTTCCATGTTAGTGTGATAATTGGTGACTTATAATTATGTATGCGTCTTGTATCAGTGTTGACTGAGTGTGACTTGTGAGTTTTTAAGTGTTTCTTGGTTGGATTTGTGAGCAGTAGGCATCAATCTAGAGTTAACCCATAGCGTAGTACCTTGTAGCAATAGTTCTATAATAGGTGCTATTATAGTTAGCATTGGTACTATAGGTAGAAGGAGGAGAAAAAAGTATCAGTGATGGTTCCCGAAGTTAGTATCAGAGTAAGCATGCCAATTCTGGATAGTCATGAATTCATGTAGTTGGGTGATCCATGTAAACAAGTAAGTATCAAAAAAATTATATTAAAAATTAATGGAGCATGATATTCAATTTGATGGTTGATTACTTGGGTGTGACAAGAGTAAAGAAATATACATGCATAAAGGGTATTAATGAGTGTGCCATGGGTTGAAAGATAACAAGATTGGTCATGGAAGATATGTATTGTATCACTGATTAGTGTATCAGACTGTAAAAGGTTTTAGAGAAATACTTATACATCCATCGAGATATGGAACCATAGGCCTGCCTTTGAGAGTGAAGTGGAGCATGTGTATTATATAAGTTAATGACTAGTGCGAATGATCATGAGTTCTAATAAGTTTAATGAGGTGATCTAATGATGAAGCTAGTGTTACCATACCAAGAGAGTTAGTATTTCTATATCAAGGGTTAGTGCTAATAACAGTAAGTAACTCGTGTGATGATAATTAAATTGGTGTATCAGTTAATATGGATAGAAAATCATTGAAAGTAATAGTGCAAGTAATTCGGGCAGTACAAAATTTCAGTACACAGTTGAGGGTTGTAGATAATTGGTATATTTGTGTGTACCTTGAGTATTAGAGACTGTAAGTATTTATATGTATACTTAGATAGATGTGGATTTAAATTTATAATTTGAAGATTGGAAATAAATTTTAATTTTTAAGAAATTTGAGGAGTTGAGATTTATGTTATTAATTTTTTTGAGGATTCAAATTCAATTCAATAAACATAGTAAAAGCTATAAATATTTTTGGAAATGATTAAAATTTTATTTTAATATTTAAATATTTGACTTTTGAGGGAAGTATATACATTTTATTTTAAATTGTTGAGAAGTTAAATTTTGATGATTTTATTTTAAGGATAAAATTTTATGGTGGGTAAGAAATATAAATTTGTATAAGAGTAGATGATATACATGTGTAAGGATCTATTGGCTTGAGAATGCCTGAGATGGCACTGCAAACTGACTTGGGTGTCCATCTAGAGTTGTATTAGAGAGAGTAGTACTTAGTATGATGTGTTGCACTTGGTGTGCACTTGAGTGATAAGAATAACTAGTATAAGTAGTTGCGGTAGGTAAGAGAGTTAGCAGTGGATGTGCTTGTAGTAGAAACTGTTATACCTAAAGGGATAGAGGTATCAAACTTTGGATGCACAATTAACCTATGGTTGAGTTAGAATGTTATGTTCTGTTTTTTTCTTCTGTTCCATTTCGTCTATTTATTGATTGATTGATTTCTTAGTACCATAGCTTGTATCAATGATTTTCTTGCTAGAATGTAGTTAGTAGTATACCCCGACAGAGACTGCAATACCATGACAAAAATGACCATAACCATGCATGTTTCTCTAGATTGCATGTTGTATGACTGTAGGTATAATTTTTCATAGACTTGATTGTTGGGGGTTTGACCGTAGTGAAGATTAATGAAGAGGTTATGATTTGACAAAGAGAGACAATATGCCTTAAATTTTGAGGATAAGCATTAATTTAAATAAAGAGTTGATAATTTAATATGGCAGAATTGACGATTTTGTTAGATCATTGATTTTTATGAAGATTATGATATGATTGAATTTGTCATTAAAATTTGAGGAATTTAAAAGATTATCATTATATTTATTTGATTGCAAGATATGGAATTAAAAATTTATATTTTGAATGTTGTATTTGAAGATTTCATAAGTATTACATTGTTTGAGTATTGTGTGAAAAAAAGAATCGAGTAATAAGATCACTAATGGATTAGTGTTTGAATTCAATTTTTGGGATAAGGATTTAAATTTTATAAATACGCATCGATTGGGCTTAAATTAGAGGAGTAAAATCATTAATGGATTAGTGTTTGAATTCAAATTTTTGGGATGAGATTTTTAATTTTTTAAATATGCATTGATTGGATTTAAATTAGAGGATTGGATATTAAATTTTTTGAGTATTTAGTTATTAACTTAATATTTTGGAGGAGATTGTGATAAGAATAGAACTAGATTTTAATTTCGAGGATTTTTAGGAATATGATATATTTATAGAATTTTAAAAAATTTGTGATATAACAATATGAATTTACTTCATGATTATATGGTTTGATAAAAAAAACTATTGAGCATTTTAAATTTCGAGGACAAAATTTTTTTAAGGTGGATAGACTTGTAACCTCCATATCCTGAAATTCTTGCTTAAATATTGTTATTAGGTTAATTTGGGGCTATTAAAATTTTTCACAATTTTTGGTTAATTAAAAACTAGTAACAATAAATTTTTAGAACTTTTAAGAATTTATTTTAGTGTAAAATATAATTAAAAATATTTATAACTTTTAATTTAGGTTCTAAATAATCAAATATATTTTCTAGGATTTTCTGGAATTTTTTTGAGTATTTTTAATATTTATTGGGATTTATTTAGGCTAATAACTAATTTATAGAACTTCTAGAATTTATTGTGCAAGACCAAGAATATAGAATCAATCCACAAAATTTTTTAGTGTTTATAATATTAATATATATTTTCTAAAATTATTTCAAAATTTTTGGAATATTAATATTTTTTTATTTAATAGGTAAACTAAATTTTAGAGCTTCTCCTAATTATAGTAGGAAACCTATGAACATAAAATTGTCCCAAGTATTTTTATAGGATTTTTAGGTTTAAAATATATTTTCTGTATTTTTTTTCCAGATTTTTATGATTATTTCTAATGTTAATTTTGAGTTATTTAGATTTAAAATGACTTAAATAATATTTTGACAAAGGCAAATAAAAATAAATAATATAAACAAAATCATCCAATCAGATTTTGACACGTATCATCCTATATTTATCATTCACCCGCATGTCAGCGCATATATATATATATATATATATATATATATATATATATATATATATATATATATATAATATATATATATAGTAAAATAACCTTAATTATTCTATTATTTTAGAGAGAGAGATTTTGGAGAACTGTCATATAGGATTCCTTCATCTTCCAGAAGCCATTACTCATAGCTCCGGACTCCAAACGTGGCCCAGTTTATTGCATTAGAACCATATTGAGGTTAACTTTCTGAATATATAAATTGTTTTATGAAATTTTGAATATTAAATTCTAAAAAATTCGTAGAGCACAGCATGTCCGAAAATAGATGCGTCTCGATGTTTTATTAATTTCGGGAGAACCATGAGTCATAATCATGAACCGTTTAAAGTTTCAGAAAGCTAATGTCGAGATCATTAACATATGTTTTTTTCAGAATTAATTCGAAGTATTTCTATATTATTAATTCTGTAGAACTTCTAGGTTAGAAATTAACCACCGTTGCACAATACAAAATTTGTATGGGCAATAATTTCCAAACGAATTTGAATTCGGACGAGCCATAAATTCCAGTATGTTTTTGATGCTGAAATCTATAGAAAATCATGCATGAAAGTTGAGTTTGTGTCGGTTGACTTTTTGGTCAACAGATCGCCTCGATTTGTGTGCCATGAGTCTCGAGTTGATAAAATTCAGTTCCTTTGGACAAAATTTAGGAATTAACCTAAAAATCAGAATAATAAGATTAAAATAAGATTTTAGAATAATTATTCTAGAATTAAATAAATTAAAATAAATTATCTTTTCACATGGTAAAATTATAATATATAGGCTATTTGGACTGTGACTAGGACTCTGATTCATACGAGCTAAGGACCACAGACGAGTACATTTTCTAATAGTTTTCATTATGTTAATTATCTTTATGATTCTAGTTGTATAGCGTATATGATTCTGATACTGTTGTTTATACGAGTTGGCATCATCGAGACCTGTCACGATGAGTCGTGATTGGGATCCATCGTGCTAGCTGGGGAAACGGAGAAATATTAGTAGCTTATGCGATCATACACAACTCTACTTGCATCATAGATCACCCTTACCTCACGTCGGTGCAGCCTGACCATTACATGCCTCATAGCCTGTTATGTATGATTAGTCTGACTATTGCTTGCATCATAACTATCCGGATGGTTAGCTTGACCTTACATGAACCATAGTTAGTCATACATAGCAAGCCTAATCAGTCCCAAGCCGATCACATGATATGCTAATGTTTCACACACTTAGCTAGATATTCTTGACATATATCTCTAGTATATTGATCTAGCATTCCTTATATTCTAGTATTATTCTAGCATCCACTGATATTCCAGTTTATGGTTCTAGTATATACTTGTATTTCTGTTCATTGCTAGTTGCACCATTGTTAACATATGCTCTAGTATTTCTATTTTCAGTATTTCTTATTGCCAGTATTTATATCCATCTTGTATTTCTTTACATTGTATTATAGTTTTTGTCAATATACATGGAACTGCTGTTAGTGCTTGTACTTCGCTCCAATCCTGACTAGATTTTATTTTTTCAGACTGTGACTTAGAGGACTTGTTTCCAGCATACTTGGAGATATGGATGTTATTGATTGCAGGTTAGACTATTTATTGTTGTTTAGACTTGTCTTGTATTTTATTTATTTTCTTCGATATATCATCGTGCTGTAGTCCTGTGATTGAGTATTCCATATTATATTGTGATATCTGTGTCTCCTTATGGAGTTGGATATTCGTGTGAGATTGATTAGATAGTATCATGACCTAGACAGCGTTCTACCGTCGATGCTATGGCGTAGGCTGGACGTACCCACGCACTCTTGCCCAAATTTTGGATGCAGGACGTGACAGTTTCACCGATCCAGACGGACATTTCTGTAGCAGCTTTCGGAGGTGCTCCACCTCCGGTATAGAGGGCAGCACCAACAGTTTCAGAGGATCATCCACCCCCATCATCTGCAGTCGATCAAACGCAGATGTTTATGCTCTTTCAGCAGATTATGGAGGTGCAGTAGTGTCAATCAGAGGTTATGAGATAGGGCATTGAGAATGCTCATCAGATTATGCTCACAGCAGTCGAGAGAGTCATCTTAGTCCAGCCACAGACGACACCACCTCAGTTTATCCCATAGCAGCCAAGGTCGGGGACTATCATAGATTTTAAAAGGATGGGACTGAAGGACTTTAAAGACATTGAAGGGATTATTTATGCTGATGATTGGATAGAAGACATTGAGCAGAACCTACGGCTGGTGCAGATTCCAAAGAGGTTGCAAGTAGAGGCCGCAGGGAGCATGATATTCGATATCGCAATGAGTTTGTTCAAGACGGGTCCCAGGATCTCAGCACCAAGACTTACTTTGGAAGCTTTTAAGGAGCTCTTCAAGAAAAAGTTCTTTCTAAATGTGGCTCTGACATCTCTAGAGAGCCAGTTTCAGTACCTTGTTCAGGGAGATATGACGGTGGATGAATATGAGGCAGATTATTACAGATTAGGCCATTTTGTGGAGGGACAAAACCCCAGAGGGAGCCAGAAAGTTCAGAAAGGGCCTGAACCGGGAGATCAAATCACATACGATTAAAGATTCTATCTTTACTTTTGAGTAGATCCTGAGGCAGGAATAGAGGGCAAAGGATGATCTAGAGCTTTGTTCCAAGAGGCCAGGACATAGGAGGATCCAATACTAATACGGGTCTAATGAAGCGGCCTCATTTTTAGCAGCAACACTAGAGGCACTTCCAGCAGCCGAGGCAGTAGTATCATGGACCAGCTAGAGCGTCGGTACAGAAGATGCACCAGATCCAGAGGCCAGCTATTCCTTGCCAATTCTATAAGAAGCTTGGACAAGGATGTGATGCATGCAGGATAAGATTGGGCCAGTGCTTATTCTGCGGATCAGGAGACCATCAGTTGAGGGCTTGTCCTAAAGCTCCAGCTCGTCCAGCTCAGGGCGAAGCTCAGGCACAGAGAGCACCCGCGAGACCACCAGCGGGATAGCAGAGAGGACCTCCTCTACCACCACAACGGTAGCAGTTCGCTCGGTACCAATAGCAGCAAAGAGGTGTACATCGACAATGGCGAGCTTTTGCCTTGACCGTCGAGGAGAAGGAGCCAGTCGGTGATGTTATCTCAAGTTCAGTCTATCTTGATTATTTTTCAGCTCATACTTTATTTGATTCCGGTGTTTCCATAGTTTCTTATCTGTATCTTTTGCTCTGAAACATTATCTTAAGACTGAACCGTTGGCGAGGACTTGCAAGATCATGATCGAGGGTGGCATTATCCTGGTCAGTGATATTTACGAGGACCAAAGAGTTTCTTTGGGAGGCCAAGAATTGAGGATATGTCTACTCGAAATGTCCCTTACGAGCTATAATATAGTACTCCAAATAGATTGGTTGAGTAGGCACCATGCTAGTATCGATTATCGAGGAGGCATAGTTTTATTTCAGGCGCTAGGAGAGCCAGAGTTTGAGTTCGTCAAAGGAGCAGCAGAGCAGAGAGAAGGAGATTTCTGTGGAGCTATGGTGGAAGAGAAGGAGATGCCACATCCTTTGATTGCTGAGTATATTGACGTCTTTTCGGAGGGGTTACCGAGGTTGCAACTAGATATAGATATGGAGTTCTCTATAGACTTGGTGCCAGGGGCAGAGTCAATATCATAGCATATATATAGGGTGAACAATAGCGAACTGATAGAGTTGAAGAAGCAGGTGGATGTGTTGCAGGACAAGGGCTTCATCCACTCTAGTTCATCACCTTGGGGTGCTCCAGTATTATTTGTACCAAAGAAGGATGGGTCAGTACGCATGTGTATCGATTACAGGGCATCAACAACCTCATTATGAAGAATAAATACCCGTTGCCGCGGATTGACGATTTATTTGATCTGTTGAGCGGAGCGGAGGTATTATCAAAGATAGACTTGAGGTCGAGGTACCACTAAGTGAAAGTGAAGAAGAAAGATATTTCGAAGACAACTTTCAGGACTCGGTATGGGCAGTTTGAGTTCTTGGTGATACCGTTTTGGTTGACCAATGCCCCGGCGGTATTCATGAACCTGATGAATAAGGTGTTTCATCAATACTTGGATCAATTTTTGGTAGTAATCATTGATGATATATTGATTTATTCGAAGACCCCGGAGGAGCATGAGAAACACTTGAGGATATTTTTAGAGAACCTCAGGAATGAGAAGCTTTATGGAAAGCTTTCGAAGTGTGAGTTCTTCCTTGATAATATTGAATTCCTTAGGCATGTGATTATAGGAGACGATATCTCAGTAGACCCGAAGAATATTTCAGCAGTTGAGTCGTGGTCTACCCCGAGTTCAGTAGTGGAGATCAGGATTTTTCTAGGACTGACAGGCTATTATCGAAGATTTGTTCAAAATTTTTCCAGGATTGCGGAGACGATGACTAGACTAACCAGAAAGGATGTGGAGTTCGTCTGGACTGAGGATTGTCAGTCTACTTTTGAGGAGCTAAAGAAGAGGTTGACTACAGCTCCCATATTGATATTACCATCAGGGACAGGAGGATTTTCTATATATTATGATGGATCAGGTAAGGGTTTGGGTTGTGTGTTGCAACAGAATGGGAAGGTGATTGCCTATGCTTTCAGGCAATTATGCCCGCATGTGAGGAATTACCCGACCCATGACTTGGAGTTGGTAATAGTTATTTTTTCTCTTAAATTGTGGAAGCACTACTTGTATGGAGAGCGAGTACAGATCTTTACGGATCACAAGAGCTTGAAGTATGTGTTTACACAAAAAGAGCTCAACATGAGACAGCGACAGTGGTTGGAGTTGATGAAGGACTTTAATATTGCTTTACAGTACCATCCAAGGAAGGCCAATGTAGTCGCGGATGCCTTGAGAAGGTATCTAGTGGCTATATTTTTGACGAAGGATATACATTTATTAGCTGATCTTGATAGATTGGTTATTGAGGTATTATTTCCTGGAGTTGCAGCACAGATATGGGGACTTCAAGTACAATCAGAGTTGATAGACCGGATCAGAGCCACATAGTTCGAGGATGAGTCTCTAAGGTGCATCAGAGCACAGGTCCGAATAGGATTGGCAGAGGACTTCAGTATTGCAGGTGATGAATCATTGTGGCACGGTACCGGGTTGTGTGTGCCGAGTGGAGCATTGTGCGAGGAGATTCTTTAGGAGGTTCATCGATCTCAGTACTCTATGCATCTAGCTACCAACAAGATGTATAGGGACATGAGAGAGCACGTTTGGTGGTATGGTAGGAAGCGTGAGGTGGCTAGCTTCATATCTAAATGCTTGGTATATCAGTAGGTACAGGCAGAGAGACAGAGGCCAGGTGGATTGCTTCAGCCTTTACCCATTCCAGAGTGTAAGTGGAAGCATGTGACGATGGATTTTATATCGGGGATTACGCATTATCAAAGAGGTAATGACGCGATTTGGGTCATCATAGACAGGTTGACCAAATTGGCTCACTTTCTGCCATTCAAAGTGGGTACATCTTTAAAGAAGCTCACGGAGATGTATGTGCGTCAAATAGTCAGATTGCATGGGGTTCTAGTGAGCATAGTCTCGGATCAGGATAGTCGCTTTACATCCTATTTCTTGAGGAGTTTGCAGGCTAGCTTGGGCACTCAACTCAAGTTTAGTACCGCAAATCACCCTCAGACAGATGGGCAGTCAGAGAGGACTATCCAGACTCTCAAGGATATGCTACGTACTTGTATTTTAGATTTTGGAGGCTCATGGGAGGATAATCTTCACTTGGTAGAGATTTCTTACAATAATAGCTACCAGGCCACTATCGAGGTGTCACCATTTGAGGCGTTGTATGGATGGAGATGCCGCACTCCGTTATCATGGGATAATATTGGTGAGAGTGCCTTATTTGGACCAGTAATGGTTGTGGATGCAGTTGAGAAGGTGAAGCTCATCAGGGATAGACTTCGGGTGGTGCAGGATAGACAGTAACATTGGGTCGATAGCCACCGGAGACCATTGGAGTTTGAGATATAAATTTTGTTTTACATTGCTTATGATTGTTTGTTTTAGTTAGAGTACTAAGGTTGTGTTTCATGCTAGGTTGGCGATCTAGTTTTCTTGATGATTTCTCTGACACGGGGTACGATTCATTTTGGTGGAGGCGAAAAGCTTAGTCCACGATAGATCAGACCCTTCGGTGTTCTTGAAATGGTCGGTGCAGTGCCTACAGACTAGACTTACCGCCTGCATTAGAGAGAGTGCACAATGCTTTCCATATGTCGCAGCTGAAACGGTATGTGGCAGATCCTAACCATGTACTAGATCACTCGGAGATCAAGGTTGGTCCGACTCTCAGCTACCCAGAGCAGCCCGTGGAGATTTTGGACCGCATAGAGAAGGTGCTGCAGAACCAAATGATTCCTTTGGTGCACATCGCGTGGAGGCATCACTCACCAGGAGAGAGTACCTGGGAGCGAGAGGCCGAGATGCGCGAGCGATATCCTTATATGTTTGAGCCGTGAGGTATAATTCTTTCTTGCTGGTATTGATTGCTTTTCATAGTTAGTTTCTTTCTTAATTTTGAGGACAAAATTTTTCTAAGGTGGGTAGGATTGTCAACCTCACTTTTCCAGCTAAGGTTAGTTTGGTAATTTGGCATGGGTATTTATTTTAGGATTTTAATATTGAATAATTTTGTGATGATTGTATAATTTATTTAATTACTTGAGCTATGATTATTGGACTTGTATTAATTAGTCATTAGAGACTTGTGTTAATTAGTTAGTTAGAGAGAGACTAGACAATATTTAGACTTGTAACATATAGACCTTTTAGATTTGTCATGATAATTAGTTTGCCCAACTTGGACCCAAGTTCATTTGTCATTCTACTAATTATATTAAGGAGGATTAGTTTAATTACAATTAGTTAGAGTCTTCCAAATATATCCATCCTTAATTATTTCTCATAATGCAACATGTAGGGGCAACTTGGATATTTGAATTTACTTGGGGAAGGGGGAATAGGCCGGCCACTATAGAGGGGGAGGGGTTCTTCTCTCTTTGTCTTCTCATTTGTAATTTAATTTTGATCCAAATTCTAGATCCCTATTTTTCTAATTTTTCTTCATTAATTTTCTACACAATTTACCACCATTTTCCCCTCAAATTCATCACTCTTAGAGGCTTGGAGAAGCAAAGAGCACAAGGAGGAGAAACTTTGGGCTAGAGATCATGTCCGGATCGTGTCCAATTGAATTTTTATTAGAAATCCATCTCCTAATTAGTAATTCTGAATTTATCTCTCTTTATAACTTCTTAATCATGCATTTACCATTAGGAATGATCCTATGGCATATGGCTACATATAGGAATAAGTTATAGGCTATTTGGTTATGTAATGTGAGTTCTATGTGATATTTTGTGTGCATGTTGGGGAATTACAAATTTGATACATCAATTGTGTGTCATGAGTCCAATTAGATCTAATTAGACTTAGATCAGGGTTATGGGACTAGGTACGTGTCCACAAATGGATACGTATATGTCGTATCTCGATATTTTATGATACGGTATGATACGAGGCCAATTTTGGGTGATTTACGTGAATTCTCTTCTTTATATGTTGTAATAACTTCTAATAGTTGTAATTATATATATATGACTAGTGGGAATGATCAATTGTGGAGAATGAAGAGTTTGGCACCTCAATGGGTTGAGTATATCTCTCTCTCTCTCTCTCTCTATATATATATATATATATATATATATATATATATTATGTGTATGTGTGTGTGTGTGTGTGTGTGTGTGTGTGTGTGAGGTGTTTGTGAGAGTTGTGTGTGAGAATGAGTGTATCGGGTTTTTTATAGATTGTAGCAACAGTAGTAGCAGCAACTTGAGGATGTTGCATTCAAGCTATGGGTGATCGGGTTTCACATAGCAATGCAGCAACATCATTTGCATAAAGCAGTAGCTACACATAGCAGTGCAGCAGCAATAAAATTTGCATAGATCAGTAGCTACACATTGTAGTGCAGCAGTAGTATTTGCATAGTGAAACGACAGCATTTGCATAGATCAGTAGCTGCCATAGCAGTGCAGCAGCATCAATATTTGTATAGTGCAACAACAACATTTGCATAGAGTAGCAGCAATATTTGCATAGTGCAACAGCAACAACAGCAAGTGAGGTAGTACAATATCAGCATTTAGTAGAATCCATGGGGGCGACACGGTTAGTTATGTGCATTATGCATTAGTGAGAGATGAGGGTGTTAGATGCAGATCTGGAGCAGTGTCAGTTACATGAATGAATACTTGTACACTGCTCGAGTGGTGTAGCTTGCATACATGAGTGTGTGACTTGGGCTAGGAGGGTATTTAGTCAGTGAGGAGATAAAGATGTTGGTGTGAGTATATCTATAGTATCAATTGAAATTTGAGAATTAGTGGTGCTTAAGTGTGAGTGTTGTGAGTTAGTACTAGAGATATCAAGTACTTGAATTGAACTGTGAGTGAGGGTCAATTATGAGGTACACTAAGCGTTAGTATCCATATTAGAGAGTATCTTGAGTGCCAAGGTATCAAGATAAGTGTTGATTATGGGTGTTAGTTAATGAGGTTAGAGTATAGGCACCCTTGTGATACTGGGTATCTTGAGTATAGAGTAGTATTATGGGTATCTCTAAATAGAATTATATTTAAGATACTATATTATGGGTATCTTTAAATAGAACTATATTTAAGATACTATGTGAAGTTAGGAATTGAGTTGGAAATAGGTAAGGATGAATTCATAGATGCTTGTACATGACTATATGGGTAATTGCTTCACCTTGAAGTAGTAGCAGGTAGGTAGATAAGTTATAACCTAAATACTATGAGTTAGTATATATTCAGTGATGGTAGTTAGTGTTAGTTGATATGGTGGTTAAGTATGGTTATTGAATAAGAGTTTTTACTTAGAATAAAGATAGACTAGTTTAGATAGTTTTTACTTAGAATGATAGGGTTGACCTAGCTTTGACTAGAGTTGACCAATGTTGACTAGTTTGACTTTAAAAAGTCAACCTTGACCAGATGGTGGTGCAACAACAATAACAATCACAATATCAGCAACAACAGCTCCAGCAGCATTAACAAAATGTCCTGTTAAACTAAGGGTTGTAAACGACCCTAGAACGAGGTGATAGAATAGACTCTGGGGCATCTGTTAGATTTTGTAGACTGAACCCTAGATACTTCGATGGCACGAAGAACGCAATCATGACATATGATTGGCTCTAGGATATTGTTACCATTCTAACAACGGCTAAAGTTTCGATCGATGAATAAGTTGACCTGGTTCGCCTATAATTCCAGGATCTGCTAAGAGATTGGTTGGCTATGATAGAGATAGGAGTGAGGCATCCTATTTCATGGGAGGATTCTCGGACTCTATTTAGGGGGATGTACTTTGGGATTGTGGCTCAGTGTGAGTTGCAGCAAATGTTCATTAACATCAAGCAAGCTGGAAGGACGATAGATGGCTATGCTCCAACCATGGTGGAAGTACTTAGCATATTTGCTCCAACCATGGTGGAAACAGAGTTGGAGAGAGCAATGAGGTTCCAGCAGGGACTTTACTTGGAGATCTTGCATATGGTAGAGGTACACGACTACCAGACCTTCGAGGCGGTATTGATAGCAGCCAAGAGGGTTAAGCTTACTTGTCAAAGGATGGCATCAAGAAGAGTGGATCAAAAAAGGTCTTATAGATAGAACAATGAGGGAGGACCAGTACCCCGAATATCAAAACCAACCGAGGTAGCAGCAGCAGCAACATCAACGAAGAGCGCCGACATGTTGTACCTATTGTGGCAAATGAGGTTATAATCAGAATATTTTTTGGGAAGCTAACAAATTATGTTTGAGATGTGGGAGCCCTGATCACAAGATTACTACATGTCCATTGATAAAGAGGCCAGGAGGGCCAGTACAATAATTTCCTGCATTGCCAGCTCCAAGGGCAAGTACAACAAGGACGACCAGCAATAACAGTACAACCTTTGGTTCAGCGTCCATTGCCAACGCATGCCCAAATTTATCGATAGCAATAGCAGAATCAGTAGGTGCCGCAACCACGACAGTAAGGAAGATAGCAGCAGGGAGCTCAACAAGGCCATGGGCAGGTACTTACCTTGTCCTTGGAGGAAGCAATGGCGTCAGACGACGTAGTGGCAGGTAACATTTTTGTTACAACCTTTCCTGCCATAGCTTTATTTGATTATGGATCTTCAAACTTGTTTACATCTGCACAATATGCGATACATATTGGATTAAAGTTTGAGGCATTGCCAGTGAGGTTGAATATATTCACTAGCAATAGGATCATAAAATTTAGTATGGTATGCCTAGCATGTCCAGTCATTGTATGTGGACATTTATTACCTACAAAGTTGATCGAGTTTCCTATGGGTAACTTTGACGTTATCTTAGTCATAGACTGGTTGAGAGACAGTCATGCAACAATAGACTATCATGGGGGTAGATTATTGTTTAGAATTTCTGGTCTAGAAGATTTTGTTCTTAGCGAAATATCAAGAGACCGGCAAAAAGGAGGGCTCGCAACAGTAGCAAGGGAAGCAAACCCGCTGCCCAAGATTGTTGAAGAGTTCATGGATGTCTTTTCCAACAATTTTCCCGAATTACCCCCAGTTAGAGCAGTAGAGTTCTGTATTGAGTTGATGCCAAGAGGAGAACCAGTATCCCAGAAGGTGTACCCTATGTCACTATCAGAGCTTGATCGGTTATATCGACACGTGGAAGAACTGAAGGTGAAAAAGTTTATTCGAACCAGTGCATCACCGTGGTGAGCACCAGCGATATTGGTAAAGAAGAAGGATGGATCGACGCAGTTGTGTATGGATTATAAGCGGTTGAATGCAGTAACAGTGAAGAACAAGTACCCATAACCAAAGATTGATGATTTATTTGAACAATTAAGTGGAGCAAGAATCTTCTCCAAGATAGATTTACAATCAGGATATCATCAGGTGCGAGTCCGGGAGCAGGATATACCAAAGACAATATTTAGGTCACGATATGGGCATTACGAATTCTTAGTTATGCCATTCAGAATGACTAATGCTCCACCAGTATTCATGGACTTGATGAACCAAATTTTTTGCCTTACTTAGACAAATTTATGGTAGTATTCATCGATGACATCCTGGTGTATTCTCGTAATGAGGAGTATAAAGAACTTCTCAGGATAGTACTACAAATGTTGAGGGAGCACCAGTTATATAGGAAGCTTAGTTAGTATAAATTTTGACTGTTTCACATATACACCTTAGTTCTGGAGCAGGAGTATAGTTGATCCCAAGAAGGTAGAGGCAGTAGAGAAGTGGCCGATTACGAAGACAGTAGCAAAAGTGCATAGTTTTCTGGGCTTGAAAGATACTACAAAAGATTTTTGTCAGATTTTTCTAAAATCTTGGTACCATTAACTCGGTTGACGGGCAATGAAGTTAAATTTGTGTGGTCAGCGGAATATCAGATAGTCTTTGAAGAGTTGTAGAATAAGTTAATCTCTGCACTAATTCTTACTCTTCCAGGAGGCTCCGGAGAATTCACAGTATACTGTGATACATCTGAAAAAGGACTTAGATGTGTTTTGATGTAGCATGGAAGAGTGATAGCATATGCTTCTTGGCAGCTCAGAGATCACGAGAAGAACTATCCAACTCATGATTTGGAGTTAACAACTATAGTGTTTGCACTTAAGCTATGGATGAACTACTTATATGGCGATCGAGTAGAAATATTCACGGATCATAAGAGTTTGAAGTATGTGTTCACGTAGAAGGACCTGAACAAGAGGCAGAGAAGGTGGTTAGAGTTGATAAAAGATTATGACTTGGAACTTCAGTACCATCCAGGCAAGGCTAATGTAGTAGCTGATGCACTTAGCAGAAGAGATAGAGCATTTATGTTGATTACTCAGAAGCACATTCTAGAAGACTTAAGAGAGATGGGTATTGAGATAGTACTTCCACAGAGTACATGAGTTCAGGTTAGCCTACAGATTCAGTCAACTTTGGTAAATAGAATCAAACTAGCTCAGGCAAAAGACCCGAATATTCAAAAGCTACGAGAAGAATGTAAGTCGGGTCTTTGGAAGGAGTTGACAATAAATGCGGATGGAACGCTAAGGTTTAGGAATCTTCTATGCGTACCAAGCAAAGATATTCAGCAATAAGTTATGACTGAAGTACACAGTTCTCAGTATTTCATTCATCCGAGAGGCATGAAGATGTACCAAGATATCAAGCAACACTTTTGGTAGAACATAATAAAGAGGGAAAGAGCACGCTTCGTATCACAATGTCTGATATGTCAGCAAGTGAAGGCAGAACAACAGAGACCGGCAGGATTATTGCAGCTACTTCCTATTCCAGAGTGGAAGTGGGAACACATCACGATAGACTTTACGACTGGTTTACCTAGATCACCGACTGATCGAGATGCAGTTTGGGTAGTAGTAGATCGTCTCACAAAAGTAGCTCACTTCCTTTCTTTTTGAGTAGAACAGTCTACAGAACAATTAGCAAAAATATATATGCGAAAGATAGTGAGACAACACAGTATCCCAGTAAGTATTGTATCAGATCGAGATACACGGTTCACTTCTTATTTTTGGAAAAGTTTGCATCAGAGTTTGGGCACCAAGTTAAGATTCAACACAGCTTACCACCCCTAGACATACGGACAATCAGAGAGAACCATCCAGACCTTGGAAGATATGCTACGAGCGTGTACCTTAGATCTTGGGAAAATTACCTTCACTTGATGAAATTCTCGTATAACAACAGTTATCAGGCCAATATTCAGATGGTACCTTTTGAATCACTATATGGCAGAGAGTGTAGGTCACCGTTCGGTTGGAACGACATTGGTGAGAGAAAGATGTTAGGCCCTGAAATGATTACACATACAGTAGAGGTTGTCAAGAAGATTAGAGAGCGACTTCGGGTTGCACAAGATATGCGTCATCATTGGGCTGATCAATATCGTAGACCTTTAGAGTTTCATGTCGGCGACCATGTATTTTTGCGAATTTTGCATACCCGAGGAAGCATTAGATTCGGGGTTCACTGGAAGCTTTGTCCGAGATACGTAGGTCCGTTCGATATTCTTGAGCGGGTATGCGATGTTGCTTATCGTCTTGTCCTTCCTCCTTCGTTATATAAGGTACATAATGTATTTTATGTGTCTCAGTTACGTAGTTATATTCTGGATCAGAGTCATATCCTCGATCACTCTGAATTAGTCGTTGGTACTGACTTATCTTACGAGGAGCAACTCATATCCATATTAGACCAACGAGAGAAAGTGCTCAAGAAACGGACTATTTCTCCTGTCCGAATTGCTTGGGGACATCATACTCTTTGAGAATCGATGTGGGAGTGCGAGAATGATATTCGGTCTCGGTACCCGTACCTGTTCGATTTGGAAGGAATATTATACCTTATGCTTTCGTATCTAGTTTCCATGATCAAGTGATCACCTTTATGTTGTGATGATATTGCTTGCATGTGTAGTTGCTAGTAGATTTATATCGTGCTTGTCCTAAATTCTCTAGCTATTGCTTTAATTCGAATTTCGAGGACAAAATTTTTCTTAGGTGGATAGAGATGTCACTCCTCGTTCTAGATATACGTATTTGAAACATATTTTATTTTAGCATGGTTGCATGTGCATAGAGACTAGACCTATTCATGGTTTATTTTATGGGTTGGTTTAACTCATGAGAGCCTTTGGTTCAACCCTCAAATCCTACCATATATAATCCAACTTTTTCTCTCTCCGTCCTCACTTTTTCATTACTTCCTCCTTCTTTAGCTTTCTCTCCCCATTTCATATGCAAGTATACCTTGAATAAGAAATGGAGAAACACTCCCTATTATAGTTCTGTTATATTTATTATGTGTTTCTAAGCACTTTTAGTTCTTGGAGTTTTCTGTTTTGATGGATGGATTATTGTAGATCTAAATTTTTAACTTAGGTTTTTATGGGTTCCATGAGTTTTTCTTGGTTTTGATCTATTAAACTTATGTCAATAAAAACCAATTTTTTGCTATTTGTTAGAGCTTTCAATTGAGAGCATTTTGGCATTTGGTTCACCCAATTTGGACTTAAAATGAGATTTTTATAAAGAAAATAAGATTTCAGTTTTTGGAGCTTTTTTGCCATGTACGAACCTGTTATTGGAGAAGACAAAGTTCCCATGCGGCCAGTGAGCTTATACGGCCGAGAGTGCCATGCAGCCCGAGAGGTTTATGCGGCCAAAACTCTTACCGTATATCGATAACATGCATCCATCTTGTTGGGCGCATAACTGCTGATTTGTACAGTATCCTTGAACACCTTGTGCTTTTTACTCACTAAACGAATAAAATTTCCCTAAGTCCTAGAGAACTCCATGCAACAGAGGAACCCATGCGTTACCGATACCCATGCGTCCAAGAGAATATGCGGCCACTATTTTCTTGGACGCATAGTTCTAAACTGTTGGCACTTATTTCTAAGTTTTGTATTTTCTTTCGGATATACTTTATGGCTTGTCACCTCAGTCACATCAGTCACTTTATGTCACATTACTGACACTTTATTTATTTGACTTCAACACTTGTCCCAAGGAGTAGACTTAACCCTGGCATGCGGCCAAGTAGTTTATACGGCCTGACTTCTTATGCGGCCAGGATTGTTATACGGCCTGACTTCATGCTGCTTAGAGACCCATGCGGCTTTGCTTGTTTTGACTGAATGTCTTCTTGACTCTTGTGACCTAATGTATAATTGGTAATTAAATTCGAATACTATATTCGTGCTGATACTACTATTTTTTGATTATTATTCATGATTTCATGTGCGTCGAGGAGCGACATATCTTGCCACGTGTTAAGTGATTATATTTGGGTTGTGCATAGAGAATGCCTCCAAATCCCTGAATGCGTTATATTATATATATGTACATTATTTCCCTAACATAGGCATAATAATTGAGTCAACTACCAAAGCGTGGATAGGACATTGATTGTATGAATGTTGCATACACTCTCGGGTGAATCCAAATTTGACTTCCTTGGATTCGTATCGAGCGTGGCCGTACTTCGTACAATATCTTAAAGGTCTCATGTGACCACGCCTTGATATTTAAGCACAATATAGGGCTAATAGGTAACTAAAAATGGTAGTAACATTTGGAGGGAGCGGTATCCCGAGATCATGCCAATGAACTTTCCCACAGAGATTTATTATAAGTACGCTGTGGGCTGGCCACCATAGATACTGTATATCATCTGCCTTAGTGGAGTGCAATATATGACTTATCAATATACCGAGCCACTGTTTCAATATAAAAATACTGCAACTGCTAATACCATATTTTTAGCACAGTGGCCCTACGGGGGACTGGTGCATCCTACAAGTGCTTGTTTTATTATATTGGTTCGGTTAGCTCATGTTCGACACTGGCATGATTTGAGGATACTTATTATGCATTACTCTGAGATAACCTCAGAGTCCACAAAACAGCAAGTCGTACAAATGATTGGACGATCTAAGAAATAGACTTGGTTGTGATTGTATTTATTTATTCAACTAATAGCCTAGGTAAGTGGACTATCATAGTGTGATGGTTCAACCTTTGTCCTTGTTTGACTATATATTTTAGCCTTCGCACTAGGATATGCCATGGACCTAAGTTACGACACTGAACCTATATAATATTATATATTTTCTGGGATTTTTGTTTCTCCTTTTCGTGCTTCCTTTGTGGTACTTGCTATTTGGGGTTTAACCACACTGGTTTTGCATGGCCTGGTTTTGAGCCAGCACCTGAGGATCCAGCGTACTTTTTCCTAACTCATGGTGCGTACCAGAATATGGTCGTAGGGGATAGAGAGTGGGTTTTCTTCTTTCCTGCTAGTCTTGTACATTTACTTCTTTTTGGCGTTTAGCCACCGACACGTGTAAGCCGGCTCGTCTGGACATTAGTTTTCCTTACATGATTGTGTTAAATCAGACTGCAACTGATCATTGTCATGTACTTTTGTTTCTCTTCCAGCTTCTTATTTTGCACAATTGGACTCCAAAATATTTTGAGCAAGCGTTTGGGACGCCTTATTTCTTATCATATATGCTCTATGCTTATTGTTTCTTATTTGAATGATTGAGATATAGAAGTTCTTGACCATAGAAGACTTGATTGTAGCATGTACCCCCTTGACTTATACAGCCGTGATTGCCGTATGACGTATTGTACCTTGTATGGGATAGTTGGCCTTGTCCGTCTCCGTATTTTGGTACTGGGGCATGACAGATAATCTCAAGCAAGGTCGAGGTATCCAGTAATGTCGATATTGCGGGAGGTACGGGAACACCTGGATCTTGCTGCTCGGTCCCATTCATCGTGGGCTAAACTCGGATCCTTAGTTGGGTCCCACAGGATTTTGTTCCACTGGCGACTCTGCTTCTCTTATTACTGCAGCATCTGGAGAAGGAGAAGCCCTAAGTAAAAGCACAAGAAATATCAAGAACAGTACAAGAAGGAACAAGGAAACGATCATTCTGAAAGAATTCAAGATGAGTATTGAAGAGCACAGATTCATGATTTCAAGAAGAATCATGTTTGATTGAGAGTCTTATAACCATGCCACCCCACAAATATGAAGAAAAGACATACATGAGCCACCACTAAAACCTTGTCACGCCCAATACCGGAATACATAGACGGACATGGCCAGCTACCCCGTACAAGGTACTATACGTCGTATGGTGATCACGACTGTATAAGACAAGGGGGTACATGCTATAATCAAGTCTCCTATGGTCAAGAACTTATATGTCTTAATAATTCAAACAAGAAATAGTAAGCATAGAGCATATATGGTAAGCAATAAGGCGTCCAAACGCTTTCTAAAAATATTCTGGAGTCCAGCTATACAAAATAAGAAGCTGGAAGAGTAACATAAGTACATGATAATAAATCAGCTACAGTTTGATTTAATACAATCATGTAAGAAAACTAATATCCAAACGAGCCGGCTAACAAGTACCGGTGGCTAAACTCCAAATAGAAGTAAATGTGCAAGATGAATAGAGAAGAAGAAAACTCACTCGCTATCCCTTGCAACAATATTCCTGGTGCGCGCAATGAGTTGGGGGAAAGTATGCTGGATCCTCAGGTGCTGGCTTAAAACCTGGTCATGCAAAACCAGTGGAATTAGACCCTAAATAATAAGTACCACAAAGGAAACACAAAATAGAGAAACAAAAACCCAAGGAAAATATATAATATTATATAGGTTCAGTGTCGTAACTTAGGTCCATGGCATATCCTACCGCAAAGGCCCAACCCTAACCAAATAAGGATAAGAGTTGAACCATCACACTATGATATTCTACTTCCCTAGGCTACTAGTTGAATTATACAATCACAACCAAATCCATTTCTTATATCGGCAAATTATTTGTACGGTTTGTTATTTTATGGAGTCTGAGGTTATCTCAGAATAATGCATAAATAAGTATTCTCCGATCACGCTAGTGTCGAACCTGAGCTAACTAATAAAATATATACTTACAGGATGCACCAGTCTCCCGTAAGGCCACTGCACTAAAAATATGGTATTAGCTATTCCAGTGTTCCTATATTGAAATAGTGGCTTGGCATAATAATAAGTCAGATACTGTACTCTACTAAGGCAGACAATATACATGATCTGTGGTGGCCAGCCCACAACGCACTTAGAATAAATCTCTGTGGAAAGGTTCGTTGGCATAATTCCGGGATACCGTTCCCTCCAAATATTACTACCACTTTTAGTTACTTAATTAGCCTTATGTTGTATTTGTAATCTCAAGGCGTAGTCACATGATAATTTCTCTTAAGATGTCGTACAAAATATGGACACGCTAGATATGAATCCATGAAAGTCATATCTGGATTCACCCGAGCGTGTATGCCACATTCATACAATTAATATCCAAGCCACACTTTTGTAGTTGACTCCCTTATTATGTTTGTACTGGGGAAATAATGTATATTTATAATATCATACGTTCAGGGATTTGTCGATAAACAATCCAAATATAACCACTTAACACGTGACATGATGTGTCGCTTCTTGGCGCAGATTAAATCATGAATAGTAATCAGGCAATAGTGGTATCAGCACAGATACAATATTTGAGTCCAATTACCAATTATACATGGGGTCACATTAATCAAGAAGACATTCAATCAAAACAAGAAGGGCCACATGCACCTCTAGATTTCATGGGAAGTCAAGCCGCATGACAATCCCAACCGCATGTGAAGTTAGGCCACATATGAAGTCTGGGCCACATGGGAAGGCAGGCCGCATGAAGTCAGGTCGCATGAACCACTTGGCCGCATACTGAGGGTTAAGGTCTACTCCTTAGGACAAGTGTTGAAGTGACCGTCAAATAAATAAAGTGTCAGTAATATGACATAAAGTGACTGATGTGACTGAGGTGACAAGACATAAAGTGTGTAAGGAAGAAAAGACAAAACTATAAAAATAAGTGCCAACGGTGCAGAGCCATGCGTCCAAGAAAAATATTGGCAACATGCCCTCAGGCCACATAGGTGTCGGTGTCGCATGAGGTTCTCTGCCACATGGATTCCTCTAGGACATAGAGAATTTCTCATTCATTCAACGAGTGAAAGCACTAGGTATTCAAGGACACTTGTTTAAACAATAGTCATGTGTCCAACAAGATGGACGCTTGCTATCAATATACGGCAAGAGTTAGGTCACATAACCCTCTCGGTCTGTATGACACTCCTAGCCACATATGCTCACTGGCCGCATGAGGATTTCGTCTTCTCCAACATCAGGTTCGGCCATGGCGGAAATGCTCCAAAACCTAAAATCTTGTTTTGTCTATAAAAATCTCATTTTAAGTCCAAATCGGGTGAACCAAAAGTCAAAATGCTCTAAATTGAAAGCTCTATCATGTAGAAAAAAAAACTAGTTTTCAAAGACACAAGTTTAATAGATCAAAATAAAGAAAAACTCATAGAAGCCATAAAAATTCTTAGTTTGTAATATAGATCTACACTAATTCATCCATCAAAACAGAAAATTCCAAGAACTAAAATTACTTAGAAATATATAATAAACATAATAGAACAATAATATGGAGGGTTTCTCTATTTTTCATTCATGGTGTACTTGCCAATGAAATAGGGAGAGAAAGCTAAAGAAAGAGGAAGAAATAAAGAAGTGAGGAGAGAGAGAGAGAGAGAAAATGTTGGGTTATATATGGTAGGGTTGAGGGTTGAACCAAAGGTTCTCATGAGTTGAACCAACCCACAAAATAAACTATTAACTAGGTTAAACCACAGAATGGGTCTAGTCTCCATACACATGCAACCATGCTAAAATAAAATATATTCCAAATACGTATATCCGGGAATGGGGATTTATATCTCTCTATCTCCGTGGGAATTAACCTCTCTCCAAAATGACTCAGTCGGCTGAACTCCCCGTCGTACTCGTCTATCATCATGTTCCCTTACTTGAGGTGAAAGAACTGCTCATAGAGGACATCATGAACATTGGCAGGGAAGAACCTCTCATTAAAGTCGTAGAACTCCTCTCACTTTTGGTCAATACCATATTGCCTCTGCTCGGCCTTCCACTAGTAGTGAGTGTTATCCTCAAGTAGAAGATCCATGGTGGTCATCTATAAGTGCTCTGATAACTGGGATGTCGTCAATAACTTCTCCGTACTAATGAGCCAGTCAAAAACTTCTAGTGGAGTCTTCGTACCTCTAAAATTCTTCGGGTTTATTTGGGTAAAATCCTTAATACGACCCTCAAAAGGTGGGGTATTGGTGCTGGTGCTGGTACCGGGGTTAGTGGGGAGGCTTATTTATTACAGCTATAAAGGCTTGCCTCTGCAACTTATTTTGCTGCCACTGGGCTTGCATCATAGCTTGCATAAACTAGTTCAAGTTGACATTCCTGTCAGGCTACAGAAACGGTTACGAAGGTGGCACAAAGGGTATTTGTGAGAAAAATTGAGGCCAGAACTAGGGTAGCAGTGGTGGCATACTACCACTTTGGGGATTTATATTATGCTGTGCTTGATGTCCCAGTGGAGGTGCTGAAGTCTGAGGTTCTTGTTGATCCAATGGTCGTGTCCGACCTGCTTTCGATGATTGTCCCGGCTGGAGTAGTGTAGTTGGGGACACCATTGATGAAGGCAGATATCCAGATTCCTTCTGAGTAGATGTATCGCCTACAGTAATGACAAGAGTAGCAACACGTGCATTAGGAGGATTTATCTTGCTGGCCACGAAGAAGAGGAAAATGTTAGAAAAGATACAAGGTAGATATAAGTCAAGCAGTCAAATGAGAGTTCAAAAAGAATTCAAAGGTGTTTATTCAATATAAGTGGATAAGATTGTAGATTCTAATCCTATTTCTAGGCTTGATCGGTACTGTAATGTAATCGAGACAATATATTCTTGACCTCCATGGGCCACCATAAAAATTTATCATGCCACAGTCCCAAAATACGTAGGACTAGGAATACGGTAAAAATGCCAGCCATATGTATATGGGAACTCCAATATATGGAAACCATAACACATACATGCATTGTATTATGAATAATAATTCATAAGTGATACATATATATTGTCAACATAAGTCACATGCAGCTATATCTTATCCACAGACACAAGTAGAGAAGTAGCAAAATAAATACTAAAAGTCTCAAGTATGAAGCAATAAAAGAAATAATAGTTGGATGGAGAAAAATCCACTACCAAACTACAATATCAGCTAAATAATAGAGGAGAACATAACTCCAATATAAGATAAAATGTTAAGTAAAAAAATAACAGCAAAAAGATCCATCAACTGTGAAGTAGTCATGGGTACTTAGAGGGTAAGACTTCCTCGACAGAAAATGCTGCTTCAGGTCCTGGTCCATACTATCGCGGATAATCCTCATCGTCTATACTTGGAAAAGGACCATGCCCTCAGAGGGACGTAACAATATACATAAAAGCTTGCCATAATATACTGAAAATAAATATCCAAAAAGGTCTCCTATCCATTCTATGTGAAATGCACTTTTGAGAACAACATCCTAATAAGAATCTCTCGACACATACATGTGCTCGACACACGTAGTACTCATCCGAGTCACTAGTGGCCAATCAAGAGGAAATTAAATAAATATTTGATACACGTAGAACTCTATTGATTCACCTGGGGCGAACTCGAGGCAAAGTACATAAACATGAGAGCCCCTACGCTAACAGCTATCCTCCCCACCCCATGCTCCCATTCGTGTCGTATCCATAATACTAGAATAGCTCTAATAACTGTCAAGTCTTCTAGCATGCAAATCTATTAGCAGTTATCTTCTATCATACGTCCCTACGCAATGTCGGCCGGATAATACGCAAGTCCATGATTAATATGAGACTCACAACTCGTGTAACAAAATTGTCTTGGCCGAAGGAGATATAAAAATACCTCACAATCATGGGGTGGTCTCTTAAATCTAGGTCAATATGCATAACAATTAAAATAAGAAACAAAGACGACATCATCCGTCATTGCACCCAAGGTTTCTTAGATGCATATTTTAATAATATACATAAATAAGAAAATAATAGACAAAAATAAAATATGCAGATGTGAATGTAGATAAACAATAGTAGTGGAAAGGTATACTTGTCTGGCAAGGGTTTGGTATAGTAAAGACGTCTAAACGACAACCACAATGAAACAAAAGATACAAATTCTGAACAAAGGTCTTCTAATGCTGAAATAGACATCACCAATAATCCCGAAATAAGTGAGATAGTAAAAAAATACTATCATTTTGTCCAATTTGGACAAAGAGGCAAAACGGTAATTTCAGACCAAAGCAGAGTCCATATGTGTTCTACCTTGCACCTAAATGTGTACCAGGGATAAATGTCTCTAAATAAAATAAATTATAGGTTAAACTAAACCTAAACGATGATATTGACTCAACTATATGTCCAATTTTGGATTCTGATGAGTCGATCATAAAATCGCTCGTCAAGTCGAATAACGAAACAGTGATCCGTAGACTGACTCAAAATCGAGAGAAACTCGGGTCACATGATAAGTCAGACACTACAAGTTTAATAGCACAAGATTCATGGCTATCTGACTGGCGCACACAAACTTATTAAATTTTTTACAAAACACTAATACAGAGGACTTTTTACGGATATGAGTTAATTTTGGCATGCACATACGTCCAAATCAACTTCTACGAAAGTCCACACATCGGGATATATCATACGCACCTTTCAGTGCAATTGGTATGCGACGAGGTAGTCCCATTTGGCAAGGTGCACTCTGTATGACAAAATTTGGGTTTTAAAAAACATAAGTTTTTATTATTTTGGTAACAGAATAATTTGATGAACATAGCAAACTAAGAAAAACTAAAACAATAGAAAAAATCTAGGTTACGTTGTGAATAAGTCCCTTCAAATATATTTTAAAAATATTAAATGAGTTGGTAGATAATTGGACATGAACATGGGTACTTGAACTGAATTTTTTGAACTATTTTAGGACAGATTTTTGTCAACTTTGAGTCAACTTTTCTCCCAAACCAGGACACCAAAACTCATCCAACTTGGAGGGGATCCTAAAGGGTCATGTTATGAGAGTATACAAAGAAACCATTCATAAAACGAATGAGAGGTAAAGAAGATATCGTACCTTGATGCAGTAGGACTTATTTCAAATTTACGTCATTAGATTCGACTTATTTCAAATCAAAGTTGTTTCTGCGATTACTCAAAGTTTATTCCGCGAAGACACATAGTTGCTTCAGTGATTATTCAAAGTTCTTCTATGATTAGTCAAAGTCTCTTTGATGTTTATTCAAAGTTTGGTACCGTGAGTATTCAATGTCACTTCCGCGATTAGTCAAAATTGTTCCCCTAATTGTTCTAAGTGCTTTCGCAAGTATTCTGAGTTACTTCAATGAAAAGTTTTTTTGACCCTCCTTTACACTCACTAGATGTTTTATACAATAAGTCTAAATTTGTTATGATGCCATAAAGATAGTAATTATACCAAGAAACACCAACAACAAAATAATGCAATAATACACAGTACTCTGTGATTAATACTTATCTTTGGGATTCATAGGAAACAATTGATTTAGGGTGATCAATAGTGGGTACCAGTATGGTACGCCAAGGAGAAGTTGGCATTGACATCAATTATAGGATCAATAAAAATTGAGTTGATCAGTGCGTGGGCTTGGTTATGTCTCTAATGAGATAGTTATTTTGGTATTCGTGGTCGACAGTACCACCGAGGGAAGGATATTTCGGTATGGATATTGGACCAGTAAAATTTGTAACTGTCAAGAATGACTTAGTTTCTGAGTGGTATATGTCTCTACCCTCTAGCGATGCGTATGTTTCAACCATTATTATAATGAACGGAATGAGCCCACTACCAAAATAAGTCAAATTATCGACATTTGGAAATGTCGCTAAATGGCATGAAAATGTCGCTAAAAAAAATTTAGGGACATAATTAACGATGTTTTATTGAACTAACGTTGAAGCTAGTCATGGACAGGAAAAATATCGCAAAACGTCGCTATAGCATAATTTTCTAGCGACGTATTATGGTCACTAATATTTTTCATATTAGCGACGTTTAGCGGCACAATGTAGCTATATTAGCGACGTGTTATGTGTCGCTAAACGTCCCTAATATTTTTTTATTTAGGGATATTTTGTAACACATTTAGCGACGTTCTACTAACCTGGTAAATACTGCCATATCCGTAATTTAGCGATATTTAGCGACATAATTAGCGACGTTTTAATACAGCTAGCGACATATTTAGCGAAGTATATAAATGTCGCTAAATGTGCTAAACGATGCTAAATTGCTAAAAAAGTTAAAAAAACCTGGAATAAATGTATGCTTACAGTTTGTCATATATCCCTGCAATATCATAGTTAATAAAAATAGACAGACCTAGAGCAACCCTCCGTTGAATTTTATGTGTTCACCGACCCCTTCGGTGGAACACTCAACACCGATAAATTCTCATGCATTCTATATAAATAATAAAGTAAAATTAAAAGAAATAGACACATTCTCAATAAATAAAGTATGAAAATAAATATCCAATAAATTTACATCCATTATATAAATTAAGTCTGAAAAAATATCAAGTAAGCATCACAACTAGTACTAGATGTAAACAAATAAAGTATGAAATACTATCTCAATAAATAAATGACCCAATATCTTGGGCCAAAAGTCTGAAAAAAACAAACTATCCTAACTAGGACTTTTGTTGATCCAGAGGAGGAGGAGCACCATGGTAAGCCTAGGAGATGAGCCTGTCCAAAGAACAACTACTATTGATCAGAAGGAGGAGGAGGATCACCATCGCGAATCTGGTATATCAGCGAGGCCCACTCATCCGATAAAATCATCAAGGCACCCAATGGGGGGAGTCTGTACAATCGATATAGATATCGATAATGGCGGACCAGGAGAACGTATATGCTCTAACACTGTCAGTCGAGCGGTACAAGTATCCATGACAAAAAACATCCTCACAGTACTCTGATCCACTTACTGGCTTATCTGAACCTGTGACATTTGCAGCCTCGCCAGTGCATCACAAATGGCTAAATATGACCCCTGTAGAGCCATCATCTTACGCTCTGTCGACTTGGCCAGATCCCTCAACTCTATGTCGTATTCATGTATGTGTCGTATCCATGTCAAATAACAAGGGTTAGGGTTCACCTGATCTTGGGGGTTCACCGAGGAAGGGGATGGCCAAAAGGAGGAGGAAGTCAGCGTAGGCGGTTAAAGAGGAGAAGACTGGAGTGGAGGAGCCCGGAGAGGAGGAGGAGGATCTCGGTGGAGGAGGAGGAGGGCGGATCGTCGGCAGTAGAGAACGGTCAGATGGGGGTCGACGGAGCACAGTCTGTAGTGGGGGTCGTCGACGAGGGGTTGGGGTGAAAGGAAAACTTTTGGGTAATTTTCGAGTGAGAATGGGGGGAAAGAAAAACTCGACCACTATATTAAAAATAAATTATTGATGTCTGATCCATACGTCGCTAAATGTCGCTAATAGCGACATTTATATAGTCTTTAAATGTCGGTAATGCTAAAAAATATTAGCGACTTCTTAAAGTTACTAAACGTCGTCATTAAAAAAATTTAGCGACGACTTCATACATTTATAAATGTCGCTATTTAAAAAATTAACAGCGTCGATAAGAAAACTTAGAGTTAAAAAAATATAGCGACTATTCTTTCAAAAAACTTTAGCGACTATTCTTTCATACATTTATAAATGTCGCTATTCAAAAACTTTAGCGACGTTAAAAAAAATATAGCGACTATTCTTTCAAAAAACCCATGTACATTCGTTATTTGTCGCAAACAGCGACGTACATCGACTTTTATTTATGGAGTCGCTAAATTCGTTAAAATTAACGACGTTAACTGACGACGTCACTAAAAATATAGCTATTTTATCATATTTTTGTAGTGGCCTATTGGTAAGGAATGGGATAGTACCGAGACATAGCTTAGAGTTATACCTTGTATAGTATAATTTGAGTTTCCCTTGATAAGATGGTTTCAGATGACCTATAGTAGGCGGTTGATGGAAATCTCTTTGTTGGACAATAGGAAGTATAAGTAAATACCTCGGTTGGGAATAACGATATGAGTTGTATAAGTAATAGACGGTGGTGTAAATCATACTGATGAATGTCAAGTTGGAATAGTAATTTGGTTGGAACAAAGATATTAAACGATGATGAGAGATTGAATAGTTGCAAATAACGATTGGAGCAATTACAACAGATATCGATAGTTGATTGCATACTGGGATTGGTTACTTAGAATATGGTACGAGACATAAAGGATAAAAATACATTAGAAAACGTAAAACATGGATGCCTTGGTTGGGAATAGCGGCATGAAACTTTATACATTCGGATGGTGGCTTGACCCAGTTGGGTACCAATTTAGTTTCGATATCGATAGTGAGGCACACTTTCGAGGGCTTGTGGACAAAATAATATGGACCGTATAGTGACTGAAAATTTGTAATTGGTCGGATAAAAACATCATATGGGATAAAATGTGTTGGGGCTAATGAGAATTTTATAGAATATTTACGTATGAATCGATGATTTTGGAGAATGGTACCCTTGACCTCAGGCGTGTAATGGCAATACATACCTAGTCCAAGGATAACATAGACGTTAAGGACATTGTGTTTAATGGGATGGATAGTTCGTATAAGTGCAGGTAGGCTCAAAAGATTGGAATATCTTATGAAATGAGGAATGTTAACCCTTAGATATTTTAGTTGCATGAGTATTGATTGATCAGTTGATAGACCCGTTGGATTAGATTAGAGTGCTTACCAACGACTAATTCAGAATAGTTGAGGATATGACTCGGATCTGGGACATACCTATGTAACTAAGATGCATGAAATATATCGTGCACCTCTCATAGAGAAGGTGGAAGGGCAAGACGATATGCCACATCACCTACCTGATCGAGGATGTCGAACGGCCCAACGTATCATGGACTAAGCTTTCCGCGAACACCGAATCTAATGAATCCATGGGTAGACAAAATTCATAAAAATACGTGGTCACCGACATAAAACTCTAAAGGTCTACGATGCTGGTATGCCTAATGATGATGCATGTCTTGCGCAACCAAAAGTCGCTCTCCGATCTTCCTGACAACTTCTACTGTCTATGTGATCATTTCGGGGCCTAACATCTTTCTCTGACCAATATCATCCCAAGGCAATGGTGATCTACACTTCCTGCCATACAGTGCTTTAAAAGGTGTCATCTGAATACTGGCCTAATAACTATTGTTATACAAAAATTCCACCAAGTGAAGGTAATTTTTTCAAGATCCACAAAGGTCTAAGGTACATGCTCGTAGCATATCCTCCAAGGTCTGGATAGTTTAATCTGATTGTCCGTCTATCTGGGGGTGGTAAGCTGTGCTGAATCTTAACTTGGTAACCAATCTCTCGTGCAAGCTTCTCCAGAAATAAGAAGTAAACCTTGTATCTCGGTTTGATACTATGCTTACTGGCACTCCATGCTATCTCACAACCTGTCATATATACAAATCCGTCAACTGCTTTGTAAACTGTCCCACTTTGAAGCAGAAAAAATATGCCACTTTCGTGAGCCGATCCACTATCACCCAAACTGCTTCTCGACTTGTTGGTGATCTTGGTAAACCGATCACAAAGTCCATCATGATGTGTTCCAACTTTCACTCTTGAATAGGGAGCGGCTTTAATAATCCTGCCGAACTCTATTTTTCTGCCTTCACTTGCTGACATATCAGACATCGCGATATGAAGCATGCTATTTCACTCTTTATTTTGTTCCACCAAAAGTGTTACTTGATATCTTGATACATCTTTGTACCTCTCGGATGAATAGAATACTGGGAACTGTGTGCTTCAGTCATAGCATCTTGTCGAATATCCCCGCTTGGTATGCATAGACGATTTCTAAAACTTGGCCTTCCATCCGCATGTATTTTCAACTCCTTTCAAAGACCTGATTCACATTCTCCTCGTAGCTTTTGAATCATCGGGTCCTTTGCCTGAGCTAGTTTGATTCTATCTACCAAAGTTGACTAAATCTGTAGGCTAGCCTGAACGCCTTTAGTCTGTGGAAGTACTATCTCGATACCCATTTCTCGTAACTCCTCTAGAATGTCCTTCTAAGGAGTCAACGTAAATTTGTCACCTCTTCTAATAAGTGCATCAACTACTACATTAGCCTTGCCTGGATGGTACTAAAGTTTTACGTCTTAGTTTTTCAACAAATCTAGCCACCTTCTCTACCTCATGTTAAGGTCCTTCTGCGTGAATATGTACTTCAAACTCTTATGATCTGTGAATATTTCTACTCGATAGCCATATAAGTAGTAACGTCACAACTTAAGTGCGAACACTACTGCTGCTAACTCCAAATCGTGAGTTGGATAGTTATTCTCGTAATCTCTGAGCTGCCGAGAAGCATACGCTATCACTCTCCCTTGTTGCATAAAAACACATACAAGTCCTTTTCCAGATGCATCACAATATACTGTGAATCCTCCGGAGCCTGCAAGAAGAGTAAGGATTGGTGCATAGATTAACTTCTTCTTCAACTCTTCAGAGGCTATCTGGAATTCTACTGACCACACAAATTTAACTTTCTTGCACGTTAACCGAGTCAAACGTGCCAAGATCTTAGCAAAGTCTGACATAAATCTTCTGTAGTATCTTGTCAAGCACAGAAAACTACACACTTCTGCTACTATCTTCAAAACTGGACAGTTCTCTACTGCATTTACCTTCTTGGTATCAACTGACACTCCTGCTACAGAAATAATTTTTCCAAGAAAAGATACATATCCAGCCAAAAATTATACTTACTAAGCTTCACATATAACTGAAGCTCCCTCAAAGTTTGTAGTACTATCCTAAGATATTTTTTATGCTCCTCCTCATTACGAGAATACACAAGAATGTCATCGATGAATACTACCACAAATTGGTCCAACTTTGGCATGAAGATACGGTTCATCAAATCCATGAATACCGTTGGAGCATTAGTCAGTCCGAATGTTATAACTAGGAATTTATAATGCCCATATCGTAACTTAAATGTTGTCTTTGGTATATCCTATTCCTGAACTCGCACCTGATGATATCCTGATCGTAAATCTATCTCGAAGAAGACTCTTGCTCCGCTTAATTGATCAAACAAATCATCAATCTTGGGTAATGGGTACTTGTTCTTCACAGCCACTGTAATCAATCGCCTGTAATCCATAAATAACTGTGTTGATCCATCCTTCTTCTTCACCAATACAGCTGGTTCTCCACACTTTGATCCACTAGTCCGAATAAACTTCTTCGCCTACAGTTCATCCACGTGTCGATATAACTGATCAAGTTTTGATAGTGACATTGGGTATACCTTCTGGGATATTGGTCCTGCTCCTGGCATCAACTATATATAGAACTCTACTTCTCTAACTGTGGGTAATCCAGGAAGCTCGTTGGAAAAAATGTCCATAAATTCTTTAATTATCTTGGGTATCGGGTCTTCTTCCTTTGCTACTATTGTGACTCCTCCCTTTTGCTGTTCTCTTACTATTCTGCTAAGGACAAACTCTTCTAAACCGTAAATTCAAAATAACACTCTACTCTCATAACAGTCTATCGTTGCATGACTGTCTCTCAACTAGTCCATGCCTAAGATAACGTCAAAGTTACCCATAGAAAACTCGATCAACTTTGCAGATAATAAATGTCCACATACTATGACTGGACATGCTAGGCACACCCTACTAGCTTCTACGATCCCATTGCTAGTGAGTATATTTAGCATCTCTGGCAATGCCTCAAACTTTAATCCAATATGTGTCACATATTATGCAGATATAAATGATTTTGAAGCTCTAGAATCAAATAAAAATATGGCAGGAAAGGTTATAACAGAAATATTACCTACCACATTGTTGCCCGATGCTATAGCTTCCTGCAAAGACATGGCGAGTGCCTGCCCTTAGCCTTGTTGAGCTCCCTGCCGCTGTCTATCTTGTTGTCGTTGTTGCGGTCCCAGCTGATTCTGCTGTTATTGCTATCTAAAAAGCTGGGCCTGCATCGATAACTGACGCTGAGCTAAGGGACGTACTGCTGCTGCTGGTCCTCATTGCTACACTATCCTTGGAGCTGGCAATGCAAAAAATTGTTTACTTACCCTCCTTGCCTCGGTATTAATAGGCATATGGCAACCTTATGATCAGCGCTCCCATATATCAAGTATAGTTTGTTAGCTACCCAACAAATATCCTGGGTTTGATCTTCTTTGCCACAATAGGTACAATTTGTCGGTGCTCCATGACGTTGTTGCTGCTGCTGCTGCCTCGGCTGCTGCTGCTGAGTTGGTGCCATCAATGTCGAGGTCAATGGCCTTCTCTGTGTCACGTCATGGATGTGAATGCCAGGAAATGGTGCTGACATTCGTGGTACTGGTCCTCCCTCATTTCTATGTCTACGATACCTCTTCCGGTCTACTCTTTTTGATTCCATCCTTTGAGAAGTAAGCTCAACCCTCTTGGCTGCTATCAATGCTGCCGAAAAGCCTGGTAGTCATGCACCTTTACCAAATAGAAGATTTCTAAGTGCAGTCCATGTTGGAACCTCATTGCTCTCTCCAACTCTGTTGCCACCATAGTTGGAGCAAACCTGCTTAGTCGATAAAACTTCGTTGCATAGCTGTCTACTGTCCTTTCAGCCTTATTGAGGTTTATGAACCTTTGCTATAACTCACACTGAGCCACAATCCCAAAGTACTTTGCCCTAAAACGGGTCCTAAAATTATCCCATGAAATAGGATACCTCAATCCTACCTCCATCGTGGCCCACCAATCCCTTGCCAGATCATGGAGTTATAGGCGAACCAGGTTAACATATTCCTCATTCGAAACTTTAGCTGCTGCCAGAATGGTCTCAATATCCAGGAGACAATCATCTGCCGTGATTGCGTCCTCCGTGCCATCGAAACATCTTGGGTTCAGTCTGTAAAATCTAACAGATACCCCAGAATCTGTTCTTCAGCCTCGTTCAACTTCACATTATGTTCCTACTTCTGAAGCTGTTGTTGCTGATATTGCTATTATTGTTGCACCACCATCTTCTATTATTGGGTAATCAATAATCTATGAATAATCTCTAGCAAGGCTATGGTATCCTGTATTGTCGGCACTGCAGAAGATACGGGAACACCGGGAGGCTGCCGTTATGTCACATTTATCGTAGGCTCAACTTGGATCCTTGGACGGGGTTCTACAGGATCTCGTTCTACTAGCAATTTTGCCTCTCTTGTTGCTGCAACATCGGGGGAAAGAGAAGCCCTAAAGAATAGCACAAAAAATAATCAAGTACAGGACGAGAAGGAACAATGAAGTAATCAATCTGGAAAATTTTAAGCTGAGTATCAAAGATAATAAATTCAGAATTTCAAGAAGGATCATGTTTAATTAAGAATCTTATGACCATGACACCCAACAAGTCTGAAGAACGGACCTGCATTGGCAACCCTTGTCACGCCCCAATATCTGAATACGGAGACGGACATTGCTAGCTACCCTGTACAAGGTACTATACGTCGTATGGCAATCACGGCTGTAATAAGACAAGGGGATGCATGCTACAATCATCTCCTATGGTTAAGAACTCCTATGTCTCAATTATTCAAATAAGAAATAGTAAACATAGAGCATATATGATAAAGCAATAAGGTATCCCAAACACTTTCTTAAAATATTTTAGAGACCAGATATGCAAAATAAGAAGGTGGCAGAGTATCAAAAGTATATGACAGTAATCGACTGTAGTCTGATTTAATACAATCGTGTAAGGAGGCTAATGTCCTGACGTGGCGACTAACAGGTGTCGGTGGCTAAACGCCAAAAAAATAAAATATACAACGACAAGCAGGGAAGAAGAAAACTCACTCGTTATCCTCTACGACCATATTCCTGGTACGCGCCATGAGTTGGGGGATAGTACGCTGGATCCTCGGGTGCTGGCTCGAAACCTGGCAATGCAAAACCAATAGGGTTAGACCCCAAATAGCAAGTCACACAAAGGAAGCACGAAAATGGAGACATAAAAACCAAAAAATAATTATATAATAATACTTAGGTTCAGTGTCGTAACTTAGGTCCATGGCATATCCTATCGCAAAGGACCAACCCTACAACCAAACAAGGACAAGTATTGAACTATCAAACTATGATAGTCCATTTCCCTAGGATACTAATCGAATAATACAATCACAACCAACTCCACTTTCTTATATCGGCCAATCACTTGTACGGCTTGCTATTTTGTGGAGTATGAGGTTATCTAAAATATAATGTATAATAGGTATTCTCAGCTCCTTCTTACTTGTGACATATGACATACATCATGTATCATGAGATACAGATACAGATGAGTCATGTTCTTGACTAATTTATTGGTACCGATTTATCTCGAGACATGATCCCTGTCCATTTTGGGAGTCAGCATAGGCCAGCGAGGATAAGTTCCTATTTTGACTGACTCGGGAGACATATGTATCTGTATGCCTCCAGTTCTTTCTTTTTTTTTTGATGGTGTGGATTGCTTGCGCCTTTATTATATTACTGTTATTTTATTGCTTGCCTATTTTGTTATGCTTGGTATTCAGTTAGCCGTAGTTCATGAGATTTAATAGTCCATGAGATTTTTTGGAACATGAGTTTCCTGATTGGATCATGAGTTTCCTGCTTGGTCTATAAGTTTTCTTGCTTGGTGATCATCTTGACTAGCCTAGCGAAATCCGAGGATAGAATTTTTTTAAGGTGTGTAGAGATGTCACACCCGTTCCCAGATTTGGTATTCTTAAATTTGTGATATCTAAAATTTTTATTGTAGATGTATTCATGCTGTATTTTATATATTGATTCCTATTAATTATGATATATTTTAACTAATTATATTTCTGCTTATTGTGGGAGACTACCCGAGACCAGTAGGGAACACCTTGGCAATTGTCATGGACCCGTGCTAGGATCCATATACAGGATGCATACCAGACCCGGTTTACTCTTGTTACCCTCATATTTTTACTCAAGGATAGTTTAGTAATTGACATGGGTAATTTTAATTTTAGGATTGATTGTATTTAAATATTGTACATGCATGTTTAATTAATTATTGTATTATTTATTGATTGCTAGTTGTAGATTTATTTTAGACTTGTGTAGTGGACATAAACTATTTTAGTTAGATGCATGAACCAACATTTTAGATTGGTTTAGTTTGAGCCCATGAATTAGGCCCATAGATTAGGTGGTTGGATTAATTAGTGAAGCCATTAGACTAGAACCTTCCCTCCCTATTTAATTTCTTCGTGAGAGACCCAAGGGGTAATTGAGATATTTCATTTTGCATGGAGAGGGTGTACATGGCCGGCCCTAGTAGGAGGAGAAAGAGTGCTATCTCATTTCATTTCAATTCCCAATTCTTTTTTATCTACATTTTTTCTCTTCCAATTTCCTTTATTCTCTTATTAATTCTCCACTAATTCTTCATACATTCCTTCTCAAATTCTTTATTGAGGCTTCTACATCAAGAATCTATAAGAAGGAAGTAAGGAGCAAGGAGGAGGAGGCCAAGATCTACAAGGAGAGGAGCTACTTTGCATTTGGAAACTTTTTATTAGGAATCCATCTCCCAATAGGTATATTTCAATTTTTATCCTTCTAATAGACTCTAGATCTATGATTTAACCATGAAAAACCAATCCACATCCATAGGCTGCCCATAAAAATTGGTTTTAGGTTCAACGGAGATCTACGGTGGAAGTTATGTGCATTTTTGTATCAATTTTAGGGAAATTACAAGATTGGAAGATGTAGTATTTGTCGTATGGTCTAATAGATCTAAATGACATATAATTTATTATTTTTGACTAGTATCGTGTCCATAATTGGGTACGTGTAGGCCGTATCTTGTTAATTTGACGAAACAGGTTAATTTTGGGGGTTTCCCCCGACACGGGTCCTTGTGCATATCACATTGTGACACAGACACGTAGTTAATATAATTACTATACGTATTATTCATAATTAGTGTATTAGACTTGCTCGTGTCCTCCGAGATACGTTTGGTTGTGTTGTGGAGCCGTATCGCAAGCGTATCATAAAGTTTGCGTGATACGGGTGCGGTGCACTTCACGTGTTTGATGTCTTGTCTTCTTTCTTATATGTACATGTGTATATATATATATATATATATATATATATATATATATATATATATATATATATATATATATATATATATATATGATATTTTATATAATACATGTATGTATATATGGGTGTATAGGATTAAGTGTATATATGTGTGTGTCTATGTGTATGTATATATATATGTACTTGTATATATGTATGTGAGTGTTTGTGTTTATATGAGTGTGAGTATATATACATCTATATGTGTTGATATATATATATATAGATATGCATAGAGTGAGGAGTATATATATATATAGATGTATAGCTATTGTTATATATACATAGAGGGTTAGAGGTGTATAAGTATTATGCTATAAGTGATTGTGTTTGTGTGTTTGGGTGTGTGCACAGTGTGTGCATGAGTGTGTGAGAGCACTGTGTCATCTGTGAAATCGAGAACTGTAGTTCAACAAGGGAGGCTCATCAGTGCTGGGCATTATGCAAGAGGTAGGCTGGGCTACACTGAGCAGTAGTTGTAACAGCTCCTACAGGATACAGTCGAGCAGTTAACAACAGTTTCTGTGTGCAACAATTGTGTAAGAGGTCAGCCGGGCTGCATTGAGAAGAGTAGTAGCAGCAGCTCGGGCATGGAGGTGGATGCGTAATACAGTTCAGTGCAACTACTCTTGCAGCATCAGTTCAGCAGGAAGCACAAGTATGCCGTACCAGTTGCTCGAGCAGTGAGGCTCAACAGGATCAAGCAATGTCAGCCAACAGCCAGGAAGAGGATATCAGGTATCAGTATACCAGTATCAATGTTCACTGTGCATTGAGCACCATTTCAGTTATTGATTTAGTGAGTTAGTAGCAGATCAGTTTTTACTATAGTTCAGCTGCAGCATTCACCAACAGTACAGGATATGCACAACAACGCCAAGTATCAGTGTCTTCGCAACAAGGTATCAGCACCACTGTGCAGTTTTAGTATTTGTGATTTTAGTATCGGGTTTCAGTCACTGTGCCCGAGCACAGTTTAACAGATATCACTGGGTATCAGTGCAGGACACAGTGAGTATTCAGTCAGTTTCAGTATTTTTTAGATGAGGTTTTGGGTAGTTTAGTATTCTGTGTATCAGTGTCTTCTGATTCAATGTATCAGTCATTTAAGGTATCAGTAGGTTCCAGTTCAGTTGTTTAGTTGGGTTTTGTAAATTGGGTTAGTTGAGGTTTTGGTTAGGAAGTCAGTGTATCAGTTCTCCGATCAAGGTAATTGGTATGTTATGGTTAGTAGTATATATATATATATATATATATATATATATATATATATATATATATATATATATATATATATATATATATATATATATACTTGATTTAGTAATTAGTTAGTTATGTTTTAGTGTGTATTATTTATATCTAGTTAGTTAGATATGTGTTTTGGGTAAGTTAATATTCTATTGTAGTTAGTATCTAGGTATTGTATAGATAGTTAGTTAATAGTTTGTTAGTTGGGTTTGGGTTTATAAGGTATTGATGTTTTGGGTAGTTAGCTTATATTGGTTTAGTATTTTATAGTGTTAGAGTTAGATAATAGTTGATAGTTAAGTAGTTAATTATGTATACTATTGATTAGCCAATTATAGTATATTAGTACTTTGGGTATTTATATATATTGGCTATATCAATAGTTGTTTGGGTTACCTTGGATACCAAGGTAATACCAAAGTGTTGGGCCGATACCCAAGGTATTGAGTTTATGTATCGAGATAGGTGCAATATGCATTGGTGCAAGGCCAAGGTATCCTATTTTATTTGTATTGTTATAGTATTATAGTATATTGACTTGTATATATATCTAAAATACTATTTTCATATAAATAAACTTGTGAATCTTAGGATGCGCTTTTTGAGTGTCTTGTAGTATCATCGCTTAGCTAGTATAGCATAGTTTTATAGTGTATCGACTAAGTGACCTAGTGTTAGACTCTTGCAACCTAGATTTCATCGGTTTGACCTAGAAATGGTTTATTGACCTAGAATTGCATCAACTTACTTGATTTTCATTCTTGAACCTTGTATTGATGCAACATACCATATATAGGTTGTGTGACACCAGCTTGGGCATCGAGAGACACACCTTGCTCAGGACTTCAGGCGAGTACATTCTCTGATACTTTTCTTTATTTGATATCTACTATGATTCTGGTTTATAACATTATTTTACCTGATTTCTCGACACTTGGATACACGGATTAGTATTACATGGATTCACTTTCTTGTGACACATACATTAGACTTGTCTGCCTCTACTTCAGGACTCACTACTGGCATCACATCAGGACTCACCTACTGGAATCACCTATTTTATCTGGTTGGATTCATATTTGATTTGCATGTCAGAATTTGATTCATTTATACTAATCGGGACAGGAAAATACTCGCGTAGACAAGTAAACATTCCCAAAAACTGAAATTACCTTTTATGGTCTAATCTGGAATAAGAACAACCGCACAACAGTGTGCGGTAAGTCATACTTACCCCTAGCCGTTTACATGTCAAAGGCGGTATTTCAAAACACACTATTTAGTGCTCTCTTGCTGGATTCACATGATACTTGCTGGACACACATCTTATTTATCTAGTTCATTTCTTATCTATTTACATCTTATTTGCAGTATTTCTTGATTCACCATGCTTAACTTTCTTGCTTCTTAAATTAACTATGACTGTATTTTATTCCCTGATTCATTTCTTTTTCTTGCTCACCATGTATTACTTACTATAACTATTTTATAGTCTTTGTCAATTAATTAAAATTACTAGCAGAGGTGTATTTTGCTCCAATCATGACTGGATATATTTTTTCAGATGATTGGCTTATAGGATAGTGTCCCACATTCTATGGGCCGCAGGACGGCATACCTATAGAGGATACTCCTATAGACAATGATGACTTAGTTGCAGAGCCCGAGGAGGTCTAGTTTATTTGTGTTTGATTGTATTAGACTATTATATTGTTGAGATTCACTGTTTGTGTTATTTTTTCAGATTGTGAATTATATTCTTATTCTTTCCTTCGCTATTCCATTCGTGCATTATCTTCCTTAGCTTGATTTGTGATTGAAATTAGTCATACTTGTGAGATACCATATTGCTCCTCCGTTTGGAGTTGAGATGATTGACAGGTACCATATTATATTGTTAAGATATTAGATAGTTAGAAATGACCCAGACAGTGTTCTATCGCCGATTCTGTGGCGTAGGTTGGGCGTAACCACGTACTCGTGCCCGAATATCCGGGTGCAGGTCGTGACACATTTTTAGTGAGGGCCCATGCATGTCGAGATTCACAATTAGTGCAATTTCGTAGTTGTGATCGTCTAGAGTACTGCTACAAGCCTGTTTTAGAAAATAGGAATTAGGCTGAGAGTTTACTTAATAACACCTACAAAAATTCCAAAATCTGTTTTGCAAATTCCTGTCTATGGAATATTGCTTTGCTTTGAATAAAGTTCAGTCCTTCTTTGATGATATCGTATCATATTCAATATTGATTTCGTATTTCAATCTATTTGCAGGATGCCGCCGAAGACGCATTCCCAGCGATCAGGTGCCACGACAGCACGATCAGTCACATCATCACCCTTAAGGGCAGCACCCTTAGACGATGGTCCAGTACCTATATTTAGGAGGTCAGCTTCACCGGTCCAGGTGGGCGTATCGACAGTAGCTTTTGGAGGTGCTCACCTCCAGTACCGAGGATAGGGCAGAAAGTTTCCGAGGATCTTCTACCTTTACCACCCGTAGTTGATCAGACGCAGATGTTCACGCTCTTCCAGCAGATAATGGAGGTGCAGCAACGACAGTCTGAGGTCCTGTGACAAGGCGTAGAGAATGCTCACCCGATCATACCTGCAGCAGTTGAGAGAGCTACTTTGGTCCAGCCACATATGGCACCACCTCAGTTTATTCCTTAGCAGCCGAGGCCGAAGACTATCATAGACTTCAAGAGGATGGGGCTGAAAGACTTTAATAGCATGAAAGTAATCTTATATGCCGATGATTAGATAGAGGACGTAGAGAGGAACCTGCGACTGGCACAGATTTCGGAGGATCTACGAGTGGAGGCAGCAGGCAGCCAGATCTTCGATATAGCATTAATATGGTTCAGGACAGACCCGAGGATCATAGTGGCATGATTAACTTGGGAAGCTTTTAAAGAGCTTTTCAAGGAAAAGTTCTTTCTGGATGTGGCTCTGGGTGTCTTAGAGAGCCAGTTTTTATACCTCGTCCAAGGAGTATGACAGTGGACGAGTATGCTGCGGAGTTTTACAGATTGAGCAGGTTTGTAGAGGGGTAGAATCACCAAGGGAAGCCCAGGAAATTAAGGAAAGGTTTGATCAAATCCCTCACTAGGGGGCACCGCACAGCTACTTTTCAGGAGATCCTAATGGATGTGTAAAGAGCGGAGGATGACTTGGATCTCAAGTCCAAGAGAGGTAGAGATATTTTGGGTGGTGCTGGTAGCGGTGTGGGACCAGCTAAGCGTCCCTATATCCAACAACAGTAAGTTCAGGCGCCGGTTCGTGCTCCAGTTCAGCAGCAACCACAGAGGCAAATTCAGCCAGTGCCCACTTGTGCCTACTGTAGGAAGTCCGGACACACTTGGGATGTTTGTAGGAGAAGGATGAATGTGTGTCTATTTTGTGGATCTGCAACACACCAGATGAGGGATTGCCCAACAATACCCCCATTTGGTGGAGTACGGGGTCAGAAAGAAGGAGTTAGACCACCTGTGGCACAACATTATGCCCCATAACGACAAAGGAAGACACCCCAACAGGACGGGGCATTTGTAATGGCAGTCGGAGAGGACGACACTTCAGGTGATAAGTTAGCTTATTTTGTCTTATTTTATTTATTTTCTTCATATCTGTTGTTTGCGTATTTTGTTAATACCATATAGACGGTTTGTGTGTTATTGTGTAGCTAGTATACCCTAACGGAGACTGAAAAACTATGATGGATAAAGACCATAGTTAGTGATTTCTTTTAAATTGCATGTTGTATGTTTAGTTTAGATTGGGTTGACCTAGAAGGGGTTACGATCTTCTTTAATTTTGAGGACAAATTTTTTTAAGGTGGGTAGGATTGTCACACTCATATTTTTGCTCAAGGGTAGTTTAGTAATTGACATGGGTAATTTTAATTTTAGGATTAATTATATTTAAATATTGTGCATGCATAATTAATTAATTATTATATTATTTATCGATTGCTTGTTGTAGATTTATTTTAGACTTGTGTAGTGGACCTAAACTATTTTATTTAGATGCATGAACCAATATTTTAGATTGGTTTAGTTTGAGCCCATGAATTAGGCCCATGGATTATGAGGTTGGATTAATTAGTGAAGCCATTAGACTAGAACCTTTCCTCCCTAATTAATTTCTTCATGAGAGACCTCAAGGGGTAATTGAGACATTTTACTTTGCATGGAGAGGGTGTACATAGTCGGCCCTAGTAGGAGGAGAGAGAGTGCTCTCTCATTTTATTTTAATTCCTAATTCTTTTAGATCTATATTTTTCCACTTCCAATTTTCTTCATTCTCTCATCAATTCTCCACCAATTCTTCACAAATTCCTTCTCAAATTCTTCATTAAGGCTTCTACATTAGGGATCTATAAGAAGGAAGCAAGGAGCAAGGAGCAAGGAGGAGGAGGCCAAGATCTACAAAGAGAGAAGCTACTTTGCATTTGGGAACTTTTCATGGGAATCCATCTCCCAATAGGTACATTTTAGTTTTTTCCCCTTCTAATAGACTCTAGATCTTAGATTTAACCATGAGAAACTAACCCACATGCATAGGCTACCCATAGAAATTGATTTTAGGTTCATCGGAGACCTACGGGGGAAGTTATATTCATTTTGGTATCAATTTTAGAGGAGTTCCGAGATTGGCACATGTAGTATTTGTTGTATGGTCTAATAGATATAAATGACATATGGTTGCTTTTTTGTGACTAGTGTCGTGTCCACAATTTGATATGTGTAGGCCGTATCTCATCAATTTGACAAAATGGGTTAATTTTGGGATTTTCCTCCGACACAGGGCCTTGTGCATATCACATTGTGACACGGACACGTAGTTAATCTAATTACTATATGTATTGTTCATAATTAGTGTATTAGACTTGCAAGTATCCTCCGGGATGCGTTTGGTTGTGTTGTGGTGTAAAACCCCTAATTCTAAAAACCGTATTAATCTTTTTAATTAATTATTTAATTGAATTATAGTATTTATTAGCTCATTAGGAGAAATAGAATTTATTGGATTTTTATTTTAGGTTATGGTGCAAATAGAGGATTTATGGAGCAATTATAAAATTTTTCTAATTTATTCCATGTAGGAGACCCTGTGGACGACTAACAGATTAATTGTATGCACTATTATAATTTCTAAAATTTTCTATGTATATATATATATATATATATATATATATATATATAGTTTATTCTAAAAGAATTAGAAATAGAAAATAGAAAAGAATTATTAGAAAAAAAAAGAAAGAGAAAGAGAAAGAAAGGAAAAAGAAATAAGAATAAGAAAATGATTAATGGATCTAAACCCATTTCAAACCCTACCCGGTCTTAAACCCCAAGCCCGTCCGTTATAAAAATCAGTAGCAGCGGTTGCATATATAAACCGCGCGGACGAGACCTCACCCCCGCGTTCTCTTTCTCTATATATATTTCTCCATCTCGCAAAACCCTAACCCTAATCAATCCCTTCAACTCGAAACCCCGTGCCTCCAATCGCAGACCACCGTAACCCACCGGAGTTCCTCGCAGAGCACAGCCCGCAACCACGCGACCGCGCACAACCCCGCGACAGAAACTAAACTACAACGAAGACCTATTCACGCTTCGTTTCCCGTGCCCTCGCTCGACAAAACTCGACTCCGACTTCACCGGTATGTTCACGACATATCCCTCTTCCAATATTGTACATTAGTTTACCTCAAACAGCGCATAAACCTAGGCAAAAATATTAACCAAGTTGGCAAAAAACGATAACTTTTGGGATCGCAGAAAACTACGGTAAGTACCTATGTTCACGGACTTGTATCTCCCACCACAGAGATTCAAATTTGGTTTTTCTTTTTGGTACACGAAGACCACCTAACCTAGTTTATTTCCTATTAAATATAATAATTTATTAATTGCTGTATGTTAAATTAAATCAGTTAGAAAATTCTGAAAATATACTTTTTCCATCTTCCAAAATTTGTGATACGGAGCGAGCCCCGCCAAACGGGACCGTCCCGTCGTGTACCAAGAATACCAAAAGGTGCGCACAGTATACCCAGATATGTGGGCTTTCGCAAAAACTGTTTTGGACGTGTGTGCACGTTGAAATCAGCCCGTATCCGTAGAAAATTTCTCGTGTCGCGACTTTTGCAAAACCCGACGCTATTTAGTGTACGCTATTCAGAATGCGACAAAACTTATACCACTGGACTCGTGGTATCGCGCTGGTCCTGTGACCCAATTTTTATGCAATTCTGAGATAGTTGACCAAGTCGTCTATTGGTGGGCCCCACAGTTGACTTTTTGGGCAAAATAGTGTTCGGCTCACCGTAATCCATATTTGGATATACCGTTGAGTTCGTATTAACTTTTAGAGTTTGTTTTACCTATAATTTATCCCATTTAGAGACCATTACCCTTGGCATGCTTTTCGGTGCAAAGCGGGCCACACATGGACCCCACTTTGAATCAAAATTACCATTTTGCTCCTGTGTCCAAATTGGACGAAAGGGTAGTGATTTCTAGCTATCTCGCTAATTTTGGAAATGTTGGTGATATCTATTTCAGCATCCGGAGATGTTTGTTTGGAGCCATTAGTTCCTGATCCCGTATCCTTGCTATTTGGACGCTTACACTTTACAGATTGCTTGCCAGACAAGTATACCTTGCCATTGTACTATATTTACATTCCATATGATGCATGCATATTTTATTTCTGCTTACTTTAGTTTATTATTTTAACTACTATATAAATTGTGCGTCGAAGGAAACTTGGGTGCAACGACGGTGTCGTCGTGTTCTGTTTTTATTTATGTATATGCATTGGACCTACTTTATGAGACTACCCCATTATCATGAGGCATCCTTATGTTTCATTGGCCATGACACTATTCTTACACGAGTGTGAGTCACATGTAGGACATGGACTTGCGTACTCGGCTGGCCACTAGTACGTATAGGTCGTGCGATAGATAGGGATAACTGCCGATAGATACTTTGCATGCTAGTAGACCTGGCAGTTATTTAGAGGTTTTATCGTGTCATGGATGTGACATGCTTAAAGAATGGGATGGGGAGAACAACAAGTAAGGCATTTGGGCTCCTTTGTACTTTTCTTTTGTAACCCGGAAGCTCCGCTGGAGATACGGGCGGTGATGACCCTTATATATTATATATTATCAGGCGACCTCTGCCGTTCAAAAGATGACATGCTTTTTTAGGCCCCTAATTCTCTGAGAGAGTCATGCCAATCCCATTTTATCCTGATAGCCTACTTGATGGAAAGTTGTTCTCAAACTGCATTCACTTAGACGGTTAGGCGACCCAATTGGATGTTTACTTTCCAGTACTTTATTGGTATATTTATATGTATCTTGTTACGTCCCTCTGAGGACCGGGTACCTTTCCAGATATAGACGAGCAGGAGTATCCATAAGAGAATGGACCTGGACCTGACGCTACTTTTCAGACTGAGGAGGTCTTACCTTCGGAGTATCTTTGATCCATTTCAGCTATTAGAGATTCTGTTGTTATTCTTTTAGAGATATTTATTCTTATATTAGAGTTGATCCTCTTCTCTCTTTAGTAGTTTTAGTATAGTCAATTTGTAGTAGATTTGTTTCCATCCGACTATCATACTTTGATACTTCATCTTTGATATTCAGTTATTTATTTCTATATTTCTTCATTTGTGCTGTGGATGAGATATAGGTTGCGTGTGACTTGTTGAGATAGTATATTACCACTGGTGGATTGGATATTCATGTACAACGTACGTATGTATATGGTTTCCATATATTGGAGTTCGTATACATACGGTTGGTGTGTTATGTATTCCTAGTCTTACGTATTTTGGGACTAGGGCATGACATATTTTTAGTGGTGGCCCATGTAGGTCCTGAATATATTGTCTCGGTTACGTAACTGTACCGAACAAGCCTGCGTATAGGAATATAGTATAAGGATCTAATCCACGCTTGACTGAAACTTATCCTTCCGTTCAACTATCCTATTTAATGCTTGCATCCTGTTTGATTCCTGTACTTCTTCTAATTGTTTTGTACATCACCTACAGAGAGATGGATACGCAAAATGGATGTACTACTGCCAATGGCGACACACCTTCAGGAGTCAATGGTCAAACTCAAGGAGGGATCTCAACGATTCCTAGACTTCTGGGGCCAGATGGACAGACTCACAATCTAGTTCCATCTGATCTTCCCGCTTCACCTAATGGGAACCTTCCAACTTTATCAGGACTGCAGGATGGCCAGACACATCTGTTCCAATTCTTCCAGATGATAATACAGGAACAGAGACAACATGCAGCCATACTAGCTGCAGAGCAGAGGCAGCAAGCAACAGAGCAGAGGCAAGAATTTTTGGCAACACTTGAGAGGATGGCTGCACAGACTACTGTACCAGCTCAAGCACTAGTTCTAGCACCTCGAGCTAGAGTTGGTTCAGTAAAGGACTTTATATAGATGTGTCTGAAGCCGTATAAAGGCATTGAGAGCCCAGAGAAGACTACTAACTGGATCACCCACACTCAGAAGCTATTGGAAGCATCGCAGCTACCTGTAGACCTATGGATGACAGGCGTAAGGACCCTACTAGATGGTAATGCCCATCACTGGTGGGAATCAATGGAGTGTCAGTTGGGTACATACCAGACTTGGAAGCAATTATTGGAGTGCTTTGAAAGGAAGTACTTCCCGGACACCATCAGAGATGCATTGTACGATCAGTTTCTTCACCTGGAGCAGGGGAATAGAACAGTTGATGAGTATGATGCCGAGTTTAGTCACCTCAGTAAATATGTTGCTACCCTGATACCGAGTGACTTGGCCAAGGCTAAGAGATTTCACCGCGGACTAACTCAGGAGCTCCAACACTACACTAGCTCACAGTCCCGGATCTCTTATGCCGAGTTACTGACAGAAGCCAGATTGCAAGAAACCATCAGCAGAGGAAAATAAGGTCAGCTGAGGACACAACAAGGACTAGCAAGGACACAACAAGGACCAGCAAGAACACAACAAGGAGGACCTATCAGACTTCCTTTGGCACAGCAACAGTAATACCAGCACAGAGCAGGACCTTACCAGATTCTGGAGAAGCCCCAATATAATTATTATGGGAGACCCGAACATATTTTGAGAGATTGTCGGAATCGCTTGGGACAGTATTTACGATGTGGTTCCTGACAGCATTTGGCAAGAGACTGTCCAAGGCAGCAGACATTGACACTACCACCTCCAGCACAGAGGCTAGGGCTTCTAGCACCGATGCCAGCTCAGCAGACGACTAGACCAGGAGCACCTCGACCCCCAACAACAGAAGGATTTCAGCGAGGACCACCACTACCTACCCAGGAGGATCAATATATGAGGGCCAGTCATGGACAGCCACAAAGGAATGGGCAAGCTTTTGCACTAGGAGTGGATGACATGGATCAGGAGGTTGATGTCATAGCATGTATTACTCTTGCTTTTACTTTTCCCGCTGTGATATTGTTTGATACGGGAGCCACCCACTCATTCATATCATCTAGCTTTATTGCCAAACACAATATTGCCTCTACACCTTTACCTATACATATTAGAATTCTTACCAGAGGAGGAGTTGTACCTGTTAGTCAAATTTGTAGATCGTGTCCTATAGTGATACGTGGCAGAGAGATGAACGCCCGACTCTTAGTTCTTCCTATGCCAACTTTTAATATTGTGCTTGGAATGGCCTGGCTAAGCAAGTACCACGCTTTCTTCGATTGTTTTTAAGGAAGCATTCTTTGTAAGGTACCAGGCCAGCCTGAACTTGAGTTTGTACAAGGATCCACAGAAATCCTTGATGGTATGCAGCTCGCAATGGACGATATTGTTTATCACCCCATTATTTCAGAATTTTAAGACGTTTTTCTAGAGGAATTGTCAGGACTACCCCCAGACGGAGACGTAGTGTTTTTAATTGAATTAACACCAGAAGCAGCACCCATAGCATCGCATGTTTACAGATTGGCGAAGAAGGAGATGGATTAACTGAAGGCACAGTTAAAAGAACTAGAGGAGAAAGGTTTCATCCGACCGAGTGCATCACCCTGGGGAGCACCAGTATTATTTGTACCAAAGAAGGATGGATTAGTGCGTATATACATTGACTATAGAGCCTTAAATATAGTGACTATGAAGAATAAATACCCATTGCCATGCATTGATGACTTATTTGATCAGCTCAGTAGAGCCAAGGTGTTCTCAAAGATAGATTTAAGATCGAGATATCACTAGATGAAGGAACAGAAACAGGACATATCAAAGACCGCATTCGGGACAAGATATGGACACTACGAATTTTTGGTCATGCTATTTGGATTGGCCAATGCTCCAGCTATCGTTATGGACTTAATGAATCGAGTCTTCCACCAGTATTTAGACCAGTTCGTGGTCGTCTTTATAGATGACATACTTGTCTATTCGAAGAGCCACGAGGAGTACGAGAAGCACCTGTGGATTATTCTAGAGACCTTAAGGAGAGAGCAGTTATATACGAAGCTCAATAAATATGAGTTCTTCTTGGATAGAGTTTCGTTTCTTGGGTGTGTCATTACGGAAGATGGTATTTCTGTTGATCCAGAAAAGATCTCGGCTGTTGAGACATGGCCCGTTCCTAAATCAGCATCGGAGGTGAGAAGTTTCCTTGGACTTGCGGGATATTACCTACGGTTCATGGGAAACTTCTCAAGGATAGCAGCACCTATGACTCGTTTAACTTGCAAGGACCAAGAATTCATATAGACCAACGAGTGTTAAGCTGCTTTTAAAGAGTTAAAGAAGCGACTGACTACAGCACCAGTATTGACTATTCTATCAGGATCAGGAGGTTATGTGATCTACAGTAACGCATCTAGGAAAGGCTTGGGATGCGTATTTATGCAGCATGGCAAGGTGATTGCATATGCATCTAGACAGTTACGAGTGCATGAGAAGAATTATCCAACTCATGACTTGGAACTTGCAGCCGTTGTATTTGCTCTGAAGCTATGGAGATATTACTTATATGGGGAACGAGTGGAGATCTATACAGACCACAAAAGCCTCAAGTATGTCTTCATGCAGAAGGAGTTAAATATGAGGCAACATCGATGGCTTGAGTTGATAAAAGATTTCGAGATAGAGCTACATTATCACCCAGGCAAGGCTAACGTTGTAGCAGACGCGTTAAGCCGGAAACCAGCAGCTTACTTCTTGACAACACAGAGGGAATTATTGGAGAACTTGCAAGAGCTTGGCATTGAAGTGATATTATCCGGAGCAGATGAGACACTAGCCAACTTGCAAGTACAATCATCACTAGTAGAGAGGATCAAGGCAGCTTTACCTATAGACGCCAGATTTTAGAGATTGAAAGAAATAACAGAGGCCGAAGAGCAGACAGAATTACGCATTCATTATGACGGGATATTATGATGTGGTAATCGTCTATATGTTCCCAATGGAGAGATTCGACAGAAGCTGATGACAGAAGCTCGTAGTTTAATATATTCTATTCATTCTGGAGGTACGAAGATATACCGTGACTTACGACAGCACTTTTGGTGACATGGAATAAAAAAAGAGATATCTCGCTTTGTAGCTAAATGTCTGGTATATCAGCAAGTAAAGGCAGAATACCCGAGAACAATAGGGTTATTGCAACTACTTTCGATTCCAGAGTGGATATGGGAGCACATCACTTTGGACTTCGTCATGAGTTTTTCCAAGAGTCCAAGTGGGAGAGATATAGTATGGGTAATAGTGGACCGACTCACCAAGTCAGCACATTTCTTACCTTTTAGAGTTGGCCAGTCTACAGAAGCTTTGGTTGACTTATATATGAGTCAGATCGTGAGATTGTACGACATACCAGTCAGCATTGTATCAGACAGGGATTCGCATTTTATATCGTACTTTTGGAGGAGCATGCAAGAGAGTCTTGGAACTCGTCTGAAGTTCAGTACATCTTATCACTCGCAGACAGATGTGCAATCAGAGCGTACTATTTAGACATTGGAGGATATGTTGAGGGCTTGTATGTTAGACTTTGGAGGATCATGGGAGGACCACCTACATCTTGTAGAGTTTTCTTACAACAATAGCTATCAAGCGAGTATTCAGATGGCTCCGTTTAAAGCATTGTATGGAAGAAAGTGTAGGTCTCTTGTGTGTTGGAGTGACGTGGGAGAACGTCAGATTCTGGGACCAGAGTTGGTGGTTAACACCGTAGAGACAGTTAAGAAGATACAAGGACACTTGCAAGCAGCGCAAGACAGGCAGAAGCAGTGGACAGACCTTCATCGTCGTCCCTTAGAGTTTAACGAGGGCGATCATGTCTTCTTGAGGATATCACCTACCAGAGGCACTATTTGATTCGGAGGACGTGGCAAGTTGAGTCCAAGGTACATTGAACCATTTGACGTGCTAGAGAGAGTGGGAGAAGTGGCATATCGACTTGCGCTACTACCTTCACTTGAGGGAGTATATGACGTATTCCATGTGTCGCAACTCAGGCGATATGTAGAAGACAACAGTCATGTGCTCAACCGTTCGGAGATCACCATTGGGCCGAGCTTGTCATACCAAGAGCAACCCATGGAAATCCTCGATCGTCGAGAGAAAGTGTTGAGGAACCAGTCTATTCCCTTGGTTTGCATGGCATGGAAGCATGGCGCGCCAGAAGAATCCACTTGGGAGCGCGAGGATGACATGCGCAAACATTTTTCGAACCTATTCGCAGACCAAGGTATGAAATTACTTTGTTAATTTATATCTTATACCGTCCTTGACTTTCTATCGTGGCTTAGTTTTAATTTCGAGGACAAAATTTATATAAGTTGGGTAGAATATAAAACCCCTAATTTTGAAAACCGTATTAATATTTTTAATTAATTATTTAATTGAATTATTGTATTTATTAGCTCATTAGGAGAAATATAATTTATTGGGTTTTTATTTTAGGTGATGGTGCAAATAGAGGATTTATGGATCAATTATAAAATTTTCCTAATTTATTCCATGTAGGAGACCCTGTGGACGACTGACAGATTAATTGTATGCACTATTATAATTTCTTAAATTTTCTATGTATATATATATATATATATATATATATATATATATATATATATATATATATATATATATATATATGCAAATAGAGAAGTTATGGATCAATTATAAAATTTCTTAATTTATTCTATGTAGGAGACCCTGTGGACGATTGACAGATTAATTGTATGCACTATTATAATTTCTTAAATTTTCTATGTATATATATATATATATATATATATATATATATATACATATATATATATATATAGTTTATTCTAAAAGAATTAGAAATAGAAAATAGAGAAGAATTATTAGAAAAGAAAAAGAAAGAGAAAGAAAGAAAAAGGAAAAGAATAAGAAAATGATTAATGGATCTAAACCCATTTCAAACCCTACCCGGTCTTAAACCCCAAGCCCGCCAGTTATAAAAATCAGCAACAGCGGCTGCATATATGAACCGCGCGGATGAGACCTCACCCCCGCATTCTCTTTCTCTATATATATTTCTCCATCTCACAAAACTCTAACCCTAATCAATCCCTCCAACTCGAAACCCCGTACCTCCAGCCACAGACCGCCGTAACCCACCGGAGTTCCTCGTCGAGCGCAGCACGCAACCGCACGACCGCGCACATCCCCGTGACAGAAACTGAACTACAGCGAAGCCCTGTTCACGCTTATTTTTTTGTGCCCTCGCTCGACCACAATCGACCCCGTCTTCACCGGTATGTCCACGACCTATCCCTCTTCCAATATTGTATATTAGTTTACCTCGAATAGCGCATAAACCTAGGCGAAAACAGCGGCCAAGTTGGCAAAAAATGACAACTTTTGACAGTTTTTCTTTTTGGTATGCGAAGACCATCTAACCTAGTTTATTTCCTGTCAAATACAATAATTTATAAACTGCTGTATGTTAAATTAAATCAGTTAGAAATTCTCGAAAATATACTTTTTCTATCTTCCAAAATTTGTGATACGGAGCGCACCCCACCAAACGGGACCGCCCCGTCATATACCAAGTGTACCAAAAGGTGCGCACAGTATACCCAGACGTGTGAGCTTTCGCAAAAACTGATTTAGACGCGTGTGCGCGTCAGAATCAGCCCATATCTGAAGAAAATCACCCATGTTGCGACTTTTGGAAAATCCTGCGCCATTTAGTGCACGCTTGTCAGAATGTGACAAAACTTACGCCACTGGACTTGTGGTATCGAGCTGGTCTTGTGACCCAATTTTCACGTAATTCTGAGACAGTTGACCAAGTCGCCTATTGGCGGACCCCACGATTAACTTTTTGGACAAAATTATGTTCGGCTCATCGAAATCCATATTAGGACATACCGTTGAGTTCTTACTGTCTTTTAGAGTTTGTTTGACCTATAATTTGTCCCATTTAGAGACCATTACCCTTGGTACATTTTTCGGTACAAAATGGGCCATATGTGGACCCCACTTTGACCCAAAATTACCATTTTGCTTTTGTGTCCAGATTGGACGAACGGGTAGTGGTTTATAGCTATCTCGCTGATTTCGAAAATGTTGGTGATGTCTATTTTAGCATCCGGAGACGTTTGTTCAGAGCTATTAGTTCCTGATCCCGTGTCCTTGACATTTGGACGCTGACACTTTATAGATTGCTTGCCAGGCAAGTATACCTTGCCATTGTACTGTATTTACATTCCATATGATGCACGTATATTTTATTTCTGCTTACTTTAATTTATTATTTTAACTGCTATATAAATTGCACGTCCAAGGAAACTTGGGTGCAACGACGGTGTCGTCGTGTTCTATTTTTATTTATGTATATGCATTGGACCTACTTTATGAGACCACCCCATTATCATGAGGCATCCTTATGTTTTATTGGCCATGACACTATTCTTACACGAGTGTGAGTCAAATATAGGACACGGACTTGCGTACTCGACTGGCCACTGGTACGTATAGGTCGTACGACGGATTAGGATAACTGCCGATAGAAACTTTGCATGCTAGTAGACTTGGCAGTTATTTGGAGGTTTCATCGTGTCATGGATTTGACATGCTTAGAGCATGGGGTGGAAAGAACAACAAGTAAGGCATTTGGGCTCCTTTGCACTTTCCTTTTGTAACCCGAAAGCTCCGCTGGATGACCCTTATATATTATATATTATCAGGCGGCCTCTGCTGTTCAAAAGACGACATACTTTTTTATGCCCCTGATTCTTCGAGAGAGTCATGCTAATCCCATTTTAGCTAGATAGTCCACTTGGTGGAAAGTTATTCTCAAACTGCATTCACTTAGACAGTTTGGCGACCCCATTAGATGTTTACTTTCCAGTACTTTATTGGCATGTTTATATGTATCTTGTTACGTCCCTCTGAGGACCTGGTACCTTTCCAGATATAGACAAGCAAGAGTATCCACAGGAGTATGGAGCTGGACCTGACGCTACTTATCAGACTGAGGAGGTGTTACCTTCGGAGTATCTTTGATCCATTTCAGCTATTAGAGATTCTGTTGCTATTCTTTTAGAGACATTTATTCTTATATTAGAGTTGATCCTCTTCTCTCTTTAGTAGTTTTAGTATAGTCAATTTGCAGTAGATTTGTTTTCATCCGACTATCATACTTTGATACTTAATCTTTGATATTCAGTTATTTATTTTCTTATTTCTTTATTTGTGCTGTGGATGAGATATAGATTGCGTATGACTTGTTGAGATAGTATATTACCACTGGTGGATTGGATATTCATGTACAGCGTACGTGTGTATATGGTTTTCTTATATTGGAGTTCGTATACATACGGCTGGCGTATTACGTATTCCTAGACCTACATATTTTCGGACTGGGGCGTGACATGTGGAGCCATATCGTAAGCGTATCATAGAGTTAGTTTGATAAGGGTGCGATGCACTCCACGTGTTTGATATTTTGTCCTATTTCCTATACGTACATGTGTATTTATATATATATATATATATATATATAATATTCTATATAATATATGTATGTATATATGGGTGTATAGGATTAAGTGTATATATGTGTGTATATAATAGAATATATATATATATATATATATATATATATATATATATATATATATATATATATATATATATATATACTTGTATATATGTATGTGAGTGTTTGTGTTTATATGAGTGTGAGTATATATACATCTATGTGTGTGTTGATATATATATAGATATGCATAGAGCGAGGAGTATATATATATATATATATATATATATATATATATATATATATATATATATATATATGTATAGCTATTGTTATATATACATAGAGGGTTAGAGGTGTATAAGTGTTATGCTATAAGTGATTCTGTTTGTGTGTTTGGGTGTGTGCACTGTGTGTGCATGAGTGTGTGAGAGCACTGTGTCATCTGTGAAATCGAGAGCTATAATTCAGCCAGGAAGGCTCATCAGTGCTGGGCATTGCACAAGAGGTAGGCCGGGCTGCACTAAGCAGTAGCTGTAATAGCTCCTGCAGGATACAGTCGAGCAGTTAACAACAGTTTCTGTGTGCAACAATTTTGCAAGAGGTCGGCCAGGCTGAAATGAAAAGAGCAGTAGCAGCAGCTCGGGCATGGAGGTGGATGCTTAGCACATTTCAGAGCAACCACTCCTGCAGCATCAGTTCAGCAGGAAGCACAAGTATGCCGTACTAGTTGCTCGAGTAGTAAGGCTCAACAGGATCGAGCAATGTTAGCCAACAGCCAGGAAGAGGATATCAGGTATCAGTGGACCAGTATCAATGTTCACTGTGCATTGAGCACCATTTCAGTTATTGATTCAGTGAGTTAGTAGCAGATCAGTTTTTAGTATAGTTCAACTACAGCATTCACCAACAGTGCAGGATATGCACAACAACACCAAGTATCAGTGTCTTCGCAGCAAGGTATCAACACCACTGTGCAGTTTTAGTATTTATGATTTCAGTATTGGGTTTCAGTCACTATGCCCGAGCACAGTTCAACAGGTATCACTGGGTATCAGTGCAGGATACAGTGAGTATTCGGTCAGTTTCAGTATTTTTTAGATGAGGTTTTGGGGTAGTTTAGTATTCTGTGTATCAGTGTTTTTTGATTCAGTGTATCAGTCAGTTAAGGTATCAGTAGGTTCCAGTTCAGTTGTTTAGTTGGGTTTTGGGTTTTGTATATTGGGTTAGTTGAGGTTTTGGTTTGGAAGTCAGTGTATCTGTTCTCAGATCAAGGTAATTGGTATGTTATGGTAAGTAGTTTAGTTATATATATCTAGTTAGTTAGATATGTGTTTTGGGTAACTTAATATTATATTGTAGTTAGTATCTAGGCATTGTATAAATAGTTAGTTAATAGTTTGTTAGTTGGGTTTGGGTTTATAAGGTATGTATGTTTTGGGTAGTTAGCTTATATTGGTTTAGCATTTTATAGTGTTAAAGTTAGTTAATAGTTGATAGTTAAGTAGTATACTATTGATATATTATATTGATTAGCCTATTATAGTATATTAGTACTTGGGGTATTTATATATATTAGCTATATCAATAGTGGTTTGGGTTACCTTGGATATCAAGGTAATACCAAGGTATTGGACTGATACCCAAGGTATTGAGTTTGGGTATCGAGATAGGTGTGATACGCTTTGGTGCAAGGCCAAGATATCCTATTTAATTTGTATTGTTATAGTATTATAGTATATTGACTTGTATATATATATCTAAAATACTATTTTCATATAAATGAACTTGTATATCTTAGGATATGGCTTTTTGAGTGTCTTATAGTATCATAGCTTAGCTATTATAGCATAGTTTCATAGTGTATCGACTTAGTGACCTAGTGTTAGACTCTTGCAACCTAAAAATGGTTTATTGACCTAGAATTGCATCAACTTAATTGATTTTCATTCTTGAACCTTGTATTGATGCAACATACCATATATAGGTTGTGTGACACCAGCTTGGGCATGGAGAGATACACCTTGCTCAGGACTTCAAGCGAGTACATTCTCCGATAGTTTCTTTTATTTGATATCTACTATGATTCTGGTTTATAGTATTGTTTTACCAGATTCCTTGACACTTGGATACACGGATTAGTATTACATAGATTCACTTTCTTGCGACACGTACATTATACTTGTCTGGCCTCTACTTCAGGACTCACTACTAGCATCACATCAGAACTCACCTACTGGAATCACCTATTTTATCTGGCTGGACTTATATTTGATTTGCGTGTCGGAATTGGATTCATTTATAATAGTCGGGATAGGGAAATACTCGTGTAGACATATAATCATTCCCAAAAACTGGAATCACCTCCTTTAGTCTAATCTGGAATGATAGCAGCTGCACACCAAGTGTGCGGTGAGCCGTACTTACCCCTAGCCATTTACATGTCGAAGGCAGTATTTCAAAACACACTAGTTAGTGCTCTCTTGCTGGATTCACATGATACTTTCTGGACACACATCTTATTTATCTAGTTTATTTCTCATCTATTCACAGTCTTATTTACAGTATTTCTTGATTTACCATGCTTAACTTTCTTGCTTCTTAAATTAACTGTGATTGTATTTTATTCTCTGATTCATTTCTTTTCCTTGCTCACCATGTATTACTTACTATAACTGTTTTATAGTCTTTGTCAATTAATTGGAATTGCTAGCAGAGGTGTATTTCGCTCCAATCCTGACTGGATATTTTTTTTAGATGATTGGCTTATAGGGCAGTGTCCCATATTCTACGGGCTGCAGGACGGCATACCTATAGAGGATACTCCTATAGACCAGGAGGACTTAGTTGCAGAGCCCGAGGAGGTCTAGTTTATTTGTTTTGGATTGTATTAGACTATTATATTGTTAAGATTCACAGTTTGTATTATTATTTTATATTGTGGATTGTATTCTTATTCTTTCCTTCACAATTCCATTCATGCATTATCTTTCTTAGTTTGATTTATGATTGCGATTAGTCATACTTGTGAGATACCATATTGGTCCTCCGTTTGGAGTTGAAATGATTGACAGGTACCATATTATATTTTTGAGATGTTAGATTGTTAGAAATAACCCAAACAGCGTTCTACCGTCGATTCTACGACGTAGGATGGGAGTAACCATGTACTCGTGCCCGAATATCCGGGTGTGGGTCGTGACAACTCTTCGAACCACTAAGCCTATTTTGGATGGTTGAGATTTGGTTGGAGAGTATAATGACTTAATCCTATGGCTTATCTCATTTCTCTACTTCGTATATATATATATATATATATATATATATATATATATATATATATATATATATATAAATGGTTTTCTCTCTCCTCTCTCATTCTTTCTCGTTTCCACTTCCCTTCTTCTTCTTTCTTCTTCCTCCTTCCCTCAAGAACACTCAACAGAAACCCTAAGCTCTAGTCCTAGACTTGGTTCTAAGAAGAGGTTTATTAGTCCACCAAGACAAGTACATCTTGCTCAAAGTGGTAAAACCATAGTTTTTTAGATTTTTTTTATATGTTTAGTAAATTAAAATATGTTTGATAGAAAATATTCTTTTAGATGTCCTCATTAGTTTTATTTCTTAGAGTTTTTAGTTTTGATGAACGGTTTTAAGTAGATCTGTGTTTTAAGATTTGGGTTTTTATGTGTTCTATGAGTTTTTCTTAGTTTTGATCTACTAAAACTTAGTATTTTTGAAAAATAGTTGTTCGTTATGTTAGAGCATTTCATTTCAAGCATTTTGGCTTTTTTTTACTTGATTTGGACTTAAAACAAGTTTTTATGAAGAAACCAATTTTGGGTTTGGAATTTTTTTCGCAATGGCTGAACTTGATGTCTGAAAAGACAAAGTTCGTATGCAGCCAGTGAGCCATGCGGAAGAGAGTTATATGCAGCCTGAGAGGATTATGCGGCCTAAACTCGTGCCGCAAACTGACAACATGCGTTCATCTTGTTGGATGCATGGCTGTTGATTTACACAAGTGTCCTTGAACACCTTATGCTTTCAATAGCTGAACGAATGAAAATTTTGCTAAGTTCAAGAGACCTCCTTGCGGCATTGACTCTATATGCGCCTCCGACATTTATGCGGCCTAGAGAATATGCAGCCACTATTTTCTTGGAGGTATGGCTCTGAACCCTTGGCACTTATTTCTTTGGTTTTATCTTTTCTCTCATATTTTATTGCATCAGTCACTTTATGTCACATCACTAATACTTCAATTATTGCCTATCACTTTAAACACTTGTCTCAAGGATTAGACCTTGATCCTGAGCATGCAGCCAAGTGACCCATGCAGCCAACTCGTCTATGCGGCCAGCTCGCCCATGCGGCCAGTTATTCATGCGCCTGATCAGTACATACGGCCTAACCCATGCGGCAAATTCATGCATGCACTTCTCATGCGCGTATATGATCCTATATGACCTTAGTAATCTATGTACATGTTCTACGATTTATTGCGTTTATTTATTTTATTTGGAATATTTCTTTGTTATTTGTGGTTGGTCTTGAGAATTGCTTGTGATTGATCCTAAGAAAGAGTGGACTTAGTAAACCAGACTTATGCACTAGAATTGGCTATGTGTATAACATAACAACATATTGACCCCACTAAATATGAGTGTCATACTGAATCAGTACCTGCTAAGTAGACTCAGATATATGGATTATATTTTACTTTTTTGTTGGACAGGGTAAGGGTTATAGTTCTACTCGGAAGACGGTCTGCGATCCCGGTCCTTGTTTGGTTTAAGGGTCATTGACCTTCTTCAGAGTGGTTCATATAATTTCCCTTTCTCTCGTTTGGCGGCATTGCATAATTGTTAATTTGAGGATGATTAGTAGATTGGTTATCATTGCCTTTAACTGTTGAATAGAGTAAGTGGCATAGTTCTACTCGATTAACGATCTGCAATCCCTATCCTTATTTGGCTTAAGGATTGTGGATTTGCTCCAGAGTAGTTCATACTTTTCCCTTACTCACGTTCGGCGACATAATTGTTAATTCAAGAATTTTATATGAATTGAGGTTTCCATTTGACCGATAACTTATGAACCTGATTCAATATGATAAGAAGATTCAGGTGACTAATTTATAGACATGACCAACTGTATCCTAGTTAATACTTATTTTGCACCAAGTGTGCTACATGATTTTACCTATGCACCAAAGTGCGACAACCTTTCTAGATGTAACATATTATGCGACTCCTGACCTAGTTATTATGGTTATCTGACCGACTGATATGCCTAGTATCTTGACCTTATTCATTGTATCTATGCCGATATATTTTTAACGTGACTATAAGCTCACTTGTACCCTACATATGCATTGAGATACAACTTGATCATTCTAAGTGTACATGCTACGCATTCTTATTTTCCTGGCATGGGAATAGTGATTGGTCAGTAACCGTAGTGTGGTTAGGATGTTTGTTGGATTGATTTATTGTATTACGCTAGAAGGAAATCCAGATTTGGCTTTCGAGCAATAATATGGATTTGTACCTAGAGTACAGGTACCACGGTGCATCATCTAAGGAGGATAATCGTGTAACCATGACACAATGTTCTAATAATTATAGGGCTAATTAAGAAACTAAACTTGTAGAGCATTAGAAGGGAATGGAATCTCGAGATCATGCGTAGTAGATACTGTTAGGACATATGTCCTAGGGCGTCATGTTGGTCCCCAACAGATACTGTATATCATCTACAGTAGTAGAGTGCAGTATCTGACTATATTATATATTATTACATGATTACTTGTGTTGTGGCCTTATGACGGACCAATGCTTACACACTAAGTGTTGTGCATTTATTTGATCGACCAGCCTACCTCAACATCAGTAAGATCTAAGGATTCCAATATTGCATTATTCTTTTAAGATAACTCAGACTCCTCATAACAAGCCGTAGGATTGATTGGCCAATTTAAAAGAGTATGTGCTGGTAGTCTAGGGATATGAACTATTATGGTGTGACAGTTCAACCCTAGTCCTTGTTTGGTTGTAAGATTGCGCTAATGTGTCACAATAGGCCATGGACCGAAGCTACATACTGTATCTTATCTTACATTATGGCCTGTGTATTTTTGTTTCTGATTGTGATTTATACTATCTGTTAGTAGCCTGAGGACGTGGACTATCATGGTATAGTGGTTCAACTCTTGTCCTTTTTTGGTTGTGGGGTTGAACTATTATGCTACGATAGGCTATAGACCAAAGATATGATACAGATATCTTCGTCGTGTTCATAATTGGTTAGTCGTACCCTGTCTCAGAGTAGTGCGGCACCCCTTGTCCTTGTTTGGTTGTAGAGGTGTCATATTGCTTTGATGAAAGTTTATACGCTTATAATTATGGTACGGATCCTATTTTATATACTTTATTGGTATTTGCTTCATTCACTTGTGCTCATTTGTGGTACTTGCTATAGGGGCCTGACCCCGTTGGTTTTTTTTGGCAAGGTTTAGTAGAGAGCCCGAGGATCATGTCATGTATCTGACTGATGGCGCACACCAGGAGGAAGTTCGTCGAGGAACTTGAGTGGGTTTCTTCTTCCCCACTACGAGTATCATTTTGTATTACCTTTTTGGTATTTAGCCGACGGCACTTATTAACCGATTTATCTGGATATTAGTTTCTCTACATGATTGTATGTTATTCAGACCGCGGCTGGCTTACGGTCATGTACTCTTGATAATGTACTAGTCTACCATCATGTATAACTAGTGTCACGATCCACACCCGGTGCACTCTTTCACGTGGGCCAGCCCCACCCCAACAAGGCCGGACAGGCCTAAGTCTTGAAGCCAGCCCAAAAAAAATCCTTCCATATAAATACACATGTTCCCTACATTAAAACCCTAAAACTTATTCTCTTCACTACCAAAGAGAAACCCTAGTTGACTCCCTCTTTTCCAAACCGAGCCTTTCCCCAACCTGACCGGACGGCTCCACCGCCTGTAACCCGCCGGCACTGCCCCTCAACGCCGGACCACCCTGCCAATCTGCAAGCACCCGCCGGACCACCCTGCCATTCCACCTGCAACCGCCGGATCCCCTCCATCATCACCATCCTCTTCACCACCAACCCATCCTCCATCAAACCGACGACCCTTCCCCGACTTTCCAACAACGCCACCCCCTCAGGCCACCACCGCCGGACCACCCTGCCATCCGCCTGCACCCGCCGGGCCTCCACCCTCTCCACCACCTCTACCATACAACACCACTCCCAACCCGCTATTGCCATTGCTGCATCTGCTGTAGTACTGCCGCTGCCATTGCTGCCTTGCTCGCCGGCCGACGTCGGAGCTCCACCACTCGCCAGAGGACGACCAGGCAGTGAGGAGACCATCGTCCAGCCAACTAGGTAAACGCCTTGTACTCTTTCCTCTTCGCATCGTGTTCATATAGGTTCGTCGTGTCGAGTGTCGTATTCTTTGACATAACTTAATTAACCTTAAACTATATATATGAGTGTATGTTGTCTAACAAGATTTAGCATTTAATTAATGGCTAGCAATTATCGTAATCATAAGACCTGTTATTAAAGACTTGTAATTCATCAATAAAACTTAGACATCACCAACTATGCTAATATGGGAAGTAAGGACCAACAATTATATTAGAAGTAAGGTAGCTTCGTAAAACCATAAGCGTAGTATTTATTGTCGTGAGGTACACGGTAACTGAGGACAAGACACGTGTGCACCCTAGCTACGCGCACACGAGACTCTACATTCGATCAGCCGTGATCTCGCGATAGTACCTAGATGTAACCTCCGTATCCTGAGATTCTAGCTTAAATATTATTTTTAGGTTAATTTGGGGCTAGTGAGATTTTTTTATAATTTTTTGTTAATTAAAAACTAGTAACACTAAATTTCTAGGACTTTTAAGAATTTATTTCAGTACGTAGAGCAGCGTCATAATTATGTATGTATTTCCTTAGTGGCTGATGCCAGATTGTTATATATTATATTGTGTGTTTAGGGTCACTGGACTAGCCAGGAGAGACTGCAGGAGCAGGCTATTGGCATTCACAGCTTGAGGACCCAGGCAAGATACCTTGCCATATTTACTGTTTAATTTAATTTATGTGTATGTTGTATTGCTATCTTTTTGTTTTCTTTTATACAACTGTGCGCGTCCGAGATTTACTCGGGTGCACTCGACGGATACGTCGATAATTTAGTGTACTTGACCTAGTCACTAGTAGACTCACCCCAGTTAGGAGGATACTCTGAATCCTTCCAAGACCTGACACTTTTACATGTTCCATAGTGACAAATTCATATTGGGATGCGGGTTCGCGTACTCGACTAGCTATTGATGCGTGTGGCATGCATCACGGTTAGTACGTGATTCAGGATTTTTAGTATTTGAGACTTGGCATATAGATGCGTGGTATGCGCGTCGAGTATTCGACGTATGTATCTCCATTGGGCGGGGAGGACGACTAGTAGGCGTATGGGACACACATTCCCTTTATACAGATATCGCACTCGATGGAGTGATACGGACGTACATATATTACAGATACCACGTTATTTAGAGCGTCGAACATTACTTGGTGATATTACAGATACCACACTCTATAGAACGCTGGACGTTATTGTATTCCTCCGCCCTTGTTATAGGGGGCATATGTGGCATATACTAGCCGGTTGACACGATTGGTGAATGACATCAGCATATGTCTAGCCTACACCTTCCCATATACCCACGGTTGTCCTCACATTTTATTCACTTAGATGGTTAGCACACTCTTTATTGTATTTATTTTATTCAGTATTCAAATATGTCATGCTTTTATGTATCTTGTTACGTCCCTCTGAGGACCTGGTACCTTTCCTGATTTGGACGAGGCATATTACCCCACAGTGTACGGCCCAGGATAGAAGACGAGGCACGCTACCGAGGAGGAGTTAGAGGTGCTACCGTCAGAGTTTCCATGTCAGTTGGTAGGCATTTTGCCTAGGATTGGGAGCATCATTATCTAGTCAGCCGATACCCTAGTTATTATCTTTTATCTATCATTTCAGTATTTTATTTTGTCATAGTAGTAGATTTGTCCCCACCAGACATTCTTGGTTGTACTATGATATTTTGAGACTGGCGTTTATCATCCAACATTTATTATTAGTACATTCTTGCTATTTATATTGCGGATGAGATTAGATTACATGTTATTGATTTATATGGGATATATTAGTATTTAGGACAACGTAGCACTCTTCATTAGGATCCATTAAATTGGGATATCCTCGGAGACATGACAGCTGGCTGTTGCCACGTGGCCTGGTCCCGTATATTTTTGGGACTGGGGCATGACATTTTATCTAATCGTGTATATTGGGTATTGATTATATTTCGTGTTCATACACTGCTCGTGTTCAGTGTGCTTATTCGTGTACACCCACCTCTCGTGTTTGGTAGTTATGATATTCGTGTACACCGACTGCTCGTGTTTAGTGGTTATATTTCGTGTTTGTAGCGTGTCGTGATTGGATCCATCGGTATTAGTTGCGGGTGGGAGAGTAGGAGTTGATTATTTGTTCAAAGTCCATTATTACATCGTGTATATTCTGGTTACATACCTCACTTGTAATCGTCTTACTTGATCATGTTTACCCAATCCGATCACATAATGAATTTGTATTCTAAGGCACATTAGTTTAGTTTAGATTGCAGTTATTTCATCATATTGTGACATTCATATTGTTGATCTATATTCTCGTATATTTACCTGTATATCTTGTTCATTCATTCATATGTTTAGTGGTCTTGTATTTTATTTCTATATATGTTTATATACTCGATTATGTTATTGAAACTGCTTTCAGAGGTATGTACTTCGCTCCAATCCTGACTGGATATATTTTTCCAGATGACTGGCTTATAGAGCAGTGTCCCACATTCTACGGGCCGCAGGACGACGTACCTTTAGAGGATACTCTTCTAGACCAGGAGGACTTAGTTGCAGAGTCCAAGGATGTCTAGTTATTGTATTGTCATTGTATTGGACTATTCTTTTGGTGGATTCACAGTTTGTATATTATTTCAGATTATGGATTGTATTCTTATTCTTTCCTTCGCTATTCCATTCGTGCATTATTCTTTCTTAGTTTATTTTGTGATTGAGATTACTTCTTTTTGTGAGATATCATATTGTTCCTCCGTTTGGAGTTGAAATGATTAACAAGTACCATATTATATTGTTGAGATGTTAGATAGTTAAAAATGACCCATACAGCGTTCTACTGCCAATTCTGCGACATAGGTTGGGCGTAACCTCGTACTCGTGCCCGAATATCCGGGTACGGGTCGTGACGTATTTTTAGTGGTGGTCCATACAGGTCGAGATAGATATCATAGTTTTGCTCGTCTAGAGTATTGCTACGAGTCTGCTTTAGGAAATAGGATTTAGGCTGAGAGTTTACTCAATCACAACTAGGAAATATTCCAAAATCTGTTTTCTAATCCTTATCTATTAAATATTGCTTTACTTTGAATAAATAATGTCCTTCTTGGATGATATCGTATTCTATTCAACATTGATTCCTTATTTCAATCTATCTTTAGGATGTCGTCTTAGACCCGTTCCCAGCGATCAGGTGCCATGACAGCACGATCAGTCACTTCTACACCCATGAGGGTAGCACCCTAAGACGATAGTCCAGCACCTACTGTCACGCCCCAGTCCCAAAATACCGAGGGACCAGACGCGTGATAATGGCCAGCGACACACACCGATGGACAAACCTAATTTAATGGATCCATCGGGGCATGCTTAAGCTGTAATATAAGAATAATTAGGTTCAATAATACAAGTCACAGTCTATGCTAATCTCATCCACAACAGATAATCACAGATCAAATGCCAGAATCAATACAAATAAGAATAAACTAACAATCTCAATAATGGTATCTCGGAGAACAATCCGAGAACAAGTATGATACATGAATGCAATAGACTGGAAAATAAAGAAACTGGAAATAGAAATAAATGAGTATATAAAGCCAATACTCAGGAGAAGTCCTCTGGTGTGATCTCGTCCTCGAAGGTCGGTACAGCTCCTGTATCAGCTCCTGTATCTTCTCCTGCTGCGGTCCCGTATACCTCGGGATAGATCTCGTCTGTAAATCCTGGGGACATAATCCGGATCCAGGTCCTCAGGGGACATAGCAAGGTACAAGAAAGCTCATGCCAAAATAAATGTAGTGCAGCAAATAATAGAATAAATAGGGTAAGTATGTAATTATCTGTGTGAAATGCAAGAGAGAACATCAATAGTACTCAGGTTGAAACAACTATAAGCTCTTTGTAGGGGAGCCGGTAGCAGTGGTATCATGAGATGGTCTAGCTCAGCGGGAGACTGAGTAGCCGACATAATATAGTCAACCTGTAGCCTGCGGGTCTCTCCAGCAATAGATGGAACAATAAGGGAATACTAAATAACCAGTTAAGTGATATGCAAGCTGAGAGCATCACTAGAACTCAGGCTGATGCCGCTACAAGCTCTGTGTCGGGGGGCCGGTAGCAGCAGTAATAATGAGTAATGGGCCAAGCTCGGGCTTCAGAGTCTTGTGCCTCACAATAATAGGGGTGCATATATATGGTCAGCCTGTAGCCTGTGTGTCTCTCCCCACCCAATGAAATCACACGTCTCATGTCCATGATGCCTCATGTCCATGTCACGCACGATCGTATCTAATGCATAAGTCATATAATGCCTAGGAATATAATATCAATGTCAAGTCCTGTATCCTATACAGAATTACCATGAATATCTCAGAAAGATCCTGTCTCATGATTAGTGTCAAGTGTCCTGGGTTATAGTGTACTTGATAAGCCAAGTATAAGAATGCAAAGGGTCACGAATGTCCATCTCTAGATGATAATACACAACACCGCGTATGGTGTTGGCACCCGACTAATAATCGGACGCTAAGCAAGTCACTCGGTCCTAGGTCAAGCATGCACAACAATATAATGACTCAAGGAAAATGCAACAAAAAATATAAAGTTGGTAAGGTATACTTGCCCACTGATGTATAACTAAGTCAAGAAAATAAGTAGCAAAGCTGCATGTTTGGCAAGGTACACTTGCCTGGGGTCCTGGCTCCAACTGTAGCTCTGGTCTCAGTGCGATCTGCAGGTACTACTCCGATTGCTGAAATAAATATCACCATTAGATTCAAAAAATATCAAATAGCTAGAAATGCCTGTCCTTGAGTCCAATTTGGACACAAGGGCAAAAATGACATTTCTGGGCCAAAGCGGGGTCCACATGTGGGCCGCTTTGCACCGAAAACTGTGTCATTGTCAAAGGTCTCCAAATTCGCCAAACTTAGTGTCAACAAGTCAGGAACGATGATACGAACCCAACAGAACTTCCAGAATTGGATTCCGATGAGCCGATCACAAAATCGCCCGTCAAGTGGAGCCTGTGGGGCCCACGATACGCGATTTTGTCAACGTTCTCAGAATGGAACCAAACTTGGGTCACAGGACCAGCGTTTTGCTACGAGTCCGATGGCGCAAGTTTCGTCTCGATCCGACGTGTGTACACAAAGTTACTGCATGTTCCAGAAATGTCGGATACGGGACATGGTCGGCGGATACGCGTTGATTCCGGTGTGCACGCACATCCGAATCGACTTCTGCGAAATCCCACACGTCCGTATCGACGTCGCGCATGTTTCGGTAAAGACCGCGTGCGACCAAGTCGTCCCGTTTGGCGGGGCACACTCAGTTCCGGGGTAAAATGGGATATTATTTTTCTTATTTTTGGATCGCGGTGTGCGATCACCATAAGACGCGATGCACCGAGCGGGTTACACGGTCACCGAGAGGGTTATACAGTCTACGCGTAGAAACTGACGGAATCGAAAACGGAGTTGCGAGGTGAGAGAAAACAATACCTGAACAGGGCTCCGAGAAGACTGATTTCCCGTGTCCTAATCGTGTCCGAGTCCTGCTTAGTGTCCTGCGTCCGTGTCTGGTGCTGTGTCTGCTGTACTGTTTCGATCTAGGTTTTCGGTTGGGTTCTGGAGACTCGCTGGTGCTGCACGGCCAGGGGAGGGCTTCTCGGGACGGTGGTGACTACGGCGGAGGTGGACGGGGCTTTGCCGGAGGCGGCGCTGCGTCGGCTGAGGGGGCTGAGAGGGGAGAGAGTACTGTCGAGGAAGACGGTGGAGGGGGTTGAGAGGGGAGAGGGTGTTATCGACTCCAGTGGCGAGGATTCGTCGGTGCTGGACCGTCAGGGTCGAGTGCTCTGGCGTCGATGTCGGGGTGATCGGTGGTTCAGGGGGTGCTCGGGATGTAGGGAGAAAGAAGATGACTGTGGTTGGTTGCGGGGAAGGATGTCGACGACGAGGGGTCCGTCGAGGGCGGAGAGGATCGAGGTGCGAGGGCGGCCGGGTGTCGGTGCTGGAGGGCGGATAGGGCGGTTGGGCGAGCACGGGGCTGGGCACAGCGAGGGGAGGAGGAAGTGGATCGACAGTGAGGTCGAGGGCTGCTGGAGGGGTTCGACGGTGGAGCAGGGGCGAAGACGAGGGCAGCGGCTAGGGTTCAGGCAGAATATGGGGGCTGAGCTAGGGTTCCGGGGAGGAGCACGGCGGGTCGCTGTCGGTGGCGATCTGGACGGGGGAAGAAGAGTCTGGTCGGGGGCGTTGCTCGGCGGCTAGGACGGAGAGTCGGCGGACAGAGGGCGGCCGACGGCTTAGGGCTAGGGTTAGGTTAGAATTTTGGGAAACTTAGGATTTTCTTTTTAGTAATTTTTTTTTTTATTTTTTGTTTTGTGGAGAAAAACTAGAAAATTATGTATTTATACATACATAAATTGGGCTAGGGTTTCACCTAGGATTTGGGCTGGGTCAACGCTTCTCGGGCTTGGCTTCGGCTCTCATGGAGATGTCGGGCGTTAGCACGGGTTTAATTCGGTTTAATTGTACTTCGGGTTTCAGGGCTTTAAACGGGTTTTCGGAGTCCAATAAATCCGCAGAAAATTACCCTATGTCCGGTTTTTTATTTTACACCATAAAATATTATTTCCATGATATTTTAACATTAATTATTAGCAATTAAAAATCATTTAATTATCAAGGCCTAGGTTTTAATTTTAGAAAATCCCAGAAAATTACGAAAAAACTAATTTAATATTACTGAAAATCAGGGGGCTTACAATTTACCCAACTTATAAAAATTTTATCCTCGAAATTAAAATATGGTAGGGTTCTCTCTATCCATTCTTACTTGATTACAGTCTAAAGGATTCCTTCTCAAGTGATCATTGCGGTCTCTACCCAACTTAGAATTTACCCATCTATCATCTAAGGCTATACATCTAATAAAGCTATGCCCCAACTTATTTAATCATGTTATTGAATCCTCAAGTCTTTAACACCAAACATATCACCTATGATATGCCCTTAATCATATATAAAAGGGTTATCAATAATGTGACCGGCTGTGGAGTAAATCTAGTACTGTCTATATATCAAACTTACACCAAGCACGAGGTTTCTTCTTTCCGAATTAAGGGAAGACGAAGATCAATAATAAAGAGTTCAAGGGTGAGGTAATAGAATAGAAGTATCAGGATCAAGGCGTTTAACGAATTCAAAGAGATTTGTCAAGACAATTGTGGATTGAAATCCTATTCTGGTAATCCTTGTTCGCATGCTCGTATTAGTTCAGTTATGTAACTGATACGATATGCTCAGACATATCTAGAGGATAAGTATACTAGTCAACTATATATCTCAATCCACATAAAGTAGTACGAAGAGCGAACCAAAATGCACTAAGGTTGATCAGACCGTAATACACTGATTCTGAATAGACAATTGTATTAGTGTGTCGACCCAATAATACATATGTCATGAACAAGCTCGATAAAAGGATAAGCTTGCAAAACTAGGCTATATTAGCAGCATAAGTCAAGGTAGTATATGAAATATAAGTACGCTAGATAAGGACAAAAGGAGGTACAACTTAATTCAAGTTCACAATGACAAAACATAATGAGCAATTAACAAAAGACTCTACAATCTCTACGGTTATCAGTTATAAAAACATTCTAGGTTATAAATTATTAGCAGCTCAAAATTACATAAGTTAAGGCTGGGGTTACGAACCCATAGGCACGAGATAAAATAAATCGATAAACAGTTATCTACGACAAATTTTGCGCATTAGCTACTCCATGGGTCTGCGCGTCTTCCAAAGTCATCGCTGGAGCTTGTTCACGTTCTTGCAGTTGATTCCTCTGCTGCTGCTGAGCTTGCTGGAAGAGTGTTGTTTGTGGTGTCAATGGTGGCCTCGACTGATTCCCTCCTGGGGCTGGTGGTCTGACTCCTTCAACTCTCGTTTGCGGTGCTTCCAATGCTGGAGAGGCTGGCCTTGGTGCTGGTGACATTAGCGCTCTTTCTCGACGTTCAGGGCATTCCCTCAATGAATGTTGACTGGATCAGCAAGCTAAACATACTTTCCTTTTTTGTCTGCACTCGTTCTCAATGTAGCCTCTCTTGCGACAATATTGACAGATAGGCAGTACTTGCGGAGATCCTTCTGGTGGTTGGTGCATGTGAGACTTCTTTGCAATTTCTTCCTGTGGTGCTTCGGCAGGTGCTGATGTGGCTGGTTGATAAATCATCACTGCTTTCTCTCGATGCTGAGAACAGTCCCTAGCAAAGTGTTGACTGGTTTTGCAAATCAAGCATAATCCTAACTTGTGTCTGCATTCTTTTTCAATATGGCCTATCTTGCCATAATAGTAACAAGTAGGAAGGAATGAGGCTGTGGGTGCTGCTCTTGGTGGTGGATTAATCTGTGGTCGCTTTGCAACTCTTTCTTGTTGTGCTTGGTCTGGTGCTGATGCATACGACCGCTTCTGGCTGGACCCTATCCTTGTGTCGCACTCCATGGGTCTTGTTGTAGTAAGAACATCCTCGTCTAAGGTAGTTGCAACGGGGCTGACTAACTTTCGTAACTCTGAGCTGAATCTATCGATGAACTTCTCCGCTTGGATCTGCTGAGCTTCTTCCTGAACCTTCTGATGGGCTTGCATCATCGCGTAGAACATTCAAAACATTTGTTGTTCGTCCATAGCCTGCCCTTGTGGAACGGTAGGCATCAGTGGAGCCAACTGCGTCAATGGTGGAACGTCATCTTCCTGGATCCTCGAGGTATGCTGACTTGCTGGACTACGTCGTTGTGATGATTGACCTGCACCAACTGGTGTCACTTCATCTTCGTGGATAACCACAACACCTTATGGTATTCCTGGATGAGTCTCTTCACCGACTTGGGGATTCATTTCTCTGCAACCAAAATAAACTATAAGGGCGCTCAGGAATCAAGGCAGGATACGAGTCAAGAAATTAATTTGAATCCGATATAGATATCAAGAACGTTTCAAGCAAGTTGATGAGATCCTAAAAACTTATCATATTCTTATTGCAGGCTTGCTCGGTCCCTAAGTTGAAACCGAACAATTTAGTCGTTGACCTGCATGGGCCACCACAAAAACCATGTCACGCCCCAGTCCTAAAATACCGAGGGACCAGACGCGTGATAATGGCCAGCGGCACACACCGATGGACAAACCCAATTTAATGGATCCATCGAGGCATGCTTAAGCTGTAATATAAGAATAAGTAGGTTCAATGATACAAGTCACTGTCTATGCTAATCTCATCCATAACAGATAATCACAGATCAAATGCCAGAATCAATGCAAATAAGAATAAACTAACAATCTTAATAATGGTGTCTCGGAGAACAATCCGAGAATAAGTCTGATACATGTGTCACGACCCACACCCGGTTTAGGGGCACGAGTGCGTGGGTACGCCTAGCCTACGCCGCAGCATCGACGGTAGAACGCTGTCTAGGTCAAGTACTATCTAAATAATCTCACACTAGTATCCAACTCCATAAGGAGACACGGATAACACTATAAAAATAAACAACATACTCAATCATAACTACAGCACGATAAGAATTTGAAGAAACAAAAGAATACAACACAAGTCAAATGACAAAATAATCATACCTGCAATCATTAACTTCCAATCCTCAAGTGTCGGAACCAAGTCTACTAAGGTCACAGTCTGGAAAAATATTTTCCAGTCAGGAAGGAGCAAAGTACATCTCTAAATAGCAGTTCTATATTAATGATATAAACTATGTAGCAGTTCTAGATGGAAATATACCAAAAGCATGTATAGATACGAGAAATAAAAGAAATACTAGAAATACTGTAAGTAAACGCAAGAGAAGAAACAATATGTCCAGAATCCTATGACTAAGTGTGTGAGTACTAGCTTTAACATGTGATCGGCTTGGGAACTTGATCAGGCTGGTTACATGTGATTAGCTATGATTCATGAAGGTCAGGCTAACCGTTGGTTAGCTATGATGCATGTAGAGGTCAGGCTAATCACACGTAACAACTATGAAGCATGGAGATGGTCAGGCCGCACCTGACGTGAGATGTGGGGTGAACTATGATGCATGAAAAGTTGGGTATGATCACATATCTACACTAAAATACTCCCCACCCTCGACTGGTATAGTAGATCCAATCATGGTACGCTATGGCACGGGATTCCCTGGGGAGGTAGCAAGTCTCCCCAAAAATCAGTGTCTGTACATGCACAAGATAACAAGGAAACGAGTCTTGTACAAGCTACACCATGAATAAGGAATAACATCTCATGACGAGATCCGTGTATACCAATCCGTGTAACCAGCGTGTCAAGAGCATGGATATTTACACTAGATACAGTGAACATAGGAGATATCATAAATTAGAAACTAATCAGAGAATATACTCGCCTTGGATCCTTAGCTGGTAATACCAAAGTCCTGTCCTAGAGTATCGTCTGGAGAATCCGACAGTCCTATAAACATATAATAATATCACTTGCATCAGATGCTACACTAACACACAATAGAAGTACCCTGGCCTCAGGGCTATGCCAGGCATGGCTCTAGTCAACTAGGGTCATCTAGTAGGGATACGTATATAATACACATTTACACTCAGGGTATATACCAATAAAAACATATATAATATATATATAAGTGTCTATTAGTAATTGTACAAAATATGTATTTGTGTATATACGCTAAATAGATGTATATAAACATATACTTATATACCAAAATACATATTTGTATATATATATATATCAATCAAACATTTTATATATATAAATAACTAATCAAAGAATGTATATAATGCCACACTTCTCAAGGTGATCCCAAATGAAGTAACAATTAGTTCTAATGAGTCCGGAGTAGTCCAAATAGCTAAAAATGATATAAAGAAGTTAAAAATCAGAATTTTGGCACGATAATCGAGATGTAGGTTCCGGGTCAACAATGGCCCGCCAAGAGACAAAAACACAAATTAACTAAGCTCTTAAAAATAGTAACAAGTTATGCTATGGAAAAAGGGTTGGTCAAGTTATTATGAAATATTATAAAAATCTATTTTCAAAAATCTACTTAATCAAATACCCAATATATAACCAAATCCAAAATTTAATTTGTTTAAATCGATAATTTATTTTTTTATTAAAAAATATATAAATTCTTTTTTATTAACCCAAATTATTATATAACTAAAACTATGTTAATTATAATAAAATAACTAACTATGTTATAACAAGCATCTCAAAAACGATGCTATAGCTATAATATTATTAGGAACCCAATTTTAATTATATTTTACAAAGTTCTATCAAAAGATTATTCTGTAGTTAGTCATCTAAATTAATATAACATAGCCACTTTATAAACATAACTAATCTATATATAACTATTAGGCTCTTAACTCTATAGTACAACCGAAAGAGGGAGGCTCACATTGGTTGTTCAATCGGTGGAGACAGCGCCGAGGGTGGTCGTCGGTCGGAGCCGACGGAGCAGACGATTATCGTCGCGAAATCCACCACGACGACGGGTTCGGCACAGAGGACGCCAACAGTGGAGGATGGTACGACTTCTAGATCTGAAGTCGATGGCGTCAGATCCGAGGATGGCGGTGGATCACCGTGACTTTGGGAGGGAGGAGCCGACGTTACAGCCAGCGGAGGGAGGAGGGTAGAGGCGGAGGGGGAGTACAGGAAGTTGGGGCTCGGTCGGAGGGTTGGCCGGCTGCGGCAGCTCCTGCCGGAGTTGATGGGAAGAGGGGGAGTTGCAGCCGGAAATGGAGGGGAGTCGGGGAGCACAGCAGCGGCGAGGGGAGGAATGGAGGGTGGCTAATGGTGGTGGTGGTGATAGTAGGAGGAGATGGAGGGAGGAGCAGCCGCCGGAGGTGGGCTTGGCCGGGTGCAGCGGGAGGTCCAGCGGGGGAGATGGCCGGGCTGGAGGAGCGGGACGGGAGCTAGGCTGGCCCACCGGAGACGTGTACACAAGGAGGAGCTCGGGGAGTTGCACAGGCCGGCGCGTCAGGACTCGGTCGCCGGGGCTGAGCAGCTGTGCAGTTGGCCGCCGTCGCAGCGGGTCGGAGAGGTAGAGTTGTAGCGGGGAGAGAAACTCGCCAGGGGGCCGGAGCACTGGCCGGGGATAGTCGGTCGGGAACAGTATGGGAGGATGATGAATAGTGTTCCCCCCTCTCAAATGTTAATTTCAAATTCAAAAATAAGGGAAGGAGAAGAAAAGGAAGAAAAAGAGAAGAAAAGAGAAGAAAAGAGAAGAAGAAGGAAGAAAAGTGGAGAAAAGAAAAGAAGGAGGTTTCCTACGTTGGGGTTGAGGATAGAGGAGAGAGAGAGATGGGGGCTTGCTTGGGGATTAGGGTTTTCTAGGGTAAGGTGTTTGATGTGACATTATATATGGGAGAGTGTGTGGAATAAAGGGTTGTGATTGACCCTGTAAATGAGGGGTCCAGATTGGACATGGAGAATTGTTCATGTGGGGATGAGGGTAATAAAAATATTAAGGATTCCTCATTGGTTTAAACAAATGGGTGTTTACACCAAAAATATAAATTTGCAATTTAGCCCCCTTAAATTTGGGTATTTGCACAGATACATGAAATGACAAAAATTTGGCGGGCGATTCGGTGTCCGGTGTTTTGTAGGGTCAGGGGGGCGCTGTATGTCTGGTACGGGCTCAAATAGCAGGGCACTAGAATTAAATTAAAATTTTAGAATTGGTTTAAATAGTATCCTCAATTTAATTAGAATTAAATGCAAGTTGTGTTCTAAAATTAATTAGGGGTACATGGGCCAAAATCAGGTCAGGTCATCAATACCAATAATGAAGAAGACTCAGAACAAAATATTACCCTAATTTGGGCCGCACGAAAAATAGGTCAAGATTGCCTCCAATTTTCGATTGGAACGCACAACGATGCAAAATAGAGATTTATTAAATAACGTCCGTGACAATTTTTGTGTGGCTAGAAATAATGCACAGAGAGCATAATTATGAGTTGCAAAAATAGCAGAATGGAAGGCGGGCATGTCTAGGGCAAGATTGTGAAATTTGTTGGAAGACAAAAGTCAGGATAGCGCTCCAAATATCGAAGCAAAGGCAATGCGCAATAATTAATTAAAATACGGTAATTAATTAAAATCTCCAATAAATAAATTCTAGATAAAACAATAAAATACATAATTCCATAATTTGGACAGGTGTTTATCTATTGGGCTTCTAGGTCAGCCTGCTAGCTCAAAACAATAAATATTGTATATAATGATATATTTAATTACACATCACATAATTATTTAAAACAAAATTTTCAAGCAATTACATAATTGTAACTACAATAATATTAAATATTATTAAAAGTCGAAATTACCCCTGTTTCCAGAATGTGGTAGTGACAAGTCTACCCACCTTAAAAGAATTTCGTCCTCGAAATTTAAAATCCTCATAGCAGCGTTTACTCATACACATTATTATTTTTTCTCAAAGTTTAAATTCATCATCCATGAAATTAGGTAATAATCCACCATGTCTTTTCACAATTTCAAAATTCTAAAATTATTGCATAACCTGAAAAATCCTCGAAATAAAATCAATGTCCATTTTTTATCAAAAATTTCCTTGAAAGTTTTAGTTAATAATTCAATACTCGGAATTTAATATCCACTCCTCTAATTTGATTTTAATCAATGCACAATTAAAAATGTAATCTCGTCCCACAAGTTTGAATTTAAACATTTATCCATCAAAAATTCTACCATCCAATCCTTTGATCGACAAATGCAGTCCTTGCATGTTTATAAAAATTAAAATTTTATCCCAAAATTTGAATTCAACACTAATCCATTAGTGATCTAAATCCTCGATTCTCCTTCTTCTTCTTTTTTTTCTTTTTTTTTCTCACAATACTCAAATAATATAATACTCGCAAATTCTCAATTAATTTTTCAATTAATTCTTTATCTTCCAGTCCAATAAAATATAATAATAATCTTCTAAGTTTCCTCAAAAATTTTAATGATAAATATATCATAATCAATAATCATCAATCCTACTATATTAAATTCTCAACCTCTCATTTAAATTAATGTTTATCCTCGAAGTCTAATAATAATTTAGTCACATCTCAATCTTGATAAAATCAATAATTTATCAACTCTGCCATATTAATCCTTAATTCTTTATGCTTATCTTCCAAAATTTTAGCATCTCGTGTCTCTTGTCAAGTCCTAACCCTGTCATAGATCTTTGCTATGGTCCAACCCCAATGATCATGGTCTAAGAAAATTTTTTTTTACCTACAGTCATACAACAAACAACTTAGAGGAAACATGCATGGTTGTGGTCTGTCTTATCATGGTATTGCATTCTCTGTCAGGGTGTACTACTAACTATATCCTAACAAGAAAAAATCATGTATATGAACTACAGCACCAGGGAAATCAATCAATCAAGAGACGGGAACATTAGAAAAAGAACCTGGTACCATATTACTTGTAGTATCTACTATCTCTAACAAACACTTAACTCTAGCACATTCACTAACTAATTCCTATTCATGTACACTGGTACTCAATCAACTAATCATTAATCCACAAGATCCATGAATATATCCGTATTGCACACACCTGTCTATTAATACTTAAATCTGATACCAAGATTCTCTAACACGATTATAGGTCAATTGGTGCATGTAGAGTTTGATACCTCTATCTCTTAGTACCATACCCTCTGTCAGTTCCCGTTCCTACTACAATTGTCCATACTATTTTCTCATCCCTCCAGTGCACACCAAGTGTAACACCATACTAAGTGCTAAACCCTTTCTAATACAACTCTAGATGGACACCCAAGTCAGTCCGCGGTGCCACCTCAATCATGCTCAAGTCATCAGATCCTTACACATGTATATCATCTACTCATATATTAATATTCATCTCTTATCTACCATAAAATTAATCCTTAAAATAATCGTCAAGGTTTAACTTCTCGATCAACTTAAAAATAATTGCATATACCTCCTCGAAATCAGGTACTCAAATATCGAAAAATTTAATCACTTTTAAAATCCTTATAGCTTTGACTATGTTTATTGAATTGAATTCGAATACTCAAAATTTTAATAACATAAAATCTTAACTCCTCTAAATTCTTAAAAATTAAAATTCATTCCCACTCTTCAGATTATAAATTTAAATCCTCAAGTATACATATAGATACTCCCAGTCTCTAATACTCAAGGTCCACACAAATACACCAATCTAATTATTATCACACGAAGTACTTACTGTCATTAGCACCTTGCTCAACAAATACTTGATATAGAATCACTAGCACTATTGGTAAGGCAACACTAACTTCATCATTAGATTATCTCATCAAACTGATTACAAATCACGATCACTTGCATTTTCTATAATACCCATGCTTTACTTCAATCTCAAGGACAGGCATATGGTTCTATATCTCGATTGATGTGTAAGCATATCTCTTAAACCTTTTACAACCTGTTAAACTATTTTGTGATATATTTCACAACTTTTATTACTAATCTTGATATTTCTCTACTCATAGCATCTCATTAAAACCCTTTATGTATATATATTCCTTTACTCTTGACACACCCGGTATCAATCATCAAATTGTACATCATGCTCCATTAATCTTTAACACAATTCCTTGATACTTAATTATTTACATATATCTCCCAATTACATAATTTATTGACTATCCGGGACGGGTATGCTGGCTCTGATACTAACTCTTGGAACCTTTACTGATACTCTTACTTCTCTTTCTATAATACCAATACTAATTATAATAACACCTATCATAGAACTATTTCTACAAGGTACTATGCTATGGGTATCTCTAGATTAATGTCTAATGCTCCCATGTCCAATTAAGAAACACTTACAACTCACAAGTCACACTCAGTCAAACTAATACAAGACACAACCAAAATTGCAAGTCACTAATTATCATACTAATAAGGATCCTTAAAGAAATAAGGCTCAAAGAACTGGATCAAGGACGGAAGGTATCTTTACTGCTAGTAAAGAAAAGAAGCGATGGAACAAGGTCCTGGAATGACATAAATAGATAAGTCTTGAGATGATACTTTAAGAACCAATTTAAGATACAACCTGATAATCATACACGTCTATCCGAAATCATGACACTCAGAAACCTCGCCACGCTAGTAAGCATAGATGCGATAAACGACAGGTTCCGTAACTAAGGTATGCAACCCTATAATCATGTCATCTAGAATCCTCGCCATGCCAATCGGTATGGCTGCGAGAACTCTAAATCTCATAACTAAAGTATGTACATCCAAGTCAGGTTCCTACGTTCTCGTCACGACAGCTAATATGGCTGCGATAAACTCTAGGTTCCATAACCAAAGTAGACGTTTTACCTTTCTCACTGTCCTCATCAATATATGTCATCAGATAATACCATAAATTCTAGTCCGTAAAATTCATCTCAATTTGAAATCAACTCAACAACGATACCAGGAATTAAAGTTAACAACTGGTCAACAAGAATCAACTCAATATCGACGAGTGAGGACGGACGGAAACAAGGGCGAAGGAATTAAATTAGAAATTGTAATGAGATTCTCAAGGGGTCGTCCCAGGAATCTCTTATGAATTTTGTGATTGAGTATCCTCTCTCATCCTAGTATTCTATGTCCTATATTCTATAGCAGGCACGCGTTAGTACAACTATGACGTCGCACTACTACGACATCGCACAACTTGCGAAGTCTGACCTGCATGGGCCACCACTAAAAACGTGTCACGACCCGCACCCGGTTTAGGGGCACGAGTGCGTGGGTACGCCCAGCCTACGCCGTAGCATCGGCGGTAGAACGCTGTCTAGGTCAAGTACTATCTAAATAATCTCACACTAGTATCCAACTCTATAAGGAGACACGGATAACACTATAAAAATGAACAACATACTCAATCACAACTACAGCACGATAAGAATTTGAAGAAACAAAAGAATACAACACAAGTCAAATGACAAAATAATCATACCTGCAATCATTAACTTCCAATCCTCAAGTGTCGGAACCAAGTCTTCTAAGGTCACAGTCTGGAAAAATATTTTCCAGTCAGGAAGGAGCAAAGTACATCTCTAAATAGCAGTTCTATATTAATGATATAAACTATGTAGCAGTTCTAGATAGAAATATACCAGAAGCATGTATAGATACGAGAAATAAAAGAAATGCTAGAAATACTGTAAGTAAACGCAAGAGAAGAAACAATATGTCCAGAATCCTATGACTAAGTGTGTGAGTACTAGCTTTAACATGTGATCGGCTTGGGAACTTGATCAGGCTGGTTATATGTGATTAGCTATGATTCATGAAGGTCAGGCTAACCGTTGGTTAGCTATGATGCATGTAGAGGTCAAGCTAATCACACGTAACAGCTATGAAGCATGGAGATGGTCAGGCCGCACCCGACGTGAGATATGGGGTGAACTATGATGCATGAAAAGTTGGGTATGATCACATATCTACACTAAAATACTCCCCACCCCCGACTGGTATAGTAGATCCAATCATGGTACGCTATGGCACGGGATTCCTTGGGGAGGTAGCAAGTCTTCCCGGAAATCAGTGTCTGTACATGCACAAGATAACAAGGAAACGAGTCTTGTACAAGCTACACCATGAATAAGGAATAACATCTCATGACGAGATCCGTGTATACCAATCCGTGTAACCAGCGTGTCAAGAGCATGGATATTTACACTAGATACAGTGAACATAGGAGATATCATAAATTAGAAACTAATCAGAGAATGTACTCGCCTTGGGTCCTTAGCTGGTAATACCAAAGTCCTGTCCCAGAGTATCGTCTGGAGAATCCGACAGTCCTATAAACATATAATAATATCACTTGCATCAGATGCTACACTAACACACAATAGAAGTACCCTGGCCTCAGGGCTATGCCAGGCATGGCTCTAGTCAACTAGGGTCATCTAGTAGGGATACGTATATAATACACATTTACACTCAGGGTATATACCAATAAAAACATATATAATATATATATAAGTGTCTATTAGTAATTGTACAAAATACGTATTTGTGTATATACGCTAAATAGATGTATATAAACATATACTTATATACCAAAATACATATTTGTATATATATATATCAATCAAACATTTTATATATATAAATAACTAATCAAAGAATGTATATAATGCCACACTTCTCAAGGTGATCCCAAATGAAGTAACAATTAGTTCTAATGAGTCCGGAGTAGTCCAAATAGCTAAAAATGATATAAAGAAGTTAAAAATCAGAATTTTGGCACGATAATCGAGATGTAGGTTCCGGGTCAACAATGGCCCGCCAAGAGACAAAAACACAAATTAACTAAGCTCTTAAAAATAGTAACAAGTTATGCTATGGAAAAAGGGTTGGTCAAGTTATTATGAAATATTATAAAAATCTATTTTCAAAAATCTACTTAATCAAATACCCAATATATAACCAAATCCAAAATTTAATTTGTTTAAATCGATAATTTATTTTTTTATTAAAAAATATATAAATTCTTTTTTTTATTAACCTAAATTATTATATAACTGAAACTATGTTAATTATAATAAAATAACTAACAATGTTATAACAAGCATCTCAAAAACGATGCTATAGCTATAATATTATTAGGAACCAAATTTTAATTATATTTTACAAAGTTCTATCAAAAGATTATTCTGTAGTTAGTCATCTAAATTAATATAACATAGCCACTTTATAAACATAACTAATCTATATATAACTATTCGGCTCTTAACTCTACAGTACAACCGAAAGAGGGAGGCTCATATTGGTGGTTCAATCGGTGGAGACAGCGCCGAGGGTGGTCGTCGGTCGGAGCCGACGGAGCAGACGATTATCGTCGCGAAATCCACCACGACGACGGGTTCGACACAGAGGACGCCAACAGTGGAGGATGGTACGACTTCTAGATCTGAAGTCGATGGCGTCAGATCCGAGGATGGTGGTGGATCACCGTGACTTTGGGAGGGAGGAGCCGACGTTACAGCCATCGGAGGGAGGAGGGTAGAGGCGGAGGGGGAGTACAGGAAGTTGGGGCTCGGTCGGAGGGTTGGCCAGCTGCGGCAGCTCCTGCCGGAGTTGATGGGAAGAGAGGGAGTTGCAGCCGAAAATGGAGGGGAGTCGGGGAGCACAGCATCGACGAGGGGAGGAATGGAGGGTGGCTGATGGTGGTGGTGGTGATAGTAGGAGGAGATGGAGGGAGGAGCAGCCGCCGGAGGTGGGCTTGGCCGGGTGCAGCGGGAGGTCCAGCGGGGGAGATGGCCGGGCTGGAGGAGCGGGACGGAAGCTAGGCTGGCCCGCCGAAGACGTGTACACAGGGAGGAGCTCGGAGAGTTACACAGGCCGGCGCGTCAGGACTCGGTCGTCGGGGCTGAGCAGCTGTCCAGTTAGCCGCCGTCGCAGCGGGTCGGAGAGATGGAGGAGTAGCGGGGAGAGGAACTCGCCAGGGGGCCGGAGCACTGGCCGGGGGATAGTCGGCCGGGAACAGTATGGGAGGATGATGAATAGTGTTCTCCCCTCTCAAATGTTAATTTCAAATTCAAAAATAAGGGAAGGAGAAGAAAAGGAAGAAAAAGAGAAGAAAAGAGAAGAAAAGAGAAGAAGAAGGAAGAAAAGTGGAGAAAAGAAAAGAAGGAGGTTTCCTACGTTGGGGTTGAGGATGGAGGAGAGAGAGAGATGGGGGCTTGCTTGGGGATTAGGGTTTTCTAGGGTAAGGTGTTTGATGTGACATTATATATGGGAGAGTGTGGAATAAAGGGTTGTGATTGACCCTATAAATGAGGGGTCCAGATTGGACATGGAGAATTGTTCATGTGGGGATGAGGGTAATAAAAATATTAAGGATTCCTCATTGGTTTAAACAAATGGGTGTTTACACCAAAAATGCAAATTTGCAATTTAGCCCCCTTAAATTTGGGTATTTGCACAGATACATGAAATGACAAAAATTTGGCGGGCGATTCGGTATCCGGTGTTTTGTAGGGTCAGGGGGGCGCTGTATGTCTGGTACGGGCTCAAATAGCAGGGCACTGGAATTAAATTGAAATTTCAGAATTGGTTTAAATAGTATCCTCAATTTAATTAGAATTAAATGTAAGTTGTGTTCTAAAATTAATTAGGGGTACATGGGCCAAAATCAGGTCAGGTCATCAATACCAATAATGAAGAAGACTCAGAACAGAATATTACCCTAATTTGGGCCGCACAAAAAATAGGTCAAGATTGCCTCCAATTTTCGATTGGAACGCACAACGATGCAAAATAGGGATTTATTAAATAACGTCCGCGACGATTTTTGTGCGGCTAGAAATAATGCACAGAGAGCATAATTATGAGTTGCAAAAATAGCAGAATGGAAGGCGGGCATGTCTAGGGCAAGATTGTAAAATTTGTTGGAAGACAAAAATCAGGATAGCGCTCCAAATATCGAAGCAAATGCAATGCGCAATAATTAATTAAAATACGGTAATTAATTAAAATCTCCAATAAATAAATTCTAGATAAAACAATAAAATACAGAATTCTACAATTTGGACAGGTGTTTATCTATTGGGCTTCTAGGTCAGCCTGCTAGCTCAAAATAATGAACACTGTATATAATGATATATTTAATTACACATCACATAATTATTTAAAACAAAATTTTCAAGCAATTACATAATTGTAACTACAATAATATTAAATATTATTAAAAGTCGAAATTACCCCTGTTTCCAGAATATGGTAGTGACAACATGAATATAATAGACTGGAAAATAAAGGAACTGGAAATAGAAATAAATGAGTATATAAAGCCAATACTCAGGAGAAGTCCTCTGGTGTGATCTCTTCCTCGAAGGTCGGTACAGCTCCTGTATCAGCTCCTGTATCTGCTCCTACTGCGGTCCCGTATACCTCAGGATAGATCTCGTCTGTAAATCCTGGAGACATAATCCGGATCCAGGTCCTTAGGGGACATAGCAAGGTACAAGAAAGCTCATGACAAAATAAATACAGTACAGCAAATAATAGAATAAATAGGGTAAGTATGTAATCATCTGTGTAAAATGCAAGAGAGAATATCAATAGTACTCAGGTTGAAACAACTACAAGCTCTGTGTAGGGGAGCCGGTAGCATTGGTATCATGAGATGGTCTAGCTCAGTGGGAGACTGAGTAGCCGACATAATATAGTCAACCTGTAGCCTGCGGGTCTCTCCAGTAATATATGGAACAATAAGGGAATACTAAATAACCAGCTAAGTGATATGCAAGCTGAGAGCATCACTAGAACTCAGGCTGACGCCGCTACAAGCTCTGTGTCGGGGAGCCGGTAGCAGCAGTAATAATGAGTAATGGGCCAAGCTCGGGCTTTAGAGTCTTGTGCCTCACAATAATAGGGTGTATATATATGGTCAGCCTGTAGCCTGTGTGTCTCTTCCCACCCAATGAAATCACACGTCTCATGTCCATGATGCCTCATGTCCATGTCACGCACGATCGTATCTAAGCACAAGTCATATAATGCCTAGGAATATAATATCAATGTCAAGTCCTGTATCCTATACAGAATCACCATGAATATCTCAGGAAGATCCTGCCTCATGATTAGTGTCAAGTGTCCTGGGTTATAGTGTACTTGATAAGACAAGAACAAGAATGCAAAGGGTCACAAATGTCCATCTCTAGATGACAATACACAACACCGCGTACGGTGTTGGCACCCGACTAATAATCGGACGCTAAGCAAGTCACTCGGTCCTAGGTCAAGCATGCACAGCAATATAATGACTCAAGGAAAATGCAACAAGAAATGTAAAGTTGGCAAGGTATACTTGCCCACTGATGTATAACTAAGTCAAGGAAATAAGTAGCAAAGCTGCATGTTTGGCAAGGTACACTTGCCTGGGGTCCTGGCTCCAACTGTAGCTCTGGTCTCAGTGCGATCTGCAGGTACTACTCTGATTGCTGAAATAAACATCACCATTAGATTCAAAAAATATCAAATAGCTAGAAACGCCTGTCCTTGAGTCCAATTTGGACACAAGGGCAAAAATGACATTTCCGGGCCAAAGCGGTGTCCACATGTGGGCCGCTTTGCACCGAAAACTGTGTCAGGGTCAAAGGTCTCCAAATTTGCCAAACTTAGTGTCAACAAGTCAGGAACGATTATACGAACCCAACGGAACTTCCAGAATTGGATTCCGATGAGCCGATCACAAAATCGCCCGTCAAGTAGAGCCTATGGGGCCCACGATACGTGATTTTGTCAACGTTCTCAGAATCGAACCAAACTTGGGTCACAGGACCAGCGTATTGCTATGAGTCCGATGGCGCAAGTTTCGTCTCGATCCGACGTGTGTACACAAAGTTACAGCGTGTTCCAGAAAGGTCAGATACGGGGCGTGGTCGGCGGATACACGTTGATTCTGGTGTGCACGCACATCCGAATCGACTTCTGCGAAATCCTACACGTCCGTATCGACGTCGCACATGTTTCGGTAAAGATTGCGTGCGACCAAGTCGTCCCGTTTGGCGGGACGCACTCAGTTTCGGGGTGAAATGGGGCATTGTTTTTCCTGTTTTTAGATCGCGGTGTGCGATCACCACAAGACGCGATGCACCGAGTGGGTTGCACGGTCACCGAGAGGGTTATACAGTCTACACGAAGAAACTGACAGAATCAAAAACGGAGTTGCGAGGTGAGAGAAAACAATACCTAAACAGGGCTCCGAGAAGACTGATTTCCCGTGTCCGAGTCGTGTCCGAGTCCTGCTTCGTGTCCTGCATCCGTGTCTGGTGCTGTGTCTGCTGTACTATTTCGATCTAGGTTTTCGGTTGAGTTCTGGAGACTCGTCGGTGCTAAACGGCCAGGGGAGGGCTGCTCGGGACGGTGGTGACTACGGCGGAGGCGGACGGGGCTTTGCCGGAGGCGGCGCTGCGTCGACTGAGGGGGCTGAGAGGGGAGAGAGTGCTGTCGAGGAAGACGGTGGAGGAGGTTGAGAGGGGAGAGGGTGTTGTCGACTCCAGTGGCGAGGATTCGTCGGTGCTGGACCGTCGGGGTCGAGTGCTCCGGCGTCGATGTCGGGGTGATCGGTGGTTCAGGGGGTGCTCGGGATGTAGGGAGGAAGAAGATGACCGTGGTTGGCTATGGGGAAGGATGTCGACGGCGAGGGGTCCGTCGAGGGCGGAGAGGATCGAGGTGCGAGGGCGGCCGGGTGTCGGTGCTGGAGGGCGGATAGGGCGGTTGGGCGAGCACGGGGCTGGGCACGGCGAGGGGAGGAGGAAGTGGATCGACAGTGAGGTCGAGGGCTGCTGGAGGGGTTCGACGGTGGAGCAGGGGCGAAGACGAGGGCAGCGGCTAGGGTTCAGGCAGAACGTGGGGGCTGAGCTAGGGTTCCGGGGAGGAGCACGGCGGGTCGCTGTCGGTGGCGATCTGGACGGGGGAGGAAGAGTCTGGTCGGGGGCGTCGCTCGACGGCTAGGGCGGAGAGTCGGCGGACAGAGGGCGGGCGGCGGCTTAGGGCTAGGGTTAGGTTAGAATTTTGGGAAACTTAGGATTTTCTTTTAAGTAATTATTTTATTTTATTTTATTTTATTTTTTGTTTTGGGGAGAAAAACTAGAAAATTATGTATTTATACATACATAAATTAGGCTAGGGTTTCACCTAGGATTTGGGCTGGGTCAACGCTTCTCGGGCTTGGCTTCGGCTCTCATGGGGATGTCGGGCGTTGGCACGGGTTTAATTCGGTTTAATTATACTTCGGGTTTCATGGCTTTAAACGGGTTTCCGGAGTCCAATAAATCCGCAGAAAATTACCCTATGTCCGGTTTTCCATTTTACACCATAAAATATTATTTCTATAATATTTTAACATTAATTATCAGCAATTAAAAATCATTTAATTATCAAGGCCTAGGTTTTAATTTCAGAAAATCTCGAAAAATTACGAAAAAATTAATTTAATAATTACTGAAAATCAGGGGGCTTACACCTACATTCAGGAGGTCAACTTCACCGGTCCAGGTGGGCGTATCGACAGTAGCTTTCGGAGGTGCTCCACCTCCAGTACCGAGGAGGGGACAGACAGTTTCCGAGGATCTTCCACCTCCACCACCAGTAGTCGATCAGACGCAGATATTCGCGCTCTTCCTGCAGATGATGGAGGCGCAGCAGCAAAATTCAGAGGTCCTACGAGAGAGCGTGAAGAATGCTCACCAGATCGTACATACAGCAGTTGAGAGAGCTACTATAGCCCAGCCGCAGATGGCACCGGCTCAATTTATTCCACATCAGCTGAGGCCTGGTACCATCATCGACTTCAAGAGGATAGGCCCGAAGGACTTCAGGGGCACAAAGGAGATTATTTATACGGATGAGTGGATCGAGAACATCGAGCGAAACCCATGGTTGGCGCAGATTCCAGAGGTGCTATAGATAGAGGCAGCGGGTTGTATGATGTTCGATATTACACTAACATAGTTTCGGACAGACCCTAAGATTTTAGTACCAGGACTCTCTTGGGAAGCCTTAAAAGAGATTTTCAAGGAGAAGTTCTTCCTAGACGTGGCTCTTACATCTTCAGAGAGTCAGTTCCTATACCTCATCCAGGGAGGTATGTTAGTGGACGAGTATGCGGCAGAGTATTGCCGTCTGGGTCGCTTCGTGGAGGGTCAGAACCCTAGAGTCAGAGCAAGAAAGTTTAGGAAGGGCCTAAACTGGGAGATCAAACCCCACACCAACGGAGATCCTACTGCCACCTTCGAGGAGATTCTCAGGAAGGCACAGAGAGCGAAGGATGACTTAGAGCTTGGCTCTAAGAGGCCGAGGGACACCGGATGATCCATCAATAACACGGGTCTAGAGAAGAGGCCTCACTTCCAACATCAGCACCAGAGGCCTTACCAGCACCGGAGGCAGCAGTATCACGGGCCAGCTAGAGCACCGGCTCAGTAGATGCATCAGATTCATAGGGCAGCAGTTCCTTGCACTTTCTGTAAGAAGCAAGGACACGGATGGGATGCATGCAGGATTAGGCTAGGCCAATGCTTATTCTGTGGATCGGGATATCATAAGTTGCGGGCTTATCCCAAAGTCCAAACTCGTCCAGCTCAGGGTGGAGGACAGGCACAGAGGGCACCCGCTAGACCACCTGTGGGCCAGCAGAGAGGACCTCTTCCACCACAATAGCAGCAGTTTGCCCAACATCTGTAGTAGAGAGGAGCACAGCGACAGGGGTGAGCTTTTGCTTTGAATGTCGATGAGGAGGAGCCGGTTGGCGATATCATCTCAGGTTCAGTTTATCTCGATTCTTTTCCAGCTTATATTTTGTTCTATTCTGGTGCTTCTCAGAGCTTTGTATCTGTATCTTTTGCTTTGAGGCATTGTCTTGAGTCTGAACCATTGGCAAAAACTTGCAAGATCACGATCGAGGGTGGCATCATCTAGGTCAGTGATGTTTGCAAGAACCAGAGAGTTTATTTGGGAGGCCGTGAGCTAAGCGTATGTTTACTCGTAATGCCACTTCTGAGTTATGATATAGTACTCAGGATGGATTGGTTGAGTATACATCACACTAGTATCGATTTTTGTGGAGGCAAAGTTTTATTTCAGTCGCCAGGAGAGCCGGAGTTCGAGTTCGTCCGAGGAGCAGAGCAGAACGAAGGCAATTTTTTTGGAGCTTTGGTCGAGGAGCAGAAGTCGCCACATCCTTTGATTGTGGAGTTCTTGGATGTCTTTCCAGAGGAGTTATCGGGGTTATCGTCGGAAAAAGATATGGAATTCTCTATAGATTTAGTGCCAGGCGCAGAGCTGATATCTCAGCGCGTCCATAGAATAAACAACAGCAAACTGGCAGAATTGAAGAAGCAGGTAGATGAGTTGCAAGACAAGGGCTTTATCCATTCCAGTTTATCACCATGGGGTGCTCCAGTACTTTTTGTACCAAAGAAGGATGGGTCGGTATGTATGTGCATCGACAATAGGGCACTTAATAACCTCAATATCAAGAAAAAATATCTATTACCGCAGATTGATAATTTTTTTGACCAGTTGAGCAGAGCGAAGGTATTCTCCAAAATAGACTTAAGGCTGGGTACCACCAGGTGAAAGTGAAGAGGGAAGACATCCCGAAGACAGCTTTCAGGACTCGCTATGGGCTGTTCGAGTTCTTGGTGATGTCGTTTGGGTTGACCAATGCCCCAACAGTATTCATGAAATTGATGAACCACGTGTTTCATCATTACTTGGACCAGTTTGTTGTAGTCTTCATTGATGATATTCTAATATATTTGAAGACCCCTGAGGAGCATGAGCAGCACTTGAGGATTATTCTTGAGACCCTCAGGAAGGAGAAGTTGTATGGCAAGTTAGCAAAGTACGAATTCTTCCTTGATAAGGTTGAATTCCTTGGGCATGCTATTACAGGACATAGAATCTCGGTGGACCCGAAGAAGATCTCAGCATTTGAATCGTGGTCTACCCCGAGTTTAGTAGCAAAGATCAGGAGCTTCCCTGGATTAGTAGGCTACTACCGGAGGTTTGTTCAGGACTTTTCCAGACTTGCAGAGCTGATGACTAGGCTGACCAAGAAGGACATAGAATTTGTTTGGACTGAGGATTGTCAGTCAGCATTTGAGGAGCTGAAGAAGAGATTGACTACAACTCTCATCTTGACATTACCATCAGGAGCAGGAGAATTTTCCATTTACAGTGATACATCGGGAAAGGGTTTGGGTTGTATGTTATAATAACACGGGAAGGTGATTGCCTATGCTTCCAGGCAATTATGCCCGCATAAGAAGAACTACCCTACCCATGATTTGGAGTTGGCAGCGATTATCTTTGCTCTTAAATTATGGAAACAATATTTATATGGAGAGAGAGTAGAGATCTTCACAGACCATAAGAGCTTGAAGTATGTGTTTACACAGAAAGAGCTCAACATGAGGCAGCGGCGATGGTTGTAGCTGATGAAAGACTTCAATATTTCCTTATAGTACCATCCAGGGAAGGCCAACATAGTCACAGATGCTTTAAGCAGGTATTTCGTGGCTATGTGCTTGACGAAAGACAAATATTTGTTGGCAGATTTTGACAGTTTGAGCATTGAGGTACTAGTTCCTGGAGTCGAAGCACAGATGTGGAGACTTCAGGTACAGTCGAAGCAGATAGACCGGGTCAAATCCAGACAGTATGAGGATGAGTCTTTGAGGGGAATCAGAGCACAGGTTCAGATTGGGTTGGCAGAGGACTTTATTGTCGTAGATGATGGATCATTATGACATGGTACCAGGTTGTGTGTACCGAGAGGAGCATTGCGAGAGAAGATTCTGCAAGAGGTGTACCGTTCTCAATACTCTATGTATCCAGGTGCCAACAAGATGTATAGTGACATGAGAGAGCATGTATGGTGATATGGCATGAAGCAGGAGGTAGCTAGCTTCATGTCCAGATGCTTAGTTTGCCAGCAGGTCCAGGCGAAGAAAAAGAGGCCAGGAGGATTGCTTCAGTCTTTACCCATTCTAGAGTGGAAATGGAAATATGTGACCATGGATTTTTTATCGGGACTTCTGCGTTCTCCAGGAGGGAAAGATACGATGTTATCGTAGACAGGATGACCAAATCAGCGCACTTTCTGCCATTTAAAGTGGGTACATCTATGGAGAAACTTGTGGAGATGTATATGCGCCAGATTGTCTGATTGTACGGTGTTTCAGTGAGTATAGTCTCAGATCAGGATAGTCACTTTATGTCCCATTTTTGGAGGAGTTTATAGGCTAGCTTGGGCACTCAGCTCAAGTTCAGTATCACTTATCACCCTCAGACTGACGGACAGTCGAAAAGGACTATTCAGACTCTCGAGGATATGCTATGCACCTGTGTTTTGGATCTTGGAGTTTTTTGGGAGGATCACCTTCACTTTGTAGAGTTTTCATACAACAACAGCTACCAAGCTAGTATTAAGATATCACCTTTTGAGGCATTGTACAGACAGAGATGCCGCACTCCGTTATCCTGGGATGATATTGGTGACAGAGCTTTATTAGGGCCAAAAATGGTAGTGGATGCAGCAGAGAAGGTGAATCTTATCAGGGACAGACTTCGAGTGGCGCAGGACAGGCAGCGGCATTGGGCCGATAACCACCGGAGACCTTTGGAGTTTGAGGTATAGCTTTAGTTTTGTCTTATTTGTGTTTGATTGTTATTGTTAGAGTGCTAGGGTTATGTTTCTTGCTAGGTTGGCGATCTAGTTTTCTTGAGGATTTCTCCGACACGTGACACATTTTGTTTCGGTTGAGGTAGCAAGCTTAGTCCGCGATTCATCGGTCCTTTCAGTATTCTTGAGAGGGTCGGTACAGTCGCTTACAGACTAGACTTACCACCTGCATTGGAGGGTGTGCACAATGTATTTCACGTATTACAGGTGAGACGTTAAGTGGCAGATCCCAATCATGTGTTGGATCACTCAGAGATAGAGGTGGGCCCTACTTTTAGCTATCCAGAGCAGCCAGTGGAGATTCTGGATCGAAGAGAGAAGGTGTTGAGGAGCCAAATGAATGGTGCGTGTCGCGTGGAGCCATCACTCGCCAGGAGAGAGTACCTGGGAGTGAGAGACCGAGATGCGCGAGCGATATCCATATATGTTCGAGCCGTGAGGTATAATTCTTTCTTGCATTGTATTATTTGCTTTTGGTAGTTAGTTTTTTCTTTAATTTTAAGAACAAAATTTTTCTAAGGTGGGTAGGATTGTCAACCTCACATTTTTATTCAAGGGTAGTTTGGTAATTTACATCGGTAATATTTATTTTAGGATTTATTTGTATTTAATTTTTGTGCATGCATAAATTATTTAATTATTGTATTTCTTACTAGTTGTAGATTTGTTTTAGACTTGTCTAGTAGACCTAGCCAATTTATTATTTGCATGAACCCAACATTGTGGATGAGTTTAGTTTGAGCCCATGAATTAGGCCCATGGATTAGGAGGTTGGATTAATTAGAGAAACCATTAGACTAGTACCTTCTCTCTCTAATTAATTTTTTTATGATAGGCCCCAAGGGGTATTTGGGATATTTTACATTGCATGAAGGGGAATTATATGGTCGGCCACTTCATAAGGAGAGAGAAACCATTTCATTTCACCAATTCCCAAATTCTTATATTTATAATTTTCCTCTTCCAATTTTCCTTCATTCCCTCATCAATTCTCCACCAATTCTTTACCAATCTTTTTATAAATTTTTTATTGAGGCTTCTACCTCAAGGATCTACAAGAAGGAAGCAAGGAGGAAGGAGGAGGAGCCCAAGATCTACAAGAAGAGGAGCAACTTGGCACTTGGAGACTTTTCATTAGGAATCCATCTTCCAATAGGTACATTTCAATTTTCTCCCTTCTAATAGACTCTAGATCTGAGATTTAACCATGAGAAACCAACCCACATGCATAAACTACCCATAGAAATTTGTTTTAGGTTCATCGGAGACTTACGGTGGAAGTTATGTTCAATTTGGAGCAAATTTTAGGGGAATTCCGAGATTGGCACATGTAGTGCTTGTCATTAGGTCTAATAGATCTAATTACATGTGATTGCTTATTTGTGACCAGTGTCATGTCCACAATTGGATATGTGTAGGCCGTATCTAGTCAATTTGACGAAACAGGTTAATTTTGGGGGTTTTCCTTTGACACGGGGCCTTGTGCATATCACATTATGACACAAACATGTAGATACTCTAATTACTATACGTATTGCTCATAATTAATGTATTAGACTTATTCGTGTCCTCCGGGATGCATTTGGTTGTGTATTGGAGCCATATCGCACGCGTATCATAGAGCAAGTGTGATACGGGTGGGGTACACTCCACGTGTTTGGTGTTTTGCCTTTAATTCTATACTTACATTTGTACTTATATATATATATATATATGATAATTAGGTGAAATATATATGCATATAGTAGTGTATATGAGTAGTATATATGAGTGTTTGTCTATGTGTATATATTAGAGTATATATAGTGATATATATATATATTTATATGTATATATGTATATATATGTACTTGTATATATGTATGTGTGTGAGTATAGATATAACTACCTATAGGTAGTGGTGTGTATATATACCTATATAGAGTGATACCTTGATATATATATATATATATATATATATATATATATATATATATATATATATATATATAGTTAGATTGGTATATATATATACATAGAGGTGAGTGTGAGTGTTTGTATGTTTGTGTGTGTATACTGTGTGTGTGTGTGCATTAGTGGTTGTCTTTGTGTAGGGTGAGAATGAGCAGTCAGTGCTTAGACAGTGAGTGAGGGAGAGGAGCATCAACATCAGCAAAGAGGGGAGACTCGAGGTAGCTGCAAAGTAACAGTAGAATCAAGCAATCAGGCAGTGTAAGTCCACTGTGCATCAGGATATGCACATCACAGTGCATTCGTGCAGCAGAATGTGCATTGTGCACAGCAGACCAGGTTCAGTTCAACAGTCAGTGACTGAACGAGAAGAACTATTGCAGCCTCAAGCTGAATGCCCAACAGCATAGAGCAGTCAGCATATGCAGATGCAGTGAACAGTGTACTGCAATAGGAAATTGAGCAGCAGAGGTATGTAGTCAACCGTAGGGAGCACTGTGTAGTGACGACTGCACAGCAAAGCTTTCACCAACAGCGAGTCAACACAGTAGCAGATACCACAGTAGCAGTTTTAACATAGAGGAGGCTCGGGCTTGCACAGAGATGGTAGAAGTATCTGTACAGTGCTGATTCACTGTGCAGTACATGTGTCTTCACAGTTAAGGTTTTTGTGAGTTTAAGTTTTGTTAGTTTGGGTATTTAAGGTATCAGTGTTTCAGGTATCCTTACCAGTGGCTGTATTAGTGTTCAATATACCCGAGCACAGTACCTAGGTTTCAGTTTTAATATTCAGCAAGGGGTAGCTAGTGAGTTTAGTGGTTAGTGGTCTTTGAATTTAGCAAGGGTTCAACTAGTTAAATTAGTTAGCTAGTAGTTCTTAGTGTTAGTTAGTTAAGGTTAAGGTGTGGGTTTTCAATCGGGTCTTTGTATCAGTCAGTATTGGTTAGTTGTTTACTTGAGTTTGAGTATTCAAGGTATTAGAGTAGTTAGTTAGTTGTTTATTTGTTAGTTAGATAAGGTATTGTATAGTAGTTGATTATGTCGTGCGATATTATATGTTTAGTAGTTAGATACTTATATAGCTAGTGCTAGAAGTTTATGTATATGTGTATTAGCGTATTAGCTTGGGGTATAATATATGTATTAGTTATATGTCAGAGTTTTGGGTTACCTCGGGATACCAAGGTATTAGGCCGATACCCAAGGTATTGAGTTTGGATATCGAGATAGGTGCGATATGCATTGGTGCAAGGCCAAGGTATCATTGCAATTGATTTGGTGTAATATTATAATAATTGACTTGAATATATATATATATATATATATATATATATATATATATATATATATATATATATATATATATATATAACACTATTTTCCTATTAAAAAACTTGCGTATCTTAGGATACGGCTCTTTGAGTACCTTGTTGTTTCTTAGCTTAGCTAGTATAACATAGTTTCATAGAGTATCGACTTAGTGACTTAGTATTAGACTCTTGCAACCTAGATTTTATTAGTTTGACTTAAAAATGGCGTATCGACCTAGAATTGTATCAACTTTACTTATTTTTATTCTTGAACCTTGTATTGATGCAACATACCATATATAGGTTATGTGACACCAGCTTGGGAATCGAGAGACACACCTTGCTCAGGGCTTCAGGCAAGTACATTTCTCTGATAGTTTTTAATTCATAATATTGTATATATATATATTCTAGAATTGTATACATTAATCCCGACATAGTGATTTTACGTACTTGTACTATATGGATCCTGTCATGAGATGTTATCCCTTACCGTGTTCAGCAAATACTCGTGTACATTGTATCTCATCGTGTATATTGGGTATTAATTATATTTTGTGTTCACACACTTCTCGGGTTCAGTGTGCTTATTTATGTACACCCACCACTCGTGTTCGGTGGTTATGATATTCGTGTACACCCACTGCTCGTGTTCAGTGGTTATATTTTGTGTTCGTAGCATATCATGATTGGATCCATCGGTATTAGTTGGGGGTGGAAGAGTAGGAGTTGGTTATGTGATCAAAGCCCATTATTACATCGTGTACATTCTGGTTACATACCTCACTTGTAATCGTCTTACCTGATCATTTTCACCCAATCCGGTCACATAATGAACTTGTATTCTGAGGCACATTAGTTTTGTTTAGATTGTAGTTATTTTATCATATTATGATATTCATATTATTGATCTATATTCTCGTACATTTACCTGAATATCTTGTTCTTTTATTCATATGTTTAGTGATCTTGTATTTTATTTCTATATTTGTTTATATGCTCGATTATCTTATTGAAACTGCTTTCAGAGGTATGAACTTCTCTCCAATCCTTACTGGATATTTTTTTTCAGATGACTGGCTTATAGAGCATACATTCTACGGGCCATAGGACGGTGTACCTTTAGAGGATACTCTTCTAAACTAGGAGGACTTAGTTGTAGAGCCCAAGGAGGTCTAGTTATTGTGTTGGCATTGTATTAGACTATTCTTTTGACTATTCTTTTGGTGGATTCACAGTTTGTATATTATTTCATATTGTGGATTGTATTCTTATTCTTTTCTTCGCTATTCCATTCATGCATTATTCTTCCTTAGTTTATTTTGTAATTAAGATTAGTTATACTTGTAAGATACCATATTGCTTCTCCATTTGGAGTTGAGATGATTGACAGGTACCATATTATATTGTTAATATGTTAGATAGTTAGAAATGACCCAGTCGGCGTTCTACCGCCGATTTTGCGGCGTAGGCTGGACATAACCACGTCCTCGTATCCGAATATCCGGGTACGGGTCATGACAAGTACAGTTGGGGGAATCTGGTTGTGTGTAGTGTGGGTACTCGGGTTAATGAGCAAGAACAACAATTAGTGAAGTTAAGGGTATGTGTCAGTGAGTGTTAGTCTTGGGAAGGGTTGTGACAGAACATGAGGATAATGTGTGATTGTGTATATATGGTTATAGTTGAGGATTAGATACATAGGTGAAGGTTATAGTATTAATTAGAATATCAAGTATAGGTTAGTTTGGAGTAATTAGTATCAAGGTATTGATACTAAAGGATGGGTATCCCAAGGTAAAGGATAATTTTAGGATATGGGCTTGGTATTGTGATATGATCAAGGTAACACCTAGATACTAAAGTATAGAATATATATTTACATATAATAGTGTATATAACCTAGTATACTCTACAATAGTTAATGTAACTTTGAATGACCTAGTACCTACCTAGTATCATCTTAGAAAACCAACCTTTAATTAAGAATGAGCCATAACCTAGATAATAACCTAGTTGATACCAAGTGACCTAGTTTGGACCTAGAAATCACGCATTTGCCTAGTTAACTTATTTATCATATAAAGAACACTTTTTGACACAAATATTTGATATTTAGGTCTTAGTGATTCCATCTTGGACATTGATCCTCATTTTTTGCTTAAAACCATAGGCAAGTACATTATCTGACAGTTTTATTATTTTGATCATTACTATGATTCTAGTTGTAGTGTATACTTGATTCTGACACAGTGGATACACGGGCAAGTATTATAGATACCTGTCATGAGGATCGTGATTGAAATCCATCGTACTAACTGGGGACGGGGAAATATTAGCAAATTATGTGATCATACCCCACCTTACATGCATCATAGCTCACCCCATATATTACATAGGGTATAGCCTGAATATTTACATGCCACATAGTTTGTTATATATGATTAGGCTGACTATTGCTCGCATCATAGCTAACCAGATGGTTAGACTTACCTCATATGTATCATAGCCAATCATATATAACAAGTCTGATCTAGTCCCAAGTCGATCACATAACAAACTGATATCTTACGGCTCTTAGCCAGTATTTCTATTCTTATTCCAGTACATTCATTTATAGCATTCACATATATTTGTTCACTGTTAGTTATTTTTATATGATGATTACATATGTCTCCAGATTTTTCCTTATAGTCTTGTATTTACTTTCATCATGTATTTTCTTGCACTACTTTATATTTTTATCAATATAACTAAAATTATTGTTAGTGTTTGTGCTTCTCTCCAATCCTGACTAGATAATATTTTTTAGAGGATCTTGAGAACTTTTGTCCTACCCATTATGGTCCTGGAGTAGATGATGATTATATCCCAGAGATTCCAGAGGAGCCACTCCATATAGAGGAGATAGCACCCGTAGTTGTTTAGTCAGCACTTAGCTTATTTGTATGTATTGGATTATTCCAGACTTAAAGACTTTAGTTGTATTATGTTGAGACCTATTTTGTGTTGAGATAGCTAGACTCTTGGACTCTGTCTTGTTGAGAGATATATTATTTTGCCTCTCGTGTTCTTTATATCTTTATCGTGCTATTTACCTTCTTTATAGTTATTATGATTGATTATATTATGAATTGATGATCATATGCATATTCATTGACCTCTATTTATAGTTGAGATATGTTGACAGGTTATAATTTCATTGATAGATAGCTATGTTGGACCTAGACATCGTTCTACTGCCGATGCTGCGACGTAGGCTGGACGTACCCACGACCCATACCCAATTTTTGGGTACAGGTTATGACATAAATAGCCTAGGGAAATGGACTATCATGGTGTGATGGTCTAACCATTATCTTTGTTTGGTTGTAGGGTTAGATCGTAGTATCACGATAGGCTATGGACCAAACTATGAGACAAAATTATATATATTTATAATATCTTGGTTTTGTTTCTTCATTCGTGCTTCCTTTCTTATACTTGCTATTTATGGTCTAACCCTATTGATTTTGCATGGCCAGATTTAGAGCGAGCATCCGAGGATCCAGCTTATTTTTTCCTGAATAATAGTATGCACCAGACGGATGGCCGCTGAGGGACACGAGTGGGTTTCTTCTTTCCTGCTCGTTATTGTACATTTTACTCTTTTGGGCGTTTAGCCACCAGAACCTATTAGCTGATAAATCTTAACATTTAGTTTCCTTTACATGATTGTATTTAATCAGACTGTAGCTGATCACGGTCATGTACTTTAGTTACTCAACTAGCTCCTCATTTTGTACAAATAGTTTTTAGAATATTTTGACATAGCGTTTGGGATACCTTTTTGCTTTATCATACATATTCTATGCATAATTCTTCTTATTTGATTGATTGAGACAATAGATTCTCCATGTGACCCTAAGTTACTTGATTGTAGCTTGCACCCCCTTGTCTAGTTATAGTCGTGATTGTCGTACGATGTTCTATACCTTATATGGGATAGCTGGCCATGTTCGTCTCCATATTTTGATACTAGGACATGACAATAGTAGCTATACTGATGATAGGTACATAAGGGCATGAGTACTCCTCTTGAAGTTACACCAAAATCAAAAGATACAATGAACTGGTGCTTAACAAGTTACTTCAATTAGAAAATTCAAGGAGGAAATAATTTAAATACAAATGTGCACAAATTGACTACACTACAGACATCATGATTGAGAGAGTAATATTTTTATGACATTCTTTGAATTCTTAAGATGAATGATTCTACGGATGCATGCATTAAAGTTACAGAACAACCCTTCGAGACAACAAAACACTTAGTTTGAAGGTAGAAGAGGAGAACATATAGCTAGTTGTTGGTGAGTGGGAACTAACTTTTAATTATAGAAATATACTCTTTATAAGAATCACACTGGTCAATAAAATACTTGTCCAATCTATGCAAGTGAGCAATAAGAAAAAACAAATACAAGCCAGGCCTATGCTCTAGAGAAACAAGGACGTTCAAACTACTGAAGAAATATATTAAGTTTCAAGTAAGAAACAAAAGAAAAAAACAAACAACTGCAGGTTGGTGCATCTGTATGTCACGCCCCAGTACCGGAATACGGAGACGGACATGGCTAGCTCTCCCGTACAAGGTATATAACGTCGTACAGCGGTCACGGTTGTAACTAGACAAGGGGTGCATACTATAAGCAGGTCATTTAGGGTCACACAGCACATCTACTGCTACGCCCCAGTCCCAAAAATACACGGGAATGGGCCACGTGGAAATAGCCAACTGTCACATCTCCGAGGATATCCTAATTTAATGGATCCTAACGAAGAGTGCTATGCTGTCCTAAAATACTAACATGTCCAATATCAATCAACAACAGGAAATCTAATCTCATCCACAATATAAACAACAAGAAGCACTAAAATAAATATTGGAAATAAACCTCAGTCTGAATATCATAGTACAAACCCATAATGTTTGGTGGGAACAAACCGACTACTATGACGAAATAAAAGTACTGAATGACAGATAAAAAAAAGTAATGACTAGAGCATCGATTGACTCGATAGTGATGCTCCAATCCTAGGCAGAAGGCCTACCAACTGATCATGGAAACTCTGACGGTAACACCTCTAGCTCCTCCGCGGTTGCGTACCTAGTCTCCTGTCCGGGGCCGTACACTATGGGGTAATATGCCTCGTCCAAATCTAGAAAGGAACCAGGTCCTCAAAGGGACGTAACAAGATACATAGAAGCATGCCATATATGAATACTGAATAAAATAGAATAAAGGGGTGTGCTAACCATCTAAGTGAATGCAATATGAGGACAATTTTGGTACGTATGGATAGGCATAGGCATAACGTTCATACCGCTCCATAGAAGGTAGAAGCTGCATAGTATATATAATGTCCATATCGCTCCGAAGAACGTAGAATCTGCATAGAATATAACGTCCATATCACTCCGAGGAATGTGGAATCTTCATAAAGGGAGTCATAAGATCCGTGGCTCCTCCGGATACTACGGATTCAAATGTGTGTATCCCATACGCCTACTAATTGTCCTCTCCGCCCAATATAGATACACAAATCGAATACTCGACGTGCATACCACTTATCTATATGCCAAGTCTCTACTAATACAAAATCCTGAATTACGTGCTAACCGTGATGCATGTCACACGCACCGATATCTAGTCGAGTACGCGAACCCGCATCCCAATATAACTTTGTCACCGTGAAACGAGTAAGAGTGTCAGGTTTCAAAAGATATCAGAGTATCCTCCCAATGGGGGTGAGTCTGCTAGTGACTAGGTCAAGTACACTACTCATCGACGCATCTGTCGACTGCACCCGAGTCAATCTCGGACGCGCACAGTCATATAAAATAAAGCAACAAGATATCATACAACATAAGCATAATTTAAATTAAACAGTAAATATGGCAAGGTATCTTGCCTGGGTCCTCAAGCTGTGAATACCAATAGCCTGCTCCGACAGTGTCTCCTAGCTGGTCCAGTGACCCTAAACATACAATATAATATAGCAATCTAGCATCAGACACTAAAGTAATACATACACAAACTACGACTCTGCTCTTAGGTACTGACGCAAGGGTCACGGCTGGTCGACTACATAGTCGCGTGTGCACGTAGCTAAGGTGCACACGTGTCCTGTCCTCAGTTACCGTGTACCTCACGACAATAAATTACCGAAGTTGGGGGTTTACGAACTACTTACGTTTAGTACAATTTTATGTCCTTCTACCTCATGTTACAGTGTACTGATCTAGGTTTCTAGGTAAAATACAATTCCCTTATACAAGTCATAAGATTGAGGTAATTATTATCTTATTAATTACTAATTAATCTAGTAAATCATATAAGCATACACACACATAGGGTTTCATATTAATTAGTTCGTGTCCACGTAACGACAGGATACAACACGATGACACAATTCTACGAAACTATATGACGATACAATGAAGAAGAGAGTAATTTAGGTGTTTACCTAGGAGTGGCTGAAGGGGGGTCTATCTCGATGAAGTGCACGCTCGTAGGCGGTCGACAGAGCTCCGGCGTCGAGCAGGAGACAACGACAGCAGCGGCAGTAACTGCAGCAGTTGCAACAACGGCAGCAGCGGCCTGGCAGCGGCGGCAGCGGCCTGGGACAGTACTGGTCGGGGGCATTGCTGGTCGGGCAGTGGTGGTTGGCGGTGCTGGAGGCGGTGGTCGGGGATTGGAGCAGCCGGCAAAGGGGTGATCGGGGTCGGTTGGTGATGGGGGTGTCGGGTTTGATGGAGAGTTGATGGCGGTGGCGTGGTTTGTGCAGGCGGATCGGAGTGGAGGTCGGGCGGCCTGGGATGGTGGTCCAGCGGCTAAGGGCTGTGGTGGTGGTGGTCTAAGGTGGTGGTGGTGTTGGGGAAGTCGGGGAAGGGAGAGGGGGTGTTCGGTTTGATGAAGGGATTCGGCTAGGTGTGGAGGTGGTGGTAGTGTTTATGAATCTAGGGTTTTCAATAGGGAAAGATGTATATTTATATAGGAGGGAAATTATGGGCTGACCTTGGGACTTAGGCCGGCCAGGGATCTTTGGGGTGGGGGCTGATCCACATGAAAGGGTGTACATGGGCTTGGTTAGGTCTTGTTTTGGGTGAACTTGGCCTCCAATTAATTAAATTAAATGCACGTGGCATTCTTTTGTCAATTAAAAACACATGGGATTAAATTTGGGTGGAACACAGGAGTCATGGGCGTAGCAGGTTCATAATAGGTTAATACCCTAATTTGGGTTATAAGAAATTGGGTTGAGGTTGTGTCTCCAATTTCGATTAGAACGGCAACTACGAAAAATTGGATTTATTGGGATTATACGTGTACGTTTGTGATGAGTATTACGCAGCTAACATGAAGCACAATATTAAGTATTTAAAAGTTACACAAGGGTCCGATGGGTAGTTTGGCATGTCTAGGAGATGTGTATGAACTTGGTATGAAGGTAACTATTAATGTAGTGCTCCAAACATCGAAGCAACGGTAAGGTGTATTAAGTTACATAATTATTGTACATTAATCCTAATTGTATTAAAATAAATCCTAGTCTCTAAATCTAAATTAAAATGACCCTAAATTGGTCTAGGGGGTGTACAATCTACCCTCCTTAGAGCATTTTGACCTCAAAATTAAAACATACGTAAGGTAAGAACGACTGAATAAAATTAAAATGCTATTACGTACCTAGTCCTACGAAGAGGTGGGGATAGCGCTGTCGAATATTCTCCTCACGTTCCCAGGTCGACTCGCCTAGTGTATGATGCCTCTATGCAACACGGACTAGGGGGATAGTCTGACCTCGCAATACCTTCTCACTTCTGTCCAGAATATCTACAGGCTCCACTTTGTATGATAAACTTGGGCCGAGTGTGATCTCTGAATAATCAAGCACGTGACTTGGATCTGGCATGTACCTTCTTAGCTGAGATACATGGAAGACGTCATGCACTCCTTCCAAAGTCTGCGACAAGGCTAACCTGTAAGCAACCTCTCCGACGCGTTCTAACACATCGAATGGTCCGATGTACCTCAGACTCAGCTTTCCTTTGTCTCCAAATCTGATAGTCCCTCGAGTAGGTCAGATCTTTAGAAATACATGATATCCATCCTAGAACTCTAGGGGTCGTTGATGCGCGTTCCTCCAATGCTTATGTCTGTCCTGTGCTGCTCGTAGGTGCCCTTGGATCTTCTTTAATTTCTCCACTGTACGAACAACCAACTCTGGTCGCCTATATCGCTCCAACACACTGGAGAACAACACTTTCTTCCATACAACACTTTATAGGAAGACATCTGAATGCTCGCTTGATAGCTGTTGTTCTAGGAAAATTCAACCAAATGCAAATGGTCCTCCCATGATCCTCCGAAATCAAGCATGTATGCTTTTAACATGTCTTCCAATGTCTGAATGGTGCGCTTGGACTGGCCATCTGTCTGCGGGTGATAAGATGTGCTAAACTTCAGGCGGGTACCGAGACTCTCTTACATACTCCACCAAAAGTAAGATGTAAACCTCGTATCCCTGCCAGACACTATACTAACTGGTACTCCATGCAGTCGCATAATCTCCTTCATATACATATCTGCTAACACTTCTGTAGATTGTCCAACTCTGAAGGGTAAAAAGTGAGCAGACTTGGTGAGTCTATCCACGATTACCTATATCATATTGCGACCACTAGGACTCCTCGGAAAACCTGTAACAAAGTCCATAGTAATGTGCTCCCATTTCCACTCAGGTATTGGGAGCGGTTGAAGTAACCCTGCAGACCTCTGATGCTCAGCCTTGACCTACTGACACACCAGGCACTTCGCCACAAAGCGGGCTCTCTCCCTCTTCATTCCATACCACCAGTAGTACTATCTTAAGTCTCTATACATCTTCGTGCTTCCTGGATGAATAGAGTAGGTTGAACTATGTGCCTCCGACATCAGCTCCTGGCAAAGTTCTTTATTTGGAACATACAGATGATCTCCACATCTCAAAGTCCCATCTTCATGTATACGCAATCCTGTCTGAATTTCAGCCTCTGTTCTCTGTCGAAGTCTCTAGAATCTGGCATATGTCGGCAAAGCAGCCTTGATCCTCTCCACTAGTGTCGATTACAACTGAAAAATTGACAATTGTCCGTCTACTCCGGGCATAACGACCTCTATACCCATCTTCTCTAAATCTCTCAATAAATGTTATTGGGTAATCAAGAAGAATAACATAGGTCTTCTGCTCAACGCGTCAGCTACTACGTTGGCCTTTCGCGGGTGGTATTGTAGCTCAATCTCATAGTCTGTCATCACCTCGAGCCAATGTCTCTGTCTCTGGTTCATGTCCTTTTGGGTGTAGACGTACTTTAGGCTTTTGTGATCAGTGAATATCTCTACTCTTTCCCCATATAGGTAGTGTCTCTAAAGCTTCAAAGCAAAGATCACTGCGGCAAGCTCCAAGTCGTGAGTGGGATAGTTCTTCTCATGGGTCCTTAATTGCCTAGAGGCATAGGCCACAACCTTTCCATGCTGCATCAAGACACATCCTAATCCTTTTTCGGATGCATCGTTATAGATCACGAATCCTCCGGGTCCAGAAGGTATAGTCAAGATAGGTGCTGTAGTCAGATACTTCTTCAGCTCATCGAATGCCTTCTTACACTCCTCTGTCCAGGTAAACTCCTGCTCCTTACGGGTCAAGCGGGTCATCGGTCCTGCAATCTTCACAAATTTCTCTACGAACCTCCGGTAATATCTGACAAGTCCTAGGAAACTCCTCACCTTCGAGACATTGGTAGGGGTTGGCCATATTTCTACTGATAAAATCTTCGCTGGATCTATTGAAATACCATCTCCTTAGATGACGTGTCCAAGAAACGCAATACGATCTAGGAGAAACTCATACTTGCTCAGCTTGGCATAAAGTCTCTCTCTCCTCAACGTCTCTAACACTAGTCTCAAGTGATGTTCGTGCTCCTCATGGCTCTTCGAATACACCAAGATATCGTCGATGAAAATTACCATGAGCTGGTCTAAGTATTGGTGGAATACTCTGTTCATCAAGTTCATAAATATAACAGGCTTATTTGTCAGTCCAAAAGGCATCACTAAGAACTCGTAGTGACCATAACGAGTCCTGAAGGATGCCTTTTGAATGTCTTCTCTTCGCACCTTTACTTGATGATAACCCGATCTCAAGTCGATCTTTGTGAACACCACTGCTCCTGTCAGCTGGTCGAACAAATCATCAATTTGCGGCAGGGGGTACTTGTTTTTGATAGTCAAAGCATTAATGCACATATGTACTGTCCTATCTTTCTTAGGTACAAACAACACTGGTGCTCTCTAGGGTGATGCACTAGGACAGATAAATTCTTTGTTCTCCAACTCCTCTAATTGTAGCTTTAACTAATCTAGTTCCTTCTTCGCCAATCAGTACACATTAGAAGATATTGGTGCTGCTCCGAGTATTAGCTCAATAATGAACTCTACGTCTCTATTTGGCAATAAACCTGGCAATTCTTCAGGAAAAATATCCTCGAATTCTATAACTATCGGTGGGAGTACCATCTCCATAGCCATGTAAGCTCCAACTATCTGTCCTACTCCTTGTTCGACGGTCCCTCGCTTGTACTCGAACTCCGATTGATCTGGCGGTCTAAAAATGACGCTACCCTTTCGGCAATCCAGTACAGCATTATACTGGCTTAACCAGTCCATGCCTAACATAACATCAAAGTATGGCATGGGTAATACCAAAAATTGTGCTCTCATCTCTCTACCACAGACGACTACCAAACACGTTCTAATAGTTCTGGTAACCGACACGATGCCCCCTCCGGTAAGAATCTTTCAACTCTTAGGTAAGGGGGAAGTAGCTACTTTATGCATTGCTATAAATCTACTAGATATGAATGATAACGTAGCACCAGAATCAAACAATGCAGACGCAAGTAATGATGCAACTAAAATGGTACCTGTGATAGCTTCCCCTTCTATTTCCTCTTAGTAGCTGCTAGTGCAAAGGCCTGTCCGTGCCTCTGCCCTCTAGTCTGCTGTCGGGATCGATCAAACTATGCCTGCTGTGGGGCCCAGGGTGGTCTCCATTAAAATCCTCCAAGTGCTGGTGGACGCTGTCCTTTTGGCGGGGGTAGTATCCTCGGAACTGGTGCTGCTGGCCTCTGTCCGATCTGCGGTGCTACGTCTCTGTGCTGTGGGTAGTCTCAAGCGTGGTGCTGGCTCGTTCCACAAATTATGCATGTTCCTAGTTTCTTTTGGCAGTCATTCTAGAAATGTCCTATCTTACCACAGTAGTGGCAATTCGGAAGCTTTTTTTCTGGTATGGTGCTGTCCTCTGCTGTGTCTGTGTTCCGGGACGACGGAATGGTCCTCCTGCTCGGGGCTGGGCTCTGGCTGGTATGGTCGTACTGGAACGTCTTGCTCCTCTGTCGATGGCCTCCTAGATCCTTGCCTCTACAAGAACCTCCTTATAAGAAATCCTCGCCTGTGTGATGGTATACCTCTGCAGCTCAAAAGTGAGGCCGTGATGGAATCTCTGGGCCTTCTCTAAATTATTGGTTATCAGGATGGCACCAAATCTGCTAAGACGACTAAACTCTGTGTCATATGCGTCAACAGTCATATTCCTTTGTTCTAGATGTAGGAACTGGGAGTACATGGCATTTCTGACTGTAGCCGAGAAATACTTTACATTGAAGTATTCTAAGAACTGTTCCCAAGTCTGGTTCTTACCTATACTGCGCTCAATATAATCCTACCAGTGATGGGCGTTGCCTTCAGTTGGGCCCTCACTACGGTCATCCAAAGGTCTGGATGCAGTTGTGAAGCCTCTAATAGCATCTCCATGTTGGCGACCTAATCGGAGATCTCCTCTACAGTCTCATTGCCTAAAAAAGTATCTGGCCCCATCTGGCGGAACTAGCGTACAGTACCACCTGTCTGAGCTGGTGGAGGTACTGGTACTGGTGCTATGACAGGTGTCCTCTCTAGTACTTTCATCAAACTCTGTCTCAATGTCTCGATCTGATGCCACTGTGCTTGCATCATAGTTTGAAAGAACTTAAGCATCTGTGGCTATCCATCTAATTGTGGCATCTGAGGTGGATAAGGTTGAGGTGGTGGTAATGGAACCTCTGTCTGTGCAGTAGGTGTCTCCTCAGATATCGGGCTCTCGGTTTGCGGCATCGGTATAGCTCCCGATGTTTGGCCCTTAAAATATTGCGTGGGGATCGTCTGGGAAGTCTGTCCCTCATGCTGTCGGGTAGGATCGCCCTGAGAAGTCTCGCGCCAATGTATCAGCGGGGCCTGTAGTTGTGGTTGCTTTGCAGGTAGTCCCTGGGGTATCTCCTCTCTCTGGGTAGTGTCGGTTGGCACCACGGCACCGGGTGCTCCTCATCCACTGCACAAGTTCATCTTGCTGCAAGCGATAGGACTTCATTAAAAATGTACGAAATCAGACAAACAAGATGCAGATATTTAGAAGTAATACGAAGGAAGTACAAAGATGTAATCAAAGTGGATAAGACCTAGTCATTTATATCCTATTGCAGGCTCGCTGGGCATGTTACCATACCACAAGCGATAGAGGGGACCTGCATGGGCCACCACTAAAACCATGTCACGCCCAGTCCCAAAAATACACGGGACCAAGCCACGTGGCAATAGCCAGCTGTCACGTCTCCGACGATATCCTAATTTAATGGATCCTAACGAAGAGTGCCATACTGTCTTAAAATACTAACATATAAAATATTAATCAACAACAGGATATCTAATCTCATCCATAATATAAACAGCAAGAAGCACTAAAATAAATACTGGAAATAAACTTTAGTCTGAATATCATAGTACAAACCCAGAATATTTGGTCGGAACAAACCCACTACTATGATAAAATAAAAGTACTGAATGACAGATAAAAAAAGTAATGACTAGAGCATCGACTGACTAGATAGTGACGCTACAATCCTAGGCAGAAGGCCTACCAACTGATTACGAAAACTCTGACGGTAACACGTCTAGCTCCTCCGCGATTGCGTACCTAGTCTCCTTTCTGGGGCCATACACTGTGGAGTAATATGCCTCGTCCAAATATGGAAAGGAACCAGGTCCTCAGAGGGACATAACAAGATACATAAAAGTATGCCATATATGAATACTGAATAAAATAGAATAAAGGGGTGTGCTAACCATCTAAGTTAATGCAATGTGAGGACAACTTTGGTACGTATGGATTGGCATAGGCTTAACGTCCATACCGTTTCGTAGAATGTAGAAGCTGCATAATATATATAACATCCATATCACTCCAAAAAAACATAGAATCTACATAGAATATAAGGTCCATATCACTCCGAGGAACGTAGAATCTGTATAAAGGGAGTCATTGGATCCGTGGCTCCTCCGGATACTACGGATTCCAATGTGTGTATTCCATACACCTACTAATTGTCCTCTCGTCCAATGTAGATACACAAATCGAATACTCGACGTGCATACCACTCATCTATATGCCAAGTCTCTACTAATACAAAATTCTGAATTATGCGCTAACCGTGATGCATGTCACACGCACCGATATCTAGTCGAGTACGCGAACGCGCATCCCAATATGACTTTGTCACCATGAAATGTGTAAGAGTGTCAGGTCTCAGAAGATATCAGAGTATCCTCCCAATGGGGGTGAGTCTGCTAGTGACTAGGTCAAGTACACTACTCATCGACGCATCCGTCGACTGCACCCGAGTCAATCTCGGACGCACACAGTCATATGAAATAAAGCAACAAGATATCATACAACATATGCATAATTTGAATTAAACAGTAAATATGGCAAAGTATCTTGCCTGGGTCCTCAAGCTGTGAATGCCAATAACCTGCTCCTGTAGTATCTTTTGGCTGGTCCAGTGACCCTAAACATATAATATAATTTAGCAATCTAGCATCAGACACTAAAGCAATACATACAGAAACTACGATGCTGCTCTTAGGTACTGACGCAAGGGTCACGGCTGGTCGACTACCGAGTCGCGTGTGCACGTAACTAAGGTACACAAGTGTCTTATCCTCAGTTACCGTGTACCTCACGACAATAAATTACCGAAGTTGGGGGTTTATGAACTACTTATATTTAGTACAATTTTATGTCCTTCTACCTCATATTACAGTGTAATGATCTAGGGTTTTAGGTGAAATACAAGTCCCTTATACAAGTCATAAGATTGGGGTAATTATTATCTTATTAATTACTAACTAATCTAGTAAACCATACAAACATACACACACATAGGGTTTCATATTAATTAGTTTGTGTCCACGTAACGACACGATATGACGACACAATTCTACGCAACTATACGACGATACAATGAAGAAAAGAGAAATTTAGGTATTTACTTAGGCATAGCTGAACGGGGGGGAGGGTTCTGTCTCGTTGAAGTGCACGCTCACCGGCGGTCGACGGAGCTCCGGCGTCGAGCAGCAGACAACGGCAGCAGCGACAGTAACTGCAGCAGTTGCAGCAGCGGCAGCAGCGGCCTGGGAAGGTGCTGGTCGGGGGCGTTGCTGGTCAGACAGTGGTGGTTGGCAGTACTGGAGGCGGTGGTCGGGGATGGGAGCAGTCGGCTAAGGGGTGATCGGGGTCGGTTGGTGATGGGGGTGTCGGGTTTGATGGAGAGTTGATGGCGGTGGCGTGGTTTGCGCAGGCGGATAGGAGTGGAGGTCGGGCAGCCTAGGAGGGTGGTCCGACAGCTAGGGGCTGTGGTGGTGGCAGTCTGAGGTGGTGGTGGTGTTGGGGAAGTCGGGGAAGGGAGAGGGCGTATTCGGTTTGATGAAGGGATTCAGCTAGGTATGGAGGTGGTGGTAGTGTTTATGAATCTAGGGTTTTTAATAGGGAAAGATGTATATTTATATAGGAGGGGAATTATGGGCTGACCTCGGGACTTGGGTCGGCCAGGGCTCTTTGGGGTTTGGGTTGGTCCACATGAAAGGGTGTACATGGGCTTGGTTAGGTCTTATTTTGGGTGAAATTGGCCCCCAATTAATTAAATTACAAACAAATGCATGCGGCGTTCTTTTGTCAATTGAAAATACATGGGATTAAATTTGGGTAGAACACAAGAGTCATGGGCGTAGCAAGTTCAGAATAGGTTAATACCCTAATTTGGATTATAGGGAATTGGGTTGAGGTTGTGCCTCCAATTTCGATTGGAACGACAACTACGAAAAATTAGATTTATTGGGATTATACGTGTACGTTTGTGACGAGTATTACGCAGCTAACATGAAGCACAATATCGAGTATTTAAAAGTTACACAAGGGTCCTATGGGTAGTCTGGCGTGTCTAGAAGATGTGTATGAACTTGGTTTGAAGGTAACTATTAATATAGCGCTCTAAACATCGAAGCAACGGTAAGGTGTATTAAGTCACATAATTGTTGTACATTAATCCTAATTGTATTCAAATAAATTCTAGTCTCTCAATCTAAATTAAAATGATCCTAAATTGGTCGAGGGGTTTTATATTTACTGTCTAAATCAATCACGCAAGAACAGTCAACATTGAACATATATGATGAGAAAGTAAGGCGTCCCAAATGCCCTGCCACGATATTCTGGAAACCAGCTGTGGAAAATAAGAAAGCTAGCAGAGTATCAAAAGTACATGACCCTGATCAGCTACAGTCGGATTAATTATAATCATGTAAAGAAAACTAAATATTCAGATCATATGACTAACAAGTGCCAGTGGCTAAATGCCCAAAATAAGTAAAGTGTGCAATAACGAGCAGTAAAGAAGAAACCTACTCATTTTCTTCAATGACCATCCACCTGGTACACACCATTGTTCAGAGGAAAGTACTTTTGATCCTCGGGCGTTTGCTCTAAACCTGGCCATACAAAACCAGTGGGGTTAGACCCCAAATAGCAAGTACCACAAAGGAAGCACGAATGAAGAAATAAAACCAGGTTATGATATATATATATATATATATAGTTATGTGTCATAGTTTTGGTCCATAGTCTATCATGCCACAACAATCTAACCCTGCAACCAAACAAGGACAAGGGTTAGACCATCGCACCATTATAGTCTATGTCCCTAGACTATATGACAACAGATACAATACACAAACAAGCTCAGTTGCCTAATCGGCCAATCATTTATACGGCTTACTAGATGGAGTCTGGGTTATCCTAGAGATATTATACATGTAGTAATCCTCAGATAGAACTAGATACTAGCAGGGTTAGCCGAACCATAAATCGTCGTATAGCACATAGTATTGCACAATGGTCCCTCATAAGGCCACCATGCTAAGATCGATAGAACGCATAATATAGTATAATAGTCGAATATTTCTATCCACTAATGAGGATTTAAATAATATCCATGGGGACTAACCTGCATACCTTAATTCAGATGACTGGAGCTGGCTAGTTAGGTACGATCTTAAGATTTTATTCCCTCCCAATGCTCTACAAGTTTAGTTGCCTAGTTAAACCTATTGTTAACTGGAATCACATAGCGTGGTCATATGGTATTTTCTTTATATGATGTACCATAGTATGGCTGCGCTAAATATGAATCCATTTATCACTTGGCAGTTTAAGTTGAATTTACTCCAATGTGATGCAATAATCAACAGATCCTAGCCATGCTTGGTCATTGACTAACCCTTATGTCCATGTTGGAGATTAAGTTATATCATGTGTCACGTAGCACATAGGTACACCGTAGTGTAAACATATAATATAATCACTGTTGGGTCATGGCACATAGATGGGTCTAATACTCTTGTGGCCATCAAAGTCACACATATATCCGATAAAGTCCAAAAGAATATTCAAACAAAACTAATGCAATAAAGCATGTGCAAGGGACCACATGCTCATATAAGGATCAAGGCCGCATAGGGATCAACTGTCGCATAAAATCAGTTACAACATAGAAAGTCGGGTCACATAGCCGCATGGGTCGCATGGTCGTATGGTTGCATGGTCGTTGACCATAGAGGTCGCATGAGCTCAAGGCCACATGACGCATGGATTCAGGCCATATGAGCTTAGACCGCATGAGTTTGGATCGCATGGCCACATAAGTTCAGGCAGTATGGCCGTATGAAGATCTTTCGGCCGCAAGCAAATTCATCTTCTCCAGGCATTATAATGAGCACATAATAGACTAAAAAAATGTAAGGAAAAAGCAATAATCGAAAATTAAGATATTTCTCTATGCAGTGCAAGGTGTACTTGCCTAAATGAAGAAAGAAGAGGAAAATGAAGAGAAAGAGGGAAGGGAGAGAAGATGTTAGATTTTATAGTTAGGGTTTGAGGTTTAGACCATGGTTTCAATGCTTGAGTGAACTAACCCAATAATTAAACCAAGGGTCTAATTGAACCAATGAATGGGTCTAGTCTCCATGACATGCAACCTAATTAACATGCGAGCAACAAATATAATAAACATGAAAACTAACATATTCCAAATACATATATCGGGAACGGAAATTGATATATCTATCCACCTCAGAAAAATTATGTTCTCAGAATTTAAACTCAAGGCTAACTAGAGAAATCAGAATAAGCACTATGCTAACTACAAGCTCATCTAATAAAATTTAAGCATATCAAGAAAACAGTGTCACATCACATGGATAAATGAATCACGAGATTCGAGATACGAAGGCATAAGAATGAATATACCTTTCGAATCGAATAGGTATGGCTACCAAGACCAGATATCATCCTTCCGCTCCCGCGTTGACTCTCCCAAAGTGTGGCAACCCCAAGCAACTTGGATAAGATGAATAGTCCAATTTTTTAGTACCTTCTTTCTTTGGTCCAAAATGGATATGGGTTGTTCTTCGTAAGACAAGTCGATACCAACGACTAGCTCAAAATAGTCGAGGATAAGACTCAGATATGGGACATACCTACACAATTGAGATACATAAAATACATCGTGTACCTCACATAGTGAAGATAAAAGGGCAAGACGATATGCAACATCGCCTACCCGCTCGAGAATATTGAACGGATCAACGTATCGCAGACTAAGCTTTTCGTAAACCCCGAATCTAATGACTCCACGGGTTGGAGAAATCGCAAGAACAAGTGATCGTCGACATAAAACTCTAAAGGCCTACGATGCTAATCTGCCCAATGCCGATGCCTATCTTGCACAACCTTAAGTGGCTCTATAATCTGCTTAACAACTTCTACTGTCTATGTGATTATCTCTGGGACTAACATCTTTCGCTCACCTATATCATCCCATACCAATGGTGACCTACACTTTCTCCCAAATAACGCTTCGAAGGGTGCCATCTGAATACTTGCTTAATAACTGTTGTTGTATGAGAACTCAACGAGATGAAGGTGATCTTCCCAAGACCCCCCAAAATCTAAAGTTCAAGCTCGTAGCATATCTTCCAACGTCTAGATGGTTCTTTCTGATTGCCCGTCCATTTGAGGATAGTAGGCAGTACTGAATCTCAACTTAGTGCCTAAACTCTGGTGCAATCTTTTCCAAAATTTTAAAGTTAACCGAGTGTCTCGATCTGATACGATACTCACTGGAACATCGTATTGTCTTACTATTTGTCATATGTACATCTCTGCTAACTACTCTGTTGATTTCCCTACTCGAAAGTGGAGAAAGTGATCTACTTTTGTGATACGATCAACTATTACCCAAACTGCATCACGACAAGTTGGGGATCTAGGTAAACCAGTCACAAAGTCTATCGTAAAATATTCTTATTTCCAATCCAAAATCGGAAGTGGCTGTAATAATCCTGTCGGTCACTGATAGTTAGGCTTTACTTGCTGGCATACCAAACATCGGGAAACAAATCATGCTATCTTCCTCTTCATCACGTTCCACCAAAAATGTTGCTTGATGTCTTCATACATCTTGGTACCTTCCGGATGAATTGAATAATGGAAACTATGTGCCTCGATTATTAGTTCTTACCGAATATCTCTACTTGGTACACAGAGATGGTTTCCAAATCTAATAGTTCTATCTTCATGAATCGTCAACTCTTTCCTGAGACCAGACTCACATCTTGTCCGATGCTTTTGAACTTTCGAATCCTCTGCCTGAGTTGCCTTAATCCTTTCTATAATGGTAGATTGTATCTGTAAACTAGCCAATACTCCTATATCTTATGGAAGTACTATCTCGATCCCCATTTCTCGAAGATCTTCTAAGATATGTCATTACGATGTCAAAATAAATATACTACCTCTCCTGCTAAGTGCATCTACTACCACATTTTCCTTGCCTGGATGGTACTGAAGTTCCACATCATAGTCCTTTATTAATTTTAGCCACCCCCTCTACCTCATGTTCAAGTCCTTCTGAGTGAATATATACTTTAAGCTCTTGTGATCTGTAAATATTTTTACTGGATCACCATATAAGTAAAGCCTCCACAGCTTAAGTGCAAATACTACCATTGCCAACTCTAAATCGTGAGTCGGATAATTCTTCTCGTAATCTTGAACCTGTCGCGATACATAAGTTATCACCCTTCCATGTGCATCAATACACACCCAAGTCCTTTGCCTAACGCATCGTAATATACTGTAAACCCTCCAGAACCTACTGGAAATGTGAGAATCGGAGATGAAATTGATCTCTTTTTCAATTCTTTAAATGATATTTGGCACTCTATTGACCAGTCGAACTTAGCCTACTTGCGAGTTAATCGAGTCAGCGGTGCTGAAATTCTTGCAAAGTTTGCTACAAACCTTCCATAGTATATTGTCGATCCCAAAAAACTACGCACTTCAGCTACTGTCTTAGGAATATGCCAACTCTCTACAGCCAACTCTCTATAGCCCCAAAGATGATGTGACCCAAAAATGACACATGATCCAACCAAAACTTGTACTTGTTGAGCTTTGCGTATAACTGGTGTTCCCTCAAAATATGAAAGACCTTCCCAAGATGCTATTCGTGCTCCTCTTCACTACTGGAATAGACTAAATATCGTCTATGAAAACTACCACGAACGGATCTAGATATGCCAAAAAAATACGGTTCATCAAATCCATAAATATCGCTAGAGCATTAGTCAGTCCAAATGGCATAACTAAGAATTCGTAATGCCCATATCGTGACCTAAATTATGTCTTAGATATGTCTTGCTCCCAAACTCTTACTTTATTATACCCTGATCGAATGTCGATCTTGGAGAAAACCTTGCCTTTACTCAGCTAATCAAACAAATCATTGATCTTTGGTAATTTATACTTGTTCTTCACTGTTACAGCATTCAACTGTTTGTAGTCGATACATTACTGTGACGACCCATCATTCTTCTTTACTAGAACCACTGGTGCTCCCCAAGGTGATCTACTGGCTCGAATAAACTTCCTTGACTTTAGTTCTTCTATATGTTGGTACAGTATGTCTAACTCTGATGGTGCCATTTGGTAAACATTATAAGATATTGGTCCTCCTCCAGGAACTAACTCTATAAAAAACTCAATATCTCTTATCATAGGTAATCCTGGTAATTCTTCTAAGAAGACGTCTATGAACTCCTTAACTACCTCGGGAAGTTGTTATTCTGCTAACACTGTCGTTGTGATTCTCTCTTCATGTTGGTCTCCCATAGATCTGGCAAAAGTGAAACCTTTCGTGCCCAAGATAGTAAATAATACACTACCCATATGGCAATCTATCATAGGATAACTTTCTCTCAGCCAGTCGATGCCTAAGATAACATCAAAGTTACGAATAAGGAATTCGATCAACCGTCCTGGTAGTGAACGCCCGTACACTACAACCGGACACGCTATACATATTCTACTAACTCCTACGAGCTCATTACCAATGAGTATATTCAACCTATCTGGCAATACCTCCAACTCTAATCCAATGTGTGTCATGAATTATGCAGATACAAATGAATGAGATGTGCCTGAATAAAGTAATGCTACAATAGGAAAAGATATGACAGAAATGTTACCTGCCACTACATCGCCCGATGCTAAAGCCTCCTCCAAAGAAAAGGTGAATGCCTGCCCTTGGTCCTGCTGTGCTCCTCACTGTTGTCTCCCTTGTTGACGCTGTTGTGACCTCAGCTAGCCCTACTATTGATTCTGCTGCTGCTGGTACATCTCAGCTTGCTTCAGTAATAGACGCTGAGCTAATGGCCGTACTGTTGTCGCAGGCCCTCTTTATTTTACTACTCTTGGTTCTGTCAGTGCTGAAAATTGCTGAACTAGCCCTCCTGGCCTCTTTATTATTGGATAATTAATAATCTAATTATCTGGACTGCCACACTCATACACAACCCATTGGCTGCCCTATATACATCTCTAGTGTGGCCTCCTTTGCCACAATAAGTACATCCTTTCGGTGCTTCCTAGCATTATTGTTGTTGTTGCCTTGGCTGCTGTCGAGTCGGTGATGTCACCATCGAAACTGCTGCCCTCCTTGGCGCTGAATCATGGATACGAACGCCAGGTAATGGTTTCGACATCCGAGGTATTCCTCTACCACCTTCTCTGCTCTGATCATGAGACATATTTTGGCCTCATGTCCTTGTTGATAACCTCTACATGGTAAGCTCGTGCCTCCATATTGCTATCAAAACTTCTTCATTTGTCTGGTAGTCGTACCCCTTTACCAGTTGTAGAATCTCCAAATGAAGTCCTTGCTGGAACCAAATTGCTCTATCTGACTCCGTAGCCACCATAGTCGAAGCGAATCTACTCAGCCTATAAAACTCAGCTGCATATCCATCCACTGTTCTATCGACCTACTTGAGATCGATAAATCTTTGTTAGAGCTCATACTGTGCTACGACTATAAAATAGATAGCCCTGAGTCAAGCCTTGAAACTGTCCCAAGAGATAGGATGCCTCAAGCCGACATCTACTGATACCCACCAGTCATGAGAAAGGTCTTGAAGCTGCAATCAAACTTCATCAACTTGTCCATCCGTCGGGACCCTTGCTGCTGCTAGAATAACCTCAATATCTTGTAACCAGGTGTTTGCCATGATAGCATCCTACGTGCCATTGAAGTACCATGGGTTAAGTCGGCAAAATCTAACCGACGCACCCGAATCAGTCCTTTCGCCTATTTCTAATGTCGTTTGCAAACACTGCCTCAACAAGACATTTTGTTCTTGTTGTTGAAACTTGTCACTCCCCAGTCCCAAAATACGTAGGACTAGAACACGTAAGCATGCCAGCCGCATGTATATGGAAACTCTAATATATGGAAACCATAACACACGCATACGATGTATAATGAACAATAGTTCACAAGTGGTAAAAACTATCACAAGTCACAGGGTATAATCTAAAGCTCATCCACGAAAATCATATATAAGTAAATAACCAATATCTAGGAAACTAGATCTCACTATAAAGTATCTCAAGATGACAGTCAGATGGAAACAAATCTACTGTCAAACTAGAATATAAAGCAAAATACAACAATATAAGTACATCACTAATAATCACGAGACACGAAGGGAAGACCTCATCGCAATATAGTAGCCAGTCCGGATCTGCGCTCCTGCGAATACTCATGAATATCTACACCTGAAAAGGGACCAGGTCCTCAAAGGGACATAACAAGATACATAGAAGCATGCCATAAAGTAAATACTGAATAAATAAAAGGGATGCGCTAACTATCTAAGTGAAATACAATTTAAAGGCAACTTAGTACATATGGGAAAGTGTAGGCTAGACATATGCTGACGTAATTCACCAATCGTCATGACTGGCTAGTATATGCCATATTTTCCCCCTATAATACGGGCACGGGAATATAATAATGTCCAATGTTCTATAGAGTGTGGTATCTGTAAAATCACCAAGTAACGTCCAACACTCTAAAGAACGTGGTATCTATAATAATATATACGTCTGTATCACTCCGTCGAGTACGGTATTTGTATAAAGGAGGTGGGTGTCCCATACACCTACTAGTCATACTCCCTGCCCAATGTAGATATAGAAGTCGTAAACATGACGTGGATATCTCATAGTATAATGTAAGTCTCTATAGAAATAAACACTAAGCTAAATACCGTTATACGTGTTGCTCACACTGATGGACAATCGAGTATGAGGCACGCGTCCCTACATGAACTCACTCTGTGACATATAATGATACGTATCAAGGCCTGGGGAGTCATACCAATAACTCCACAACTTTAGGTGGGTCTACTAGATACTAGGTCAGACACAAGTCCTAACGTCAACTCATTCGTTGACTGCATCCGAGTCTCACTCAGACACGCACAGTTATATAATCTGAACAATAAACATGCAACTAAAATAATAACTAAATTTAAACAGTACAACTAGGCAAGGTATACTTGCCTGACAAGAAAGCTACGAAGTACCAATAACCTGCTCCTGAAATTGCGTAGAACAATCCGATATGTCCTATATACATATAATATAATACAACACAATATCAGTCATTACACTTGCACATACACAACCATAAATACTATGAACTCAGGGCTACACTAGGTATATCCCTGGTCAACTAGGGTCAAATGTGCGTCTAATCGCACAGGTGTCGCATCTGTAATTGCTATGCAAGACAGACAGTCAAATGATACGGGGCTCGCCAGTATGCCAGTGTACATAATGGCAGTTTGCTAACAATATTACATGGTCACAAGTCAGCGTAACTACGGGATATCCGTGGTTACAGTTGGGTCACCTAGTAAATATATAAATATACATTATTATTATCTAGAATATATTATTTATAATACATATATATACCAAATAATTATATATAATATATATATATATATATATATATATATACTAATTAGATTTATACTATATATATTAACATATACTAGGGACACATATATAATACATATACATACACATACAAATATGAAAGGGGAAAACACATTCGTACCTAGGGGTACGTGCACGAAGACGATGATGACGACGATGTGGTTGACGACGAGGACGATGAGGGTGATGACGACGAAGATAATGGCGATGACGATGATAACGACAATGATAATGGCGATGATGATGATAGGGTCGATGATGATTATGATAATGGTGACGAAGGTGGTTAAGGTGATGACAACGACGACAATTGCGATAATAATGGTGAAGGTAATGGAGGTGGTGATGATGGTCGTGGATGATGGTGGTGATAGGCTACGAGCCTAGCCAGAATCCGGCCAGGTGAGATGCTGAACAGGGAGAGGGAGAAAAAGTCGACGAGGGAGATGGGGAAGGCAATGGTGGTGTTGTTAATGGAAGGTGCTGCTCCGGTCATGGGGAGGCTGAGCAGGGAGGAGGAGGTGGAGGCCAGGGTGGAAGGAGGAGGTGTTTGTGGTGGTGGTTGTGACTGGCTGAGGGAGGTGGCCGGGGAGGAGAAGGAGTCGAGGGGGGGGGGAGACCTGTGTTGTAGGGTCTGCGGGTGGGAATGCCGATAGCTGGTGGTGGCGGTGGCGAGGTGGGGACGACGGTGAGGTGGCTAAGGTGCAGGCGGGGAGAGAAGATGAGAGGGAGAGCTCGGGAAATAGGAAAGAAGTCGGAGAGGGTGGAGATGCTGCTCGGGGTATTCTCGGCCAGGGGCGTCGGGCTCCAGCGGGTGCAGCGGGAGATGCGGCGGAGGAGATGGTCGCTTTGGGGTTCAGGTCTGGGCGGAGGAAACGGCATGGGGAAGATGTCTAGCAGCGAGGGGGTCGGCTCGCCGACGAGTTCCGACGAGGTGTCCGATCCGGTTCCAGGAAGGGGAGGATGAATAGTATAGGGGGGTCGGCTGGGTTGTTATTTTAGGTTTTTTGTTTTGATGTGGGAAAAAAAATAGGAAGAGGATTATTTATACATGTAGAAATTTGGGTTTGGTTTGACCTAAAAGTTTGGGCTTGGTCAACCCTCCTTGAAGTGGGCATTTGGCTCACATGAGGATGTTTGGAGGGCCATAATTGCATTGTTTAAATGCAAGGACTGGGTTTAGAATAAGGGGGCAACGTTGCGCGTTTGCACATTCCAAAAATTATGAGAAAAATTCATGTGAAGGAGAAAAAATAGATTTCTTCATATATTGTCCAATGGCATGGACACCTCAATGTGCTTTTGCATAAAACCACCAAAAAATTAGAATATTGCACAAAGACAGAAATTGGATTAAATTGATTAAATTTAGTGCGCAAGATGTTCTTGAATTAATTGGAAGTACATGGGATAAAATTAGTTGGGACACAAGTGTCATGGACATAAATGGCTCTGAGTAGAATTTTATCATAAATTAGGTTGTATGAAACGGGTCAAGATTGTGTCTCCAATTTTGATTGGAACGCACAAGTTACAAAGTCGGGATTATTTAGAATTAATTATAAATGTTTGCGACGAATATTATGCGACTAAAATGTAGCACAAGAGAGCATAATTATAAGTTACACAAATGTCAGAATGGTAGGCGGCCACGTTTAGGATAAGGGTGTGAAATTTGTAGGAAGGCAATGGCTAGTGAGGTGCTCTAATTATCGAAGCAAAGGTAAGGTGCACTATGTGATATCAATATTGTATAATTACACAAAATACCTTGTTCTATTTCTAATTGGATTCTAATTAGCCCTAGTGTCACTATCTAAGCCAAGTATGCCTAATTTTGGGTGAGGGGGTTTACAATCTACCCAACTTAAAAATAATTTCATCCTCAAAATTAAAAATAAGGCATAATTGGATAATTCCTTCACATTTGTATATAAGCCAAGTCAATTGCAATTTCTTCCAAAAATTTAAAATTTATTCAAATCCATCGCAATCACTTCAAAATTTAGATAATTACTATTCAATTCAAAATTTAACCTGTTGAAATCTCTTCTGACTTTTTCAAATCATCAACATCCAAATTTAAATTGAATCCATATAACATCTTCAATATTTAATTAACCCATATCAATTTTTTACATCACGAACTCCAACTATCATAATCTCCTTTAGAAAATAATCCAGTTCCAATATTATTCCTACCTTTAACTTATGAATTTTTGTACTCTTCAAATTTAAATTCAATCTACATCCTCAATATTTCAAATAGGTAATCCCACAATCAACATTTAACTTTTAATTTAATGCCTCAAATTGTAAAATTTGAAATCTAATTCACCAATTGTTCAAGTCTAGATTTCTATATTTATCCTCAAAGTTAAAATCAGTGATTCACTCTTCAAAATTTCAAAATTTAAATCATATGCTCAAGTATAAATATTTGGTTCGCCATATCACAGTTTTTAAAATTTATTAATCCTCATCATCTTAATCATTCTCCTAAAATTCTCAAAATTAAAATGATTTGAACCTCTCAATCTAATTTTTACTCGATCACAATCTAAAAGAAATTTCTCTCAAGTTGACAATGCAACTTCTACCCAACTTAGAATTTATCCATTTATCACATAAGGCTCTTATATTTACGAAAACTTATTCCTCAATTTAATCAATCATGTTTAGCAATCCTCAAGAGTTTACACAAAATATATCACCTATGATATACCCTTAATTACGGAAAATAATCATCTAGTAATGTGATTGCCCTATGAGGTATATCTCATACCATCAATGTATCAAACTTATACCAAATATGAGCGTTCGTCTTTCTGAAATAGGGGAAGACGGAAAATAATAATAAAGAGTTCAAGGGGGAAGTAATAGAATACATGTATGGGGATCAAGGCGTTTAGAGAATTCAAAGGGAATTGTCAAGGCATTTGTGGATTGAAATCCTATTTTGGTAATTCCTATTCACATGATCAGTACAGTTATGTAACTGATACGATATGCTCAGACTTATCTAGAGGGCAAGTACATTCGTATACTAATCACTATATATCTCAATCCACGTAAAGTAGTTATGCGAGGGACAAACCAAGCGCACTATGGTTGATCAAACCATAATACACTGATTCTGAAATATATTAGTGTATGCATCCAATAATACACATGTCGTGAACAAGCTTGATAAAAGAATAAGCTCACAAAACTAGGCTATAATAGCGGCATCTGTCAAGGTAGTACATAAAATACAAATACGCTGGATCATGATGAAAGAAGGTACATAGTAATTGTCATGCCCCAGTCCCAAATATACGTAGGACTAGGAATACGTAACATGTCAGCCGTATGTATATGGCAACTCCAATATATGGATACCATAATACACACGTACGTTGTAATATGAATATAAACTCACATGTGGTATAAATATTGTCACAAGTCACCGATATACTAAATCTCATCCACACAACAAGTCACAAAAAGAAAATAACTTAACTAGAATAATGAGTCTAAATAATCCAAAACTAATAGTCGGGTGGAGACAAATCCACTACCAATAACTATATTAATACTAAAATGAGAGAGGAAGGTAATCTCCAATATAAATAAGATGATGATATAAAGGTATCAGCGAAGCGATCCATCGCTAGAGATAATCAAAGATGCTCTGAAGGTAAGACCACCTCGGAAGAGATAAGTGGTAAGTCCTGATCCGTGCTACTGTGAATAGTCATAAAAAGCTACACCTGGAAAGGGACCAGGTCCTTAGAGGGACGTAACAAGATACATAGAAGCAAGCTATTTTGAATACAGTAAACATGCATAATGTTTGAAAATATATAAGTACGTTGTACAAGACAATCTATATAAATGTATAATGAGGACAAATTTTGACGTATAGGCAAGGGTAGGCTACTCGATCTAAGCCTCACAACTCACACACCCGTCTAGAACATCAGAAATCGATATATCGCGGGGGTAGTGACCAGCGTGTGACTCCAAAAATTGACATACCGTGGGGGTAGCGACCAGCGCAACAAACTCTCGTAGTACGAGCTAGATACTACAGTTTACCAGAGTGGTTAAAGCCTATACGCCTACTGATTGTCCTCTCATGATACTAATTGCCATGTGTGTGTCAACATATCTAATTTATAGTAATGACTGAAAGAAAATACACATGCAATGAATATACAGAAATGTAATGAATATACAGAAATATAATAAGCATGCAAGGTACTATAAATAATTTGGCAAGATATCTTGCCTGGTAAGAAAGCTGCAAAGTGTAACGTCCAGGAGTCAAGCACACAGGATCAGAAGCTACGGCCTCGGATTGAACGTCTCTGGATGCTGAAATAAATATCACCAACGTTCCCAGAATAAGCGAGATAGCTAGAAAATACTACCCTTTCATCCAATTTGGACACAGGGGCAAAATAGTAATTTTGGGTCAAAGCGGGGTCCACTTGTGGCCCATTTTGTACCAAAAAGTGTGCCAGGGATAAAGATCTCTAAAAGGGACAAATTATAGGTCAAACCAATTCTAAACATCAATACGAACTTAATGGTATATCCAATTTTGGATTCTGGAGAGCCGTATACAAATTCGCACAAAAAGTCAACCGTAGGACCCACAAATAGGCGACTTGGTCAACTATCTCAGAATTGTATGAAACATGGGTCACAGGACCAGCACGATACCATGAATCCATTGGCGCAAGTTTCTTCGCGTTCTGATGAGCGTACACTAAATGGCACGATATTTTACAAAAGTCGCGATATGGGGACTTTTTGTGGATACTGGGTGATTCCGACGCGCACACGCGTCCAAATCAGTTTTTGCGAAAGCCCTCACGTCTGGGTATACCGTGCGCACCTTTTGGTACACATAGTACACGACGGGGTGGTCCCATATCATAAATTTTAGAAGTTGGAAAAACAGGTTTTTAGTAATTTTCAACCTAATTTAATTTTGTATATAACACCAAATAAAATATTATAATTGACAGGAAATAATCTAGATTAGGTGGTCTTCACATAACGAAAGGAATTTCTAAGTTTGGATCTCTGTGGTGGGAGATACGAGCCCTTGAACATGGGTCATCGCAACATATTTTCTGAAATTAAAAGTGGTCATTTTTCTTCGACTTGGCATCGATTTTTACCTAGATTTGCGCGCTACACGATGGAAACTAATCTACGGGATTGGAAGAAGGATAGGTCGGGTTCATACCAGTGAAAACGAGATTGAGTTAGTCAATCAAGGGCACAAAAATCGAAGCATAAATATCGGTACGCTTTAGTTCAGTTGCTGTCGCGGGGTTGTGAGAAGTCACGCGGCGGACGGCGCTGGTGGTCGGTGATGGTTCGAGGCTGGTGGCCGTCGCTGCTGGAGGTCGGCGCTCAGATGGGGAGATGAAGATTAGGGTTAGGGTTTATGTGATGGTGAAGCATATATATAGAGAAGGAGAGCGGGGGGGGGGTTGCGCTCAGCGCTGCACGGGGGGTTGGGGTGTAGCCGCTGCTGTGGCTTTAGTTAAATGCAAACTGGTTGGTTAGTAGGAAAGTAAGGGTTGCGAGTTGGTTAAGGTTTTAAGTCCGTTAAGGTTTCTAACTCTTATTTGTTTTCTTTTTCTTTTGATTTCTTTTCGAATTCTATTTATATTCTCTTTTATAATAAGGTGTATATATATATATATATATATATATATATATATATATATATATATATATATATATATATTTATTTATTTATTTATTTATTTACATAGAAAATTCTAGAAATTATATTTTAGAGCATTCAATTAATCTGTCAGTCGTCCACAGGGTCTCCTACATGTAAATAATTAAGAAAAATTATAATTGCTCCATAAATCCTCTAAATGCACCATCACCTAAAATAAAAATCTAATAAATTATATTTTCTCTAATTAGCTAATAAATACAAATAATTAATTTAATATTTAATTAAATAATTAATACGGTTTAAAAAAATTAGGGGTTTTATATTCTACCCAACTTATAAAAATTTTATCCTCAAAATTGATACTAACCCCATATTCATAATTACCACTATAGCTATTACACTATATTGCTATCTAGCAGTGCTTCCTAAAGTCATGGTCTGCCATTCTAACACTTCTTATTTATTGTTAATACACTATCCTATTATCCTCTAACTCGTCTACACTACCCAACTTACAAGAGTTCTACTAGTAGTCACAGTCTCTTGAGGCTATTGTCTAGGTTATAAGATGGATATATTTATTGGGTCAAGAATCTTGGGGTACTTATCTTGAATCTCACAACCATGATATTTTTTTAACCGTCAAGTATCGTAGTCTAATACTGCCAAGCCACCTTACCAATATGTCTACAAATACTTCGATTACTCTACTACAACGGTCTGGCTGCAGCTGTTGCTACTTTACCAGCGATTTCTCATAGTTGTCAGTTCGTAACAAGTGCCTTCAACTCTTTCCTAGACATAGTCTAAGTTTTTGGGCAACATTTAAGGTCTTTGCTAACTTTATAAAACTATTAGAAGTATGAACTAATTCAACAATCTAACAGATTCCTATTGGGCTAAATGATGCTACTTAAGGGTTAAATTAATAAAAGAATACAGATATTGCTATAATGCATATACATAAGGGTTATCGTTATGAACTCATCCTTTAGTTTTTAATCATTACTAACATATTTATGTTTTAACTAACAATATAAGGGTGAGGTTGATATAGATCAAATAATTTATAATGGCACGAAAAGATATGACTATGATAGGAAGAGTTAAGCACGAGATACGGAATGGATAGAGAAAAAAAGATGAGCCACCCAAGAGGGCGAGATGGTGATAGGAAGAGAATACTAGTACTGCTACGCATGATATTTATTAGCATTGCGTGTATGCCATCTGGGTAGAATATCAATACATCCTCATATCTGCTAAACTACCTTATATATAATTCTACGTCTATTTGTACATCTAAGATCTTGTGTCACAATGGGGTCATGAGTATGAAATAACACAAATAACTAAGGTCGTACCTGTATCTACGACTTTTTGTGTCTGTGCTCTCTTGTTTGTCATTATGAGTGCTTGGCCTATGGAGTATATCTGGTACTATCCGTGTATCAACTTATACTAAGCACGAACGTTCGTCTTTCGGAAATAGGGAAAGACAAAAATCAACAATAAAGAATTTCAAGAAGAAGATGATAGAATACAAGTATGGGATTCAAATGGATTAGAGAATTTTAAAAGGGAGTTGCCAAGGCAGTTGTGGATTGAAATCTTATTTTGGTAAATTTTTATATGCATGTTCATATCAGAACAGTTACGTACCTGACATGATATGCTCTGACCAGTCTAGAGGGCAAGTATATTTGTCTAACAAGTTGAGTCAACTATATCTCAATCCACATAAAGTAGTGATATGAAGAGCGAACCAAGCGCACTACGGTTGATCAGACCATAATATACCGATTCTAATTTAGATAATGTATTAGTGTGGGCCCCCAATAATACATATGTCATGAACAAGCTCAATAAAAGAATAAGCTTGCAAAACTAGGCTATAATAGCAGCATAAGTCGAGGTAGTAAAAATATAAGTACGTTTGATTATGATGGAGAAAGGTACAAAAAATCTAAGTTCACCAAGAAGATCGGTGTTGTGCCTCTACAATTTTCATAATAACTCCTTGTCAAGGTCTCTAGTCGACCAAATGGGTGTATGGGCCTCTAATTTCTACAGTTTGGGTAAATACTATCTTTTTATGCAAGTCTGTAGTTGGTGTCATTCAATTACACTTTATTAATGGGCCAATAGGTCCATGTCTTACTAGGTTATGAGGCATACTATCCAACTTATAATACTTTAACTAATAGTGTTATTGAATACTAAATTGTATATACCTAGTACAAGTCACCTTTCTAACCTCTATCAAGCACGAGAGAAGATTGACGTTGAGAAGGGATCAAGTAATATGCAATGCAAGCAATCAAATGAGAATACGAAATGAAATCAAGGGAGGTGATAAATAAGTGGATGAGATCCTATATTCTAATCCTATGCGCAGGCTTGCTCGGTACAGTGACGTAACAGAGATAATATGCTCTCGGCCTGCATGGACCACCACAAAAATATGTCATGCCTCAGTCCCAAAATACGTAGGACTAGGAACACGTAAGCATGCCAGCCATATGTATATGGCAACTCCAATATATGGATACCATAATACACACGTACGTTGTAATATGAATATAAACTCACATGTGGTATAAATATTGTCACAAGTCACCGATATACTAAATCTTATCCACACAATAAGTCACAAAAAGGAAATAACTAAACTAGAATAATGAGTCTGAATAATCTAAAACTAATAGTCGGGTGGAGACAAATCCACTACCAATGACTATATCAATACTAAAATAAGAGAGGAGGGTAATCTCCAATATAAATAAGATGATGATATAAAGGTATCAACGAAGTGATCCATCGCTAGAGATAATCAAAGATGCTCCGAAGGTAAGACCTCCTCAGAAGAGATAAGTGGTAAGTCATGATCTGTGCTCCTGCGAATAGTCATGAACAGTTACACCTGGAAAGGGACCAGGTCCTCAGAGGGACGTAACAAGATATATAGAAGCAAGCCAATTTGAATACAGTAAATATACATAATGTTTGAAAATAAATAAGTACGCTATACAAGACAATCTATATGAATGCATAATGAGGATAAATTTTTGACGTATGGGCAAGGGTAGGTGTAAACCCCCTGATTTTTTCAAAATTTTAAAACTGAATTTTTCACAATTTTCTGGAATTTTCTGGGAATTTTCTGTAATTTAAAAACAGGGTTTTAATTATTCAATGATTTTTAATTGATATTAAACAGTATTAAAATATTATGAAAATAATATTTTTGGATGTAAAATAAAAAACTGGACTTAGGGTAATTTTCTGGGAATTTATCGGGCCCCGGACCTATTTTTAAATGCCTAAAAAGTATTTTATTATTTATTTAATTAATTAACTGATAATTAATTATTATTTATTATTATTATTAATTTTATTATTATTTTTCCGGCCCGCGGCCCGTTGGGCCGGCCCGGCCCAGCCCAACCCGAGCCCAGCCCTAGCGGGTCGGGTCGGACCCGCTCACCCGCTCACCCGCTCACCCGCTCGCCCGTAACCCGCTCACCCACGATTCCCCAGCCCCCCCCGCGCGTCCCGGCCGCTCCGCCGCACTTCCCGCCGCCCGCTCCGGCCGGCCAACCCCCCCGTACGCCCCCACGACCCCACGACCTCCGCCTCCCCCGCTCGGCCCCGCTCCCCTCCGCCCCCTTTATAAACCCTCCCCGACCCCGAGTCCCTCCACCGTAGCCCCGGCCTCGCCACCACCGCACCCCTCCGCTCCGCGCCGCCGTCCACCACCGTCGCCTCCACCGCCTCCGCCTCTCCCCCGTCCTCCTCGTCCCTCCACCGGCGTCCACCGCACCCAGCAACAGCGGCCGCAGCATCAGCCGGCCACCGCACAGCGAGCCTCCGCCACCGACTCTGCGCCACCGCGCCGCCTCAGCCGCGTGCCCCCACGACCGCCGCAGCCAGCCCCCCCCCGCCGCCGTCTTCGCCGCCCTCGCCGGGGTCCCCAAGGCCCAGCACAGTGAACCCCAAGCCCTAAACCTATTTCTCGAGTCCGTGTCCGACACGAATCGGACACGTGTCGGACACGAATCGACGCTGGTTTTCGGGTCCCCTTCAGGTGCGTGTATCTTTTTGCTCGTAGCTCCGATTTCGATTCCGTAAATTGCGTTGCGAAGCCTGTATGACCCTCTCGGTGTCCGGACAAACTGTTCGGGGCATCGCGTCCTGTGGTGATCGTACACCACGATCCAAAAACAGGAAAAACCAGACCCTGTTTCACCCCGGAACTGAGTCGCCCCGCCAAACGGGACGACTTGGTCGCTTGCGATCTTCACAGACACGAGCGCCTCGTCGATACAGACGTGTGGGATTTCGCGGAAGCTGATTCGGGTGTGCGTGCACACCGGAATCAACGCGTATCCGCGGACATCGCCCCGTATCTGTACCTTCTGGAACGCGCCCTAACTTTGTGTACACACGTCGGATCTAGATGAAACTTGTGCCATCGGACTCGTAGCGATACGGTAGTCCTGTGGGTCAAGTTTGGTTCAATTTTGAGAACGTTGACGAAATCGCGTGTCGTGGGCCCCACAGGCCCCGCTCGACGGGCGATTTTGTGATCGGCTCATCGGAATTCAATTCTGAAAGTTCCGTTGGGTTCGTATCAGCGTTTCTGACCTGTTGACACTAAGTTTGGTGAATTTGGAGACCTTTGACCCTGACGCGTTTTTCGGTGCAAAGCGGGCCCGCATGTGGACCCCGTTTTGACCCAAAACTGTCGTTTCTGCCCTTGTCACCAAATTGGACCGAATGACAGGCGTTTCTAACTGATTGATATTTTTTGGATCTGATGGTGATGTTTGTTTCAGCAACCGGAGTACCGCCTGCAAATCCAACCGGAGTCAGAACCGCAAACATAGCCGGAACCACAGGCAAGTGTACCTCGCCAAAACTTGCAGCTTGCTACATATTTCCTGGACTTGATTATACATCAGTGGGCAAGTAAAGCCTGCCAATTCTTAGACATTTTTGATTATAGTATTTTACTTGATTTTCTGGTAGTTTCTTATGTAACTTGTTTAATTGCTCAACCCAGGACACCTGACACTATTCATGTGACGGAATTGCCTGAGATATACCTGGTGATTCCGTATAGGTTACATATTCATGTCATTACAGTTTACATGCTTAGATTCTAGCCTAACTCATTGCATTAGTTCAAACTTGCGTAACTTGTACCTGATATATTCTGGAACTGTGACGTGAGATTACATGGGGTGGGGAGAGTATTACCATATCAAGGCTGATTATAATGTAAATAATGTTATCTGGAGGTGTCCTAGTCTCTGATACAGAGCTTTGGCATAAGTTCTGGCTCTTCGATAAAATACTGCTATGGTTTCTTAGACACTGATCCTGTAGTAGTCTCAGCCTGAGTATGACTAAAACTCTCACTTGCATATCACTAGCTGGTTTATATATTTACCCTGCTGTTTATCTTGTTGCTGCACTGCATATGTTTTGGCTTGTATTTTCTGTACCTTGTTATGTCCCCTGAGGACCTGGAATGGACTATGTCCCCAGGTATAGCCGAGGAGAACTACCCCGAGGTGCACGGTACAGGAGCACTCCTTGGAGTAGAACCCGGAACTGAGGACGAGATAGTGGCCGAAGACTTCACCTGAGCACCGGCTTCAGCTACACAGTATTTCCTTTTCAGTATTTTATTTCCAGTCTATGTTTCCTTAAATGTAACAGAATAATTCTCGGATTTGTTTCCCGAGATAACCTTATTTAGTATTGCATATTTAATTCTATTTGCATTATTTCCGTCATTAATCTGTGTTATTCTGTGGATGAGATTAGTAATACCTGAGACTGGTACTTAGTACTGCTAGACTACAGCTTAAGCATGCCCTGATGGATCCATTAAATTGGGTTGTCCATCGGTGCGTGCTGCTGGCCATTGCCACGCATCTCCAGTCCCTCGTCATTTTGGGACTGGGGCGTGACATGGTTTTTGTGGTGGCCCATGCAGGTCTATGACTAAATTGTTCGGTTTCAACTTAGGGACCGAACAGGCCTGCAATAAGATAGGATAAGTTTTAGGATCTCATCCACTTTCTTGAATCATTTTTGTTATCTGTATCGTATTCGAACTAATTTAAACTTGCATCTTGCCTTGATTCCTGTGCGCCTCTTATTGGTTATTGTGGATACAGGGAAATGAACCCACAAGAGTGCAACGAGACTCCCGTCGGAACACCACAAGCTACAGGTGTCACCTACGACGACGAAGTGACACCAGTCGAAGGAGTTCTACCAACTCAACAGAGCCAGCAGGCAGGTCAACCTACCTCCCGATTCTGCCGCAGTTTGTCCCACCAATGCTCGTGTTCCCACCAGGACAGCCAATCGACGGGCAACAAATATTTTAGATGATCTATGCGATGATGCAAGCACAGCAACAAGTCCAACACGAGGCTCAGCGTCGCGAAGCTAATTTCTTGAGGGACAGCATCGTAACTGCACTGGGGCAAGCCAACCTACCAGCTCGACGGCCAACTACAGGCTCAATCACTGACTTCCGCCAACTGAAGCCCCGCACTTTTTCTGGAAAAGAGGAGCCCACAGAAGTTCATGAGTGGTTCACCAACATTCGGCATCAACTTGAAGCAGCTGAACTTCCACGAGAACGCTGGATGACTGCCGTCTGAATGCAATTGACGGACAATGTCCATCACTGGTGGCTATCCGAGGAGACGCGACTCGGACCAGACCGAGTCACTTGGGAGGAGTTCTCCAGACTCTTCCAGGAGATGTACATTCCTGCCATCGCTCGATCAGAACTGCGGGACAAATTCAATCGCCTTACTCAAGACTCCATGACGGTGGAAGAGTACAACGCAGAATTCATTCGTCTGAGCCGATTCGCCCCCACCCTGATCCCGACTGAGGAAGAGAAGGCCGAGAAATTCTTCGACGGACTGAACATTGAGCTGCAGAAACTAATTGGGTCCATCGCACCAACATCATACTCGGACGTCCTTGCTGCGGCTCGACGCATGGAGCGGGTCACCAAGAGAGAGGCCAGACTGAAGAGGTCTTCCCCATCATCAACATCCAGAACACCACAAGAAGAATCTGCAAAAAGACCGCACCAACAGCAGAAAGCACCTACACCACAAACGGTAGTCCTCCTTACTTGTCACTACTGTGGCAAAGCAGGCCATATCGCCAAGGAATGCCGACGCAGACTAGGATTGTGTTTGGCATGCGGATCCCGTCAGCATTCAGTAAGGGATTGCACTCAACGTGGAGAAGGAACACCAAGGGCGAACCAGCAAACTCCACCAGCAACTCGAGCAGCACCCTACCAGCAAGCTCAGCAGCAGCAGAGGAATCTACCTCAAGGACGAGAGCAAGCTTATGCGCTGACTGTGCAGGATGCTGATGCGCGTAAGTGATTTATAGTTATCCGTTTTTAGTCTTGTTGTAGTTCGTGCCTCTTGGTTCGTGACCTCAGCCCCAACCTAGTAAATTGCAACTTGTTAATAACAACCTGGTTTTCATAAAAGATTATAGTTTTAACTAGAATTTTCTGGAAAGTGTAAACTTTCAATTTTTTTAGGGAAACGGTATTTCCTTGAAGTATCTTGTGATGTATTTTCAAACGATGCTTGCGACCGCGTCATCTCTGTTGACCGGTTATTCTTTGATTGCGAGGACACAATCCTCTTAAGGGGGGTAGATTGTAAACCCCCTGATTTTTTCAAAATTTTAAAACTGGATTTTTCACAATTTTCTGGAATTTTCTGGGATTTTTCTGTAATTTAAAAATAGGGTTTTAATTATTTAATGATTTTTAATTGATATTAAATAGTATTAAAATATTATGAAAATAATATTTTTGGATGTAAAATAAAAAACTGGACTTAGGGTAATTTTCTGGGAATTTATCGGGCCCCGAACCTATTTTTAAATACCTAAAAAGTATTTTATTATTTATTTAATTAATTAACTGATAATTAATTATTATTTATTATTATTATTAATTTTATTATTATTTTTCTGGCCCGCGGCCCGTTGGGCCGGCCCGGCCCAGCCCAACCCGAGCCCAGCCCTAGCGGGTCGGGTCGGACCCGCTCACCCGCTCACCCGCTCGCCCGTAACCCGCTCACCCACGATCCCCCAGCCCCCCCCCCCCCCCCGCGCGTCCCGGCCGCTCCGCCGCACTTTCCGCCGCCCGCTCCGGCCGGCCAACCGCCCCCGCACGCCCCCACGACCCCACGACCTCCGCCTCCCCCGCTCGGCCCCGCTCCCCTCCGCCCCCTTTATAAACCCTCCCCGACCCCGAGTCCCTCCACCGTAGCCCCGGCCTCGCCACCACCGCACCCCTCCGCTCCGCGCCGTCGTCCACCACCGTCGCCTCCGCCGCCTCCGTCTCTCCCCCGTCCTCCTCGTCCCTCCACCGGCGTCCACCGCACCCAGCAACAGCGACCGCAGCATCAGCCGGCCACCGCACAGCGAGCCTCCGCCACCGACCCTGCGCCACCGCGCCGCCTCCGCCGCGTGCCCCCACGACCGCCGCAGCCAGCCTCCCCCCGCCGCCGTCTCCGCCGCCCTCGCCGGGGTCCCCAAGGCCCAGCACAGTGAACCCCAAGCCCTAACCCTATTTCTCGAGTCCGTGTCCGACACGAATCGGACACGTGTCGGACACGAATCGACGCTGGTTTTCGGGTTCCCTTCAGGTGCGTGTATCTTTTTGCTCGTAGCTCCGATTTCGATTCCGTAAATTGCATTGCGAAGCCTGTATGACCCTCTCGGTGTCCGGACAAACTGTTCGGGGCATCGCGTCCTGTGGTGATCGTATACCGCGATCCAAAAACAGGAAAAACCAGACCCTGTTTTACCCCGGAACTGAGTCGCCCCGCCAAACGGGACGACTTGGTCGCGTGCGGTCTTCACAGACACGAGTGCCTCGTCGATACGGACGTGTGGAATTTCGCGGAAGGTGATTCGGGTGTGCGTGCACCCCGGAATCAACGCGTATTCGCGGACATCGCCCCGTATCCGTACCTTCTGGAATGTGCCCTAACTTTGTGTACACACGTTGGATCGAGACGAAACTTGCGCAATCGGACTCGTAGCGATACGCTGGTCCTATGGGTCAAGTTTGGTTCAATTCTGAGAACGTTGACGAAATCGCGTGTCGTGGGCCCCACAGGCCCCGCTCGACGGGCGATTTTGTGATCGGCTCATCAGAATTTAATTCTGAAAGTTCCGTTGGGTTCGTATCAGCGTTTCTGACCTATTGACACTAAGTTTGGTGAATTTGGAGACCTTTGACCCTGACACATTTTTCGGTGCAAAGCGGGCCCGCATGTGGACCCCGTTTTGACCCGAAACTGCCGTTTCTGCCCTTGTCGCCAAATTGGACCCAAGGACAGGCGTTTCTAGCTGATTGATATTTTCTGGATCTGATGGTGATGTTTGTTTCAGCAACCGGAGTACCGCCTGCAAATCCAACCGGAGTCAGAATCGCAAACATAGCCGAAACCACAGGCAAGTGTACCTCGCCAAAACTTGCAGCTTGCTACATATTTCCTGGACTTGGTTATACATCAGTGGGCAAGTAAAGCCTGCCAATTCTTAGACATTTCTGATTATAGTATTTTACTTGATTTTCTGGTAGTTTCTTATGTAACTTGTTTAACTGCTCAACCCAGGACACCTGACACTATTCATGTGACGGAATTGCCTGAGATATACCTGGTGATTCCGTATAGGTTACATATTCATGTCATTACAGTTTACATGCTTAGATTCTAGCCTGACTCATTGCATTAGTTCAAACTTGCGTAACTTGTACCTGATATATTCTGGAACTGTGACTTGAGATTACATGGGGTGGGGAGAGTATTACCATATCAAGGCTGATTATAATGTAAATAATGTTATCTGGAGGTGTCCTAGTCTCTGATACAGAGCTTTGGCACAAGTTCTGGCTCTTCGAGAAAATACTGCTATGGTTTCTTAGACACTGATCCTGTAGTAGTCTCAGCCTGAGTATGACTAAAACACTCACTTGCATATCACTAGCTGGTTTATATATTTACCCTGCTGTTTATCTTGTTGCTGCACTGCATATGTTTTGGCTTGTATTTTCTGTACCTTGTTATGTCCCCTGAGGACCTGGAATGGACTATGTCCCCAGGTATAGCCGAGGAGAACTACCCCGAGGTGTACGGTACAGGAGCACTCCTTGGAGCAGAACCCGGAACTGAGGACGAGATAGTGGCCGAAGACTTCACCTGAGCACCGGCTTCAGCTACACAGTATTTCCTTTTCAGTATTTTATTTCCAGTCTATGTTTCCTTAAATGTAACAGAATAATTCTTGGATTTGTTTTCCGAGATAACCTTATTTAGTATTGCATATTTAATTATATTTGCATTATTTCCGTCATTAATCTGTGTTATTCTGTGGATGAGATTAGTAATACCTGAGACTGGTACTTAGTACTGCTAGACTACAGCTTAAGCATGCCCTGATGGATCCATTAAATTGGGTTGTCCATCGGTGCGTGCTGCTGGCCATTGCCACGCATCTCCAGTCCCTCGTCATTTTGGGACTGGGGCGTGACAGTAGGCTACTCGATCTAAGCCTCACAACTCACACACCCGTCTAGAACATCAGAAATCGACATACCACGGGGGTAGCGACCAGCATGTGACTCCAAAAATTGACATACTGCGGGGGTAGCGACCAGCGCGACATGCTCCTATAGTGCGAGCTAGATACTACGGTTTACCAGAGTGGTTAAAGCCCATACGCCTACTAATTGTTCTCTCATGATACTAAGTTCTATGTGTGTGTCAACATATCTAATATATAGTAATAACTAAAAAAAACTACACATGTAATGAATATACTGAAATGCAATGAATATACAGAAATATAATAAGCATGCAAGGTATTATAAATAATTTGGCAAGTTATCTTGCCTGGTAAGAAAGCTGCAAAGTATAACGTCTAGGAGTCAAGCACACAGGATCAGAAGCTACGGCCTCAGAATGAACGTCTCCGGTTGCTGAAATAAATATCACCAACGTTCCCAGAATAAGCGAGATAGCTAGAAAACACTACCCTTTCGTCCAATTTGGACACAGGGGCAAAACAATAATTTTATGTCAAAGAGGGGTCCACTTGTGGCCCACTTTGAACCAAAAAGTGAAATCACCTGAAAATTTTAGTATTTTAAAAAAAATCTGGAATTAATTAGCATTTTTCTGTAATTTTAACCAAATAAAATAAGGTAGTCTGTTTTGAAATGAATTTTTAATAGATATTAAATAATATTAAAATATAATGAAAATTATATTTTCTAGTGTAAAATTAAAAACCGGACATGGAGTAATTTTTCGAGAATTTATTGGATCCCGGATGAATTTTTAAAGCATTAAAAACAATTGATTAATTTAACTAATTAATTAAACCAATAAAATAAAATTGAACCGAACCCAGTACTGAACCGAACCGAACCGGACCGGCCGGTCTGACCGAACCGGCCCAAACCCTTAACGTGTCCGATCCGGGTCAGACCCGACCTGCCAGAACCCGACCCGACCCGGTGCAATCCCTAACCCCCAAAATCCCAAACGACCCGACCGGTCGTTTCCACTGCCAACGGCCGTTTCCGCCGCCGTGGCCGCCGGCAGACCCCCCCGTTCACCTTCCCCGGAACCGCCGACCTCTCCCCTTCAACTTCCGGCCAACCTTCGGCTGTTTCCCTCCCATATTCTCTCTATAAATCCCCAGTCGTCCGCCTAGGTTTTTTTCCCTTTCCCTTTCTTCTCCGGTGAGAACCCCGTCTTCGGCCAACCCCCTCCGTCCCAGCCGCCCTCCAGCACCAGTACCCGGTCGCCCAACTCCTCAGAACCTCGACCCTCTCCTTCCACCTCTTCCCTGACCTCCAGAAGCCGCTGCCCAGAACCCGTTCGAACTCCGGCCGAGCCCGACTCTCCTCCGGCCGACTCAGCCGAGCGCCGCCCGGCCTCCCCGAGGCGTCCCAGAGGCTCGTCGACCTCCGCCGGCCTGAACCCCCACTCCCAGCGACCCAGAAGCCGAGTACAAGCCAGGACACGGCTTGGACACAGTGTCCAGGACACAAAAACTTGAATTGGACACGCATGAATTGGACTTTTTGAGCTCTATTTAGGTACTTGTAACTTTGTCCTCATATCTCTGTTTTTGTTTCCGTTAATTGTGACGCGTAGCCTGAATGACCCCCTCGGTGCCCATGCAAACCGCTTGGTGCATCGCGACCTGTGGTGATCACGAACCGCGATCCAAAAACAGGAAAACCAAAGCCCTGTTTCACCCAGGAATTGAGTACGCCCCGCCAAACGGGACGACTTGGTCAAGTGCGGTCTTCACCGATACGTGCGCGTCGTTGATACGGACGTATAGAATTTTGCAGAAGCTGATTCGGATGTGCGTGCACACCGGAAATAGTGCGTATCCGCGGACAACGCCCCGTATCCGACTTTTCTGTAATTCGCTGTAACTTAGTGTATACACGTCGGATCGAGACGAAACTTGTGCCATCGGACTCGTAGCAATATGTTGGTCTTGTGAGCCAAGTTTGGTTTGATTCTAAGAACGTTGACAAAATCACGTATCGTGGGCCCCATAGCTCCACTTGACGGGCGATTTTGAGAACGGCTCATCAGAATCCAATTCTGGGAGTTCCGTTGGGTTCGTAACAATGTTCCTGACTTGTTGACACTAAGTTGGACGATTTTGGAGACCTTTGACCTTGACCCGGTTTTTGGTGCAAAACGGCCCACATAGGGACCCCGCTTTGGCCCAGAAATGTCGTTTTTGCCCTTGTGTCCAAACTGGACTTAAGGACAGGCGTTTCTAGCTATTTCCTATTTTTTGAGACTGTTAGTAATGTTCATTTCAGCTTTTGGAGGAGTATTTACGGAATCCACTGATACAGGGACCACTAATGGTATTTCAAACCCAGGCAAGTGTACCTTGCCAAATTATGTAGTTTTTATATTTATTTTCTTGTTTATTTACATTATTGATTATGCTTAACCCCAGGACCGTATGATCTACTTAGCGTCCGATTAATAGTCGGGTGCCAACCCCGTACGCGGAGTTGGGTACGTCATTTAGAGATGGACATTCGAGACCCTTTACATTCTCGTACTTGTTGTATCTAGTACATTATAACCTAGGACACTTGACACCATACATATGACAGAATCTTTCTGATATATTCAAGGTGATTCTATGTTGGATACAGGATGGACATAGACATTATATTCTTAGATTATGACTTATTGCATTATCTCTGATCTCATGTGACATGGAAATGAGACGTTATGGACATGAGACGTGTGGTTACATTGGGTGGGGAGAGACACACAGGCTACAGGCTGTTCCATATATATCTACTACTATTGTGAGGTTATAGACTCTCGAGCAGAGCTAGACCCATTACTTGTAATTACGGCTACCGGCTCTCCGACACAGAGCTTGTAGCAGTCTCAGCCTAAGTACTAGTGATGCTCTCAGTTGCATATTCACATAGATGGTTATGTAGTTACCCTGCTTATTTCATTTACTATTCTACTGCATTATTTTGGCTTGTATTATTTGTACCTTGTTATGTCCCCTGACGACCTGGATCCGGATGATGTCCCCAGGTTTAGCAGAAGAGTATTATCCCGAGGTTTACGGGACAGGAGCTGAAGCTGTACCAGAAGCTGTTGCTGAAGCTGAACCAAACTTAGAAGCAGAGGTGATGGCTGAGGACTTTTCTTGAGTTTATGTTATTTGTACTCATCAGATACTTTATTTTGGACCCCTTTGTTCTAGTCTGATGAACCAGTGGTTTAGACTTTTATTGGGTTGTTCCCCGACATACTTTGATGAGATTGGACATTGATGTACTTTCTTTATTTGCTATTGTTCTTATTATTTGTGTGTGGATGAGATTAGTTTATACTTGTTGTTATAGACCTATATTTATAGCTTAAGTATGCCCCGATGGATCCATTAAATTGGGTTTGTCCATCGGTGTGTGCTGCTGGCCATTGCCACGTGTCTAGTCCCTTAGTATTTTTGGGACTGGCGTGTGACATAGTTTTTGTGGTGGCCCATGCAGGTCCACGACAAAATTGTTCGGTTTCAACTTAGGGACCGAACAAGCCTGTAAAAGGATAGGATAGGTTATAGGATCTCATCCATTTGTTGAATCATTTTTGAAACTCTATATCACATTTGAATTAAGTACTTGATTTGCATCATGCTTTGATTCTACTGAACGTTCTCATAAAGTTTATTTTGGATACAGAAAGATGGATCCAAGAATTGGAGATGAAATTCCTTTGAGTACACCACAAGATACTGTGGTTACCTATGGAGATGGAGTTACACCAGAGAACAGAGGACAATCCTCTCAAAGTGGATAAGCTGAGCAGCATAACTCAAGGTTCAGGCGTGACGACATCCCACCTCCGCCGCAGTTCACTCCGTAGATGCCTGTCTTTCCACCAGGGCAAGCAATGGACGTGCAGCAGATGTTTCAGATGTTTTACGCCATGATGCAAGCCCAACAGCAAGTTCAACAAGAGGCGTAGCGTCAGGAGGCAGAGTACCTGAGAACCAGCCTAGTAAATGCATTGGAGCAGGCAAACCCACAAGCTAGGCGACCAGAGACGGGATCTATCACTGATTTTCGTCAACTCAAGCCCCGTACCTTTTCGGGCAAGGAAGGACCAACTGAAGTGCACGAGTGGCTCACAAACACACAACATCAGTTGGAAGCAGCTGAACTTCCGCGGAAGAGATGGACGACTGTTGTCCGGATGCAACTGACGGACAATGCGCACTATTGGTGGCTAGTCGAAGAGAGGAGGCTCGGGCATGACCGAGTCACTTGGGAGGAGTTCTCCAGACTATTCCAAGAGATGCATATTCCAGCTGTTGCTCGGTCAGAACTCTGAGACAAGTTCAACCGACTCATCCAAGGCAATATAACGGTAGAGGAGTACAATGCTGAATTCATTCGCCTGAGTCATTTTGCCCCTTCTCTAATTCCTACCGAAGAGGAGAAGGCGGAGAAGTTCTTTGACGGACTCAGGTTCGAGCTTCAGAGGTTGATCGGATCTATTACACCTACGTCGTACACCGATGTCCTTGCCGCAGCACGACGCATGGAGCGCGTCACCAGGAGGGAGTCAAGTCTGAAGCGGCCATTTACCTCAGTACCATCCAAGGCATCACAGGGGGATTCTGCAAAGCGACTCCAGAAGAATCTATCTCAGAGAGCAGCACCAAGAACCCTACCTACTTGTCATTTTTGCGGCAAGTTAGGCCACATTGAAAAGGAGTGCAGACGCAAATTGGGACTATGCCTGGTTTGTGGATCCAACCAGCATCTATCCAGGGACTGCTCTGAACGCAGAGAGGGAGTACCACGACTAGCTTTACCTGCACAAAGGCCAGATTATCCAGCAGTGGGAGCACAGCAGACTGGAGTTGGAGGGGTCAGACCACCAACTCCAGGAGGATATCAGCAGAGACCACCATTGCCACCTCAGGAAGCACTATTCCAGCAGGCTCGTCAGCAGAGGGGTCTATCTCAGGGACGAGGTCAGGCATTTGTATTGGCTGTTCAGGAAGAAGCTATTACTGAAGAAGTTATAGCAGGTACTATTTTAGTAGCTTCATTACCTGCTGTAGCTTTATTTGATTCTGGAGTATCACATTCATTCATAAATGCTAGCTTCGTACCCACCCATAGAGTAGCTACTGCACCCCTTCCGAAGACTAAGAGAATTCTTACGGGAGGTAGAATTATACCGGTTAGTGATATCTGTAGATCATGTTCGGTAGTAGTCTGTGGAAGAGAAATGCTAGCCCAATTTTTGATCTTTTCTATGCCTGACTATGATGTTGTACTTGGTATGGACTGGTTAAGTCAGTATCATGCGACTCTTGATTGTCGGCTTGGACAGGTTATATTTAGACCACCTGGACATTCAGAGTTTGAGTTTCTTCGGGGAGCTGTAGAGCAAGGTGTTCAGCCAACTCTTAGGATATTATCTGTAGAAGGAGAGTCAGGTTACCCAAGAGTCATAACAGAGTTTATGGATGTATTTCCCGATGATCTTCCAGGTTTACCACCTGATAGGAAAATAAAATTCACAATAGACTTAACTCCAGGAGCAGAGCCTATCACTTCATCAGTATATCGGCTAGCACCTAAGGAGTTAGTGGAGTTGAAGAATCAAGTTGATAATCTTCTGGAGAAGGGTTTCATCCGGCCCAGTATTTCACCTTGGGGAGCACCCATACTTTTTGTACCAAAGAAGGATGGAACAGTTCGCCTGTATATTGATTACAGGACGTTAAACGCTGTGACTATCAAGAACCGGTATCCCTTGCCATGCATCGATGACTTATTTGATCAATTGAGTGGAGCTAGGGTCTTCTCGAAGATTGACCTTAGATCCGGTTATCATCAGATTAGAGTGAGGAAGGAAGATATCCCGAAGACAGCCTTCAGGACTAAGTATGGACACTATTAGTTCTTAGTAATGTCGTTTGGTTTAACCAACGCGTCTGCTGTGTTCATGAGCTTGATGAACCGAGTTTTCCATCAGTACTTGGATAAATTTATGGTTGTGTTTATTGATGACATTCTGGTATATTCCAAAAGCCACGAAGAGCACGAGGAGCATCTCAGAATTATGCTAGAGACGTTGAGGCAGGAGAAGCTATATGCTAAGCTCAGTAAATATGAGTTTTGTATGGATAAGGTGCCATTCTTAGGGCATATTATCTCAGGAGAAGGACTGTCAGTTGATCCAGAGAAGGTTGCTGCCATTGAGACTTGGTCTACACCAACATCAGTTGCTGAGGTGAGGAGTTTCTAGGACTTGCTGGATATTACAGAAGGTTCGTAGAAAATTTCTCAAGGATTGCGGAGCCAATGACGAAGTTGACACAGAAAGATCAGGAGTTTGCATGGACAAAAGAATGTCAAAAGGCCTTTGAAGAATTGAAGAGACGTCTAACAACAGCACCAGTCTTGACTCTTCCTTCAGGGTCAGGAGATTTTGTTGTTTATAGCGATGCGTCAGGTAGTGGCCTAGGATGTGTTTTGATGCAACATGGCAAAGTTATTGCTTATGCATCGAGACAGTTGAAGGTCCATGAGAAGAACTACCCAACGCATTATCTGGAGCTAGCTGCAGTAATATTTGCACTGAAGATTTGGATACACTATCTTTATGGAGAGAAGGTGGAAATCTTCACTGATCACAAAAGTCTGAAGTATGTATATACTCAGAAGGAGCTTAACATGAGGCAAAGACGCTGGCTTGAGTTGATGGTGGACTTTGATATAGATCTGCAGTACCACCCAGGGAAGGCAAATGTAGTAGCAGACGCACTCAGTAGGAAGCCTACAGCTTATTTCTTGACGATGCAGCCTGAGCTATTGAAAGATTTACAGGAGCTCCAGATAGAGATTATTCTACCAAGACAGAGTGGATTGCTGGCTAATCTGGAAGTGAAGTCATCGCTAGTGGAAAGGATTAAAGAAGCTTTGCCTACTGATGCTAGATTTCGAAGACTCAAGGAGAAGACAGAAGCAGGCATGCAGATGGGACTTCGCATACATAAGGATGGGACATTAAGGTGCGGAGATCGCCTATATGTTCCAAATGGAGAATTGAGACAGGAGTTAATGATTGAAGCACATAGCTCCATGTACTCTGTTCATCCAGGAGGAACAAAGATGTACTGAGATCTAAGGCAGTATTATTGGTGGCATGGAATGAAGAGGAAGATTGCAAGATTTGTAGCTAAATGTTTAGTCTGCCAACAAGTGAAAGCAGAGCATCAGAGGACTACAGGAATGTTGCAGCCGCTTCCCATACCAGAATGAAAGTGGGAACATATCACCATGAATTTTGTCACAGGATTCCCAAGGAGCCCCAGCGGAAGAGATACGGTATGGGTTATTGTGGATCGACTCACTAAATCGACACATTTCTTGCCGTTTAGAGTTGGACAGTCCACAGAGGTACTAGCCGACATGTATATGCGACAAATTGTAAGATTGCATGGAGTGTCGGTTAGTATTGTATCAGATCGAGACTCGAGATTCATATCTCATTTCTGGCAAAGCATGCAAGAGAGTCTTGGCACCAGACTCAAATTCAGCACTGCCTATCATCCACAGACAGATGGTCAATTAGAACGTACAATCCAGATCTTGGAGGAAATGCTGCGATCATGTATGTTAGACTTTAGAGGGTCTTGGGAAGATCATTTGCATTTAGTAGAGTTCTCATACAACAACAGTTATTAGGTAAGCATCAAGATGGCACCTTTCGAGGCGTTATACGGTAGGAAGTGCAGATCGCTGATATGCTGGAGTGACGTTGGAGAGTGTCAAATATTAGGTCCATAGTTGGTAATGCAAATAGTGGAGAAGGTGAAACAAATCCAGAATCATCTTCGTGCAGCTCAGGACAGACAAAAGCATTGGGCTGATACACACCGACGTCCCTTGGAGTTCAAGGAAGGAGAACATATATTCTTGAGAATTTTACCTACTCGAGGTACAATTCGCTTTGGGAGCAGAGGCAAGTTGAGTCCAAGGTACATTGGGCCCTTTGATATTCTGGAGCGCATTGGTGAGGTGGCCTATCGTCTTGTATTACCTCCATCTTTAGAGGGAGTGCATGATGTATTCCATGTCTCACAGCTGAGAAGGTATGTGACTGACCCAAGTCACATAGTTGATCATTCTGAGATCGCGGTAGGCCCAAGCCTGAGATATGAAGAACAACCAGTGGACATACTTGGCACCAGTGAGAAGACATTGCGAGGGCAGACAATTAAACTGGTTCGTGTGGCTTGGAAGCAACACTCACCTGGTGAATCTACCCGGGAGAGGGAGGATATCATGCGCCAGCGATATCCCCATTTATTCGAGGATGCAGGTATATCCTAAGTAAAATTTTTTTTTTATAAATCCCATAATTCTGTTCTTTTGTAGCTTAATCTTTAATTGCGAGGACGCAATTTTCTTAAGGGGGTAGATTGTAATCACCTGAAAATTTTAGTATTTTTTTAAAAAAAATCTGGAATTAATTAGCATTTTTTTGTAATTTTAACCAAATAAAATAAGGTAGTCTATTTTGAAATGAATTTTTAAAAGATATTAAATAATATTAAAATGTGATTATAATTATATTTTCTAGTGTAAAATTAAAAACCGGACATGGGATAATTTTTCGAGAATTTATTGGATCCCGGATGAATTTTTAAAGCATTAAAAACAATTGATTAATTTAACTAATTAATTAAACCAATAAAATAAAACTGAACCGAACCCAGTACTAAACCGAACCGGACAGGCCAGTCTGACCGAACCGGCCCAAACCCTTAACGGGTCGGATCCGTGTAACGACCCACACCCGAATATTCGGGCAGGAGTACGTGGGCACGTCCAGCCTACGCCGCAGTGTCGGCGGTAGTATGCTGTCTAGGTCTTACTCACAAGTAATTTTAAATCTATCTCATCCACAATAAATAGACAAGGAAAATAATAGGAAATATGAATGCTAACTTTTATAAAACAAGTTGTGGCAACAGATCCATAGTTAATACAAAGCCAGAAGATAAATCGGGGACAAATTCGAGTATATGCTGAAAGAAAATAAATAAGTAGCTACTGCTAACTACTCTGCAGAAGTAGCCTGCTAGGTGGGAACTGGCTCCTCATATGGGTCACCTGCTAACTCATAGTGGCCATAATAGGTAGGGGCAAGGTCCTCATCATCGCCTAAATCAACAGATCCAGTCAGGAAAGGAGGAAAGTACACAATGCACAACAAGATTAAACTAAACATTTATGACAATTGGAAACAGAAAATGATTGTGTAACATATTGAGAATATGCATAAAAGAAACAACAATAACTAAGAGTTAATGCTATAAACAGGAATATGAGAAAGCAGGAGTAATATGAGACAGGAAATGAAACTACAACAGCCAACAAGAACTATAACAAGACAAGAAGCTATGTGTGTGAACTTGTGTTTATTTTAGAATACATAGTTGGCATGTAGGGGTTTATAAGGCTAATCCGGCCGTCATAGACGGCTATTAAACATGAATAATCGAGATCTGGCTGAGGGTACAGTCGCACACCAACAGCTATTAAACACGGTAGGGGGAAGGGTAAACTACATGCCTTCTAGTATTCTCCCACCCGACACGAAAGCAAGACATGAAAAACCAGTATTCAAGATATGAAATCCAGTGTTCTAATACTACGTGTAATCATCAAGGGTACTAGTAGAGCAGGGAATTAATTATTATAATATAAAGATTTAAACTTGAAGTGCAAGTACTTGCCTGATGTTTGGATCCAATTACAGTTTTGTGTCTCGGGAAAATTTCCAAAAATGAGTCCAGATGCTGAAATAAACATTACCATCATGCTCAGAAGATATCAAATAGCTAGAAACGCCTGTCCTTGGGTCCAATTTGGAGACAAGGGCAGAAACGACAGTTTTGGGTCAAAACGGGGTCCGCATGTGGGCCCGCTTTGCACCGAAAAATATGTCAGGGTCAAAGGTCTCCAAATTTATCAAACTTAGTGTCAACAGGTCAGGAACGATGATACAAACCCAACGGAACTTCCAGAATTGGATTCCAATGAGCCGATCACAAAATCGCCCGTCGAGCGGGGCCTGTGGGGCCCACTACACGCGATTTCGTCAACGTTCTCAGAATCGAACCAAACTTGGGTCACAGGACCAGCGTATCTCTACGAGTCCGATGGCGTAAGTTTCGTTTCGATCCAACGTGTATACAGAAAATTAGGGCAAATTGCAGAAAAGTCGGATACGGGGCGATGTCCGTGGATACGCGTTGATTGTGGTGTGCACGCACACCCGAATCAGCTTCTGCGAAATCTCACACGTCCGTATCGACGGTGTGCACGTATCTGTGAAGACCGCACGCGACCAAGTTGTCCCGTTTGGCAGGACATACTCAGTTCTGGGGTGAATCGGGTCGATGTTTTTCCTGTTTTTGGATCGCGGTGTGCGATCACCACAGGACGCGATGACCCGAGCGGTTTATCCGGGCACCGAGAGGGTCATACAGGCTTCACAACGCAATTTACGGAATTAAAAACGGGGCAGCGAGGAGAAAGTTACACGCACCTTAACTGGCCTCCGAAAACTAGGGTTTTCGTGTCCGTGTCTCGAGCCTCGTGTCCTGTGTCCACTGTGTCCGTGTCCAGAGCTCCTAGGTTTAGGGTTAGGGTTTGGGGATCCGACGAGGGGAGGCCGACCGGAGGAGGGCGACGCCGCTGCGGGGAAGGCCGGCCGGGGCTGGACGGCGCCGGCGAGGGTGAGCACGGCATCTCTGGCCGGAGGCAGCGGGGTGGCTGGGCCGGGAGAGGGAGTCGAGGGAGAGAGGGGAGGTGCTGGAGAAGAGGGAGGCGGCTGCTGGCGGAGCGGCAGCGGGAAGAAGGAGGTGGCGAGGCGGAGGCTGAGCCGGCGGTGGTGGCAGCGGCGAGGCGGAGTGTCGACGGCGAGGAGGCGGAGGAACTCGGGGGGGTTAGGGTTTTAAAAGGGGAGGAGACGGTGGCGTGGGCCGAGGGAGGCGGCGGCCAGCGCGGGGCGGGGGCGCGTGGCCGCGGGTAGCACGGAGGCGTCCGACTGGTCCGACGGGAGGCGCGGGGAACCGGTGGACGCGGGGGGGGGGGGGGGCGGAGCGGGTCACGCGGGGGTGAGGGGTCGCCGGGTTGCGGGTGCGGGTCGGTTGCTGGTGGACCCGACCCGACCCGTTAAGGCGGGCGGGCCGAGCGGTTTAGGCCGGGCTGAGAGTTGGGCCGCGGGCTGAATAATAATAATAATAATAATAATAATAATAATTATTATAATAATAATAATAAAATGAATTAATTAATTAATAAATAAATAATTAGTTTTAGATGATTTAAAAATAGGTCCGGGGCCCGATAAATTCCAGAAAAATTATCCTAAGTCTAGTTTTCCATTTTACACCCAAAAATATTATTTCTATAATATTTTAATATTGTTTACTAACAACTAAAAATTATTTACTAATTAAAACCTTGATTTTAATTACAGAAAATTTATAAAAAATTCCAGAAAATTGTGAAAAATCCTAGTTTTTAAAATTCTGAAAATTCAGGGAGTTTACAATCTACCCAACTTATAAAAATTTTGTCCTCAAAATTTAAAATTAAGCCATAATCTATTAATCCTTCACGTACATCAATCGCAATCTCCTTGCGATAATTTAAATCCTAATCATGTCCACTGTAATCACTTCATGATTAAGGTGACTACTTGTTCCAATCAAAATTTTAACCTATGGTTATTACTTCTTACATTCTCAAATTATCCACAGAAAATTTTTAAATTAAGTCTATCTACCACCTTCAAGATTTGCATATGCTTATGAATTTACCTCACGATTCTAATTATCGTAAATTCCTCTAGAAGTGATTCGAGTCCAACAGTATTCTCATTCACAATTGTATGCTTTAATTTTTTTTTAAATTTTATTCACATCCTCAATAATCCAACTAGGTAGTCCAACCACCAAATTTAATTCAAATCATCAAATTGAAAAATAATTAAATGTAGTCCACCCATGTTCAAGTCTAAAATTCTATAATTTTATCTTCTAAATTCAAATTTATGATTTTACCTTCATTATTCAAAATTTAAATCATAAACCTAAGATATAACTATTGGGTCCTCGATATCAATTCACTAATCATCTTAGTCACTCCTTTAAATTTTCTAAATTAGAATGGCTTGCTTCTTCCAATCTAACCTTACTCAGTCACAATCCAAAGGATATTCCTCTCGAGTTGACAAATGCATCACTACCCAACTTAGAATTTACCCATTCATCACAAAAGACTATATACCTTAAGAAAATATTCCTTAATATGTTTACTTATGTCATTCAATCCTCGAACTTCAACGCCGATCATATCACATATGATATATCCTCAATTACGAAGTTTAATCCTCAAGTATGTGATCGGCCTATGTGGCATATCTAGTACTATCTATGTACCAACTTATACCAAGCACGAGATTTCGTCTTTCTGAAATAGGGGAGACGAAGATCAATAATACGGAGTTCAAGGGTGGGGTGATAGAATAGAAATATCGGGGTCAAGGCATTTTAAAGAATTCAGGTAAGAATTATCGAGCAATTGTGGATTGAATCCTATCTTGGTAATGCTCGTATTAATACTGTTGTTCTCAAACATGTCTAGGGCAGGTATACTAGTCATCTGTAGATCTCAATCCACGTAAAGTAGTGCGAAAGGTGAATCAAAATGCACTAAGGTTGATCAGACCGTAGTACACTGATTCTGAATAGACACTTGTATTAGTAGGGTTGATCAGGCCTCAATAATACATGTGTCATGAACAAGTCCGATAAAAAGTAAGCTTGCAAAACTAGGCTATAAAATAGCAGCATAAGTCAAGTTCAGCAAATTTAAGTGCGCTAGATGACGATGAAAAGGAGGTACAAATCATTGAAGTTCACACAATAAGCAAAATAACAAAAGACTCTACAATCTCTACAGTTATTAAATATAAAAGCATACCAGGTTATTAGCAAGTTTAAAGTTACTAGGTTGGGCTGAGGTCACGAACCAGTAGGCACAAGCTAAAACAATACTAGAAAACGGTATCTACGAATCACTTACGCGCATTAGTTACTCTAAGAGTCTGCACGTTCTCCACGGTCATCGTGCAAGCTTGTCCGTGTTCTGGTGGTGGTGCCCTCTGCTGCGCTGCTGGGGCCTAGCCTGAACTGGAACTTTTTGTGCAGTTGTGCGTCTTTGAGCAGCAGGACAGTCCTTCATTTGATGTGCTGCTGATCCACAATATAGACAGGCACCTAGCCTCTTTCTACAATCCTGCCAAATATGACCTTGTTTTCGACAATAGCCACAAGTGGGAGCTTGTTGGTTCTGTCCTTGAGTTGGATTCATCTGTGGTCGTTTTGCAATTTTTTTTGTTGTGCTTGGTCTGGTGCTGACGCATACGGCCGCTTTCGGCTGGACTCGATCCTTGTGGTGCACTCCACAGGTCGCGCTGCAGTAAGAACGTCCTCGTCGAAGGTAATTGTATTTGAACTGCTTAGCTTCTGTGACTCCGAGCTAATTCTGTCGATGAAGTTCTCCGCTTGGTTTTGCTGAGCTTCTTGTTGAACCTTCTGATAGGCTTGCATCATCACGTAGAACATTCGGAACATTTGTTGTTCGTCCATAGGCTGTCCTAGTGGAAAGGAAGGTATCGATGGAGCAGACTGCTTCGATGGTGGAACATCATCTTGATGGATTCTCGAGGCAGGCTGACTTGCTTGACCGTACTGTGATGATTGGCCTTCACCAACTGGTGTCACATTGTCTTCGTGGGTACCCATAATGCCTTGCGGATTTTCTGTATGAGTCTCGTTGCTGTTTGGTGGGTCCATTTTCCTGTATCCAAAATAAATAATAAGAGGCACACAGGAATCAAGGCAGGACGCAAGTCAAGAAATTAATTCGAATTCGATATGGATATCAAGAATGTTTCAAGCAAGTGGATGAGATCCTAAAAACTTATCATATTCTTATTGCAGGCCTGTTCGGTTCCTAAGTTAAAACCGAACAATTTAGTCGTTGACCTGCATGGGCCACCACAAAAATGTGTCACGACCCGCACCCGGATATTCGGGCACGAGTACGTGGGCACGTCCAGCCTACGCCGCAGTGTCGGCGGTAGTACGCTGTCTAGGTCTTACTCACAAGTAATTTTAAATCTATCTCATCCACAATAAATAGACAAGGAAAATAAAAGGAAATAGGAATGCTAACTTTTATAAAACAAGTTGTGGCAACAGATCCATAGTTAATACAAAGCCAGAAGATAAATCGGGGACAAATCCGAGTATATGCTGAAAGGAAATAAATAAGTAGCTACTGCTAACTACTCTGCAGAAGTAGCCTCCTGGATGGGAACTGGCTCCTCATATGGGTCACCTGCTAACTCATAGTGGCCATAATAGGTAGGGGCAAGGTCCTCATCATCGCCTAAATCAACGGATCCAGTCAGAAAAGGAGCAAAGTACACAATGCACAATAAGATTAAACTAAACATTTATGACAATTGAAAACAGAAACTGATTGTGTAACATATTGAGAATATGCATAAAAGAAACAACAATAACTAAGAGTTAATGCTATAAACAGGAATATGAGAAAGCAGGAGTAATATGAGACAGGAAATGAAACTACAACAGCCAACAAGAACTATAACAAGACAAGAAGCTATGTGTATGAACTTGTGTTTATTTTAGAATACATAGTTGGCATGTAGGGGTTTATAAGGCTAATCCGACCGTCATGGACGGCTATTAAACATGAATAATTGAGATCCGGCTGAGGGTACAGTCGTGCACCAACAACTATTAAACACGGTAGGGGGAAGGGTAAACTACATGCCTTCTAGTATTCTCCCACCCGACACGAAAGCAAGACATGAAAAACCCGTATTCAAGACATGAAATCTAGTGTTCTAATACTACGTGTAATCATCAAGGGTACTAGTAGAGAAGGGAATTAATTATCATAATATAAAGATTTAAACTTGAAGTGCATGTACTTGCCTGATGTTTGGATCCAATTACAGTTTTGTGTCTCGAGGAAATTTCCAGAAATGAGTCCAGATTCTGAAATAAACATTATCATCATGCTCAGAAGATATCAAATAGCTAGAAACGCCTATCCTTGGGTCCAATTTGGAGACAAGGGCAGAAACGGCAGTTTCGGGTCAAAACGGGGTCCGCATATGGGCCCGCTTTGCACCGAAAAATGTGTCAGGGTCAAAGATCTCCAAATTCACCAAACTTAGTGTCAACAGGTCAGGAACGATGATACGAACCCAACGAAACTTCCAGAATTGGATTCCGATAAGCCGATCACAAAATCGCCCGTCGAGCGAGGCTTGTGGGGCCCACTACACGCGATTTCGTTAACGTTCTTAGAATCGAACCAAACTTGGGTCACAGGACCAGCGTATCGCTATGAGTCCGATGGCGCAAGTTCTGTTTCGATCCGACGTGTATACAGGAAGTTAGGGCAAATTACAGAAAAGTCGGATACGAGGCGATGTTCGCGGATACGCGTTCATTCCGGTGTGCACGCACACCCGAATCAGCTTCTGCGAAATCTTACACATCCGTATCGACGGTGCGCATGTATCTGTGAAGACCGCACGCGACCAAGTCATCCCGTTTGGCGGGACATACTCAGTTCTGGGGTGAATCGGGTCGATATTTTTCCTGTTTTTGGAACGCGGTGTGCGATCACCACAGGACGCGATGACCCGAGCGGTTTGTCCGGGCACCGAGAGGGTCATACAGGCTTCACAACGCAATTTACGGAATTGAAAACGGGGCAGCGAGGAGAAAGTTACACGCACCTTAACTGGCCTCCGAAAACTAGGGTTTTCGTGTCCGTGTCTCGAGCCTCGTGTCCTGTGTCCACTGTGTCCGTGTCCAGAGCTCCTAGGTTTAGGGTTAGGGTTTGGGGATCCGACGAGGGGAGGCCGGTCGGAGGAGGACGGCGCCGCTGCGGGGAAGGCCGGCCGAGGCTGGGCGGCGCCGGCGAGGGCGAGCACGGCGTCTCTGGCCGTAGGCAGCGGGGTGGCTGGGCTGGGAGAGGGAGTCGAGGGGAGAGGGGAGGTGTTGGAGCCGAGGGAGGCGGCTGCTGGCGGAGTGGCAGCGGGAAGAAGGAGGTGGCGAGGCGGAGGCTGAGCCGGCGGTGGTGGCAGCCGCGAGGCGGAGTGTCGACGACGAGGAGGCGGAGGAACTCGGGGGGGGTTAGGGTTTTAAAAGGGGAGGAGACGGTGGCGTGGGCCGAGGGAGGCGATGGCCAGCGCGGGGCGGGGGCGCGTGGCCGCGGGTTGCGCGAAGGCGTCCGACGGGTCCGGCGGGAGGCGCGGGGAACCGCTGGACGCGGGGGGGGGGGGGGCGGAGCGGGTCACGCGGGGGTGAGGGGTCGCCGGGTTGCGGGTGCGGGTGGACCCGACCCGACCCGTTAAGGCGGGCGGGCCGAGCGGTTTGGGCCGGGCTGAGAGTTGGGCCGCTGGCTGAATAATAATAATAATAATAATAAAATGAATTAATTAATTAATTAATAAATAATTAGTTTTATGTGATTTAAAAATTGGTCCGGGGTCCGATAAATTCTAGAAAAATTACCCTAAGTCCAGTTTTCTATTTTACACCCAAAAATATTATTTCTATAATATTTTAATATTGTTTACTAACAACTAAAAATTATTTAATAATTAAAACCTTGATTTTAATTATAGAAAATTCACAAAAAATTCCAAAAAATTGTGAAAAATCATAGTTTTAAAATTCTAAAAATTTAGGGGATTTACAATCCGGGTCAGACCCGACCCGCCAGAACCCGACCCGACCCGATGCAATCCCTAACCCCCAAAATCCCAAACGACCCGACCGGTCGTTTCCACTGCCGGCGGCCGTTTCCGCCGCCGTGGCCGCCGGCAGACCCCCCCCCTCGTTCACCTTCCCCGGAACCGCCGACCTCTCCCCTTCGACTTCCGGCCAACCTTCGGCCGTTCCCCTCCCCTATTCTCTCTATAAATACCCAGCAATCCGCCTAGGATTTTTTCCCTTTCGCTTTCTTCTCCGGTAAAAACCCCGACTCCGGCCAACTCCCTCCGTCCCAGCCGCCCTCCAGCACCAGTACCCGGCCGCCCAACTCCTCAGAACCCCGACCCTCTCCTTCCACCTCTTCCCCGACCTCCAGAAGCCGCTGCCCAGAACCCGTTCGAACTCCGGCCGAGCCCGACTCTCCTCCGGCCGACTCAGTCGAGCGCCGCCCGGCCTCCCCGAGGCGTCCCAGAGGCTCGCCGACCTCCGCCGCCCTGAACTCCCACTCCCAGCGACCCAGAAGCCGAGTACAAGCCCGGACACGGCTTGGACACAGTGTCCAGGTGTCACTACCACATTTCCAGATAAGGACATTTGTGTAATTTTACTATTTGGAATAATTATGTATTTAATTAATCTGCTGAGTTTTATAAACTATTTATATGTTGTTAGTTGTGTTTGGTTTAGGTCAAACCCTAGAACTCATTAGGACTATAACCCTAATGACTAACCCTAGTTGAAACCAAATTCTAGAAAAACCCTAGAATTCTAATTTTTGGTTTGAACCTCAAACCCTAGAATGACTAACCCTTAGTGTATTAGGTTCTTCATGACCTAACCTGGGGGTTTAACCTAAAAACTATGCATTGAAACCCTAAAACCTAGTTTATTATAAAAGGGAGCCTCCCTCAAAACCATTCTTCATATAGAAAGAAGAAACCCTAGCCTCCATCAAGAAAACCATTTCCCCACCTCCAGATTTCGGAATCCAGACCTAGGAGATCCCTCTTCCTCCTCCAAAGCAAAGAGAAGCAAGGAGTTTGGGTCAAGGAACCTTGGGGAAGAAGAACTTCCATTGGAGAAACCATCTCTATAGGTAAAATCCAATTTTAATTCATTTTATTTCTGTTTTTCTGTTGTGCATGCCCATTAGAAAACCCCCTATTGTGTAGATCTCGATTTCTAGGGATTCTACATGAGGACCTAGGAGATCTAGGGTTTTGGTGACCCACGTTTGGTTTTCCCAATTTTATGAATCCTAATCCTAAGGGTTTGCAAGTATACATGACTACATCTCCTACTTATAGGTTAGATCTCGATTTTTAGGGTTTTGAGTTGAGGATTCAGGGGATCTTAATGTGAAACCCGATTTCAGCCCTCTAGGTGTTTGTAGAAATGCCCTTAGGGTTTTGCCTATCTAATTCTTCTGATATTGCAAGTTTTAATGTATAAATATATATATACACACATATATTTGCATATGGTTTGAATGAGGGGTATGTTTTGGGAAGAATTGGACTGTGGGGGATCTTTCATGTGCATAGTCAGGTTTTAGAGTAGGTATCTGTGTGTGCTGTGTATTTTGGGTTTTATTGTGCACATTCGAATTTGGGGAGAACAATGTGTATGTGTGTATAGGTAAGTTGTGATGAATTTGGGGAAAGTTCTGTGTGCACAGTCGGGATTTTAACTGTGCTATGTGTCCCTGTGTGTAGAGTATCAGAAACTGTGCAGTTTGGCCACAGTGTGTGTAGTTGTATGTGTTATGACTTGTTGAGCTCTTAGTATTTTAGTACCAGTAGCTAGTTTTAATCATGCATGTGTAAGTCTGAACATTTTCAACTGTGTGCTAGTGTCAGTGTGTCTCAGTGTATAAATTCCTGTGTGTTTCCTTTGTAGAGTATCAGTGTTAGAATAGTGTGTGACTAGTATGTGAGAAAGCATGTGTGAAGGCTGAGTGAACTAGTGTATTGTGCAGAGGGTGTCTGTGTGAACCCTTGTCTGAGTGTGTAAGGGTTGGCTAATAACTTAGAAAGTGTTAGAGTGTCAGTAGGTTTAGAATGTATCACTGTGTATCAGATATGGGGGAAATGAGTTAGGGCCTGTGTGTGAGTTCAGTGGGGGGGACTGTGAGTATAGTGTGTAGTGAGGAACTTGTGAGTTCACTGAGTGTCTTAGCATTCTCTATTCACTGTAATGTATCAGCAGTGAAGAGGGGGACACTAGTATCAGTGAATTATTGTGAACTGGAGAATTAATGTATCAGTGTGGAGTTGGGGAAGTGAGTTCAGTGTTTAGTTCTGTGTGTTAGAACCTGTATCAGTGTCTCAGGGAGAAGTAACCTGTGTATATCAGTATCCAGATATGGGTGTGTGAATACAGGTGTTAGTATCCCAAAACCTGTGTGAGTGCAGTGAGATACCTATGTGTTGTGTCAGTTGTATGTGAACTTGTGTGTGACCTGTGTCTCAGTTAGGAATACATGTGTGTGTGTGCATTGGGTTAGGTCCTAGGTGAGTATCAGTCAGGTATTACCTATGTATGTGCAGTGAACCCATATCAGTGCAGTTTTGTACTGTGGCAGTAAGGTACCAGTATGCATCAGTGTCAGTGAAAGTATATGTGTGTGAACCAGTGTATCAGTGAGGAGAGTGACTGTGAGTGAATACCCTTAATTTGTGTAGCTTATAGTGAATATATGTGCTGTGGGGTGGTGTGCAGTAAGGTTAAGTTGAGTGGGTTGGCATACCAGTGTAGTGATGTATTTTTGCTTAGTTAGCATTGTATTGCCTAATCAGTACTTACTAGTTATATTAGTAATCAGTTAGTTGGTATCAAGTGTTGGCATGATTAGCATTAGTTCTTGAGTTGGTATTAGGTAGTGATTTAACTGGTAAGCTATATATATATGTATATATGTACTAACTAGACTCTAATATATAAGTATTATGTAATATCATATAGATAGCTATGTACTAATGTCTAGTATAGCTAGAAATGACTAGTTTAGTTAGGTTTTGTCCAATATAGACTATTATGATGTATAGGGACTAGTATTAACTAGTTAACCTAATTTTGACCAGTAAACCTCAGAATTGACCTAGAGGCCTCATATTTAATTAGTTAACATGTTATTTCCTTTAAATTCAGTACCTGACATTTATACTCCGCAAATAGGTCATTGTGATCCCACTTTGGACATCGATCCTCACACCTTGCTCAGGGCCACAGGTGAGTACATTCTCTGACAGTTTTCATTGTTGATTATCTCTATAATTCAGTTGTATTACATACTTGATTCCGACACTATGGATACACGGGTTAGCACTCTAGATCCCCATCATGAGGAGTCATAATTGGAATCCATCGTGCTAGCTAGGGGATGGGGAACTATTAGTAGATTATGTGTTCATATCCAAATATTTACATGCATCATAGCTCACCCCACTTCTCACGTCGGGTGCGGCCTGACCATTTACATGCATCATAGCTGTTATATATGATTAGTCTGACCACTACATGCATCATAGCTAACCATATGGTTAGCCTGACCTACAAAAATCATAGCTAATCATATATAACCAGCCTGATCTAGTCCCAAGCCGATCACATAATAAACTGATAATTCAAATACTTAGCTAGATGTCTATTCTTTATTCAGATTTACTTGTTCTAGCATTCACTGTTTATTGTTCATTGCTAGATGCTCTATTGCCTATTTCATTCCTCCAGTACTTTATATTTCCAGTATTTATTCTCATCTTGTATTTCTTACACTGTTTATAGTTTTTGTCAATTTAATGAAACTGCTGTTAGTGCTTGTGCTTTGCTCCAATCCTGACTGGATAATATTTTTCAGAGGACCTGGAGAACTTGGGCCCCACTCATTACGGCCCAGGTTCAGTGGGAGATTTCACTCCGAAAATCCCAGAGGAGTTGCCTATCCTAGAGGAGATCTTACCTGCCAATACTTAGATTACTTTTTCTGTATTTATTGTTTCCTACTGAGACTGAGTTGTATTTATTATTTTGTGACTTTGTGAGGTCATCTAGACCCATGACTTGTGTTGCACTTCTGTGATTGGTTTATATCAGAACTCTTTTCTATTCTCATCGTGCCATTATTTCTTATAGTTTGTGATTGAGTATATTTATAGAATTGTGGATTATTATCATTGTCCTCCGTACGGAGTTGAGACGATTGACAGGATATATATGTTATGTTGAGACCTAGACAGCATTCTACCGCCGATGCTGTGGCGTAGGCTGGACGTACCCACGACTCATGCCCAAATTCTGGGTGCGGGTCGTGACACCAGGACACAGAAACTTGAATTGGACACGCGTGAATCGACTTTTTGAGCTCTGCTCAGGTACTCGTAACTTTTTCCTCGTATCTCTGTTTTTGTTTCTGTCAATTATGATGCGTAGCCTGAATGACCTCTCGGTGTTCGTGCAAACCGTCGGTGCATCGCGACCTGTGGTGATCGCGAACCGCAATCCAAAAACAGGAAAACCAACACCCTATTTTACCCCGGAATTGAGTACGCCCCGCCAAACGGGACGACTTGGTCACGTGCGATCTTCACCGATACGTGCGCGTCGTTGATGCGAACGTGTGGAATTTCGCAGAAGCTGATTCGGATGTGCGTGCACACCGGAATTAGTGCGTATCTGCGGACAACGCCCCGTATCCGACTTTTCTGTAATTTACTGTAACTTAGTGTATACACGTCGGATCGAGATGAAACTTGTGCCATCGGACTCGTAGTAATACGCTGGTCCTGTGAGCCAAGTTTGGTTTGATTCTGAGAACGTTGACAAAATCGCGTATCGTGGGCCCCACAAGCTCCACTTGACGGGCGATTTTGAGAACGGCTCATCGGAATCCAATTCTGGGAGTTCCGTTGGGTTCGTAACAACGTTCCTGACTTGTTGACACTAAGTTGGACGATTTTGGAGACCTTTGACCTTGACCCGATTTTCGGTGCAAAGCGGCCCACATAGGGACCCCGCTTTGGCCCAGAAATGTCATTTTTGCCCTTGTGTCCAAACTGGACTTAAGGACAGGCGTTTCTAGCTATTTCCTATTTTTTAAGACTGTTGGTAATGTTTATTTCAGCTTTTGGAGGAGTATTTATGAAACCCACTGATACAGGGACCGCTACTGGTATTCCAAACCCAGGCAAGTGTACCTTGCCAAATTATGTAGTTTTTATATTTATTTTCTTGCTTATTTATATTGTTGATTATGCTTAACCCTAGGATCATATGACCTACTTAGCGTCCGATTAATAGTCGGGTGCCAACCCCGTACGCGGAGTTGGGTACGTCATTTAGAGATGGACATTTGAGACCCTTTACATTCTCATACTTGCTGTATCAAGTACATTATAACCTAGGACACTTGACACCATACATATGACAGAATCTTCCTGATATATTCAAGGTGATTCTGTATAGGATACAGGATGGACATAGACATTATATTCTTAGATTATGACTTGTTGCATTAGCTCTGATCTCACGTGACATGGACATGAGACGTTATGGACATGAGACGTGTGGTTACATTGGGTGGGGAGAGACACACAGGCTACAGGCTGTTCCATATATATCTACTACTATTATGAGGTTGTAGACTCTCGAGCAGAGCTAGACCCATTACTTGTTATTACTGCTACCGGCTTCCCGACACAGAGCTTGTAGCAGTCTCAGCCTGAGTACTAGTGATGCTCTCAGTTGCATATTCACATAGATGGTTATGTAGTTACCCTGCTTATTTTATTTACTATTCCACTGCATTATTTTGGCTTGTATTATTTGTACCTTGCTATGTCCCCTGAGGACCTGGATCCGGATGATGTCCCCAGGTTTAGCAGAAGAGTATTATCCCGAGGTTTACGGGACAGGAGCTGAAGCTGTACCAGAAGCTGTTGCTGAAGCTGAACCAAACTTAGAAGTAGAGGTGATGGCTGAGGACTTTTCTTGAGTTTATGTTATTTGTACTCATCAGATACTTTATTTTGGACCCCTTTGTTCTGGTCTGATGAACCAGTGGTTTAGACTTTTATTGGGTTGTTCCCCGACATACTTTTATGAGATTGGACATTGATGTACTTTCTTTATTTGCTGTTGTTCTTATTATTTGTGTGTGGATGAGATTAGTTTATACTTGTTATTGTAGACCTATATTTACAGCTTAAGTATGTCCCGATGGATCCATTAAATTGGGTTTGTCTATCGGTGCGTGCTGCTGGCCATTGCCACGTGTCTAGTCCCTTGGTATTTTTGGGACTGGGGCGTGACAAAAAGCGTGCCATGGGTAAAGGTCTCTAAAAGGGACAAATTATAGGTCAAACTAATTCTAAACGTCAATACGAACTTAACGGTCTATCCAATTTTGGATTCCGGTGAGCCGTACACAAATTCGTCCAAAAAGTCAACTATGGGGCCCACAAATAGACGACTTGGTCAACTGTCTCAAAATCGAGTGAAACTTGGGTCACAGGACTAGTGTGATACCATGAATCTAATGGCGTAAGTTTTGTCGCATTCTGATGAGCGTAAACTAAATGGCGCGGTATTTTACAAAAATTGCGATACGGGAACTTTTTGCGGATACGGGATGATTTCGACGCGCACACGCGTCCAAATCAGTTTTCGCGAAAGCCCTCACGTCTGGGTATACCGTCCACACCTTTCGGTACACTTGGTATACGACGGGACGGTCCCGTATCACAAATTTTGGAAGTTGAAAAATAGGGTTTTAGTGATTTTTAACCTAATTTAATTTTGCATTAACACCAAATAATATATTGTAATTGACAGGAAATAATCTAGTTTAGGTGGTCTTCACATAGCAAAAAGAATTTCTAAGTTCGGATCTCTGTGGTGGGAGATACGAGCCCTTAAACATGGGTCATTGCAACAGATTTCTGAAATTAAAAGGTCATTTTTTTTGACTTGGCGTCGATTTTTACCTAGATTTGCACGTTACACGATGGAAACTAATCAACGGGATTGGTAGAGGGATAGGTCGGGATCATACCGGTAAAAATGGGGTTGAGTTGGTCTAGCGAGGGCGCAAAAATCGAAGCGTGAACACAGGTATACTGCAGTTCAGTTTTTGTCGTGGGGTTGTGCGCGGTCACGCGATGGGCGGCGCTGGTGGTTGGCGGTGGTTCGAGGCTGGCGGCGGTCGCTGCTGGAGGTCGACGCTCAGATGGGGAGATGAAGATTAGGGTTAGGGTTTATGTGATGGTAAAGCATATATATAGAGAAGGAGAGTGGGGGGGGGTCACGCTCAGCGCTGCACGAGGGGTTGGGGGGTAGCCGCTGCTGTGGCTTTAGTTAAATGTAAACGGGTTGGTTAGTAGGTAAGTAAGGGTTGCGGGTTGGTTAGGGTTTTAAGTCCATTAAGGTTTCTAACTCTTTTTTTTCTTTTTCTTTTCATTTCTTTTCTACTTCTATTTCTATTCTCTTTTATAATAAGCTATATATATATATATATATAATTCTAGAAATTATATTTTAGAGCATTTAATTAATTTGTCAGTCGTCTACAGGGTCTCTTACATGTAAATAATTAAAAAAATTATAATTGCTCCATAAATCCTCTAAATGCACCATCACCTAAAATAAAAATCCAATAAATTCTATTTCCTCTAATTAGCTAATAAATGCAAATAATTAATTTAATATTTAATTAAATAATTAATACGGTTTAAAAAAATTAGGGGTTTTACAGTAATTCAAGTTCACTAAAAATATAAGACTCTACAATCTCTACAGTTATCATACTATCTCCTTGTCTAAGTCGTTAGTCGACCAAATAGGGGTATGGGCCTCTAAGTTCTATAGTCTGAATAAACATTATCTTCTTATTCTAGTATACAGTTAATGTCATTCAGTTATGCTTTATTAATGGGTCAAGAGGACTATGTATTACTAGGTTATGAGGCATACTACCCAACTTAAAAATAATAAACTAATACTGCAACTGCCTTAAAGGAGATTCTACAGACTAACTTGGTCCTTGTAAATGAAGTAGAACTATGGTTAGGGTATAAGAGGAAAAGATCTTGGTATCTTCTAGGGTATCGTATTGCATGATATAGGTAATAGTCACCTTAAGTCTTAATCATAGTGCTCACAGAACATGTGTCAATAGTAAGAATGAAAAAGTTACAGGCCTTCAAGAGAAAAGAGGATATAACTCGTATCGATGTGGGGGTACAATCACATGATTTAAAACTAAGGTATAACCATAAAATTATAATCTAAAAGAATACTCAACTATCAAGTTCTAACTACCAATCATATAATTAAAAAATTCAAGAGTAACAACTATAATCCTAGCAAGTTGTATATCCTAACATGAAATAAAATCACTTGACCTACAATCATAAGAGTTATGTGGCACGAGTTGAAAGATGAAGAATCATAATTAGTCGTCGCGCAAATATAGCGAGCGCTAAGTTTTCAGAGGAACAAGATATAAAACTAAATATAAAGACTCTAGATGATGTTATGGTTTCCTAAGGGGGAGGTGGTTTACTAATATCTGTGCTCGAGGTTTGATCGAGGAAAATGTTATATTCGTTCCTCCTGGCTTCCTAAAGTACTGTCTTCAAGTATCAGGACAAGAACCTAACTTTATAGTCATATAATACTATCTCACTATAAAAGTTAAGTTTTGGCCCTGATATTTAACCTTAGATTTCTATTGGTCCCTCAATGCTAGGGTCAAACAATATGGTTGAATTTATAACTCACTCTAGTTGTGTCTATACTACTCTCAAGTCATCACTAACTATCAAGGGATAATGGTCAATCATTCTACGAGTAAGGGTTGCTAGGGTTCATTAAGTATTCTAGCTCAGTGATGTGTCATTATCCTAGTTGTACTCTTAATAGGAAGGTTACCCTACTTATTATCTAACAACAGGGACTTCTTTATTCTAGGAGAAGGCTATACTCAAGGAACTATTAGGGAAGCACATGAATCAAGCAGGATGCAACTATTCAAATAGAACAGATTGGGAGGAAGATAAGTCATAGTCAATTGTGGATGAGATCCTATACTCTATTCCTAGGTACAGGCTTGCTCGGTACAGTAACGTAACAGAGACAATATGCTCTCGACCTGCATAGGCCACCACTAAAAATATGTCACCCCCCAGTCCCAAAATACGTAGGACTAGGACACGTAAGCATGCCAGCCGCATGTATATGGAAACTCCAATATATGGAAATCATAACACATGCATACGCTGTATAATGAACAAAAGTTTACAAGTGGTAAAAACTCTCATAAGTCACAGGGTATAATCTAAATCTCATCCACGAAAATTATATATAAGTAAATAACCAATATCTAGGAAACTAGATCTCACTATAAAGTATCTCAAGATGACAGTCGGATAAAAACAAATCCACTACCAAACTAGAATATAAAGCAAAATACAACAATATAAGTACATCACTAATAATTATGAGACTCGAAGGGAAGACCTCATCACAATATAGTAGCCAGTCCGGATCTATGCTCTTATGAATACTCATGAACATCTACACTTGGAAAGGGACCAGGTCCTCAGAGGGACATAACAAGATACATAGAAGCATGCCATAAAGTAAATACTGAATAAATAAAAGGGGTGCGCTAACCATCTAAGTGAAATGCAATTTGTGGACAACTTTGTACGTATGGGAAAGTATAGGCTAGACATATGCTGACGTAATTCACCAATCGCCATAACTGGCTAGTATATGCCACATATGCCCCCTATAACATGGGCGTGGGAATATAATAACGTCTAACGTTCTATAGAGTGTCGTAAATATAAATTCACCAAGTAATGTCCAACACTCTAAAGAACGTGGTATCTGTAATAATATATACGTCCGTATCACTCTGTTGAGTGCGATATCTGTATAAAGGAGGTGGGTGTCCCATACGCCTACTAGTCGTCCTTCCCGTCCAATATAGATATACAAGTCGTGATCATGATGTGGACATCTCATACTATAATGCAAGTCTCTATAGAAATAAATACTAAGCTAAATACCGTTACACGTATTGCTCACACCGTTGGCCAGTCGAGTATGAGGCACGTGTCCCTACATAAAATCACTATGTGACGTGTAATGATACATGTCAAGGCCTGGGGAGTCATACCAATAACTCCACAACTTTAGGTGGGTCTATTAGACACTAGGTCAGACACAAGTCCTAACGTCAACTCATTCTTTGACTGCACCCAAGTCTCTCTCGGACGCGCACAGTTATATAATCTGAACAATAAACATGCAACCAAAATAATAACTAAATTTAAACAGTACAACAAGGCAAGGTATACTAGCCTGGAAGGAAAGCTGCGAAGTACCAATAACCTGCTCCTGAAGTTGCGCAGAACAATCCGATATATCCTATATACAAATAATATAATACAACACAACATCAGTCTTTTTACTTGTACATACACAACCATAAATACTCTGAACTCAGGGCTACACTAGGTATGTCCCTGGTCAACTAGGGTCAAGTGTGCGTCTAATCGCACGGGTGTCACGTCTGTAATTGTTGTGCAAGACAGACAATCAAATGATACGGGGCTCGCCAGTATGTCAGTGTACATAATGGCAGTTTGCTAACAATATTACATTGTCACAGGTCAGCGTAACTAAGTGATATCCGTGGTTACACTCGGGTCACCTAGTAAATATATAAAATATATATTATTATTATCTAGCATATATCATTTATAATACATATATACACCAAATAAATATATATAATATATATATATATATATGTATATATACTAATTGGATTTATACTATATATATTAACATATACTAGGGATGCATATATAATACATATACATATACATACAAATATGAAAGGGGGAAACACATTCGTACCTCGGGGTACGTGCACGAAGACGAGGACAACGAGGGTGATATTGATGTTGACGATGGTGATGACGATGATAACGATGATGATAATGGCGATGACGATTATAGGGTCGATGATGATGATGATGATAATAGTGACGAAGGTGGTTAAGGTGATGACAACGACGACGATGGTGATGATGATGGTGAAGGTAATGGAGGTGGTGATGATGGTCGTGGATGATGGGCTACGAGGCTCGCTGGAATCCGGCCAGGCGAGGTGGCTGAACAGGGAGAGGGAGAGGAAGAAGAAGTCGACGAGGGAGAGGGGGATGGCAATGGTGGTGGTGTTAATGGAAGGTGCTGCTCCGGTCATGGGGAGGTTTAGCAGGGAAGAGGAGGTGGAGGCCAGGATGGAAGGAGGAGGTATTCGTGCTGGTGGTGGTGACTGGCTGAGGGAGGTGGCCGGGAAGGAGAAGGAGTAAAGGGGGGAGGACCTATGCTGCAGGGTTTGCGGGTGGGAATGCCGGCGGCTGGTGGTGGCGGTGGCGAGGTGGGGACGACAGTGAGTTGGCTAAGGTGCAGGCGGAGAGAGGAGAAGAGAGGGAGAGGTCAGGAAACAGGGAAGAAGTCAGAGGGGGTGGAGGTGCTGCTCGGGATGTTCTCTGCCAGGGGCGTCGGGCTCCAGCGGGTGTAGCGGGAGATGCGGCGGAGGAGATGGGTGCAGGTCGGGGTTCAGGTCTAGGCGGAGGAAACGGCATAGGGAAGATGTCTGGCAGCGAGGGGGTCGGTTCGCCGGCGAGTTCCGACGAGGGATCCGTTCGGGTTCCAGGAAGGGGAGGATGAATAGTATAGGGGGTCGGCTGGGTTATTATTTTAGGTTTTGTGTTTGAATATGGGAAAAAAACTAGGAAGAGGATTATTTATACATGTAGAAATTTGGGTTTGGTTTGACCTAAAAGTTTGGGCTTGGTCAACCCTCCTTGAAGTAGGCCTTGGGCTCACATGAGGGTGTTTGGAGGGCCATAATTGCATTATTTAAATGCAAGGACTAGGTTTAGAATAAGGGGCGACGTAGCGCTTTTGCACATTCCAAAAATTATGAGAAAAAATCATGTGAAGGAGAAAAAATGGATTTCTTCATATATTGTCCAATGGTGTGGACACCTCAATGCACTTTTGCATAAAAGAGCCCAAAAATTAGAAAATTGCACAAAGACAAAAATTGGATTAAATTGATTAAATTTAGTGCGCACAATGTTCGAATTAATTGGAAGTACATGGGGATTAAATTAGGTGGGACACAAGTGTCATGGACATAAAGGGATCAGAGTAGAATTTTATCATAAATTAGGTTGTACAAAATGGGTCAAGATTGTGTCTCCAATTTCGATTGGAACGCACAAGGTTACAAAGTCAGGATTATTTAGAATTAATTATAAACGTTCACGACGAATATTGTGCGACTAAAATATAGCACAAGAGAGCATAATTATAAGTTACACAAATGTCAGAATGGTAGGCGGCCACGTCTAGGACAAGGGTGTAAAATTTGTAGGAAGGCAATGGCTAGTGAGGTGCTCTAATTATCGAAGCAACGGTAAGGTGCACTATGTGATATCAATATTGTATAATTACACAAAATACCTTGTTCTATTTCTAATTGGATTCTAATTAGCCCTAGTGTCACTATCTAAGCCAAGTATGCCTAATTTTGGGTGAGGGGATTTACAAAATTATTGATGTTGTTGTACCGCCATATGGTGTTACTGCGTAGCCATCATTCCCCGTAGGATCTTCAGTAATTCTGGGGTGTCAAATACCACTAGTACTGCTGGTACTACTGGGGATACGGGAATCTCAGGGGTTGGTTGCTCAATATATCTAGCTTCTGGTTCCACCGTGCTAGCTTGTCCAACTACTTGCTCTACTCAATTTGACTCTGAGCAGGTGCTTCCTCCTATTGTTGCCCAGGGGAACCTTGTTCTACCATTCCTGCTGTTCCAGCAAATGAAGAAGCCCTAAAGAAAAGGATAAGAAACATCAAGAATAGGACGAACAAATCACGAATAAAATGACCGAACATAAGGAGTAGCAATCTGTTTCTTCAGCAACAAATCACGAACAAAATGACAATCCACCTCGATATGCTTTGTGCGCTCATGAAACACCGGATTACTTGCGATAAACATTGTCGACTGATTATCACAATACATCTCCAACGAAATAGGAATCATAATCTCCATTTCATGAAGAATAGACTGCACACACATCATATCAGAAGCTGTATGAGCCATCGCACAGTACTCGACATCTGTACTTGAACGAGCCACAACATTCTGCTTCTTACTACGCTACGTGACAAGATTACCACCAACAAACATACAATAGCCAAAAGTATATCTCCTATCACTGCGACTCCCTGCACAATCAGTATCACTAAACCCCGTCACCTTAAGCAACTGGGAAGGTTTGTACAACAAATCATTTCCAGGTGCACCTTTCAAGTATCGAAGAATGCGAGAGATAACCTCCCAATATGGTTGCCGAGGGGCATACATAAACTGACTATATATATAAGTTTGCAAAATAAACGTCTATAATATCCAACATCTTCAAATAACTCTCCCATGTCAGCATCAAGCTTGTCATGATAATCAATAGGAGTCTCCACTGGCCGATACTCTAACATCCCAGTCTCGGAGAGCAAGTCTAGAACATACTTGCGTTGTGACAGATACACACCTTTCTTAGATCGAGCAATCTCGATTCCAAGAAAATATCGAAGAAGACCCAAATCCTTAGTATAAAACTGACGACTAAGGTAGAACTTCGAGTCCACGAACCTAGCATGATCACTCCCAGATATAATGATACCATCAACATAAACAATCAACAAAATAATACCTGCTGAGAAAGAATAGCAAAATAATGAATGATCTGATGTAGTATGACGAAAGTCATACTGAATGAGAACTGAACTGAACTTGTCAACCAAGCACGCGATGACTGTTTCAGTCCATATAATGCTTTCTTCAATCGACATACGAGTTTTTTATTTCCTGCTACAACATATTCTGATGGTTGATCCATATAAACCTCCTCCTGTAAGTCACCATACAAGAAAATATTCTTTATGTCCAGCTGATATATAGGCCATTGGCGATTAACCGTCACAGAAATAAGAATCCGAACTGAATTCAGCCGAGCCACTGGATAGAAAGTCTCATATAATCCATACTATATGTCTGAGTATACCCTTTGGCAACCAACCATGCCTTGAGGCGCTCAACAGAACCATCGGGATGATACTTAACAGTGTACACCCATCTACAACCCATTGTCTGCTTCCCAACAGGAAGTGATGTAAGCTCTCAAGTCTAATTTTGATGTAAAGTATACATCTTCTTATCCATTGCACTTTTCCAACCAGCAGATAACATAGCTTGCTTGTAAGTTTTGGGAATAAAAATAGAAGACAATAAAACAGCAAATGCATGAAAAGATGATGAAGCACGGTGTAATGAAACATAGTTAGAAATGAGATGCTTATCCTTTGTGGTACAAAGGTGTTTTCTTTTTCTGAGAGCAATAGGATGATCATCTGGATCTGTGGTGATGGGAGCAAAAACCTCAGGCACAGAAGCTGATTAGTTGAGGGTTGAATTCTGCAGAACCACTGGCCTGTCCTTGGATCTCTGATAAACATGTAAAAGGGGAATGGTCAATAGAGACAAAAATTGATTCAGGAATGACTGAAAGTGGTATGGAAGATATCAAATCTGTTGTAAAAGAAATACAATGGTCTTCTGAAGAAAAGAAAGGGATAGACTCAAATAATGTAAACATTCACACTGAAATAATACTTGCGTGACTGTAGATTGTAACAACGATAACCTTTTTTAGCACGAGGATAACCAAGAAAGACACAACTCAGAGATCTATGAGCCAACTTATCTCGATTAGGTTACAATTTATGAATAAAAGTAATACACCCAAACACTCGAAAAGGTAAGAAAAAATGTGTGACGTCTTTATGTAATATAAAAAAATGGAACTTTATTATTTAATACATATGATGACATATGATTAATTAAATAACATGCAGTAAGAACGCCATCTGCCTAATATTGTTTAGGGACATGCATATTGAACATAAGAGTTTGAGCTACATCTAAAATGTGTCGATATTTGCGTTCAGCTATAACATTTTATTGAGAGGTGTACACACAACTGGTTTGATGAATCATACCACGATCAACATAGAAACTGTTCACAGAAGATTGAGTATACTCCAAAGCATTATCAGAACGTAGAATTTTGATACATTTATCAAATTGAACATAGACTTCATTATAAAAGGCAGTTAACACATTTGGAAACTCAGATATTTCTTTTATTAAATAACATCAAGTCATTCTGGAATAGTCATCATTAAAAATAACAAAATACTAATATTCTTTCAGACTTTTGACTCTAGATGGATCCCAAATATTAGAATGAACAAGATCAAAAGACTCTAATTGACGACTCTCACTACGACGAGAGAAGAAATTATGGTGATGCTTGTCTAACTGATAAGCCTCACATTCAAGACTAGAAACATGACTCAAACTAGGAACAACTTGACACAACTTTACCAAAGACGGATGTCCCAAACGATAATGCCACTGCAACGGAGAAGTAGAAACAGAAGTGAAAGCCTTTTCAGGTATATCCAAGTAGTACAGTCCATCTTTTTTATGCCCTGAACCAATCATCTTTTTCGTCCTGAGGTCCTAAAAACACACAAATTGAAAGAAAATGTCACAGAACATTTAAGAGATTTAGTTAACTGGCTCACAAATAACAAATTAAATAAAAAATTAGGCACATATAATGAATCAAATAATGATAGTGATTCAGTAGGGTGAATGACATATTTTCCAAACACAAGACGAGTAGACCCATCAGCCAATATAATATTATGTTTTATGGGACTACGATTATAAAAGAAAGGTTATACCAGACATGTAAGAGTTTACTCCTGATTCGATGACCTAAGAGGTGGATGGTGACTGGGTTGCCACAAAAGCAGGATTACCTATATGTGTCATGGTTGTAATAGGTTAGGAGGTGGTACTAGCATGCGCGTTCAACTTTTGGAGGATCTGTTCAAATGGAGATAAGGTATCGGACGTTAAAGTCTGATTGAAATCCGAAGTACCACCTCTGAGAGCAGAAGTGGTGACCAGGGACTGCATATTTTCAACATGCACTTGATGTGCATATCTTGGTTTGCCCACTTGTCCCAATAATAGTTTTCGACATGATCGAGCATTCCACAATAGTTACACTTTCGTGGTTGACCACGGCCACCACCACCACCGCGGCAACCACCTTGACCATTGTATCTACCACCACGGCCTACTCCTCGATCAAATTATTACCACCAACTCTACCGCCACATCCACTACAACGTCCACCACCACGACCAGCAGCACTAGAAAGTAGGGCAGAAGAGTCAGTACTCGACACCACAGAACTCTGTCCTAGAAAGGAACGATTGAGACAGGAGAAAGTATCTGCTAGTTACTGCTCTCCAGCAAGAATTTGAGCTTTATAAGGTTTGAGTGCAGGATCCAAGTCGGCTAGGATAAATGAAACATGAAACTCTTTCTTTTGTCTCTAAGCTTCCTTCAAATCAGTAGTAACATGATGATATTGAAGCAGTTCCTCCCACAAAGCCTTCTTTGAAGCTAGATATTCATTCACAGGCTTTTCATTTTGCTTTGTATTAAACAATAACTCTTACAACTCAACGGACAAAGTTTTGCTTCTACAAATATGATTCTTCTAGAGATATCCAAATATGTTTGATTGATTCACACCACTGAACATTAGCAGTGATATGCAGCTCCATACTATGCCAACCACGACATAACGTATGCATATCCAATCTTCATACTTAGCAAAAGTTTCAGGTGGAGGTTCTTCCGTCAAAAACTTTAACTTCTTCTTCGTCCTTAACGCCACTTTGATAGATTTTGACCAGGCAAGATAGTTCGCACAATTGAGTTTCACCGCTGTAATCGACTTTTCTAATTCATCATTATGAATAACAGTAAAAGGAGAACCATCTCTGCTACCACCACCACTATTAACCTCGCCAGAAGATTCGGTCCCCATCATACTTGCAGATGCAACACAATGACTAGATCTTTGAAACCCTAGATCTCACAACGAACCTCAAACGACGACGAACAACCAATAAAGATCTGTAGAAGCCCTACATCTCATAAACGAACAATGAACAACGAACGGAGAATCATGAAAAGTAGACGAAAAATAGCAGAATTTTTTTTTCTGTCGCCCAGACCCCTGCAATCAGGGGCCACCGTCCCCAAACCCCTGTCGAACTCACGGCCGAGTTCGATCAGCCTGTCGTAGATGGGATGTACAGTACTTTCAAAATATGCTCTGATACTAAGTAAAATTTAGAGATAGAGAGGAGAGTAAAAGTAGGAAAATATGAGAAAAAAGATTGTAAGGACATAAAACCCTAGGTTGTATCTCATGTCTATTTATATTGATATGCAATACACCCATAATTACTATTATACCCTCATATGATAAATAACAAAATAAAATAACTTTAACAGATTAGAATCTTTCCTTCATCATCCCTGACCTCGGAAATTAGCATACAATCTTCTATCAGGAAATCGTGTTATCATCATGAGTATCTAATTATTTTCATCTTAATTTTGTTCAACCTTAGTTTTTGATATTTCTTATGTTGTGCGATAACTACAAATTTTTTTCGTCTTCCAAATCATGCCATGACTTCTGAATCCAATACTATGTGAATACTTTCCTTCATATAATTATTTTTCTCCCCTCATTAAGGTTTAGTCATTATTCTTAATCGTGATTTTCGCAATCTCGTCCCATAATCGATGACTTTATGCGACGATGGAAATCATATCGTGCCACCTTACCCTTCTAAATGTAGGCCAAGTTATTCTTTTTGTTCTGTTAAATATAAGAATATAAGCATTGATTTAAAAATTAAGAGTTAACAATGATCAGCTTCTTAAGGTTTTATGGCACTAGGATATTATTTTTTCTTGTATATCTAAATCAAAGTTTTAAAAAGAATTTTACACAAGGAAAGTATTAACACTAATGAAAATTAATTTATTAATTTTTTTTGAATATAATCATAAATAAAATCAAATAATTGACATATATAGAAATTTTGAGGAATAAGATGACCACTACCTAAGAAATTCTAAGAGAATAAATATTATGAATAGAAATATTAAGAGTGGTCATGTATGGTCAATAGTTGAATTGTCTCCTAGAGGATTGAGGCTAGAAAGATTATATGTCATTTTTGAAGGATTAAAGGTAAATGATGGAAATTGTGTTCGAGTTTAAATTATTAGATTATGGCTAAGAGGATTCATTGGTAACTTAGGCTTTAGCAACACAAGAAATTGGAGAAATAATAAATGACTCTAAATGATTACGGAAAATAAATACTTGAGTAATGATAAGTTCAATTTTTAAGAGTAGCATTAGGTGATTATTGATTTTTAAACTAGATACAAATTAGATTATTTGTTATTGTAATTGGAAAAGAAATAAGATTAAAAATATTAACGAGATAATTAAGGCATGATTCATTTATGATGGGATGTATAATACAACATTGTTGAAAATTACTGATAAGAAATATTTTTGTGATGAAACAAACGAGTTGAGGAATTATAATGGTTGTTTGAAGAAAAATAGATCAAGGGTACTAGATAAATAAAAATTCATGCTAAAGTTAAATGTCCTAGCAACTCATTGAATAGTTTGACAATTAAGACAAAAAGATTGGGCCCTTGATTTATGATAAAGTGAAATAATGTTGGATGACTGTCACAGAATACATGATTGTATCAATCAAGTTAAGATTTTAGAAGTAATGGATATTGAAGGGTAATGAATGAGGTTGGCGAGACGATAAACGAATTTTGAGAGATGACATATGATTTAGAGGACAGTCGATACATAAGTTCAATGATTGAGGAAGAATTAAGATAAATAGATTATAAAGGAAATTAAGGAACGATTCTTTTATGAGAGGACTGTGCGATACGACTTTTATTGAGGATTAATGGACGAGTAATGACTTGATGACAAGATATTAAAAAATAGTTGCTTGATAGAAACAGATCAAGTAACAGTGGTGGTGAAAAGGAATCATGTTAAATTTTAGTAGACTTTTGAATAGTCGTATAGTAAAGAAAAATAATTTTGAGGACAAGAATAACAATGTAAGGACTTATGGATCAAGAGAATTATTTTAACTACTAGTGGAATTCTTATAAGTTGGGTAGCATAATTAGTTACTACAAAGATGATAGAGTAAAGGATTGCATCTTACATTTGAGATTTTAGAATCAATTTTGTTCTGGTTTTGATGGATGCGTACGTATGAACTATACACATAATTCAAAAAGTAATATATAATTATCGAGGAGAGTAATTGCAACAAATATGGATAAAAGAGATTTGGGGATAATGTAACAGTGTGTAAAAGACAAGGAAAGAGAGTGTTAGAGGTGCTGACCATAACCTTCTAGGAAGAACTTTTATTTAATTATGGTGTACTAATAGGCTAGTCGAAATTTGAGTATAAAGGAATTTTCTATCAAGACTAAAATGATGAAGATACAAAGGAGAAGATGAATAATTTGAGGAATATGACAGAGTAGTAAATTTTTGATAAATTATGGGTTAGTTTTAAATTTCGTTTAAATTTCGATGACGAAATTTTTATAAGTTGGTAGAATATAATCACTCTAAATTTCTAATAATTAAATAATAATAACTAAAGTATATATTGAGTATATATACTTACACTATATACACGAATGACACATAAATTGACACCGCAAAGTTGGTGCCACGAAACTGTAAAAATAATTTTAGTTTAAACGCACAACTTGGAGGCCAATTTTGATCTATCAAATTATCGAATTAACGGTTGAAATATGAGGGAAGGGTAGAGCTATATACCAAGATTGCGATAGAAATTTCGGATCATTGATCCAACGGTTGGATTGTCCAAAAAATGTGCACAGAGTCGTTGCGATGGAACGCGATTTATGATTCCCAAAACGTGCGTCACGACGGGATTTTGAGCAAAACGCACAAATTGCCTATGTCGGGCATCAGGGTGAACGATGGCGCACCGCTCGGGGATGTCGAGGATGCGCGGGTGAAGCGAGGGCACATCGAAATGCTGCGCTCTTTGCTGCACTTGCTGCGCCTGCTCCTGCTGCTTGTGCGGGGTGGCCGTGGCGACGCGCAGGCGGCCAGCGGGCCCTGCCGCGGCACTGGAGTCACCGCTGACCGCGGGCGGGCACAAGCGCAGGGAAGATTAGCGTCGTTGGGGCGATCGACCGGGGGTTCGGCCGCTGCAGAAGCGCGAGCGCGGGGGAGAAATGTAGAAGAAAACCCATATGGTGTGGAAAAGTTGATTGGCAGGTAATGATATGTAAATATGGGTACAGGAATTGATTGGCAGGTTTACATTAAGCTGTGGTGTGATCATGAAAGGAAAGAAATGGAAGATTGGCCCCACATGATTTGAATGGGAAGGAGATTGTGGAATATGGGAAATGAAATCAATTTCATTCAACAGAAATGAATTAACTGAATGCATTAGGAATGATAGCTGCTTAGAAACTTGCTAGCTAAAAAATTATTAATTTTTTAGCTTATAAGAATGTTAATTAATCAATCGGAATAAAGGGAGTGTTGCATATTTGCAAGTGAGAGAATTGCTGAATCAAATGAAGAATGACTTAAAATTTATAGTTTTTTGAAACACTCCAAATCGTATTCGGACAAAATTCGATATAACAGTCGAAATTATATATGTTATTCGAACATTAGAGGCAGTTCCTGAAACCCAACCGAGACAAGAATGAATTATGTCTGAGTTCGGATGGGACCGAATTCGACCCGAGTTCGATCATTTTTGAAACAAAAAAATTTACCTTATAAAATCTGAGTTTGGTTAGAATTTAAAAATTTTCAACCAAAACTATTCTGGCTATTCCAAACTGAATTCACAACCAAAATCTGCGCTATTAACGTTTTTTAGCGACGAAAATTATTAAAGTCACTAAATTTTGTAATATTAGCGACTCCAATAAAAATTATCGTTAAACATCGCTAGTTGCGACGTTTAGCGACATTCAGCGACAACAATTTCTATTATAAAAATATACGCCGATACAGGTCGCTGAACGTCACTAAATTTTTAATAAATAGCGACATTTTTGTGACATACAGCAATAATATTTCCTATTGTAAAAATATACGCCGGCAAAGGTCGTTGAACGTCGCTAAATTTTTAATTTATAGCAACGTTTTACGATATTTCTTTCGTCGTTATATTTTTATTTATCTTCGACGTTTAGCAACATTTACTTCATTGCTAAGTTTTTATTTATCTGCGACGTTTAGCGACGTCTATTTGAGATATCGCTAAATTATTTAATATAGGGTTGGCCGGTTCATTTTTCTGTATTCTCACCCAAATTTTTGAACCCCCCACCAACTCCCCCCACCCCCCCCCCCCCCGAGCGTCCCCTACGGCACGGCTCCTTCCCTCGCGTAGTGCTCCCCTCGCGCGTCTCCTCCCCACGCATGTAGAATGACACCTGGTTTGGTTCACCTTGGTTGAATCCACGACTAAACCATCCCCCTCTCCCCTTATATATACATGAGAGTTTTCTCTTTCCTCCCTCTTTCTTCTTTATTTCTACTTTTTTTTCCTCTTTCTCCTTCCTCTCTCCCTAGACCGAACCCTAACCCTATAAGAGGTTGTGATCACTTGGACCATGAGAGATAGATTCTAAGAAGCCACTTCAGGCAAGTACATCTTGCTCAATTGATAAAGCCATAATTTTTCAGATTTTATTTATATTGTGTAAATTTAAAATGTGTTTGATAGAAAATATTTGCCTTGTTATTTTCATCTAATTTAGTTCTTGGAGTTTTGTGTTTTGATGGATGATTTAGAGTAGATTTGAGTTTTAAGATTTGGGTTTTTTATGGGTTCACTTTTGTTTTTCTGGGGTTTGATCTCTCAAAACTTTGTCTTTTACAAAACTAATTACCTCATAGTGTTGAGGACCATATTTTATGTAACTTTGCTTTTGGCCGTGCTTGATTTCGAGTCCAGCTAAGTTCAGTACTGAAACTTGATACAATACGTATACCAAAATGACTGACTGGAGAAGAAGAACAATGCTTTGTGAATACTATGCAAGAGAACCCATTTGGCGTAGAAATAAGTATATTTCACTTGGGGCGCATTGGTGTGTTGTTCCAACTCTTTGCACGTACTAATCATACTGCACTCAATCTCCTAGTAAAAGTGCGTCAGTCACACTCCTTGAGTCAGTATCGCACTTTCGAGAGGAAATCCAGTTGGCACACTTTAGTGCATATTCAATCAAAGTTCTCCCTGAGAAACCAATAGAAAGTATGCCACAATCAGCGCACTTTTTTCGAGTTTGACAATATAGCGCACTTTTCCTATTTTTCGTCAACCGTCGCACTTTTCTTATGTTTGGTCTGCTCGCACACTTTCTTCCCTCTTCGTTCCTTAGGGATGAAGCTTTGGTTGGTTTCTCGATTTTTGTGTTGTTGATTTGTGTGCTCTTTGACTTACGAGTTTCTCGACTGTTGAGCTTTGACCTCAGATTTTGTATTTTGTATCTTAGCTAGCCTGCTCGCGCACTTTCTTTGAAAGTACGCCTTATTATTGCCTGTGCACTTTTGTCAAGTGTGCCATATTGGTTAACTTGACAAAGTGCGCAAACCTTGTTTCCGTGAGTTTGTGCACCAACCTTGTTTCTGTGAGTTTGTGCGCCTGGTTTTATCATGCGTTCCTTCCATTTTTGCTTGAGATATTTCTTTGGGTATTATATAGTTGGATGTTGTGCTCTTACAATTTAACACTAGATTATTGGAAGAAAATAATATTGTGCTACCGGCTACCACGATCTCCATGGGCCCCATGAGGCATGGACCAACCCTGCTAGGCAAGGGCCCCATGACCTACCAAGTTTACGCATGCCATAGTACATACAAGACTTTATGATGTACCGTGGTAGTCATATGATTTATTGCATAATGTGGTTACAAGATCTATGATGTGTTGCGGCACTAAAAGTTGTTGTTATTGAGTCACGGTTCAAACATTATGTATTTTAGTATATGAGCTCCAGTATATGTTTCAGTTATATTTTAGTTTCAGTTTATGTTATAAGACAATTTACAGATAGGTTATGTTTACAAAACCAGTTTATGCCTACGTTATGCTATAAGTTATTCTGCTTTAGTTCTTTATCCATCATTGTTTGTGATGTGCACTATAAGTACCAAACTAGCGTACCCTTGGCCATCCGGGTTGACTGCAGTGCCAATGGTAGCGGTATTCTTCAAAACATGCATTTGTTAGTAACTAGGTTTGTGATAACCCTAGTTAGTTAATTATAGCAACCCGTAGGCATGTTTGGCCGTAATTTGAATGTTTGTCTATTCATCTAGCTCGCCTTGTTATATTATTTTTACTTTCTGCGTTTGGTTTGCAAAGTTATGCTCGGATAAATGTCTGCAACCTCGGTCCTTGTTTGGTTTAAGGTTTGTGGTCCTGATCCAGAGTAGTTCCTATGCCTTATTGTCGCTCATTGCCTTATCTTTCTTTATAGTTAGTTTGTTATCAGTGCACCAGTGCTTATAGTTACTTTATCGAGACAAGTATATTGGTACCGTACAAAGTTTGACCCGTATTTATTTAGTTATTCATTTGTCTCTTATTTCTGCTGATTGTGGTTTTGGTTAACACCTTGAGCTCATTTGTGGTATTTGTTTCTTGAGGTTCTGACCCTACTGGTTTTGCTTGGCCAGATTTATCCGAAGAGAACCAGGATGCTTCGTACTTCTAGCAAAATAGCTCAGACTCGTAGGACTACGGCTGAAGCTCGCGAGTAGGTTTTCTTCTTCCATCCCTCATTTTGATTTCTCGATTTGTGGTGTCAACAAGGTGGCAGAGTTAGCTCCTTATATTTTTGAGACTACGGTCAACATGATATATATATTAGACCATGGCTGATATATTTGATCATCTATAATTATACTCAGCTAGTGCAGTATTTTGTATTCACTAGCTTTATGATCATATGTGACATATAATTTGGGATACCTCTTTACTTTAACGTATGATATACTCTTGAAATTATTGTTGATGGATTAAGATACTAGGAATTGTCGGCCTTAGGACTGAAGTCATAGCATGCTAGAGTCCACTCATTTATCTTCTAGACAACCTTAGCATAATGCGGCTTACTTCGGTATTCTACAAGGTGTGGTTGGCCATGTCAGTCATTGTATTTATCTAGTATTCTGGAAGCGGGACGTGATAAGGTTTTAGTGCTGACCCATGCATGTCTATTTTTCAGATTTGTGGGGAAAATTATCTTGTTAGAATCTCAATCCTTTACTTATCTTTGATTGAACTCCACTTGAACCTACACCTTCATGTTTTCCTTGAACTAAAAATTTTCTCGGCATGATTGTTCCATTCCCATCCCTTATTGATTTTCTTGTGTCCTTATCCTTCAGGGACACTCCACCTTATTTTCCTTCTGAGGGTTTTGTTGCACCGCTAGTATATCCAATATTAGGCCAAGATCAGGCTGTCACTACCCTATTTCCAGAGCCGGATATTTTTTTATTTTAATTTGGTTAATTGTGTATTATTTATAATTAATTGTATTTATATTTAATTAGTGATTGTGTTATTTTTTATTGATTATTTTAGGGTTTTGGCTAGCCTAGACCCATGTCAGACCCTAGTGGACCCATGTCCGACCCAACCTACACCCTTGTGAGACCTATTTTTGGGTTTAGAATATTTATTATATTTTTAGTGGGTTAGTTGGAGAGATTGGGAGTTAGTTTGAGTGCTTTTGGAACCCGAAACCCAAAACCCAAGTTAGGGGAGGGCATTTTGGTAATTTCCCACTTTGTAAACCCCTTTTCTTGTGTGTGGTCGACCCCTACCCGACCAAAGCAGCAACTCCAGCAGCCCCATTCTCTTCTTCTTCTTCTTCTTCACTTCTTCTTCTTCTTCTTCTTCTTCTTCTTCTTCTTCTCCACTCTTTCTTTCTTCTTCTTTCCTTCTTCCAACCTCAAGCAAGTAAGTTTTCTCCATTTTCTTTCCTTTCTCCTTCCATTTCTTCTACTTATGTGAACCTTAACCCTATACTTTTCCCTAATCTAGGTGGGTAGAGCTTAGATTTGGTGTTGGAGCTTGGATTGGGAGCTTGAAAGCTTGTTGTGGTGGATTTAGAGCTTTTTGGAGACTTTGGCTTGGGATTCCAACTCCCAAGAGGTAAACCCTGATTTTCTTCTTGTAATTACTCTTATGTAGTGTAATTAATAGTTTAAAACCTTCCTAGACCTTAGGGCTACCCGTAGGAGGAAGTTGGAACGAGTTTGGTTGTGTTTGGAGACTTTGACACTAGGTTTTGTGTCAATTTCGGGTAAAATATGAGATTGGCCCAATGGGTGATACCCTAGGTTAGACGGACCTAGGTAGACGTGCTCGGGTGTCTTGAGGGTTAGTGCGTGTCTCCGTTCGGACACGTGAAGTCGTGTCGCAGAGAAACGGGCGTTTCGGGTGTTTTTGGGGTTTTTGTCATCGTCGGTTCTAAGTACGTGCGCGTTTTCGCCACGGGCCTAGAATCGATGGGATAGTATTTTTTTCTAGGATCTATATATCGTTTAGGACCCGTGGATAAATTTTGGGCCGATTCTGAGTTGGTTTGGTGTACGTTTCAGGAGGTTTTCTGAACCGCACACCGCGTGTTCGTCGAAATGACCGAACGACCATTTCGACTTGGTTTCTTAGTTTCGGGCTTGTGCGCGCGTTGGATTAGCTTCGTGGAGTGTGTGCTAAAATTCTCGGATTATATTTTATATATATATATAGGTATTTGTGTGTGTAGGGGTCGCTGGGCGTGCGTTGGTGGGGCGTTGTGCGTTGTGTGTTGTGTGTATTGTGTTTATAGGTATATATGTGTGTGTATATATAAATGTGTGTGTGTTTCTGTATATATATGTGTATATACATATATATGTTTATGTGTAGTTTTGTGTGTGTTAGTGTGTGTGAGAGTGTGTGTGAGGGTGTGTGAGGGTGAGTGTGTGTTTGTGAGCGTGTGTGTGTGTATGGTTATAGATATATATATATATATATATATATATATATATATATATATAGGTATATTTATATATGTATGTGTGTTTATATATATAAATATATGTGTGTTTGTATATTTATATGAGTGTGTGTGTCTTTATATATACGCTTGTGTATATGTATATCAATATGTGAGTGAGTGTGTATATATATATATATATATATATATGTTAGTGTATGTGTATATGTATATATATATGTGTGTGTGTGTGTGTAGATATATATATGCAAGGGTTTGTGTGTGTATATATATATATATAGATAAGTGTGTTTATTTATATATATATATATATATATATATAGATATGTGTTTGTGTATATAAGTGTGTGTGCTTGTGTGTTTATATGTTAATGTGTGTGTATATGTGTGGGTAAGTATATAAGTTAGTGTGTGTGTATATATATATATATATATATATATATATATATATATATATATATATGATTGTATATATATAGATATATATGTGATTGTGGGTGTGTATGTTTGTGATTGTGTGTGTGCGTGTGCGTGTGGCAGCGAGGCGTGCAGCGAGGGAGCAGCGCACAGCAGTGTGCAGCGTGTACAGCTGTTGTGCACAGCAGCAGCAGCAGCTCCTAGTAGCAGCAGCAGCAACAGCAGATTTAAGCAGCAGCAGGAGATTTAAGCAGCACAGCAGCAGCAGGGTAAGCAGCAGCAGGCAGCAGCATTCGCAGCAATAGCTAGTTAGCAAGGTGAGGGTTTTGGTATAATAGATTGATAGATAGATTAATATATAGATTGATAGATAGATAGAATTTTAGATAGATATATAGATATAGATAAATAGATAGATTGGTAGATTGATAGCTAGATAGATAGATGGATAAGTAGATAGATATCTAGATATCTAGATAAATACATAGATTAGATAGATAGATAGATAGATAGATAGATAGATAGATAGATAGATATCTAGGTAGATAGATATCTAGATGGATAAATATATAGATAGATAGATATCTAAGTATATAAAGAGATATACATAGATAGATAGATAGATAGATAGATAGATAGATAGATAGATAAGATATAGATTGATAGATAGATAGGTATATAGCTAGATAGATGCATATATATAGCTATGTATATATATATGTGAGTTTGGGTATATATATAGGTATATGTGTGTATGTCTGAATAGATATAGATATATATATATATATATATATATATATATATATATATATATATATATATATATATATATATATATATATATATATATATATATATATAGATACATAGGTATATATATATATATTAGGTATATATTTTCTAGCCTAGATTATTAACTAGGAGTATATCTCTATGCTTAAATAGCTAACTAGAGGGGTAGTTAGTGAGGTATTGGAGGTTATCTCAATACCTTGAGATACCAAGGTATCTCAATACCTTGAGATATCCAAGGTATTGAGCTTCGAGCGGGGTTATTGAGCAATTGCCTAGGTTTGAGTTTAGAAATAGGTTTTTATGTATATGTGTATATATTTACTCGTGCTAGCATAGGTTTTAGCGGGTATAGGCGGGGCGTATAGCGTAGGGTGAGGTATCGGATACCGAGGGTATCCCGGTATCTCAAGGAGGCGAGTTTGAGGGTTTATTAGCTTAATGACCTAGTTTTGGCCTAAAATTTTAGGGGCACCCTAGTTTGACCTAGAGTTTACCGTAGTTGACCCAGTTGACCGCCAAAGTCAACTTTTGACCTAGTTTTGACCCAGAGTTGACTTTTTAGACCCAGAGTTGACTTTTTGACCCAGATTTCATCGGTTTGACCCATTTGACCTAGAAAAACTCTAGAAGCCTATTTTTAGTTATTTTATATTTGTTTAACTCATTAGAAATCTGTTTAACCTTGTTTTTCGTAATAGGTCCTTGCGATACCAGTTCGGATCGCCAGTTGCTCAGGACGTCAGGCGAGTACATTCTTTGATAGTTTTTATTATCTGATGATTATTATGATTCAGCTTCTAGTATAGTATCATCTGATTTTTCTGGCACAACACGGAACACGGACTGGTATTTCTGGATTCATTTACTTGCGACACGTATATTTCATGTTTCTGGCCTCTATTCTGGCATCACCTACAGGCATCTATACAGACATCACTCATGTTTCAGGCTTGACTCATACTTGATTTACGTGTCGGGTCTTGGATTCACTTGTACTAGTTGGGACGGGAAAATACTCGAGTAGACATATAAATATTCCCATCTGGAATTATCAAGAATCACCCCCTCTGGTCTAATCTGGAATGATAGCAGCGCGATGCGCGGTGAGCCGTACTTACCCCCTAGCCGTTTACATGTCGAAACAAGTATTTCAAAGACACAGAGTTCATTATTTCTAGTCTGAACTCTCTTGCATTTCTTGCTGGTCTCACTTATATATTTCTGGACTTGACTTATTATATGTATTTCATGTTGGACTCACTACACGTTCATGTGTACAGACTTACTCTTAGTTTAGATTTCTTGTATCTTGCAGTTATTACTATCTTGCTTCTGATATTCATGCATCTTTACCTTTATGCACCAGTGATACATGCATATTTCCTTGTTCATACTTTATTTTATTCTTCTTGCTACTTGCTACAACTATTTTATAGTTTTTATCATTTAACTGGAACTGCTGTTAGAGGTGTACTTGCTCCAGTCCTGACTGGACATATTTTTTTGGAGTATTCGGAGGATTGGTGTCCAATATTTTATGGACCTGAGCCTGTCAATGGGGCAGACAGGGACCCTCTAGTTTAGGAGTGATTTCTGGGTTGGTAGCGGGATCACTAAGACCTTGTTATTATTTTAATTAGCTTTTAGCACCGGATTTGTCTCCAGTTTTGGATTGAGACCTTGTATTGTATATGATTTTGGATATTGTTGTATTATTATTATTGATGTTGTGGTTGTTTTAGCTGTAGTTGTTTAGACTTTGTAGTTGTTAGTCTTCTGTGTTATCTTATCGTGCTTTAGATTCGTGATTGAGTACTTGTGTTATCATTATGATATTGCTCCTCCGTTTGGAGTTGAGATCTTGACAGGTACCTATATTGATTGCGTGAGATTGTTAGGTAGATAGTAGACCTAGACAGCATTTTACCACCGATGCTGCGGCGTAAGCTGGACGTACCCATGACTCATGCCCGATTTTCCAGGTGCGGGTCATGACACAGGCCTCGCCATTGAACTAAGGGCAAGCGTCAGTAACTCTCCATCAGCCGGCTCGGCTAATCACTCAAGTCCAATCAGCACAGTTAGTTCCACCAATCTTGTCGGGATGGCCAATCTAGTCCGCTCTACTATTCATACCAGCTCAGCCAGTCTATCCAACCTAGACAATACTACCAGTTCTTCCAGTACAATCAGGGTAGACAGGTTCGTATGCCATGTTAGGGATGATCTAAGCCATAATGATGGTACAACAGCAACAACAACTCAAACTCCAGCAACAAGTGGTCCATCTTTGCCAACAGTTTCAGCAAGGACATGAACAAATCAACACGACTCTTTGTCAGGGAGTTAGAGTAGCGCTCGAGACTAGTGGGTGTAATAGTCTCAACTCGGTATCCAACGTCAGTCGCTTGCGTCCAACTAAGTTTCTCGGTACTGAGGATACAGTTTCAGCATATTCTTGACTCCAGGATTTTGAGGCCATCCTGGATGCGACTAAGACCCCCGAGAATGAGAAGATAGCAGTTGTAAAGCTATAATTAACAGATCTTGTCCGAAAATTATAGGCAGCACAAGAAATGGCGCTTCTGAAGCCCATTGACTTGTAGACGTTCAAGGAGCGCTTCCAAGAGAAGTATTTCCACACAACCACCAGGTTCCAGCTCCAGCAGCAGTTCATCAACCTCCGTCAGCAGACGATATCAATTGACTAGTATGCGGTCAAATTTTGCCAACTTAGCCGATTTTCTCCTCATATGGTAGCTTTCGAGGAGGATCAAGCCAAAATATTCGAGCAGGGTTTGTATTTAGAGATTCAATTATTCATGGTGGATCACGATTATGCCATCTACGATGTAGTACTCAGGGCAGCTAGGTCCCAAGAACTTGTCGGCCAGAGATTAGTAGCAAGGACCGGAGGACAGATGAGGTTCCACTCATCTATGGGAGCTATCAAAATTCAGTCATCACCTCCACCATCAGCAGTTAGAGCTCCTTGCCCGCCTATACCTCCAGCTCCAACTATAACCTCAGTATAATCTACCAAGCAGTCAGCATCAACATGATGTAACTACTGGGACAAACTAGGGCACACCAGAGATCGGTGTAGGAGGGCCAATGTCTAGTGTCTTAGATGTAGGGCATTCGACCATATGATTCTCTCTTGCCCGCTTGTGTACCCTGAGGCTTCTTCAGTCCGACAGTTGCCAGCTCTGCCTCAGGCAGTGATTGAAGGCCCGAGGGGGGCAACATTAGACGTTGGACCACTAGCCCTTCTTTCTCTCCCGACGCAGACTCTGCAGTTCCAGCAACAAAGTCTTGCTCAGTTTGCTCAAGTCCAGCAAGCCCAGCAAGCAAGGCAAAACCACCAGCAAGATAGAGATGTAGCCCCTAGGTGTATGCATACAAAAGGATTCGGCAACCTAGAGCAGTTGTTAGCCGCATGCGCTACGATTATGTGTAAGATTTTTGAGTTTTCCTTAGTTTGTCTTATTCTTGGGTTCATGTCTAATGATCTTGTATTCTGTTGTGCTATAGTACAATAGTCATTTCGATCCCTTCGTCGAGCAGAGACGAGTTTCTCATCCTGCTCTTATGCCTTCGTATCTCATGGTACGTGATGTCCATCATGTGTCCCGATTGTGAAGGTACATTATGAACTAGAGTCATGATCTCGATATAGTAGTTGGTACCGATTTACCTCAAGGCTTGGATCTTGTCCATTTGTGTGAGTCAGCTTAGGCAAGCGAGGACAAATTCATGTTTAACTGACTTAGGGGTATATGTATTCATATGCCTCCATTTTTTTGTGATTATATGTAATTATTAATTTTTGCAGTTATTTCTTCTATTATAGTTACTTGCTTAATGTGATTCTTTTCCTGATAAATGATTCGTGATTTTCTGAGACTTCTAGTGTATTTTCCAGCTCGACTAGCCTTAGTACAATTTTGAGGACAAATTTTTTCTAAGGTGGGTAGAGATGTCATACTCGTTTCCAGATTTGGTATTTCTTCAATTTATGATATTCAAATTTATTCTTTGATAATGTATTTCTGCTGTATTTGCATGATGCTTCATGTTATTTTTATTTTTTTGTTGTCTAGAGAGACTACCTGAGACTCATAGAATACCCATTGGCATTGTCATAGACCCAGTTTAGGACCCGCATATAGAATGGACAACTAGTTTGGTTCACCTTGGTTGAACCCATGACTAAACCATCCCCCTCTCCCCTTATATACATAAGAGTTTTCTCTTTCCTCCCTCTTTCTTCTTTATTTCTACTTTTTTTTTCTCTTTCTCCTTCCTCTCTCCATAAACTGAACCCTAACCCTAGAAGAGGTTGTGATCACTTGGACCGTGAGAGGTAGAGGCTAAGAAGCCACTTCAGGCAAGTACATCTTGCTCAATTGATAAAGCCATAAATTTTTGTATTTTATTTATATTGTGTAAATTTAAAATGTGTTTGATAGAAAATATTTGCCTTGTTGTTCTCATCTAATTTTGTTCTTGGAGTTTTGGATTTTGATGGATGATTTAGAGTAGATCTGAGTTTCAAGATTTGTGTTTTTCATAGGTTTACTTTTATTTTTCTGGGGTTTGATCTTCCAAAAATTTGTGTTTTACAAAACTAATTAGCTCATAGTATAGAGCACCCTATTTTATATAACTTTGCTTTTAGCTGTCATGACCCGCAACCAATGTAGGGGCATAAGTACGTGGGTATGTCCAGCCTATGCCACAACATCGACGGTAGAACACTGTCTAGGTCTACTATACTATCTAACAATAATGGTTCATAATTTATAATGTCATCTCAATATCAATATGAATACTCCATCACAAGAATCTATAAGGAAAAAATAACACATAAATATGATATAAAAGAATCCAAGAGAAGTCTAGAAATATACATCTCAATTCTCCACCAATAAGTCTAACAGTCTAGCCATACTCAACAACAATATAAGTCTTAAAAATAACATATCAATGTCTCAAAGATGGAAACAAATCTACTCCAATATAAAAATACTAAACTAGCTAAGTCACTACCAGCTGTGTCTCCCCTATGGGGGACAGGCTCTCCTGAAACTCTCTGAGTCCATGGTAAGTTGGAAACCGGCTCTCCAAATCAATATTGAAAAATATTATCCAGTCAGGATTGGAGCGAAGCACATAAACTAACATCAATTCCAATTAAATTGATAAAGACAATAAAATAGCAAGTAATGAATATACATGATAGAAATATAACACTGGTAATGTAAGGAAGCAGGAGAAACATCAATCACGGTAAAATAATGAGCAGTGAGTGAGCAGATGAATATCAGCTCATCAAGTACAAGTTGGAATAGAAGAATAAAGTAAACTAGCTAAGTGTTTAAAATCTTAGTTTGTTATGTGATCGGCTTGGGACAAGATCAGGCTCTATCATATATGATTGGCTATGCACATGTACGGGTAAGGGATCAGTTCAATCACGTATGATTAACTATGCACAAGTACAAGTAAAGGGATCAGGCCAATAATATATGGGAAGCTATGCACAAGAAATAAGATCAGGCTACACCCTGCGTGTGGTGAGGGTGAGTTATGCATAAGTAGGTGGAGTATGATCACTTAACTATATAATACTTCCTCCGTCCTTCGACTAGTATAGTGAATCCAACCATGACACATTATGATGCAGGACTCATAGAGCAGGGGGCCAACCTGCTCCTGAATCGGTGTCTATACATGTACAGGAATAACATGACATGTACAGGGTCCTCAAGGAAATAATATCTAGTGACAAAATCTAAAATATACTAATTCATGTATCATCATGTCAGGAATCAAGTACAACACTATAAAACTGATATTCTACTAATCATCTAAATAACAGTAATTGTCAGAGAATGTACTCGCCTGTGGTCTAGAGTAATGAATGTCAAACTATGTTCGAACTGTGTCACACTGACCTATATATGATAAATCAAGGTCAAATAGTATTTTGAAGTCAATAATATATGTAATTAACTCAAAACTAGGTTTCTAGGTCAAAACTAGGTCACAATAGTCAAACTAGGTCACAATAGTCAAACTATGTCAAATCTAGGTCAATACAGTCAAACTAGGTCATTTCCTAGTTTTTAGGTTGATTTAACTATTTACAAGGTTTATAAAGTTATATACTGTCTTAACAAGTCACTATTTTATTTTTAGGTGCTAACTAGGTCAAACTAGTCAATACTAGTTAATACTAGACCAATACTAAGTTTCTACGTAATACTAATAAGTTACTAGCATATATTACCCTAATATATACTTCTACCTATAATTTCTAGAAATACCTTGGCCTATAGCTATTTACATTATCCCTTATCACGGTATCTTAACCAGTATCACACATATACCTAATACCTTAACATGTATCTCAAATACCTTAACTATTAGTCAATACCTTTTTTCTAGGGTTAATACCTTAGCTAAACTAGGTTTCTAGTCCATACTAGTCAATACCTTGCTAATATCCAAATTTTTAGACTAATACCTTAGCCGTATCACCAATATCTCAACTATGGTTCAATACCTTGCCAATACTATGTTTTAAAGTCATACTAGTTGGCTATGATATAATAATATCATACATACTATATAGATAAACTAATATATATAATAACTTAGTCTAACACTTAATACCTAGCCAATACCTTAGTATTACCTCATTATCTAGCTATTACCTTAGTATTACCTCATTACCTAGCTATTATCTTAGTATTATCTCATATACAAGTTTTTAGGCTAATACCTTAGCTAATATCATTACCTTGACTAATACCTAATACCTTAACTCATACCTTGGTACCTAACCCATTATCTAAGCTAGACACTATATATACAATAGTACCTTAATCTAATACCTAACATCATAACCTTACCTTAGTATCCTAGTATTACCTTATACTAGTTCTAATATTTTGGTATCTTGGTATTCCAAATACTTTGATACATCCTAGGATACCACACTCTAATTTATCCCGCACATATCCCACTTATTTATACATGGTGCCATGATACCACATTAGGTATTATATAATACCAACCCCTAAAATACTAGCCTATGACCATAACCTAGATTTACCTTACTTCCAAGATACTCACCCTACTCTTGGCACTTGATATCTTGATATTACCCATTACCTAATATCCAATATCTTTGTATCTTAACCAATACCTTATCTTCCTAGATACTTACCCAACTAACTCTAATAATAATACTTGATACCAAATAGCATACCGTACTCAAGTCACAATACTCACTTACCCTCACTCTTGATACTTGAATGTCATGATACCAATATTCTCATGGTATCCAAGAATCACACTAGTACATTGTCCCAAACTCTAATACCTTGACACATAACTTACCTATAATTGACTCACTTGATAACCACTTGTATCAACACTAACACACACACACACACTAACTAACACCTATTGCTTAACACTTATATATATATATATATATATATATATATATATATATAATACATATACTTGATAATCTATGATACCGACACTCACTTGATATACCTACACTCACTTGATATCCATACTATCTAGGCTCATAGGATACACAAACTGCCTATGTCGTATAGTTAGTTTTAGTTATAACCAATACTGCACCTATTAAATATATTCAATAAAATATAGGATTAAAGTATGTCGTATCCCTTCATATCAACTTTTCAAAACTTTAAACGGATCACGTTTTCGTATCCGGAAGCTCCCGGAATCGCGAAAACACCGAAATACATTCATCTTTCGAATACCTGACACTCAAATAGTTTTACAGAAAGTTTCAAAATAAATTTGGCCTATTAATTTATATATTTGGAAAGCTAACTTCGATACGGTTCTTTTTAAAAAAAACGACAGACTAATCGGAGTCCTGAGTTAGGAGTTATGGCATTTCTAAGTTGCTATGACTACTAAAAATGAGGCTAAATACTATGACAAATTTGGGTTAATTTGGATAAAAGAACACATGTATACACCCAATTTACCAAATCTACCTATATGTGTCATGGCGTATTATGATACGAACTCTACGTGTCCAATTTTGGATACAAGAATACCTTCACACCATTAAATAAATATCAATAGTCCTCATTAGGACACAATACACCCTTAATGGACACAATAAAAATTTTCCCAAATTGAGCCCCAAAATCATGACACCAACTTAGATATACCAAATTGAGGTCCTAGTACCTGGATCTACCATTAAAAAGTTAAATCTAACCATAGGCAGGTTCCTACACGACCAAGGGGTATTTTTAACCATAAATTTGATAAAATTAAAAGAATTATCTAGTATTTTGGTAGCCTCTTTGGAGAATTTTGAATTTGGACGCGGAAGAGATGAGTCAGACACGATCTTCTAGCAAACTCCTCTCCTATGGATCTCCTTGTGTACTCCAATATTCTAGGCCTTCATGATGGTGCGAATGAGTAAAAATGAGAGTGGTTGGAAAGAAATTTGGTGTGGAATTGGTTTGTTTGGGGAAGAAGAAGCTTTGGAGAAGATGGAAGCTAAGGAATAAAATAAAATAAATGGATGAGCCATAAATTGAACTTATCTCTTATAGTAAGATTTGGTTATGCCAAAATATCAAGTTTGCCTCTCTCCATTTGTCATGAATGGAATCTAATTAACTAAAAGAATAAATATCTACAACTAAGAGGAATATTCTCTTTATGACAACTAAACTTAATTAATTCTAATTACTAAAGTCAAAACTAGCACTAATTAATACTTGCAAATTCTAATTGGCTAGCCACAAACTAATACTAATATAATTCTAAGCAATCACTAATATAAATAATATATTAAAAATATTTAATAACATGCAAAATTAACAAAATACCCCTGTGGTGGAAATTGGTAGTTACATTAGCCGTGGTTGATTTTGATTCCAGCTAAGTTTATTGCGGAAACTTGATACAATACGTATACCAAAATGGCTGACTGAAGAAGAAGAATAGTACTCTATGAAGAGTATGCAACAGAACTCCTTGGCGTAGATATATGTATGTTTCACTATTGGTGCATTGGTGTGATGTCCCAACTCTTCGTGCGTACTAATCATACTACACTCAGTCTGCTAGCAAAAGTCCGATAGTCACACTCCTTGGGTCAGTGGCACACTTTCGAGAGAAAACCCATTTCGCGCACTTTAGTGCGTATTCAATCAAAGTTCTTCCTAGGAAACTAAGAGAAAGTGTGCCACAGTCAGTTAGCGCACTTTCTTTGTGTTTAGCAATCTGGCGCACTTTTTCTATGTTTCGTCAGCAGGCGCACTTTTCTTACGTTTGGTCTGCTTGTGTACTTTTCTCCCTCTTTGTTCCTTAGGGACGAAGCTTTGGTTGGTTTTTTAATTTCTATGTTATTGATTTGTATAATACTCGACTGACAAGTTTCTCGACTGTCGAGCTTTGACCTCGGATTGTGTATTTTGTTTCTTAACTAGCTTGCTCGCGCACTATATAGGAAAGCACGTCTTATTCTTGTCCGTGCACTTTTGTCAAGTGTGCCGTGTTGGTTAACTTGACAAAGTGCACCAACATTATTTCTGTGAGTTTCTGTGCCAACTTTGTTTCTGTGAGTTTGTGTGCCAACCTTGTTTCTGTGAGTTTGTGCGCCTGGTTTTATCATGCGTTCCTTCCATTTTTGTTTAGAATATTTCTTTGTGTATTATATAGTTGGATATTGTGCTCTTACAATTTAACACATGTTTTGACCCTCAAGACACTGTAAAAATTGTTGTGTATGATAAACCTAATGTATTTGGCATCGGACAATCGAGTGTGAGTATTGGCTAATGTATCATGTGTCGCGGATACGATAAGTTCTCAAGTGATAACTCGTGAATAGCTCGTACTCGTAACTCATCATTCTAGGAAGTTCTCGAGTGTCCACGACTCAAGAACTTGAAATAATGATTAAACGATATAAAATTTGACTAGATCATTGGGAGGAAAGAATATTGCGTTACCGGCTACCCTGATCTCCAAAGGGCCCATGAGGCATTGACCAACCCTGCTAGGCAAGGGTCCTATGACCTACCAAGTTTACGCATGCCACGATACATACAAGACTTTGTGATGTACCATGGTAGTCATATAATTTGTTGCATAATATGGTTACAAGATCTGTGATGTGTTGCAGTACTACAAGTTGTTGTTATTGAGCCGTGGTTCATAACATTATGTATTTTAGTATATGCATTCCAGTATATGCTTCAGTTATGTTTCAGTTTTAGCTTATGTTACAAGATAATTTACAGATAAGTTATGTTTAAAAAACCAGTTTATGCCTACGTTATGTTGTGTTATGCTATCAGTTATTCTGCTTTTCTTTTTCCATTATTATTTGTTATGTGCACTATAAGTACCAGACTAGCATACCCTTGGCCATATGGGTTGACTGCAGTGCCCTAGTTAGTTAATTATAACAAGTTGTAGGCATGTTTGGCTGTGATATGAATGTTTGTCTATTCATCTAGCTCACCATGTTATATTCTATTTTCTTTCGGCGAGTGGTTAGAGTGCAAAGTTCTGCCCGGGGGAAGGTCTGCAACCCCGGTCCTTGTTTGGTTTAAGGATTGTGGTCATAATCCATAGTAGTTCCTATGCCCCCTTGCCACTCGTCTTCTTATCTTTCTTTATAGTTAGTTTGTTATCTGTGCACCAGTCCTTATAGTTATTTTATCGAGACAAGTACATTAGTACTGTACAAAGCTCGACCCATATTTATTAAGTTATTTGTTTGTATCTTATTTTTGCTGATTGTAGTTTTGGTTAACACCTTGAGCTTCTTTGTGGTACTTGTTGTTTGGGGTTCTGACCCCACTAGTTTTACTTGGCCAGATTTACCAGAAGAGAACCAGGCTACTCCGTACTTCCAGTAAGATTGCTCATACTCGTAGGACTGCTGCTGAAGTTCACGAGTGGGTTTCCTTCTTCCACCCCTCATTTTAATTTCTCGATTTGTGGTGTCAGCAAGGGGGCAGAGTTAGCTCCTTATATTTTTGAGACTACGATCAATATAATATATATATTAGACCATGGTTGGTATGTTTGATCATGTATAATTATACTCTGCTAGTGCAGCATTTTGTATTCACTAGCTTCATGGTCATATGTGACATATAATTTGGGACGCCTTTTTACTATCACGTATGATATAATCTTGAAACTGTTGTTGATGGATTGCGATACTAGTAATTATCGGCTTTAGGACTGACGTTATAGCTTGCTAGAGTCCATTCATTTTTTTTCTAGACAACCTTAGCACATTGCGGCCTACTTCGATATTCTGCAAGGTATGGTTAGCTATGTCAGTCCTCGTATTTACCCAATATTCTGGGAGTGGGACGTAACAAGATTTTAGTGGTGGCCCATGCAGGTCTATTTTTTAGACTTGTGGGTGGACTCATCTTGTTAGAATCTCAATCCTTTACTTATCTTCGATTGAACTCCACTTGAACCTACACCTTCCTATTTTCCTTGAACTAAAAATTTGCTCAACATGATTGTTCTATTCCCATCTCTTATTGATTGCCTTGTGTCCTTATCCTTCAGGGACACTCCACCTACTCCTTCTTCTGAGGGTTTCGTTGCACCGCTAGCAGATCCAGTAATAGGCCAGGATCAGGCCCTGCCATTGAACCAAGTACAAGCATCAATAGCTCTCCATCAACCGGCTCCGCCAGTCACTCAAGTCCAAACATCACAGTTAGTTCCATCAATCTTGCCGGGACACCCAGTCCAGTCAACCCAAACAATACCACCAGTTCTTCCAGTACAATCATGACAGGAAGGCTTACATGCCATATTAGGGATGATCCAAGCCATGATGATGGTACAATAGCAACAATAAAAACAACTCTAAATCCAGCAACAAGTGGTCCCGTATTGCCAATAGTTTCAGCAAAGACATGAACAAACCAACATGACTCTTTGCCAGAGAGTTATAGTAGCACTCGAGACTAGTAGGCGTTATAGTCTCAACTCAGCATCCAACGTTAGTCGCTTGTGTACAACTAAGTTTCTCGACGCTGAGGATGTAATTTCAACAGATTTGTGTCTCCAGGAATTTGAGGCCATCCTGGATGTGACTAAGACCCCCGAGGATGAGAAGGTAGAAGTTATAAAGCTACAACTAGCAGATCTTGCCCTAGATTGGTTGACAGCACAAGAAATGGCGCTTCTGAAGCCTATTGACTAGCAGACGTTCAAGGAGCCCTTCCAAGAGAAGTATTTCCATACAACCGCCAGGTTCCAGCTCTAGTAGCAGTTTATCAACCTCCGTCAGCAGACGAGATCCGTTGAGTAGTATGCAACCGAGTTTTGTCGACTTAGCCAATTTGCTCCTCATATGGTAGCTTCCGAGGAGGTTCAAGCCAAAAGATTCGAGCAGGGTTTGCATTTAGAGATTCAGCAGTTCATGGTGGGTTACGATTATGCCATCTACGATGCAGTACTCAGGGTCCTAAGAACTTGTCGGCCAGAGATTAGTAGCAAGGACCGGAGGCGAGAAGAGGTCCCACTCATCCATGAGAGGCATCAATATTCAGTCGTTACCTCCAACATCAGTAGTCAAAGCTTATCGCCCCCTGTACCTCCAGTCCAAACTATAACCTCGGTGCAATCCACCAGGTAGTCAACATCAACAGGACGTAACTACTACGGCAAACCAGGGCACACCAAAGATTTATACAGGAGGGCCAAAAGCCAGTGTCTAGGATGTAGGGCATCCGACCATATGATTGGCTCTTGCCCGCTTATGTACCCTGAGGCTTCTCCAATCCAAAAATTGCCAGCTCTACCTCAGGCAGTGATTGAAGGCCCGAGGGGACCAGCATTAGCCGTTCGACCACTAGCCCCGCGTGCTCTCCCGACGCAGACTCAGCAGTTCCAACATCAATGTCCGTCTTTGTTTGCGCAAGTCTAGCAAGCCAAGTAAGCAAGGCAAAACCAACAGCAAATTAGAGTCGCAGACCCTAGGCGTGCGCGTACAGAAGGATTCGGCAACCTAGAGCAGTTGTTAGCCGCAGGCGCTACTTTATGGGTAAGATTTTCGAGTTTTTCTTAGTTTGGCTTATTCTTGGGTTCATGTTGAACGATCTTGTATTTTGTTGCGCTAGAGTAAAATAGTCATTTCAATCCCTTCGTCGAGTAGAGTCAAGTTTCTCATCCTGCTCTTCCTCCTGCGTATCTCGTGGTACGTGATGTCCATCATGTGTCCCGATTAGGAAGGTACATAGTAGACTAGAGTTATGATCTCGATATAGTCGTCGGTACCAACTTACCTCAAGGCTTAGCTCTTGTCCATTTATGTGAGTCAGCATAGCAAGCGAGGACAAAATTATGTGTGTGATTGCTTGTAATTATTAATTTTTGTAGTTATTTCTTCTATTCTAGTTACTTGCTTGATGTGATAAAAAAATTTAGAAGTGATTCATGATATCCTGAGCCTTCTAGTGTATTTTTCAGCTCGACTAGACTTAGTAAAATTTTGAGAACAAAATTTTTCTAAGATGGGTAGAGATGTCACACTCGTTTCCAGATTTGGTATTTCTTGAATTTTTGATATTCAAATTTTTTTTGAATAATATATTTCTGCTGTATTTGTACGATGCTTCATGTCATTTGTATTTTTTCTGTTGTCTACTTGTCACGCCCCAGTACCAAAATACGGAGACGGATATGGCCATCTACCCCGTACAAGGTACTATACATCGTACGACAATCATGGCTGTAGCTAGACAAAGGGGTGTATACTACAATCAAGTCACCTAGGGTCAAGAATATTTATGTCTCAATCATCAACCAAGAACCAATAAGAATGAACATGTAAGATAAAGGAGTTAGGCATCCCTGACGCTCTATCAGAATGATCATGAAACTAGTTATACAAGATGGTACACTAGTATATTACCAAGAGTCATAATTGTAAGTCAGCCACAGTCTAAATAATATTAAATTATTTATAAGAACTAATGTTCGAAAAACTCGGCTAACAAGTGCCATCGATGAAATGCCAAAAGGTAATACAAAATGATACTCATAGTGGGGAAGCCCCCCCCCCAAGTTCCTTGGTGGACATCCTCCTGGTGTACGCCATCGGTCAGGTACATGACAGGATCCTTGGGCTCTGCTACTAAACCTGGCCAAACAAAACCAGCGGAGTCAGGCCCCGAGAGCAAGTACCACAAATGAGCATAGGTGAATAAAGAAAATCCAATAAGTATATAAAATAGGAATACATGCCACAACTGCAAGCGTATGACCTTTCATCAGAGCAGTAGAACACCTCTACAACCAAACAAGGACAAGAGGTATCGCACTACCTTGAGACCGGGTATAACTCACCAATTATGAACACGACGAAGATAAAACACATCAGTATAATCCAGAACAGACATGCCGCAATACCAGCTAAGATATAAGTATAATATGCAACTTCGGTACATGACCTTTTATGACATATTGGCGTAACCCTACAACCAAACAAGGACAAGGGTTGAATCGTCGTACCATAATAGTTCATGTCCCTAGACTACCAGCGCATACTTTTTTAAATCGGCCAATCAATCCTACGGCTTGTTATGTGGAGTTTGAGTTATCCCAGAACAGATTCATAAAAAAAATTAGATCGTGAGCTGTTTAGCAGGGCTAACCAAACTATAGTAATCGTATAACACATTACATATTATGCACCGGTCCCTCGTAAGGCACTATGCTAGAATTATATAGAAAGCATCGTACAATATAAGTATTCAGATATTGTCGTCCACTAGTGCGGACGTGACCAATATCCATAGGGGTCAGTCTTGCACGCCATGACGACAGTTTGAGGTGGCTAATATGAATGATCTCGGGGTTTCATCCCTCCCAATGCTCAAACCAATTTTAGTTGCCAAGATTAACTCTATAGTTATGTTGGGAATCACATGGCATGGTCACATGATCAAATCTTCTATATATCGTACTATAGAACGGGCACACTAGATACGAATCCACTTTTTTACTTAGCGGTTCAATTTGGATTTACGTGATACAACAGTCAACATAAGCCCTAGCCACACTTTGGTAGTTGACCCACATACCATGACCGTCTGGAGAAATAATATAATAATATCATATGTCGCGTAGCATAAGGGCATTCTTGATGCACAACTAGAAACATGTAATCTCATAGCACGTAGCAAGTTATGTCGCACCTCAGTGCACATTGATCATATAACACATAGCACGTAGAAAATTCTATCAACACGGATACAAAAATTATGTCAAATTACCAAACTTACAGTTGGTCATATAAGCCTTATTTTATTGGGACACGTAGCTCATATTCGGCACACAACTAGTTAGTTACTTATGACATAGCCAATTGTAGCACATGGTTATGTCTAGCACAAGGTTGAGTTACTAAGTCTATTCTTTTTTAGGGGCAATCACAAGCAATTGTCAAGACCAACCACATAGAAAAAAATATTCCAAATAAAATAGTTGAGCCACATGCACAACTTGGTGCATGGGACATGTGTCACATGGACTGTCGGTCGGAAGCTACCTCGGCCGCATTCGATTCCAACCCGCATACTCCTCCAAGCTGCATGCTACCTCAGGACGCATACAATCCCAGACCGCATGCTCCTCTAAGCTGCATGCTCCAAAAAAAAGTCCACTCTTGGAATAAGTATCGAAGTGATGTGTCAGAGAAGTGACTGAATTGATGGATGTGAAAGGCCATAAAGTATGTCAGAAAGAAAAGACAAAACCATAGAAAGATGTGCCAAGGTTTAAGGGTTATGCGTCCAAGGAAAAGTGATCGTATACTCTGCTTGCCGCATAAGTCACTCGGCCGCATATTGCTCTTTGGACTTAGCGAATTTCTCATTCGTCCAGCGAAAAAAACATAAGGAGTTCTGTCACTTAGCTCCATAATACTTTGTGTAATTGTTAGTCATGCATCCAACAAGATGGATGCATGCTGGTTGGTTATACTACAAAGAGTCCAGGCCGCATAAGGATCATGTCGCATGGAAGTCTCGGCCGTATATGGTATTGGCCGCATGAGAACTTCGTCTTCTCCAGACAGCAAGTTCAACCATGAAAAAAATGTTCCAAAAATCAAAATTTTATTTTCTTCATAAAAATGTTATTTTAACTCCGAAATAAGTGAACCAAAAGACAAAATACTAGAAATAAAGTGCTCCATCAACCACAAAAAACTAATTTTCTAAAATATTATGTTTTAATAGATCAAAACCAAGAAAAACTTTTGAAACCCATAAAAACCCAAACTTTAAAACTCAGATCTACTCAAAACCGTTCATCAAAACCAAAAACTCCAATAACTAAAACTAATAAAAACATCAAGGAGAACATTTCCCATCAAATATATTTTTACTACATATTTGTAAAAATACAAAAATCTATGGCTTCACCACTTTGAGTAAGATATACTTGCCTTGGTGGACTAACAAACCTCTTCCTAGAACCAAGTCTAGGGCTAGGGCTTAGGGTTTCGGTTGGGTGCCCATGAGGGAAGGAGGAAGAGAAAAGAAAAAGTAAAGGAAAGAAATAAAAAATAAAATAGAGGAGAGAGAAAAAAGAGTATATATACACAAGAGAGGAAAAGTGTATTCTAGTCATGACTAATCCTCATGCAATCCTAACCATCCAAAATAAGCCTAGTGGTTCCAAAAGTAAACCGGGTCAGATATCCATCCAACATATGGGTCCTAACACGGGTTCATAGTAATTGCCAATGTGTTCACTACTGGTCTGGGGTAGTCTCCCTCAAAAAAAAAAATATAATAAAATAAAACACAACATAATTAACAAGAACCAACATGTAAAATACAGCACGAACACATCTATAGGAAGAAATTTTAAATATCACAAATTCAAGAATACCAAATCTGAAAACGGGTGTGACATCTCTACATACCTTAGAAAAATTCCGTCTTCGAAATTCGCTTAGGCTAGTCGAGCTGATCACCAAGCAAGAAAACTCATGATCCAATCCAGAACTCATGAACTAAGATGGAAACTCTGGAATCATAACTCATGCACTACAAGATCACATGGGCTCTAACTAAAAAAACCAAGCACATACAGAACATGCAGATAAATAGCCAACATCAGCCACAAGTAAATGCGCAAGCAATCCACACAATCAGAAATAAAGAGAGAAAACTGGTGGCATACAAATAAATATGTCTCCTAAGTCAGTCAAAATAGGAACTCGTCCTCGCTGGCCTATGCTGACTCCAAAGAATGGACAGTGATCAAGTCTCGGGATAAGTTAGTACCAACGACTTAGTAAAGAACATAATTTTGCCCAGGATGTACCTTCGTAGTCGGGACATATGACATCCATCATGTATCACGAGATACGGAGGCAGATGAGTGAGACAAAAATTATATCCACTTGCCGAATATACTAGACCCAAAAGATATGACTGAAATAAGCTCAAAACTCACCCTCAATTTGACTGCCCTTGGAGAACATCTTCTCTAACATGCCAAACTCTGATTGCTCCTATCTTAGTGCTACTGGAACTCTTTCATGAGGATGTCGCTGCTGACCAAATAGATATTGTCTCTGGTAAAACACTTGTGCTTGCATCAACATCAGACGTTGGGCTAACGGTCGTACTACAAAAGCTGGCTCTTGATACGAAATGGCTCCTGGAGCTGGCAAAGCCGGGAATTATTAATATGGTCCTCCCTGCCTCTGCATCTGTAGAAAAGTAGCTATCATGTGGTCGAAACTCCATACCTCAAGAATCTTCCACTTGCCATCCTGCACACATCATGAGTGTGACCTCCTTTGCCATAATAGGTACATCCTACTGGATTCTCTGGGCGTTGTTGATGTTGTTTCAGCTGTTGTTGCCATATTGTCATTGTCTCATCTGATGCTACTGGCCCCCGTGGTGCCAAATCATGAATACGAATACCGGGTGCTGGTCCACATATTTTTTGGGCATTAGACCTCTTATGTCCTCCAGTCCTCGAAGCTAACCTCTGGATGGTAAGCTCATGTCTCCTGGCCGCTATCAATATGGCATCGAATGTTTGGTAGTTATATCCGTTTACCAGTTATAGAATCTTGAGATGATACACTTGCTGGAATCTCATAGCCCTTTCTTGCTCCGTCATCACCATAGCTGAAGCAAACCTGCTCAACTTGCAGAACTCTGTTGCATATCCATCCACTGTTCTGCCTGATTATCTGAGATCAATAAATCTCTGCTACATCTCATACTATGCCACTATTCCGAAATACTTGGTTCAGAACCGGGTTCTGAAGTTATCCCAAGAGATATGATGCTTCAAGCCAACTTCTTTCGTTTCCCACCAATCATGAGCAAGATCTTGTAGTTGTAATTGGACAAGATTGACTTGCTCCTCTGCTGGAACCTTAGCTGTCGCCATGATCGTCTCAATGTCTTAAATCCAAGCATCCACCGTAATAGCATCCTTTGTGCCTTCGAAATAGCTCGGATTGAGTCGACATCATCTGTATGACGTCCCATAACCTTCTTCTTAACTCTCCTCCAGAGCTGTTTGTATTTCTTGGTTTAACAGGACGTTCAATTCCTATTGTCGAAGTTGTTGGTGTTGTTGCACTGCTATCTGATGTTGTTTCATAGCTATTATAGAAGCATAAAAAATATGCTGGATAGCTCTACATAACATAGCGATGCAGGGCAGCGTAAGAAGGGGACCTCATGGCCATCAAGAGTGCAATAGAGCTTTTTTGCTGAGTACGGCGTAAAATATGATGGGACCGTTCGCGTAAATGCAGTATGTCCAGGCCGCTTCAGCGTAGACGGGGTGCTTTATCGCCTCTATGGCGTAAAACTCATCCGCTTTTATAGCAGCGTTAAAGCGTACGAGGAATGCTTCGTCTTCTCCGAAATAAACCAGTCAAGTCACGCAGTGAACCTGACATCTGACTACTGACAAAAAGTGCTGCACGGCTACCCAGACGACGGCTAGAAAGATGGCAGACCAGTCGGGACGTGTCCCATAGTATGATGGCGGATCTCTGCATTTAATGCAGAGGATTTGATTAAATATTACCGAACCGTCGTTTCCTGACATCCCCTCAGCGGAGACTGCTTTTACGCATACAAGGGGATACTCTGCCTTATTTTATACAGGCAAACGTGAACTATTTACGCTCCGCGGAAGACAAACAGGCTGCCACGTCAAAAGCTGCTCTTCGTACAGGGCTCGAGGCACGTCTCTGCACCTAATGCTCAGAACGGTGGCAGGCCTTCGGAACATGCCTCGATAATTAATGATGATGGCGGATCTCTGCATTTAATGCGAGAGATTTAATTATATCTCCAAGAGCCATAATTTTGGCTAAAGACGTCCACATCACCTCGGCTTCTACGCCCATTCAGTTTCTATGCTCGTTCGGCTTCTATGCTCATTCGGCCTCCTGTGCTTATTCGGCTTCTATGCCATTAGGCTTCTACGCCTACTCGGCTTCTATGCCTACTTGGCTTCTACGCCATGGTGACAGACATTGGCTTCTACGCCAACCTCTTCTACACGAGGGATACCTACCTACGTGGCTTCTACGCCATAATCTTCGTAGCGATTATACGCGTTTTGTCCCTTAGTTGGACCCGCATCACACGCTCATTCAAAAGGTCATATATATGCAGGCTTTGGTTATTTTAATCATTGTGTAAAAGAGTGCTGTACTTTCCACTACTCGGTTTCCACACCGATTGAGTGGTCACTGTCACCAAAACTCTATAAATAGAGACCTCTATCAACAGAGGAACAGGTCGAGACTTTAAAAATCGAACAAGGTCAAAACTTTGAAAGGAGATCGAACCACGGGTCAAAACATTGGAAATTGAGGAGAGATCGAAGAGCCTTTAAGAGAGAGAGAGAGAGAGAAGCATCCAGAGCTCAGGCAAAGAGTAGCGATCGACGACATTGGCATCATGCATCCATCCTTTTTCGCCACCTACGAAGCTGTTTTCCGTCTTCCACGGCACTTCTTCACCATCGTGTAGTCCAAGGGCTAAAATGATCGACTGCAGATCAGACACCTATAGCAATTATCTACCCAGATTAATAAATTATACTCCTACATCCTCGTATAGGATCAAATTGTACAAGTTTGTTTGTAAACCAAAGAAAGCGGGTTTCGTGTAAACCTCGTATTATATACATTTCGTTCTTTCATTTAATACCACAAACAAGATGACGACTCTGCTGGGGACATCTTTCTCTTCTGATGAGGAAGCAATTTCTCAACACGATGCAGTATCCGTGGGATCCGTGAAGAAGACACTGGTCGTCCAGTTCGACCAGTCTGCCTACGAAGACATGCTTCGGACGGGGGGAAGCTCTCACTCTCTCTCTGTACAAAACAACAGGAAGCTGCGCAAGGTCTGGATACCCAAGACATCCTCTACCATCCCTGTGGACTCTTCGATCTCTCCGATCTCTCCGACCAATGAGGTTGTAGCATTGCTCCCTCCGTGCCTTGCACGTAAAATTTAGTCTCCCGCTACGCGCGGTATAGACGAAACTTTGGGCAAAGCCTCAGCGCTAACCCAGAAGTATCCACTGCGCTCTACGTATAGAAATCAGTCTCCCCCTACGCGCAGTACAGACAAAACTTCGGGCAAAGCCTCAGTGCTAACCCAGAAGTATCTATTGCACTCTACGCGTAGAAACCAGTCTCCCGCTATGCGCGGTACAGACAAAACTTCGGGCAAAGCCTCAGTGCTAACCCAGAGGTATCCACTGCGCTCTACGCATATAAACCAGTCTTCCGTCCGTGGCGAAATAGACAAAACTTCTGATGATGCCTCAGCGCCAAATCGGAAGTACAAAGCACGCTCTGCATGCAAGACAATATTTGACCTCTACGGGGAACCAGATGACATCCGTCATCTCTGCAAGGGAATGCAAGCGGCGGGCTACTTAACTTATCGGCATTCACGCCAGCAAGGGAACAATCTACCCGCCCTCCAAATTATGCGAGAAGCTGATGGCTGCCTGAGGACATCCTCAGCCTTACGCCAACCAGAGCGAAGCTCAAAATTACGCCAGGCGAAGTCCCTAAGCGTACAGAAGGCTCGATTGACGGAAAGATGCGCTCCTCGGAGATTATCCGCCGCCCAGATGGCCAATCTGTTGTATACGAGTGGCACAAGGAAGACTGTGGTCCCCATCATCCGCATGCCTACCAATAGGAACAGGAGGAACAAGCCATCATCTTCTTCTTCTGTAACTTCTCCTGACCTGCGCAAATATCTAATCTAGAAACACAAGGGGAGGGGATCTTCCAGCATGGCTATTACGCCTCCTAGCGAGCACTGTTGTGATGGTCACAGGATTGTGGTTAATTGCTGTTGTTCTAAAGCAAAATGGCCAGTTTTCGACCGGCTGAGCTACTCTACATCTTTCCTAGAAGAAGAGCCCTCGCATGCATCTGTGAACATGGCTTCACATATACCTGGAGGAAACTCAGGCTCAAGATATTCGTCCTCTAGAACTCTGAGCCAAAGGAGATTCAACATGCTCCTCAGAGACACTGAAGATAGGGTATTCTAGAACACTCGTTCGAGGTCACAACAACTGACTTCGTACTCCTCTGATTCCGACGCTGGGGGTCGCCATTTTTCCGAATCAAATACTGAGAGTATAGAGTCGACTTCTGCAGCGACCTATACACATTCTTCGACGATGCCCAGGGAAATGGGAGTATACGCCATTAGAGATGAACACTAGGAAGCTTCGCCGTCAGGGAGCGAGGAACAGTGCATCACTATACTGGAGACGTCTCTGAAACAAAAACAATCCATGATGGAGAACATGCACCAGATGATGCTAACTCAACAGGCGGCTGCTATGGCTCAAACATCAGTCCCGCCAGCACAGATACGTGTGGGGGTGGACTTGCCACCATCCAACACGGTGCAAGAACCTGCTCTAGATCAAGAGTCAGCTGGTCCTCCACTTCCTCACTCGGAGAATGCATTACCTCCTGCGGGAGTCACGATACAACCGACTCTGCACTAATCTGTGGTCTCGCTACCGGCTAAAAATCTGATAAAAGCAGTACGGGAGTTGAAAGCCCAATTCGATGCCTTGAAGCACAAAGATCAGCTCAAGAAATTGGGAATCAACCAGCCTTACCCGGCTATCTGGGAAGAGGTCCCTTTCCCTCCAAGATACAAACCTCAGACTATGGCTCTGTTCGAGGGAAAAACATCGCCAAGTCAGTACATGAACTATTTCAGTATGATGACGGTTTTGCTACAAGGGAATGACGCCCTCCTCACTCGGGTATTCAGGGGCTGTCTCTCAGGAGTGGCTTACCAGTGGTACCACGGCCTGGCAGACAACTGTATTACTTCCTTCGAAGACTTCAAGGCTTTATTCTTTACACGATTCTACGAGGGAGGAATGGACATGTCTATGTCCTCTCTCATCGAAGTCAAGCAAAGAAAAAAAGAGGACTTTCGTACCTTCATCGAACATTTTCGTCAAGCCACGCTATAGATGCCTCCAGGAGTTCCAAACTCTGCGTTGGTGGACATTTACAGGAAGAACCTCCTTCCCGTGGTCTCGGTGTTCACAGGACCATATCAGTTCCACGACTGGCCCTCATTCATCATCTCAGCAGTGGCCGCCGATGACAACAGTCGCAAGGCGCGCGACAATGGCATTATGATCTCTACCTCCGACAGAGGCAAAAGGTCATCCCCCAACGGCGACCATCCTCGCAGTTCCAAAGGAAAAGAAGCTCTGGCAATCAATACATCCAGACAAAAGACTGCGGCAACCACGCAGACGAAACCTGGGACTTCCAGGCCCGTCGAAGTATACTCTTTCGACGACGATGATATTCCGAGTATATTCGAGTGTCTCGTCAAGAGTGGCAAGATCACCCTTCCGAAGGAGAAGCAGCCCAGTGAAGCCGACAGTGCCAACAACCCCAAGTACTATATCTTTCACAGATACGTACACCACCCGACCAAGGCGTGTTACATACTAAAAAGGAAGATCCAGGGGCTGATCGATGCTAAGGCCATCACTCTGCATAATACCGAGAAGACGGTCACGGCCAATATGATCTCCCTGTAATTTGACAATCTGCCTCCCCAAGAAGTCCCGGACGGTGTGACACCTATTTCCCGGACAACAATGAACATCGTCAATCTTCCTCCGGCTAGGGGTCAAAATCATGACCTGGTACCCTTAACCACCCGGCGGGGAGAGATCATATGGGTTCATCCGAATTTAGTATCGGAACTCGAGAAAGAGACTAATGCTGCTAAGGCTAAGTCTAGAAAGAACTCCAAATGCAAACCATGCCATATGGTTGCAACTTCTTCGCCATCAGACGAAGACGAGGCTTTGGCCGTAACCCGTTCAGGGAAAGCTTACCTCAAGGACTACGGAGAAAGTCCGAAAGATGCACCGGCAGACGCTTCAGCTACAGAGCCCGCCATACCACAGGCTGATCCTGCAAGACCGACTTCGGCGGACAAGGGGAAGCAGAAAGAAGTACGCTTTGATAAACCTATAAAAAATATTCAAAATAAAGGTTTAGAGAAGCCATACAACTTTGACATCCTGGCCCAACTGGCCAATACACCAGCCAGGTTGTCCATCTTTGAGCTCCTCAGGCTCTCCCAAGACACTCGTCTAGCCCTGAGTGAAGCACTGATACAGGCGGAAGCATACTTGACCCAGCTCAAGTCCCTTGACGAGGAACCAGTGGCGTGTCCTCAATGCCCCAGTGTGATGGAGGTGGTCCCGAACATCACTTTCACACAAGATGACATGCTGTTAAAACATAACAGGCATGACCGACCTCTCTATTACACCGGATACGTCGATTCCATGGAGGTCGACCGGATCCACATAGATCCGGGATCATCAATCAGCATCATTCCTCATAGTCTGCTCAGACCGCTGAGGATTCCTACCAGCGAATTGGCTTACACCACCACTACAATCGTGGGTTTCAATGCCGGAAGAAGTAAGCCGTTGGGGAAAATTCGCCCGAGGATCCAGATTGGCAATCTCAGATCGGTGGCTACATGCTATGTCATCGATTCAAAGGTATCCTACAACATTTTGCTGGGTAGACCGTGGATCCACGACCATAATATCGTTCCTTCAACTCTATATCAATGCCTTAAATATGTAGAACCCCAAGGAACAGTACAAACGGAGGTTGCTAACCTAAACCCATTTAAAGGAATAGAATCCTACTATTCCGATGCTGTGTTGTACTCTCAAGACTACGCGGAGGAGGTATCAGCCCAAGCAGAGAAGGAATCCCACTGGGAGCCTGAAGACCCTCTGCCGAACAACCACTGTCAATCAGAGTGAAAGGTCAAACTACTCGTCCAAAAGCCATGGAGCCTATGGCTATCCACCTGAACAAAATCAGGTCAGAAAAAGGGGGTGATCCTCTAGTGATCACTTTGAACCAGAAGCCTCCACCCTTGGTCATCAACCTTCGGCGCAACAAGCAGCCGACTGATGTAAATGCAACCAGGAAAGGAGTTCCAGATGATAATAAACATCCTCTTTTCCAGTATATCGACGCTCGAATTCCAAATCAGGAATCCTCTCCCCATGATGATATAGAACCTATAGCGCAAAAATTCTTGGAAGCTATAGATTCCTATCATCCATACATATGGAATATTATGTAGACGATATAGCTGTCAAAAGCTACCTCAGGGTCAATCACATCCAAGACTTAAAGACGGTATTTGAGCTGATGCGCCAACATTAACTCAAAATGAATCCTACAAAGTCCTTTATGGGTGTATCTAGTGGCAAATTTCTGGGATTCGTCATTACCGCCAAAGGCATTCAAGTGGATCCTGATAAAGTCAAGGCCATCTTAGAAATGTGACCACCCCATAATCTTAGGGAACTCAGGGGATTTCAAGGTCGTCTGGCCTATATCCGGAGATTCATATCCAACCTCTCTGGAAGAAGCCAGCCTTTTTCTCGCCTCATGAAGAAAGGTGTATCCTTCGTATGGGACGAAGCCTGTCAGCAAGCATTCGGGGATATCAAGCGCTACCTCACTAGTCTGCCAGTTCTGGTGCCTCCCGTCGTAGGAAGACCATTCTTCCTGTACGTCCGAGCGATGGACCATTCCCTGGGAGCTCTTTTCGCACAGAAGAACGATGCGGGACATGAACATGCTATCTACTATCTAAGTAGAATGATGATCGGAGCTGAGCACCGGTACAATCCGGTGGAAAAAGAATATTTGGCTCTGATGTTCGCTATCCAGAAGACGTGGCACTATGTCACCGGCTAGACTATTCTCGTCATCTCCAAGATCAATCCTCTTCGGGTATTGATGAATAAGCCAAGTGTTCTTAACTCCCGACTCGCAACTTGGGTGATGTTATTGACACCATATGACATGGTGTACGTCCCTCAGAAGTCCATCAAAGGCCAAGCATTGGCTGACTTCCTAGCTGCTCATCCGATCCCGGAGGCCTCCAAATTATACGAGGATATTTCCGACGAAGTTACAGAATGTAGTTCCGCAATAGAAAGTGACGCATGGTAACTGTTCTTAGACGGTGCCTCCAGGACTGGTCCCAAAGAAAATATGGTTTCAGGGGTAGGAATTGCCCCAGTGCAGAGATCCGCCATCATCATTAAATGCAGTTTATCAGTCAAGCGTTTCATCCATTTTATGATAAAAATCGGATACAAAATGTCGCCTCTATGACGTATTATCCAGCTGATAATGGTTTGGCGGAAGCCTTCAACAAAACCATTATCAAACTCTTGAAGAAATTCGTCTCTTCGAACAAAAGAGATTGGAACGAGAAGCTGGGAGAATGTCTCTGGGCATACCGCACAACGGTCCGAGCACCAACAGGTTGTACCCCATTCTCACTGGTCTACGGGAGCGAAGCAGTTCTTCCCATCGAAATCTAAATCTCGTCACTCAGGATAGCAGTCGCCAATGAGTTAACTCGGGAAAAGAATAACCTTTTAAGGCTTCAAGAGCTAGAAGGATTAGACGAGAAACGCCTTCAAGCTCAATAGAGCATCGCGTTCTATCAAGCGCGCATTTCCAGAGCTTTTAATCAGAAAGTAAAGGAAAGAGTGTTCAAAGTTGGCGAGCTAGTCTTAGCTGTAAGAAGGCCAATGATTCTTACTCACAGGAGCAAGGGCAAATTTCAGCCCAAATAGGAAGGCCCCTACGTGATCGAGACAACGTTCTCAAATGGCGCTTACAGGTTAGCCCAGCCTAATGGAGACCTACTAATGGCTTCTATCAATGGCAAATTCCTGAAAAGGTACTATGCTTAACCTCCTCTGCTCAAGTGGAATAAAGGCAAAAATCTTATTCTGACAAAACTACTTCCCAAACGAAACTAGTTGGGCCGTATTCTATCATATCCATATGACCTCTGAATAGATACGCCCTACTAAAAAAGGGTTTACCGAGAGACTATCATGTCCATACTACCTCTGATATTACTCTCACCCAAACCCATTATTTACATTCTGAAATGACGGGTCCACAAAGTCAGATGAAAAGCCTCTTTATTATTCCCAAAAAAGAGCGAAAGTACATTAAAAGGCAAAAGCAAAAGTACATCATGAAGGAGGAGCAGTCAAATCGCGAATCTGCTGTGCCAGTCTGGCCATCTTCTCATTCTTGGAATCCAAGACATCAGCGCGGGCCCGCACCAGCCGTGCCTCGTCATTAATCAAGAGGGATAGCTCGGCTCTAGCTCGAAGGAAACTAGCGCGGGCGACATCCTTCCTCGCCAAGTTCTGTTTTGCTATGACCAGTCGGCCATTCACTACATCGAGACCTTCTGACGACAGAGAAGCCCATTCCCTTGCCTGAGCCAGCTTCGTCTCCAGTTTAAGGACCCTCGCTACATTCCCGTCATGCTCAGCCTTGCACTTCGTCTGAAGAGCAATAGCCTCCTCTAAGACGACTTTTCCTTCATCCATCTCCCGCTGATTTGTCTGGAGAATTTTATTCAGGTCTTCCACCTTTTCAACAAGTTGCGCAGTCAAGGAGTCGTGTCTAGCCTAGACCAGATTATCAACACTGCCTTGGGATAGCTGCAAGTATTCGTTAACGGGTTGCTCCAAACCATTAACTACCTCCGCTAGGGCGTCAGCTAAACCAGTATCGCCAAGGTCCCTGATCGCCTCTATCAAAAACCGAGAGGACTTATTCAGACGCTCAAAATTCAGATTCTTCTCCAACACCATTGATATCATTGTTGTCAAAGTGTTATAGAAGATACTGGTATACTGCTCGGTCAGCGCAGCTAGGCCAGAATACACGCTGGGAGTGGCTGCAATATTGTTGAACCGTGCTCCAGAGACGACCGCAATCGACGTGGCCACAATCCTCGTCTTGATAGGGGGTGCGACAAAAGAGGAAGCGCCAACACCAGACGAAGTAACCAGCATACTCGAAGGAGGCATTGTCGCAACGACAGGGTCGTCCTCTTGAGGTATCGAAGCCTCGTCGGCAGGCGAGCCGACACCCGAAGATGCTTCCTCTTCATAATCAGGCGCCTCCGTATCAACGCCAGGACCTGACATAGAGCCGAAGGGCGCATATACATTGCCCTCCCCGAAGAGGTCGTCCCCTGAGAAGAAGAAAAGAGGAAGTTAATGTCAAACATGATGTTAATTTTCCTAAAAGAAGAGGCACGAAAAGACGACAGTGATGCTAGGCAAGCTGTCATACCTGGAGACAAGGGCCTGCTAACTGACACTGGCAAATACTCTTCCAGGTCTTCGCCAAGATCCACTTGAGGCTCGTCAACTGGAATCTCGTTAGAAGCGCTGACGGGCACGGCAGGGACCTCTCCCAATGCTGATCCGGACAAAGGTATATGGAATCTTATAACCAGCCTCGAAGGCGACTTCGTTCCACTACCTGAAGCAGTAGCAGTGGTAGCAGCCTCCAGCTGAGATTCTCCGGCGCCATCGGCCGAAACTGTAGAAGGTTCCTCTCTAAAAGGCAAGGAACCCTCAATCAAAGAATCATCCCCGACATAGGGAGAAGCAGGCTCACTTCCAGGAGCCTCAATGCCAGGAATCTGGAGAGGACGAGTAACCATCCTCTTCATCCCCTTACGAAGGGAAGCCTCCTTCAGAGCGAGAGCCCTTTGTTTCCCGGAGACTACCAATGCCCCTGCAGGCGAAGGTAAGTCACCCCTCGGTACCGATACAAGAGGCTCATCCGGAGTAGCGGACTCGTCGCCCTCGTCAGAAGAAATCGAGGGGACTTCAACCCTTCCCCCAGGTTTGGAAGTGGGCACCCTAAAGCTTCCACCCATATCAAAATCACGATGGGAGGTATTCGTTGCCACATAGAACTGGGCATACAAATGCAGGATGCGCAGCTCCGTGGAGGGTGTGACGAAGGGCACAGTAAAAATTGCCCTGGTACAGCCCATGATAAAATAATGCCATCTCCTCACTCCATCGATGAGTCCACCTCTGGACCTGAAGCTGGTGACGGCATTACCCACATGCAACTGATCATACCCAAACTGCCTGGCAAACCGACTAGGCAGGTAGGGTTCGAAGAAGCAGTGATCTTCACTTCTATACAGCAGGTGGGAAGGTCAAATGCAGACCAACCAATTAAAGCCTTCAGAAGAAAGAGTGGTCCTATCTCTACCTGAGTCCTCAAGCCTAATCCCCGATTGGTTGCGATGAACAGAGGGGATACTGCAAAGGAGCTTCCAGCTGTGACCGCAATGCAGCACCCACCGACAGTCTAAAACTGTGAGCACATTCCAAGAAGATTTCTTATAATTCAGCAAGAAACTCCCCCTCAAGCTACTGCCGGAACCGGGAGACATCACCCGGGGGTTATGGAAAATTAACCATCCCATCAAATACAGGTATGGTAATTCCACCCGGGGAAAGCTTTCACGCCGAGCTTCATCGGCGAGCAGCGCCTCAGTCATCGCCCCCAAGCCAGCTTGTATGCGGCACACTATAGCAGGAAGCAAGCCCAGTCTCATCCCAAACACCAGACGTACTGCAGGCCACAAGGTGTTGCGGTGAATACGATCCGCAGATGCGATGCCGGGTACCACCAGTCGGCGCAGCCATATAGAGAGGAAGCCAGCCAGTTGAGCTTCCTTGGATAGAGCTCTGTGGCAATACCTCAGATAGCTGTAGGCCTTAGTACCTGCGGGATATCTTCCTATCCCTTCAACGAGGATCTGATCCGGAGCCCTAGTATCCTCCGGGAGATCGTCGACTTCCTGAGCAGTCAGCACGCTTAGAGGATTCACAGGCTCATCCTTGACTTCCAAGACCTTCTCCGGCTGAGCAGCCCTAGCCCGGTAAAAAAGAGGTAGGACGTCCATTTACTAGTGTGAGCCAAATCTGAAGGCTCAGCATAGAAGGTAGTGCAAGCAAGGTAGTGGCACATCAGCTCCTGATATACTTCCACTACCCGAGGGTCTGAATCCCCCAACTCCCGGTTCGTGGGAACATACTCTTCGTACGGAGTATCCCCCATCGGCAGTCTCGAGATCTCTGCCATCTCATGAAGGGCCAACCCCAACTCCCCCAGCGGAGTGGCGAAAGTCTCGATGAGCGGAATGTATCGCCCCATCAGTGCCAAAAACAGGTTAGGGTTCGGAGGTAACCCAACGCTGGTGGCACTCACAGCTGCCAACAGACCGATGTTCTCCAACTCGATCCGAAAATGCTCCAAGGCCCAATCAACTAAGCGAGCCCATCGAAGATTTGTTGGGGTCATCCACCCATTACATCGAGGATTCGCCTTGGGGTATACTCCTCCGTGCCCCATAAAATTATTGCAGAAGGTCGGCAATTGTACCGGCTGGAGCACCAAGCTGTCTTCACTCAGGACACTGCCCGGGTACAATCCCCTGAACAACGTTACATGACCGGAAGGGCGGCTAACAAATAGGCCGAATCCTTTCTGGTAGAAGATCTTCCCCGGCCTACCGTGAAGATCGGGAGTCAGCGTCCACGACATCTTCCTGGGATGAGTAGCATGGGAGAATGCCGAGATGGGATATCTCTCGGCATCTTGGGCAGACTCAAGACCAACTTCCCGGCAGGGAAAATCCAGAGTTCTTTCTTTGGCTTCGTCTGGGACTGCTTCTCAATCATGTCCCCGAAAAGAAAGGCCGGCTTTATGTACTGGTCCCCATCTATATACGTCAAAGGCTCTCCATTAATCATGTTCAGCAGCGTTCGCTCGCCCTGAGCCGATATCAAGATTTCCCTCCCTTTGGGATATTGGGGCCCGGAGATAGGAAATACCACATGGGACAGATCCTCCAGATAGTTGGAGTGCAGCAACCCGGCGGCAGAACCCATCACCTCGGCTAGCGGAGACACGCCCAAGTTAACTGCAAGGGTACAAGAAATATACGTCAGTTTTATACTAGATATTACAATATCGCAGCACATGCCAAAAGGCAACGGTTTGAGCTCTACGCCAAGACTGTACAAACTTGATCATTTGTGCCAGAATTGTCATCCAGAAGCATAAAATTCAAGTCGACAGTATACTGTCTGTGCTTTACGCCAGACTACCATGGTTCAAGCTATTACGCCAGAATTTTCATCCACAAGCGTAAAAGTTCAAAATTATATAGTATACAACAAGTTTTCGACAGTCAAAGGTTTTTACGCTCAACTGCGAAAATCTGGAGTTTTTACGCTGACACATTAGAAATATGGGCGTAAAAGATAAAATGTCTCCATGCATCATCTTCCTCAAAGAGGCTATCAGCACAGAAGATGACCTAGCGCGGTCACGTTCAACGTGTGCAAAGGCTTTTTCAGTTCATCCCAAAAAGCTCTACCAATCAGCTCGGGTGCACTGCTCGTCGGCGGGATGCTCGGCTCAGAATGGGGTTCGCCCTGTCCAACCGGAGGCACCCCTGCTTGGGCAGAAGAACGAGAAAAAGAATCAATCTTCTTTCCCTTAGAGGAGGAGGATTGCTTAGAGGCCATTACTGGAAACTTTAAATACTCAGAGAAGACTCAGAGAAGAGCTCGAACAGTCGGAGGCTTTCTTTCGCAGAAGACGGATGGAAAGTTTTTCTCTCAGAAAACTTGGGATATATATAGAGTTCGGATGGACTCCTCGGACCCCAAACCAAATCTCCTAATTAATATTCGATTATGATTGGGTCCTACGTTAGCCTATTATTCAGAGAAGGCAGACAGTCAGCGAATTCAAAAAGTTTTTCACGCAAAGCAGGTCAGCAGTTCTTACGCTAAGGAGCTTTCTACGCTCGACAGCAACAGATCTACGGTTTTACGCTCGTAAGCTATAAGTCTATGGTTTTACGCCCGGATGCCTTTGTGCTCGGTAGCTTTTATGCTCGAGAGGCCACAATCCTACGACTTCATGCCAGCAATAACAAATCGATGATCTCACGCTCGGTGGCGCTTAGTTTACGCTCAGAAGCAACAGATCTACGACTTTACGCTCGAATTTTTTTTCTTTTTAGAAGCTACAAATCAACAGTTCTACGCTAAGGAGCTTTCTACGTTCGACAGCTACGAATCTACCGCTTTACGTTCGACGGCTACAAGTCGGGTTTTATGCCCAAATGCCTTTGTGCTCAGTAGCTTTTATGCTCGAGAGGCTACAAACCTACGACTTCACGCTCAGGAACTACAAGTCTATGATTTCATGCTCGATGGTGTTTAGTTTATGCTAAGAAGCTGCAGACTAATGATTTCACGCTCCACGACTTCCCGCACATCTGAAGGATACGCCGGCCAGATCACGCGTATATCTGAACGGTCCTCAAAAGTGGTTAATTGCAAAGAGTTCACACAGAGGATACTCGTTCTTGACCTCAAGATATCCCAAGTACCCAAAGCATACAGAGTTCAACATTAAAAAACTACTCTTCTAAATGGATCGATTCAAAGTTCATCCAGACCCCAGTCTGAATATTTCATCTATCAAGATGGCAACTTAGTTTGACAGCCATTTCTCGACCCTATTCCAAGGGATTTTCGAGAAAATCATTCTTGAAGATGATGTATGAACAAAGAAATTCTGTTCATCAGAAGCAGCAGTTCAGAATTCTACGCGGTTCCTCACTCCTAAAAATAGCAGGACGGTTCGAACACTCGAATGCTAAAGCGGCTTTCTACGCATCTATAGTTATGCGTAAAAGATAGGACAGGACCTAGCACTCTTTCTAAACATAGTTGGCATAAAGATTCAGACTTGTCGAAGCTACACACATTCAGACTTTACAGCAACGTATGACATCATATGCACGAAAGAAAGACGATTTTATTAAAAAGAAAGAATCATGATTACATATGAGGGAAATCCAATCTACAAGGGTTTTTCTTTATTTTCATGATTACATCTGAGGAAAACCCCGTCTACAAAGGGCTTCCACATCATCGTCCGAAGATCGCACCGAGAATCTGTTCTGATAGGTTCTCACGTTGGTGATGATCTTCATCTTCTTCCAAGAAGATGATCAGTGGTAGGAGGATACAAAACTGGGCATAGACCCATCCTCCAATAGAAGGAAAGCAGGGTAAATCTGCTGTCCTACAGACCACCGCCATTCAAGCCGGGACAGAGCTAGTCTGTCTGACTCTCGTCACCGGAGGTAACGGGAGAAGGCGCCACTTGCAAGCGCTATGGTGGAAAATGATTCTTCGTCTCTCCCGAAGAACCACTATACAAAGTTGCTGATTATCTCGAGCAAAGGAGGCTATGATATCCTTCTATGATCCATCGTTGCATATGAGACTTGCTCGAAGAAATTATCTTTTTTGGCTCCTTATATGCTGGAAGAACATGGTCTTCTTCTTCCTCAGATCGACCCGACGGACTCCGGCGATCATCCTTGTGTGGCGAAAGGAATGCGGGAAGAACAGGTTAAACTCCTCGGCCTTTTATAGGCGAGAGAGGTCACACCGGTCCCCAATAAATCTGCCATAAAGTCAGCATCGACCGTTTCAACGCTCCATTCAGAAACGTTTCGAGTTACGAGGAGCGTTTCATGCTTCATTCAAAGCATTCCAAATTCTGAAGAAATTTGAAAGCTTTGAAGGGGGTCTTGTAGAAGCATAAAAAATACGCTGGATAGCTCTACGCAATATGGCGATGCAGGGCACCGTAAGCAGGGGACCTCAAGGCCATCAAGAGTGCAACAGAGCTTTTTCGCTGAGCACGGCGTAAAATATGATAGGACTGTCCGCGTAAATGCAGTATGTCCAGGCCGCTTCAGCATAGACGGGGTGCTTATCTCCTCTATGGCGTAAAACTCATCCGCTTTCATAGCAGCGTTAAAGCGTACGAGGAACGCTTCGTCTTCCCCAAAATGAACCTGTTAAGTCACGCAGTGAACCTGACATCTGACTCCTGATAAAAAGTGCTGCATGGCTACCCAGACGACTGCTGAAAAGATGGCAGACCACTCGTGATGCGCCCCACAGTATAATGGCAGATCTCTGCATTTAATGCAGAGGATTTGATTAAATATCACCGAACCATCATTTACTGACATCCTCACAGCGAAGACTGCTTTTACGCATACAAGGGGATATGCTGCCTTATTTTACACAGGCAAACATGAACTGTTTACGCTCCGCGGAAGATAAACAGACTACCACGTCAAAAGCTGCTCTTCGTACCGGGCTTGAGGCACGTCTCTGCACCAAATGCTCAAAACGGTGGCAGGCCTTCGGAACACGCCTCGGCAATTAATGATGATGGCGGATCTCTGTATTTAATACGAGAGATTTGATTATATCTCCAAGAGCCATGATTTTGGCTAAAGACGTCCATATCACCTCGGCTTCTATGCCCATTCAGCTTCTATGCTCGTTCGGCTTCTATGCTCATTCGGCCTCCTGTGCTTATTCGGCTTCTATGCTATCAGGCTTCTACGCCTACTCGGCTTCTATGCCTACTTGGCTTCTACATCATGGTGACAGACATTGGCTTCTACGCCAACCTCTTCTACACGAGGGATACCTACCTACGTGGCTTCTACGCTGTGATCTTCGTAGCGATTATACGCATTTTATCCCTTAGTTGGACCCGCGTCACATGCTCATTCAAAAGGTCATCTGTACGCAGGCTTTGGTTATTTTAACCGTTGTGTAAAAGGGTGTTGTACTTTCCACTACTCGATTTCCATACCGATTGAGTGGTCACTGTCACCAAAACTCTATAAATAGAGACCTCTATCAACAGAGGAACAGGTCGAGACTTTAAAAATCGAACAAGGTTGAAACTTTGAAAGGAGATCGAACCACGGGTCAAAACATTGGAGATTGAGGAGAGATCGAAGAGCCTTTGAGAGAGAGAGAAGCATCTAGAGCTCAGGCAAAGAGTAGCGATCGACGATATTGGCATCGTGCATCCATCCTCTTTCGCCACCTACGAATCTGCTTTCCGTCTTCTACGGCACTTCTTCACCATCGTGTAGTCCAAGGGTTAAAGTGATCGACTGCAGATCAGACACCTATAGCAATCATCTACCCAGATTAAATAAATTATACTCCTACATCCTCGTATAGGATCAAATTGTACAAGTTTGTTTGTAAACCAAAGAAAGCGGGTTTCGTGCAAACCTCATATTATATACATTTCGTTCTTTCGTTTAATACCACAAGCAGCTATCATACCTCTGATAATTTTTAATAGTACCGTGTTGTTTGATAATAAATGAAAGATATAGAAATTAGGTTTATACGAAACCCGCTCTTTGGTTTACAAACAAGATTGTACAATTAATCCTATACGAGGATGTCGAGTACAATTTTTTAATCTGGGTAAATATTGCTATAGGAGTCTGATCTGCAGTCGATCACTTTGTCCCTTGGACCACACGATGGTGAAGAAGTGCTGTAGAAGACAGAAAGCAGCTTCGAAGGTTACTGTCACGCCCCAGTCCCAAAATGTAAGGAACTAGGCCATGTGGCATTGGCCAGCTGACACGTCACTAATGGTTTTAATCCATTTATTAATGGACCCAAAGGAACGTGCTACGCTGTCCTAAAATACTACAAGTCTAATACTGGT